>CM057225.1:25700990-26300990 GCA_029891385.1 Erythroxylum novogranatense
GGGTACAAAGTCCAAGTACACATGTCACTTTCTTAATGAATAAACTATAACTTAGTTACTTTTGAACTAACCCCATTTAGTTCTCCCCTTTCCAATATAACCAAACTATCTCCAACACTTCATTTAATTAATTCTTGCTCCCAACTATAAATATATCTTCCAATACACCATAAATTTACCAGCATATACAAATACAATAATTTCACCAAAATTCATAATCGCAAGATTTCATTAACCCAATTATTTCAACATTTTAAATAATCACAATTCACAAAATCATCTCAATTTCACTTTTCCAAACACAATCACTATCAAATGCCTAACAATCATGAATACATGTCACTATGTATATGCATGTGCAAAATGATCTATCTCTAAAATCGAGGCCACAAAACACTCGATCACAAATTAAGCACTAACAACTCTACACTCATAACACGATGCTCATCGCATCGATAGAACGGATGCTACAATTCTCCCTCCTAAAAGAAAATTTCGTCCCGAAATTTCATACTGACCGGTCGAATGATGAGGGTACGCCTCCTCATGTGCTCCTCGGTCTCCCAAGTTGCCTCCTCGAAGAATGGTTCTTCCATAGGACTTTCACCAATGGAATCACCCCGCTCCTCAATTGCTTGACCCACGATCCGATAATCTGCACTCCTCAATATAACTCATATCACTCGCTATCTCAATCTCTTGAGCCGGAATCACATGCGACGGGTCCGAACGGTATCTCCGAGCATACTCACATGAAAACATCGTAACCGGGACATCTCACTAGGCAACGCCAATCTATAGGCTAATGGTCCAATCCTCTGGTAATCTCATACGGGCCGATATAACGGGACTCAACTTGCCCTACGGCCAAACCTCGTAACTCCTCTCCAAGGAGACACTCGAAGGAACACTCTATCACCCACAAAGATACTCTATCTCTCGTCGATGCCGATCCACATAACTCTTACATCTATCCCGAGCCGCCTTAATGCGACTCCTAATCACTCTCACGTTATCCATCAGATCCTGGATCAGCTCGGGGCCCTCAAGCATCCTCACACCCTCTTCATCCCAAAGAAGAGGTGATCTGCACGGCTACCGCCATACAAGGCCTCATACGGTGCCATCCCAATACTGCTCTGATACTGATTATTGTACGCGAAACTCAATCGAGCCAAGTATTGATCCCAAGCACCTTTGAACTCTAATACACAAGCTCTCAAAGCATATCCTCAGCAGCCTTGATAGTCCTCTCACTCGCCCATCATTCGAGGATGAAACGCAGACTAAAGTTCACCTCGAACCCAATGACGATCGCAGCTCCTCCGGAACCTCGAAGTAAATCGGGATCCCGATCGACACTATAGACACTGGGACCCCATGCGGTCGCACAATCTACATCACATACTTCGAGCCAATTGATCGAGAGTATTGTTCTCTCAAGACTGGCAAGAAATGAGTCGACTTAGTCAATCGGTCCACTATGACCCAGATCGATCATCTTTGCCTCGGCGTCCTCGGCAACCCCATAATAAAATCCATAGTGATTCGCTCCACTTCCACTCCGAATGGGCAACGAATGCAACTTACCCATCGGGCTGGTGCTCACCTTAACTCACCGGCACGTCAAACATCGAGAAACAAACTCGCCACTTGTCTCTTCATACCGCCACCAAAATGCAACTTGAGAGTATTATACATCTTGGTGACTCTGGGTGCATCGCATAAGCGGTTACATCGCCTCCTCTAAAATCTCTTGTCTCGGCTCACCCACATTAGGCACACACAATCTCGACCCATCCAAAGAGTCCCATCTCTCAACTCAAATTCAGCAACAACCCCGCTCGACTTCATCCATCAATCTCACTAACACGGGTCCCGATCCCGAATCGCCGGATCCGATCCCCGCAACATCGGTCTCAATCTCGAGTAGTCATCAAGGCTCCATCCTGAGCCAAATCCATCTGCACATTAAGTGCTCTCAATCAACTAGGCATGGCAACCTCGACACTGAATCGAGCTACACTACCATGCGATCTCCTACTCGAGGCATCGGCCACCACATTGGCCTTCCACGGTGGTACTCAATAGTGCGGTCGTAATCCTTCAACAACTCACCCATCTCCTCATCTCGATTCAACTCTCGTGACTCAACAGATACCTCAAGCTTTTATGATCCGTGAAGATCTGGAACATCTCCCATACAAGTAATGTCTCCGATCTTGTGGCAAACACAACCGCACCCCAACTCTAAATCATGCCTGGGTAATTCCTCTCGTGAGACCTCAAGCTGCCTCGAGGCATACGCTATCACTCTACCATGCTGCATCAGCACACAACCCAAACCCTGCTGCGACGCATCACTGAATACCACATATCCTCCGGACCCTGATGGCAACGCCAACACTGGTGCCGTAGTCAAACGCTGCCTGAGCTCCTCAAAGCTCCTCTGACACTCATCTGTCCATCGGAAAACCACACTCTTCCTCAGAAGTTTCGTCAAAGGGGCCGAGATCACTGAGAACCCCTCAATAAACCTCCGGTAATATCCTGCTAGTCCGAGGAAACTCCTCAACTCTGACACGTTCCTCGGAACCTCCCAACTCTGCACTGCCTCAATCTTGTGAGGATCCACTCGGATACCCTCACCGGACACTATGTGTCCTAGGAACACCACCTCATCAAGCCAGAATTCACATTTCGCAAATTTGGCATACAACTGCCTCTCTCTCATAATCTGCAATACAGTCCTCAGATGCTCCGCATGCTCCTCTCTGGACCTCGAATACACTAGGATATTGTCAATAAACACAATCACAAACTGATCAAGGTAGGGCTGAAAGACCTTATTCATCAAGGCCATGAAGGCTGCCGGGGCATTAGTCAACCCAAACGGCATCACTAAGAACTCAAATGCCCATACCTACTCTGAACGCACTCTTAGGCACATCGGCCTCCGCTATCCTCAACTGATAATACCCTGATTTCAAGTCTAACTTAGTAAACACTCGAGCTCCCTGCAACTAATCAAATAAATCATCGATCCTAGGCAGTGGGTACTTATTCTTGACAGTAACCCGATTAAGCTGCCTATAATCGATACACAACCTCAATGTCCCATCTTTCTTCTTCACAAACAACACTTTGGAGCTCCCGAGACGAAACACTTGGGTCTAATGAACCCTTATCTAATAACTCCATGAATCGAGCCTTAAGCTCCCTCGGTTCCACGGTGCCATCCTATATGGAGGAATAGATATAGGGCGGTACCGAACGAGGTCTATCCTAAACTCGCCTCCCGATCCGTGGCAAACCCAGAACTCATCGGGAACACATCCGAAACTCCACGATCATAGGGACATCCTCTAATCTCTCGCCAACTCTAGAATCGATCACATGGGCCAAATAGGCCTCACATCCTCTCTGCATCAATCTCGTGGCACTCATAAAAGAAATCATCCTAGCGCACTTTGCGCCGACTAATACCTCGGCGAACTCTCGGTGACCAGAGATTCCAACACAACCTCCTTGGTATAACAATCCATCACATCTCTATGGGCAGTAAGCCAGTCCATACCTAGGATCACATCAATCTCTCTCAAGGATAGCACTATGAGATCTGCACTCAACTCTGCCTGATCAATCACTATCACATATCCCTTACAGACCTCTCCCAACACTGTCGTACTACCTAGAGGTGTACTCTCCTCTAGCCCACACTGTAATCTCTCTTTATCACAATGTAATCTACATGCCACATGCGGTGCAATAAATGAATGAGTGGATCCAGATCCATCAATGCATATGCTTCAAAACCGAAATTAGAAGCATACCAAGAACAACATCTGAGACTCTGAGCCTCCCGCCGAGTCATAGCATAGACTCGGCTGGGACCGCCGACCACGCTCACGCTCTGTCCTCGATCTCACCACTCGATCTCTCTCGGCCTCGGCCTCGCCTCGGCCTCTGAACCCTGATCCACCTCCACGGCTCTGCTGCACCGTGGTCGCACTGCCAGATCTACCCGTCATAGCAGACTGGGCCTCCACAGTGAAAGGACACTCTCGGAGCTGGTGGTCCATTGAACCACACTTGAGACAAGCTCCAGAGCCTCCAAAGACTCTCCACTATGCCTCCTCTCGCAGAACTCACACAATGGGATACTCATCCCAGAGCCTCTAGCACCACTACGGCCGCCACTGAAACCAGACTGAGAAAATCTGCCTCTCTGCCTAAATCTGGCCTGCCTGCCTCTGCCAGACGACCTGAAAGTCCTGGCTTGGCGCTTACTAGATCCTCTACTCTCACCGCCGACTCTACTCGGTCTTTTGCCATCGGGCCTGACTGGACTCAGCTCGTCTCTGTCTCAGAAGCTGCTCAACTCTCACTGCAGCTGCCCTCAACTGAATAAAGGAATCCATATCCGCTCTGGCTAGCCGGGAACGGATCTCAAAATTGAGTCCACCCTCAAACTTCCTGCATCATCCGGACTACTGCTTACCACGAAGAGGCATATCCCACTAACTCATTAAACTGAACCTCATAATCTTCCACTGACATCTGCCTGTCTCAGCTCAAGAAATTCCTGCATCTTCATCTCTAGATAATCCTTGGGCATGAAATTATCTCTGAATGCCCGCAGGAAATCATCCCAAGTCAATAAACAGGGCCTGGAAGAACGCGAGCAGCCTTCCACCAACGGTAGTCGGACCTCAAGCAATGACACTGCGCATAGTCAAAACGCCCTCTCGCATCACAACTCATCGATCCAGACTCTCTCGGTCCTCTCTAACCATCCTCGACCTCCGCAGGTCTCAGATCGCCATAGAAGTCAACCGCTCCACCTTGCGCATTTATTGAACCTCCGCTCCGTCTCACGGAACTCGGGAGGCAACTCATCAGAATGAGGCATAGGGGACTCTCTACTAGCTCCCACGGATCCTAGGTCAGCTGGTTGATCCACTTGATCCCCAAGAACGGATGACCTACAACACATAAGAATTCGATCAATTACCGCTTTTTGCACTGAAATTCAGGCCTAAAACACACTATGCCCAAAAGATGCCAAACCATGCTCTGATACCACCTAATGTAGCGCCCCCTCACCGCAGGGTACACATTGGGACGCCCGTGGGTCGTTCCGATGCATATCCCACGATAAGGAAGTGCTACTACGAAAATAATCTCTAAACACTCGCATGGCATCAATACACTAAATTCCACAATATAAAAATCACTGAAATTTAAAACCATAATAATCATTCATTTATAACATCAATCCCAAAATATAGACGATCCTATCGCCTCCCTACAAAGCAAATACATCTCAAAAGGGAAACTGATACAAACGTCTATACTAAGTCATCCCAAAACAATGTTCCCAAAATAAGTCACCCCAGCTGACCGACCTATGATCCATCGCTGCCCTTGATCACGAACACTCACTACAGAAACGTCTATCCCGGAGCTAGAGTCCCACCGACGCCGTCTCGAAAAATATATTGCAATGTTGGGTGAGTTTGCGAACTCAATGAGAAACCATCATTGATGGTTCATCCAACACATGCATATACATATACTATATCTCAAATTACACTTTAACGCTTTATAAACACTATTCACAATTTACACATTATATTATATCACACGCAATATCACAATGCGCACTTTACATCGCCACATAATTCTCACATTACACTTCACAATTTACACAATTACAATATCACATATCAATCCACATTTTTAGATGTCACTCGCATTCTCCATCACACTATACACTCGGATGCATATGTATGCAAAGTCTCTTGTTATGACATTGTTGTGGTGAGCATTTATATTCACATTTTGGCAAGTAGGAGAGCCCTCGGGGTATGCCTCACGCCCACTCACTTTAGGGATAGGAGAGCCCTCCGGGTATGCACTATTCCTTTTCACAATGATCACAATTTAGGCAAATAGGAGAGCCCTCTGGTATGCACTCTTCGCCGATTTGGCTCTAGCCCTCTCATCGATAATCGAGCTCAAAGCTCAATCATCGTGCTCTAGTCACAACGGTAAATTTTACCGCTCATATCATGCTAGGCATGCGCTCACACTTACACATACTAGCACATTTATCTCACTTCACTCACTTGTCACAATCGTAGCTCTTATTCACAATTATATACACCGATTCTCATTCACATGAATTCACATTTATGTAGATCACACTTGGTACAATCACTAACACTTATCGCATTTAGCTCATTCACTTCACATGTATATCACTCACCTTTACACTTAATTTATACATATTCACAGACATATAATCACTTAAAAGTCGAGGAACTAACTAGGTTACTCACCTGTAACTTCCGAGCTCTTGCTGGAAGTCCCAAAGAATATCCGTGGTCCGACGATCCAACGGAGCCTCTAAAACAATCAAACAATTTCTCATCACTAGGTGCTCAATTAAAGATATTCAATAATGCACATGTCTTTAATTCAAACTTGTATGATGCATGTTCATGATTCTACCGCACTAAACCCAATTCGCTATCGCTCACTTTACAACCAAAATTCACTATTCACTAGGTCAATAGCATTCCCTTTAATTCAATTTCACTCACTCAAACTCTAATCATACTCCGCTAGTTACAACGTAACTCTTTGGTCACATTAGAAACTATAATGGACTCTCTTTCGATACTTGCAATCCCGTAAATCAAAATTCAAACTCTCAATCTTTATCACAATGATAGACCTCTTTCTCTAGTTCATAACGAATCAAGTATCACCTTAATTGGAATACCATAGACCAAGATATCATCACATCATCGAAACATGTTCAAGAAAACATCTAGTTCATGTTCCCTCCACCAATACCCTTACTTTGACTCACTTAATCATTTCCAATTTAATACTAAAACCCATAAATTGTTTGTGGAGAGATTAAGAAATGTGTTAGGAATCCAATGCTTCAAGAATCAGGTCATTTGGAGTTCTATAACTCAAGTTATCCTCAAAACACTGATCTATGCACAGACTGTTTTCCTTCCGTCTGATTTTTGCTTCAGCTGGTTTTCGCTTCAGCTGATTTTTGCTTCAGCTGATTTTTGCTTCAGCTGATTTTCGCTTCAGCTGATTTTTGCTTCAGCTGGTTTTCCTTCATTTGGTTTTCGCTTCACTGATTTTCCTTCCTTCGATTTTTGCTTGACTGATTTTTTCTGCGCCTTAACATGTCCACTTATATAGATCATATCTTTTGACTCCGATATCCAAATTGGACAAACTTGACATCTATCTCATAGAGAAAGAAAGATCTACAACTTTCAAGAAGGAAAGTTTGTCTAAATCTATCGATATCACGTCCATATCGTCTGCTTTTGCTTCAGCTGATTTTCCTTCAGCTGATTTTCGCTTCAGCTGATTTTCCTTTCAGCTGGTTTTCGCTTCGAACATGTCCACTTATATAGATCATATCTTTTGACTCCAATATCCAAATTGGACAAACTTGACATCTATCTCATAGAAAAAGAAAGATCTACAACTTTCAAGAAGGAAAGTTTGTCTAAATCTATCGATATCACGTCCATATCGTCTGCTTTTGCTTCAGCTGATTTTCCTTCAGCTGATTTTCGCTTCAGCTGATTTTCCTTTCAGCTGGTTTTCGCTTCAGAACATGTCCACTTATATAGATCATATCTTTTGACTCCGATATCCAAATTGGACAAACTTGACATCTATCTTATAGAGAAAAGAAATATCTACAACTTTCAAGAAGGAAATTTTGTCTAAATCTATCGATATCACATCCATATCATCTGCTTTTGCTTCAGCTGATTTTCCTTCAGCTGATTTTCCTTCCTTCTGATTTTTGCTTCAGCTGATTTTTTTCTGCCCAGAACATATCACCGAACACTAAAAGTTTTCTCAACCACTCATTTAACACTATAACAGAATTTATTCCTCCCCAACTACCCAGGATTTATGAACAAACACATGAAATACATCTTTCCATGAAAACGACAGAAATCTCTCAACTTTATTTCATAAATCTCTAACAACAGAGGGGTTTCTCTAACACTTACCGCTGAGAACTCAAACAGATCTTCAAGCTCTAAACTCCACACTAAAAGATCAGCTTATGGATTCTCCTTAGAGTCGACAACACCAAAGGTAGAGAAAGGTTGGTGAAAGAAAGAAAGAACACCAAAGTCCCTTAGAAGATAATTTGGGTAGGAAAGCTCTATGTCTCCGAGAGAAAAGTTTTAGGAAGAAAATGAATAAAGAAGGCTTGGACAAGACTTAACCCATCAGCCCTCAAGGAATAGTGACCACCTACTCCTAGCTAGGGTACAAAGTCCAAGTACACATGTCACTTTCTTAATGAATAAACTATAACTTAGTTGCTTTTGAACTAACCCCATTTAGTTCTCCCCTTTTCAATATAACCAAACTATCTCCAACACTTCATTTAATTAATTCTTGCTCCCAACTATAAATATATCTTCCAATACACCATAAATTTACCAGCATATACAAATACAATAATTTCACCAAAATTCATAATCGCAAGATTTCATTAACCCAATTATTTCAACATTTTAAATAATCACAATTCACAAAATCATCTCAATTTCACTTTTCCAAACACAATCACTATCAAATGCCGGAACAATCATGAATACATGTCACTATGTATATGCATGTGCAAAATGATCTATCTCTCTAAAATCAGAGGCCACAAAACACTCGATCACAAATTAAGCACTAACAACTCTACACTCATAACACGATGCTCATCGCATCGGTAACAGGATGCTACAAATACAATTTTTTTTCATTATGTTTTTATGTTATTTTATGTTGACCATATATAGACAAAGGCTATAAATATAAAAAATTGTTATTTTAAATCTATTTATGGTATGAATTGTTATATATGATCCTTTTCTTTTCTTAAGTTTGTTTTAATATCTCTCACGTGCTAACTTCTTATTTTGTGTTTATAAGCTGTAAAAAGTGCAAGTAAATACACTTTATTTGGATAATGAATATGTGATTCCCTTTTTTAAAGCTGTATTATTTGATTATAGAAATTAGGCAACTTATATGAGATTTATTGCTTGTTCCTTGAATAAATTTTTTAGAAATGAAATTAATTATATTAATAAAAATGAAGTTTAAATTGAAAGAAATTCAACAATCAAATTTTTTATAATATAAAACGGCAGCAGTAGCAAAACTACTAAGAAAACCAACACTCAATAATGAATTAAACATAAGGCAAAGGAAGTCCAAGTCTTTGACTATAACATTATAAAATAAATTAATTCATTGAACTAGTTGAAAATCAACCATCCTCATATTCAACTCAATGGAACTTTGTTAGCTATCAGTAATCCTAATAAGAGTTTGGAACTTCTATAAACCATCTAATATTTGGTAAAAATGGATGAAGCTTCTAAAGTGAATTATTATTACCATAACCTGGCTGCATGTTAGATGCAATTAATGAGTTATTATTTGTTCTCTTATGAATTGTATTATTGAGTTCAGGAAACCATGTTCCTATGAAGATATCTTTTGAAAAATTGTAGAGTTCCTTTAAATTTCAATTTGTATTCCATAAATCATTTTGCTGAGAGATAGCTTGAATAATAGTTCGTCCTCCTCCTTAATCCTTTTATTTTTGCAATGCCAGTTAATGAAATATTTCCATTTGATAGTTAGTGAATCATATTGCAACTCCTTATAACCGTACCTCAAATTTATAAAGAGAACCTGCATTTAACAAAAAGGAGTTTCTTTTTGGTTGAAGTGAAGTTAATTTCTTTTTGGTTGGATTATGTTGGTTGCTATTAGGGACTTGTTACAGCTTATATCCTGGGCATTTTTTATTTTGGCTACTTATGCTACTTCATGCATATCTATACCTATTTTTAATTCAAAACTTATCAAAAACTAGTTAATTATTTATTGCCTTTCTTGCAGGCCATGTTCTATGTTGAAGAGCGTCGATAATCGGTCCTACTAGAATAAAAACGTCGATAATTGATCCTACTAGATTAAAATAATCAATTCTAGGTACCCACACAAACTTGGTCCTTAGAGATTAGTTCTTATATTTTCTTTTAACCTATATCTTTTTTGGTTTACTTCATAAGAATTCTTGTAAATGTAGGTGTAAGTCGACTTATGCTTGCTCGGTACTGATAAGTCGCCTTGTTCACCAGTGTAAGTCGACTTATGTATGTCCAGTACCATAAGATTGTTAGAGTAGTGCCCTAAAGGCAATCCCTTTAGCACATTTTGTTCATAGTCATGTATGCACTTTATGAATAAATAAAGCAAGGCATATTTCATTTATTTGATGTTCATTTTGTTATGAATTGATGTTGATCTTTAATCAAATTAATGAAGTCCATGATATATGACATAGCATGAAGGAAATTATGATGTGATCATACTATTGAGATTCCTATCATGTGCAATTATGTCAGTATCTAAATTATCCCTAGTCATAGGATTAACGAGACCGGACATTGTTAATCCGGATAGACTAGCACATGTCATATTCCTTGATTAGATCAGCGGTGGATCTCGAAGCTGTAAATATTGAGATATTTAGATTTGACATGTGGATGCTTACTAGTGGTAGTAAGTACATTGGATGACCTGCCATGAGATCATCACATGGGTATTCTATTATAATGTCAGTGATAATCTCATCATAGCAATGGTGCAAGTATCCTTAGACTTGAGGTACTCAAGGATATCTTGGGTACTGATTCTGTGCTTTGACTCCATTCCTTGTTGCCTTTCAGAGGTCGCTCATAGGGTGGTGATTGGATACAGTTTGAGGTATTCGAAGGTAATTGAGTAGCCAATAAAGGATTCACCACTTCTGGAATAGCAGAAGAGATACCCATGGCCTCTTGTCTGGATCATTACTTGGAAATCTCTGGCGCCGGAGTGATTATGTCATGAAGACTGTCTTCATGAACATTCACAGTAATGAGTCCGGACGAGACCCGATTTCACTTGGGCTAGATAAAGTCTAGTGAGAGTTGACACATGGACCATACTCATAACCAAGTGGGGTATAGGATGGTGAAAGGACGAATTGCACGGTAATTGTCTATGGAAAGATTCGTGATCTGGTTCTTGATGAGCTCGAGTTCATTAGTCAAACCAATTACTTTCCGGTCAATTGGGGTCATGATGTGTTGCTAGGCGCGCTTATGACTTGCTTAGATTAAGTGTTAATCTAAGTGGCCAACATAACCGGAACCTAATGGGTCACACGATAAGAGTGACTCAAAATCAGTAAATAGTTTTGGATAGTGATCCAATATCCGGAGAGCAATAGGATTAAGCGGATCCCGATGAGATTGAGATATGTCCCGATGTGATCGCGACATCGACATTGCTGAAAAGGGTTTCCGCCAATTTTTCGGTACCGGGACCCGGTAGGCCGGTAGGACCAACCCCAGTTTGACTGGACCGCTTCAGCAACCCCATATATCAATTAATTAATAAGATTAATTAATTAATATATGAGTGGACACATGTCATTTGATCATGGGAGAAGATAAAGTTTGAAAAGTCAAACTTTATCATTTAACTTAATTGTTTATTATTTCCTAAGCCACTAACGTAGCTCTCTCCCATTCAAGCTTTAATTGTTCCTTTAATTAGTTAAAGAGACAAGTTAAAAGCTTAAGAAAAAGTAGCATGTTCGGTGGATGTGCCTAAAAGGAGATAAGAGAGAACTTTGACTTGGTCAAAGTTATCTTTTAACTTACTTTTTAATGGCCTAATAGTCTCCCACGTGGGAGACCCTTAGCTGTTATTAATTGGCTTTTAAGGAGTTAAAAGCCATTCAAGTAAGCCTTAAGTGTTAAGAAAAGAGGAGAAGCTCGTGGGTTCATGGTGATGGCCGAATACTTCATTGAAGTTTGATAGAAAATTTTGATTTTTCAAGGCTTCTCTCAATTCTCTCTCATCTCCAAGGTGCTTCCTCAAGGCTTGATCACTTGCTCTCCAAGGTTAAGGTAAGATCTAGCAGTCTTTTCCTTAGTCTAGCTATTCTCGGGTCAAAGGGTTTGTCCCGGTTAGGTTTCCGACCTCTGCGTGGATACCGTTAGAGACGGTCTCCTTTGGTCGTTATGGTTTGACTATTTATACTTACACATGGATCCTGGCTTTCGGGAACTTCCCGGAACAAAAAAGTTTTGTTTTCCGCACTGTGTCCATGTGATGGACACCCCGGGATTTTCCTACAGTGGTATCAGAGCCACTTGTGTTGTATAAACAGTTAAAATGATAACTAGGTCGGAGTTCCTTTGTGAATTGAGCTGTGTAGCATGCTGCCTGTGTTAATTTCGAATTCTGTCCAGAATTAGGGTTTTCAAAATTTTATTGCATAGACCTTCTCATGAGATGTTGCTGAATGTGTCTATAAAAGGAAAAAATTTATCAATGTCGTTTGATATGGTTTTGCTAATTTAATTCCCTAAGTTTCGGATGCTGTCCTGTTGAACATTTTTGAAACAGGTATACTTTTAAATTCGAGAATAAATTCTAGAAAAATTGTTTTTCGAATTGGTTTTCACCGACACGTCCCTAAGATGTTTGTGAATGTCTCTGTGGATGTAAAAATGTTTTCAAGGTGATTTACTATTTATTTCCGAATTTATTGTATGCTGCTGGGAATGTCTGTGTTGAAAAACACAGATTCTGCTTCAGCTAGATTGCTGAGGTCCGATAAGTTTTTGTGGGAAATAAATCCTGGAAAAATTCATGGAACATTTTAGGAACATGTTATAACCTCTGTAATTTTCTCAGAATTTATTGAAAGTGTTTCAATGATTATTTCGAGCAAAAGGCAGACCTTGGCAGTTTTGAGAAAGTTGCTGGGGCTGTTTTGTTTGAAATTATTGGTTGTGTATTTCTGAATTCTAATGCCTTGAATCATTTTTAATGTGATTAAAAATATGTTATATTGATCTGGTATGCATGCCAAAATGAGATTCTTGAAATTTGGTTTCCAATAATTTTTGGATGTCGAATAGGTCACTTTAGCGTCTCGTTAGATTATTCCGTTATCTTGGTTATTTTGGCCGTCGCAATTTTTGTGACAAGTGCCGGAGTAATCTTGATAACGTGTAGCCTACCTAGAGATACTTAGCATGATAATTTGATATTCTTAAAATTATGTGGAAATCTAGTGATTAATAGTGGATTAATCGGTTTCAAGTTTTTCTCATATAGTTTGACTATATAGCATGCATGATTTGATGAAAATGTTTCATTAGCACATTAATATAAAGGATTATATACTTTGTATATTGGTATTGTGAATTGAGAATGCTTGGATTGAGAATTAGCCGACTAGATAGCAATTTTTCCTTGTGTAAGGCGACTTGTTCGATTGG
This sequence comes from Erythroxylum novogranatense, assembly GCA_029891385.1. Taxonomy (NCBI): domain Eukaryota; kingdom Viridiplantae; phylum Streptophyta; class Magnoliopsida; order Malpighiales; family Erythroxylaceae; genus Erythroxylum; species Erythroxylum novogranatense. The sequence continues at coordinate 25,714,412 of CM057225.1, forward strand.
ATAAGTCGACTTACATGTCTGAAATCGCATAAGTCGACTTGTATATTGATACAAGGCGACTTATGCGTAGTCTGTGAGCAGCAGATAAGTCGACTTGCATTGGATAAGTCGACTTATATCATGCCTTGGCGAGGATGATGGATGATTTTCGGTATAAATTCAATGTGATTGATGCCATGCCCTAAATTATTCCATATAGTCATGGTGACTATAATCCCATAGCTTGGATGAGACCTGAATTTGAAATCCCTCCTCGTAATATGAAAACTAACGCCTTCCATTAATATGGTAAGAACCAGAGTTCTTCTAGGGTTGAGTTGTTGAGCTAACCTCAAGCTCACTCTATACTTAATATGTTCGAACCATGAAAATAAGATTTTCGGATTAATGGGTGGGTTTTCCTAGAAGTGTTGATTTGTTGAGCTAACCTCGCGGTCAACGTGGACGAGGCGAAGTTGGGTAGTGTACATCGGATGTGCGCATCAAGTGTTGATAACCCAATATTTGTGCACACATCAACCGTTGATAGCACTGATCGATAGTTGTGTCTAAGATGTAACTGGTATGTCTGATACCTCCCGAGACATAAGGTGGCTTGTTGAGCTAACCTCAAGGTCATTCTTAATGTCGGTTATCGATGATGCAATTGGTATGAATGATACCTACCGATTGACCTAAGAAGTGGCTTGTTGGGCAAACCCAAGGTCATTCTTAGCAATGTCGGATATCGACCCACTAGGACATTTTGTCACTTTGTTTCTTGGATTCATAATGAGGGTTATGGATTCTATGAAACTAGTGGGAGCTGTATGCATGTCATTTAAGTCCTTATGATCATGCATTTAACTTAAATCCTGCATTTAAGTCTATTCTAACAGTCTTTCTCTCTCTCTATGGTTAGGTTGTTTAAAGATGTCTTCCAGTGTGAACTTGCGCTCACTAATGGACTCGAACAAATTACCTGGACCTAATTTTCTTGATTGGCTGAGAAATCTGATAAATGTTCTCAGATCTAAGGAACTGGGCTATGTCCTTGATGTTCCACTTCCTGATACACTTGCTGTTGATGTTTCTGATAAAGATCAGAAAGTAGGAAGAACAGCCAAAAGAAAACCAAAGGTACTGCCCCAAAAAGGAACCTGCTTCCATTGTGGCAAGACTGGCCACGGGAGGCAAAACTGTAAAGTCTATCTGGAGTCCCTGAAGCAGAAGAAGGCATCAGATGCCTCGACTTCTTCAGATATGTTTGTCATTGAGGTTATCTTGCTTCGATCACAACATATGGGTATTAGATACCGCCAGGCTCACACATATGTAATGATATGCAGGGCCTCGTGACACGATGGCGGCTCATTAAGGGAGAAATGGACCTACGTGTTGGTAATGGAGCAAAAGTTGCTTCATTAGCCGTAGGGACTTATGTTTTGACACTCCCCAGTGGACTTGTATTCAATTTGGATGATTGTTATTTTGTACCGGTTTTAACAAAGAACATATTGTCTGTTTCTTGTTTAAATAGAGCTGGTTTCCATGTAACTTTTGGGAGCAATGGTTGTTCTATTAGTTTAAATGGAATGCTCTATGGTACTGGTACATTATGCAATGGAATTTACATATTAGATATGTCACATCCAATTTTGAATGTCAATGACAAGAAAAGACATAAAAAAGATAATTTAAAATCAACTTACTTATGGCATTATGCTTGGCCATATAAATGAGAGACGCATCGCTAAGCTCCATAAGAGTGGATGTTTAGGGTCATTTGATTATGAATCATATGACACATGTGAATCTTGTTTGTTAGGCAAGATGACTAAGTTACCCTTTAAAGGAAAGGGTGAACGAGCGACTGGATTATTAGACCTAATACATTCAGATGTGTGTGGTCCGATGTCCATCCATGCCACAAGTGGTTGTCGTTACTTCATTACCTTTATCGATGATTATTCTCGATATGGGTACTTGTATCTGATGAGATACAAATCTGAAGCGTTTGAAAAGTTCAAACAATTCAGAAATGAAGTAGAAAAACAACTTGGGAAAAGTATTAAGACATTATGATCTGATCGTGGTGGCGAATACTTAGACCAAGAGTTTTTGGGTTATCTCAGAGATAATGGGATTTTATCTCAGTGGACTCCACCTTACACACCACAGCACAATGGTGTGGCAAAAAGGAGAAATCGAACCTTGTTGGACATGGTACGATCGATGATGGGCTTTGCACAGTTACCAAAATCCTTTTGGGGGTATGCGCTCGAGACAGCTGTTTACTTGTTAAACAGAGTTCCATCAAAGACAATTGATGTTACTCCATATGAGATGTGGACTAACAAGAAACCTTATCTTTCTTATTTGAAAGTTTGGGGTTGTCCTTCTTATGTGAAGCGGACAAAGTCAGATAAGCTTGAAGCAAAGTCTGACAGGTGTCTGTTCGTAGGATATCCTAAAGAAACAAGAGGATATCAATTCTACCTTGCTGAGGAACAAAAGGTGTTTGTTTCAAGGCATGCTGTCTTCTTAGAGAAAGAGTTTCTTTTACAAGAAGACAGTGGGAGCAAAATTGAGCTTGAAGAAGTTCAAGATGCTCGGACAGACGCAGATCAACTTCCTGAACCTGAAACTGTAACTCATACAGATGAGGTAATAGTTCAACCTTCTACTACACACGTAATTCGTAGGTCAAGTAGGATACGCTCTGTTCCCGAGAGATATGGATTTCTCGTGAGTGAACAGAATGACGTATTGCTCATAGAGGATGATGAGCCTACTACCTATGAAGAGGTTCTGAAGAGTTCAGAGTCTGAGAAATGGCTTCGTGCCATGAAATCTGAAATGGATTCCATGTACGAAAACCAAGTATGGACTTTGGTTGATGCACCCGAAGGAATCAAACCAATAAGGTGCAAATGGGTTTTCAAGAAGAAAACCGACATGGATGGTAATGTGATTACCTATAAAGCAAGGTTTGTGGCTAAAGGCTTTTGTCAAAGACAAGGAGTTGACTATGACGAGACCTTCAGTCCAGTAGCAATGCTTAAATCCATTAGGATACTCCTAGCCATTGCCGCTCATTATGATTATGAGATATGGCAAATGGATGTGAAGACAACTTTCCTGAATGGAAATCTGACTGAGGATGTGTATATGACACAACCTGAGGGCTTCATCTCCTATGATGGCGAAAAGGTATGCAAGCTTCAGAAATCCATTTATGGATTAAAGCAAGCATCCAGGAGTTGGAATATCCGTTTTGATGAGACAATCAAAGAGTTTGGTTTCTCACAAAATCCGGATGAACATTGTGTGTATAAGAAGGTTAATGGAACTGCAATTGTATTCCTTGTGTTATATGTAGATGACATATTGTTACTAGGAAACGATGTCTCAATGCTGCAATCAGTAAAAATTTGGTTGTCCAAACAATTTGCCATGAAAGACCTTGGAGAAGCAACTTATATCCTTGGGATAAAGATTTATAGAGATAGATCGAAGAGGTTGCTTGGTCTTTCACAGTCAACGTACATAGACAAGATGCTAAAGAGGTTTAACATGGAACAATCCAAGAGAGGGTATCTTCCCATGTCTCATGGGATAACACTCTCGAAGTCTATGTGTCCTAAGACACAGGATGAGAGGATGCGCATGAATATGATCCCGTATGCATATGCAGTAGGATCTATCATGTATGCAATGCTATGTACGAGACCCGATGTATCATATGCTCTAAGTGTTACGAGCAGATACCAATCGGATCTCGGTGAGGGTCACTGGGTGGCTGTCAAGAATATCCTAAAGTACTTGCGAAAAACTAAGGATGTTTTCTTGATATATGGAGATGGAAATCTCCAAGTGAGCGGGCATCTGCAGATGCCAGTTTTCAATCTGATAAGGACGACTCGTGTCCCAATCAGTTACGTTTTCACACCGAATGGAGGAGCGATCATTGGAAGAGTTCCAAGCAAGAGACGCTCGCGATTCAACGATCGAGGCGAGTACATTGCAAAGATCGGATGCAAAAGAAAGGAAGTCGTTGGATCAAGAAGTTCATTACTGAACTTGGTGTAGTTCCCAACTGTGATGGGCCCATACAGTTGTATTGTGACAACAATGGAGCTATTGCGCAGGCGAAAGAACCAAGGTCACATCAACGATCCAAACACGTACTCCGCCGATACCATCTAATTCGGGAGATCATTGCGCGGGGTGATGTCCTGATAGAGAGAATTCCAACAGAGCAGAACATTGCTGATCCGTTGACAAAGCCATTGTCACAGAAGAATTTTGATTCTCATGTACTCGCTTATGGTATTAGATACCAAGGCGATTGGCTTTAGGTCAAGTGGGAGATTTGTAGGTGTAAGTCGACTTATGCTTGCTCGGTACTGATAAGTCGCCTTGTTCACCAGTGTAAGTCGACTTATGTATGTCCAGTACCATAAGATTGTTAGAGTAGTGCCCTAAAGGCAATCCCCTTTAGCACATTTTGTTCATAGTCATGTACAGACTTTATGAATAAATAAAGCAAGGCATATTTCATTTATTTGATGTTCATTTTGTTATGAATTGATGTTGATCTTTAATCAAATTAATGAAGTCCATGATATATGACATAGCATGAAGGAAATTATGATGTGATCATACTATTGAGATTCCTATCATGTGCAATTATGTCAGTATCTAAATTATCCCTAGTCATAGGATTAACGAGACTGGACATTGTTAATCCGGATAGACTAGCACATGTCATATTCCTTGATTGGATCAAGCAGTGGATCTCAGAAACTGTAAATATTGAGATATTTAGATTTGACATGTGGATGCTTACTAGTGGTAGTAAGTACATTGGATGACCTGCCATGAGATCATCACATGGGTATTCTATTATAATGTCAGTGATAATCTCATCATAGCAATGGTGCAAGTATCCTTAGACTTGAGGTACTCAAGGATATCTTGGGTACTGATTCTGTGCTTTGACTCCATTCCTTGTTGCCTTTCAAGAGGTCGCTCATAGGGTGGTGATTGGATACGGTTTGAGGTATTCAAGGTAATTGAGTAGCCAATAAAGGATTCACCACTTCTGGAATAGCAGAAGAGATACCCATGGCCTCTTGTCTGGATCATTACTTGGAAATCTCTGGCGCCGGAGTGATTATGTCATGAAGACTGTCTTCATGAACATTCACAGTAATGAGTCCGGACGAGACCCGATTTCACTTGGGCTAGATAAAGTCTAGTGAGAGTTGACACATGGACCATACTCATAACCAAGTGGGGTATAGGATGGTGAAAGGACGAATTGCACGGTAATTGTCTATGGAAAGATTCGTGATCTGGTTCTTGATGAGCTCGAGTTCATTAGTCAAACCAATTACTTTCCGGTCAATTGGGGGTCATGATGTGTTGCTAGACGCCGCTCATGACTTGCTTAGATTAAGTGTTAATCTAAGTGGCCAACATAACCGGGAACCTAATGGGTCACACGCATAAGAGTGACTCGAAAATCTGTAAAATAGTTTTGGATAGTGATCCAATATCTGGAGAGCAATAGGATTAAACGGATCCCGATGAGATTGGGATATGTCCCGATGTGATCGCGAGATCGACATTGCTGAAAAGGGTTTCTGCCAATTTTTCGGTACCGGGACCCGGTAGGCCGGTAGGACCGACCCCAGTTTGACTGGACCACTTCAGCAACCCCATATATCAATTAATTAATAAGATTAATTAATTAATATATGAGTGGACACATGTCATTTGATCATGGGAGAAGAAAAAGTTTGAAAAGTCAAACTTTATCATTTAACTTAATTGTTTATTATTTCCTAAGCCACTAACGTGGCTCTCTCCCATTCAAGCTTTAATTGTCCCTTTAATTAGTTAAAGAGACAAGTTAAAAGCTTAAGAAAAAGTAGCATGTTCGGTGGATGTGCCTAAAAGGAGATAAGAGAGAACTTTGACTTGGTCAAAGTTATCTTTTAACTTACTTTTTAATGGCCTAATAGTCTCCCACGTGGGAGACCCTTAGCCAAGCCATTAATTGGCTTTTTAAGGAGTTAAAAAGCCATTCAAGTAAGCCTTAAGTGTTAAGAAAAGAGGAGAAGCTCGTGGGTTCATGGTGATGGCCGAATACTTCATTGAAGTTTGATAGAAAATTTTGATTTTTCAAGGCTTCTCTCAATTCTCTCTCATCTCCAAGGTGCTTCCTCAAGGCTTGATCACTTGCTCTCCAAGGCTAAGGTAAGATCTAGCAGTCTTTTCCTTAGTCTAGCTATTCCCGGGTCAAAGGGTTTGTCCCGGTTAGGTTTCCGACCTCTGCGTGGATACCGTTAGAGACGGTCTCCTTTGGTCGTTATGGTTTGACTATTTATACTTACACATGGATCATGGCTTTCAGGAACTTCCTGGAATAAAAAAGTTTTGTTTTCCGCACTGTGTCCATGTGATGGACACCCCGGGATTTTCCTACGGTAAAGAGGAACTTCTATAGATATGTTTATAATCACATTAAATAATAGTTCACATGATAAGAATTGAAAGTGTTATTACCATATGAGAAAGACCTTTAATAGAATAACTTATATGCATTTTTAGGTTTAGTTAGAGATGTAGGTTATATAATGCTTTCTTTTCGACAAGTGAGGGATTAGGAGTTCTCTTTATGTGATACTGAAGCTTAACAAATAGTTTAGCATATGTTACACTCTTTCAATGAAAATATGACCTATGGTGAATTAGAGAAAATGTCATCCTTCTTTATTTCTTATAAGGTCCATAGTAAATGGGATTTGGAGTTCTCTCTGTGTGATAGTTGAGCCTAATAAATGATTAGCATATGATATACTCTTAGAGAAAATGTGATGCTTTTCTGTTTCTCATAAGGATTGATATTAAATGGGAGTAATTATCATGCATTTATGCTTATAAAGAGACCTATAATGATTGTGAGTTTCTTTCATACCATTTTAATGAGAAAGAGACCTATATGAATGAGAAGAAGGCTGTAAGTTCATTTGAGATGACCTTGCATAAAATTATGCCTATTTTTGCATTAAGTATTATACGTTCTAAGTTTAGAATGTGATTTATACATGAATTTCCTTTTGCTTGGGACTTAAAGGATAATAGATGGGCACATATTTTTTTGAAAACATTTTAAAAATGCAATATGATCATGTGAAGATTTAGACATAGTCTCATCATATAATTGTTTGGCCCTTATAAAAATACTATAGGCATTCTTTAATGCAATTCCTTAAGTGAAACTAATTCTATACATGTCATTAACATTGTTTTGAGTTAAAAAATAAACATTTGATATGCATGAAACCAATTCCATATCTTATAGGAGGTTTAAAAAATAAACACTTAATGTGTCTGAAAAAAATGGTTATGCGAAAAAACCAAATAAAGTTAATTATTGTCTTTGTTCATAATAATGGTTTTTCATAACAATGTTTTTTTGCATAATAATGGTTATAATCTTGCAAAAAAATTATATGTTGTCTTTGTCCATATTTGATATTGTGAACAATAGTTATGATCAAATTGAGGTTAATTGTTCTTTTTCAAGCAGAGACTGAGGCTTTAATAGTTTAAAAGATTTAGGATATGAAAACATTAATAAAAGGAAAGCAAAATATGTAATACACAACTTAGACTCATGCATATTTATACTATGCTTAATTCAAAACTTATCAAAAACTAACTAATTGTATATTGTCCTTCCTGTAGGTCATGTTCTGTGTTGAAGAGCATTGATAATTGTCCAACCTCATCTATCTTTTTTGTAGTTTACGATTTTCCATCTATTAAGGTAAGTCTTTCAACTAAGTAATATCTATAATGTGATCAGTTTTGTGTTGTTCTTTGCAATTTTACCTCTAACAATGATTGATGAATTTTTAGGCTGAGGTTTAATAGTCGAAATATTTTTATTTAGGAATTATTTAAATTTTAACATAAAGACTTGAACTTCAATGTGATTAATTCAAACTTAGTATTAACACAAGGAATTCAAATAATTAACATGCCAATTCTTTGCATAATAAACCCATAAGATAGTATATAGGTTGGAAGCTCATAATGTAACTCCCAAGAGGCTTGTCTTTGAAAAATTCCATGATCTTAGGAGTCACAATGAGAGATTGCTTTCTCGATTCATCTAGTATAACAATGCCACGTACCATAGTGCTTGTTTAAAATCAAACTTTAAAAATGAACTTGTAGGTGATTAATTCAAACCTATTACATGAAGTTATCGAATTCTATGTTTTCTCAACAATTGACAAAGGCATCTTCTAATTCATATTTTTTTATTTAGTCCTCAAATGATCACTTAGTCAATTTTCGATTTATGTGGATGACATTCTATTCAGCTAGTGATAGTTTTGTGAAAGTTGATGTTATCAACGGTTTCTTCATACAACTTTCAACATTAAAGATTTGAGGCCATTAAAATTTTTGTGGGGCTTGGAGATTGGCGCATTTGGTGTTGGAATTAATATATGTTAATAAAAAAATGTGTTTTTGACCTTTTTTAGGAAACTAATTTTATTTATTGTAAACCAATTTCCACCTTTTTAATTTTAATAAAAAGTTAATAAAATAATTTGCAGGTGATTTTTTAACTTCTTAATGTCACTTCTTACAGGATATTGGTTGGCAAATTGTTTTATTTGACTCGTACTCACAAATGTTATCAGTCAACTAAGTCAATATATCGATCAGTTAAGTATAACTCATTTGTAGGTTGTTTATAAGGCATTAACATATATTAAGTGTAATGAAGATAAAAGCCTTATCTTTCCTTATAATTCTTCTATAAAGTTGTAAGGTTCTTATGACTTAGAATGTGGTGATTGTCCAATCTCTAAGTTGGAATTGGTTGTCATTGGGTTTTGTAATTATGAAATCATTTGGTGGGATTGGTTGGTTTCATTTTGGAGGGAAATGAAGGAACTAATGATGTGTAAAGTAAAGACTAAATGTTCTGTAAGATTAATAGGGATATTACATTAACGATTATTATATCTAACTACAAAATGATTTTTTTAAATGACAGTTTTATGGAAATGAGTAATGTTGATAAATGTTGGATGTATAGAAAATTAACACCCGATGATTTCATTAATTATGAGTTTGTTGAGGGAGTTCAAACTTTTATTGATAAGGAGAATTGATGGATTACCATGGTAAAATTATTGAGATACTTGAAATTAAGTACCATGCATTGCCAATAAAATGAAGTGTGATATTTAAGTGAGAATGGTTTGATCCAATTCATAACGTTGGAACAAAAATGCACAAGTGATATAATCTAGTTGAAATCAACTAGCGAAGAAGATTTAATTGATTTAAATCTTTCGTATTGCCAATGCAAGTGATCTAGGTGTATTATATCCCTTTTCCCAGCTTACAATGAGATAAGTTAGATTAGTTGGCCATTTCCAAAGTAAAACTTGGAGGTATTTTTGAATTACATAGAAAAAGGAGAAAATAAGAGAATTGGAAGTGAAGCGTTTTAGGACAATGTTTATTAAATAAATGCATATGTATCATATGATAAGAATAAACCTTTGAATGATCCAAATAATGAATATGTTGAAATTTTATTTGGAGATGATGAGGAGGGCGAGAGATCTAAAGAGGAGCCTTAGTTTGATTCTAATTATTTAGAAAAAGAGGATGATCATGAGTTTAATTTTTAATTAAGTGATGATAGCAAATAATTTATGTTTGTAATAGAATATTAGATGAGTAAATATATTATTGCATCAACAATAAATTATTATATATTTAACTTATATTATTATATTACCAAAAAAATCAATAAAATGTGAATTTCAAGTTAAAATATGCCATAAAAGAGAAAACAGGAAATGATATGATCAAGGGTCAGGTTACCACCATTTGGATAAGCCAGTGCAGGTCTAAGTAAAGGATCAAATTCTGTAAATGCTACAGAATCAGGTGCTCGAGCTACTGTACATATAGATGAGGCATTACCTTCCTAACCAATAGTCCCTGTACAATCACCTTTTGTACCTGTTGTTACACCATCCAGCAGTCCTACTACACTATCCACCACCCCTATACTGATAGAGATATTAGGAGTAAACATTGTGAATGAAGGAGGAGGCTTCCAGTCTAGAGCTAAAGGAGTTTATGAAAGAACTTACATTACAATTGTCAACATTCTGTGAATGAAATTCTAAAAACATAATGAATTTGAATTATTTATGTATCCCTCTCTCTTCTCTCTTACATTCTTTACCTTCTCTCATCCTCCTAAATTATTTTCTCTCATCCTCCTAAATTATTCTCTCTCATCTTCTCTCTTATGTTCCTCATTTCTCTCTTTATCAAAAATTAACCATAACATTTGGTATCAGAGCATACATTCCTCGACAGTAATAGCTGAGCTATATAGAATTGACGAAAACGTGAAGAAATTGAAAAAGGCACATATCAGGAATGAGAAACTATTTCTGGAATCTCAAAACAAAACAGAAAAAATGGAGAATGATCTTCTAGAGCTTAAAACTATGATGACAATTCATGTAGCGACAAAGAGTGAAACTGGGAGATACTATTCTAGCTCCTCTAGAACTTACGAATAGAAATGAGCAAACCATATAGGAGGACTACATAAAGTCTCTCTCTCTTTCTCTCTCCTAGGGGCACTTTAAAATCATAGAACCAATTATCAAGGCATTTAATATTCTCAACAATAGCGATGGAATTAATGGGACTAATTTTTTGACCCATGAAGGAGATGAGAAAACTACTGTAACTAGAGATGTCTCTAGCCTAAAACTAGAGCTCTATGGGTTCCATGTTCATGCTCTTGGAGACATAAACTGTAACATCCCGTCCCCGATGGGAAGGGTAAATTGGTAAATTAGGACAGGCTAGGTTGTTGTATTGCATATTTGAAATGTAATCATTCATTTGACCTCTAATTGTAGAGGATTGAGTCTTTTAGCACATGCACATGTAGGTACATGCATTCATGACATTTTCCCGGCTTTTAATTGTGATACTGATATGAATTGTGAAATTGGAGATAATTATATTTGATTATGATTTATTGGGAATTTTGGAAATAATTGGGCATGTATAGTTGAATTGGAAATGTTTTAGAGTGACCGTCAATTGATAGTGACCCTTAGGAATTTTTCTGGAAATCGGGAGAAAGAGTCCGAACGGGAAATTTTTCGAGTGGGGAACTGAATGATTGTATAGGACCGAAATGATGGTCAAATGGCTATGGAAAATTAGTCACATGATTATAGAAATTAACATGTCGAGCCATTGAAATTTGGAGATAAATTGGACTGAAAATGATTGTGAAAAGAGAAAGAGATCTACTTGTATTGTGAGGAAAAGACCGGAGGTTTATTTGTTTATCCTTTAAATAGCTTAGATTTTTAAATGTTGGAGAAAAGAAATCCTTCTCTCCCTAGGGCACGCACATTCCTCCTCCATTGATCGATCTTTCTTCTTCCTGTGAGATTTTGTTTGCTTGTTCCTCCTTGTGCAAAGCCTTGCTTGATGCTTAAGGAAAATGATGTTTTGTGTGATTTTTGGGAGCAAACTGTGGATGCTAGAGGAAAGGGAAAAAGTTAGAGGAATTTCAGAAATTTGCGGAATTGAGGCTCAATCGGTGAGTATATGGTTTTAATGTTGTTCTTTAATGTTGCTTGATGCATTTATGGCATTTATATGGTGATTGGGGTGGTTATGGGTGAGTTATGGAAGTTTTTAGAGTGAGAAATGGCGGAAAAATCGATCGGAGAAGACGAACCAGGGCCGCACGTCGCGACGAAGGAATTATTGGACGTCGCGAAGAGTAACCATTTAGACGTCGCGACGAGCCTAGCTGGACGCCGTGGCGAGTGTCCTTACGTCGCGACGAGGATGGTTTTTCTAAATTGATTAGGTTTAGTTTTTAAGGCATAACTTATGGTGTAGACCTCAAATTGAGGTGATTCTTGATTCATTATGAACTAAGGAAAGAGGTCTACAATTAAGGAAAAAAAGAAGAAAGTATTGAATGAAATTTGAGAATAGGTTCTATTGCAACCTAGGGGTTGTTTATGGATAATTGAGATATAATTGTGCGATTCTGAATTTAAGGAAATGCTATTAAGAATTTTAGGAACTGAGTATAAAGTGTGAATTTTGATATAGAAAATAGTGACACTGAAATTGAGATCTTTCTTGAGAATATCCGAGTGGATATGACGTGATTAATTGACTGGATATTAGAAGTGAAAATTGGGAAATAGTGCCGAGAGGGTCATGAATAGGCATTGTACGTCTTTTATTTATGACATGTGCATTATCAAATTGTTTTGACTGTGCATTTAATGAATGACTATTTGATTGTTATAGAGGCACCGTTGGATCGTTATTCCACGGAAAGTGCTGGAGCTTCCAGGCAACAGCTAGGAAGTTCAGGTGAGTAACCTAGTTGGTTTCTCAACCTATATGTGTTTAATATTTTGCAATTATGCCATGTGGTGATAATGAAGGGATATATGTGTTTGCTTTGATTGATTTCGGACCACGGGTGTCCGAAGTAATTGAATGTGATATTGAAGTGCAAATTGTGTATACTGTATGTGAATGCTGCTATGAAATGAATTGTAAATATGAAATTTGCTAATGACTGACTTACCGGACCGAGGGTCCGAAGGAATGGGAATTGGTCTTTGCAATGTAAAATGATTGTGAATGTGAATTGATACATGTGCATTCATGCATAAAGGCACGATCAGATAAAGACAGTTGTATTGGAGTCGCCATCGAGCTATAAGCTCTATCACTGAAAAAGAGCCTCGAGCTCAAAAAGGGATTAGTGCATACCCAGAGGGCTCTCCTATCCCTACTGACGCGTGAAAAGTAGTGCATACCCAGAGGGCTCTCCTACTTCCGAAGACGTGATTACTGTTTACTGATAATGAACCGAGCCTTAAGCTTGAGGGGAGTTAGTGCATACCCAGAGGGCTCTCCTACTCCCTAGACGCGTTTGATTTCTGATCACTGATAGGCGCTCGGTCACAACACTGTAATGAAAATGGACAGTGTCATATGTGCATTACATATGTAAATGATTAAATGTGGATAGTGTGATATTTCTGCAAGTGATATATGTGATACTGTGAATCGTGTGAATATGCATGAGTTGAGTGAACCATCGATGATGGTTTCTCACTGAGTTCGCAAACTCACCCAACATTGCAAATATTTTTCAGGGATTGAAGAGTACCCCGTTGGGCACGGGAGTATGTCTACCGCTTGCAAGTCAGAGTTCGAGTCGGGATCAGTTCACGTCTGCATTAGTGCTATTCTGTTTTTGTATAAGATTTGTATTTCTGCAATTTCTGCAGAATAGTACTGTCATTGTAGAGGGCCCAGATTGATAAATGTTGCATTGAAATGTGATTTCTGAATTTATGTTTTGATTGAAATGTTTTTGTGTAAGATTGGGCCCAAGTTGTTTATTGATTTCCGCACATGTGAGTGTTTTCAACGAAATAAAAATGTCATACGGAGTATTTGAACAGTTTTGACTGCTCTAGCATACCACCCTCGTAAGGCATGGGCTCGGATATCACCATCGATATCGGGTTCGGGTCTTGTGGGAGTGAGATGTTACATTAAACTGGTTGTGTGTCAACTGGACCACATTTCAACCCAATTGGTAAAAAGCATGGTGCACCTACAAATGCAAATCGACATGCTGATAATCTTGTCTCCTTCCTCAACAATGCTAAAAGACCTATTACTAGTGATGCTATGAAAGAGATGTGTTGTGAAAAGAAAATGTGATTATTTCTTTTTTTTCCATTATGTAGACCTCTATAATACTTTCCCTATTAAACCTTATGGGCAAAGCTTTTTGAAGTAGGAGGAATTGTTACGTATAAAGTGTTAACACCTAGTAACCTTTTCAGAATAACAGATGAATATGAATTAGTTGTTTATCTCTCTCTCTCTCTTTCTTTAAATGTTAGGTCTAATTTTCTCACATCAGTAATAATAAGGACTAATGTGAGGTTTATAGGCTTATGGGCTCTCCCACTTCTTAAGCTAGTTTTTGTGGTTGGTTCTCCCATAAGACCGATAACAATTGGGATCAGAGACAATACCACTCTTTAGAGTCCTTGTGCCATGGGTGGTGATGTTAGTATTATAGTGTTCATCTGGGGATAGAAAAGGTCTAGCTCACAACTAACCCACGGGTGTATGAGTGGTAACGCTAATATGATAATGTTCGCTTAGAGCTAGAAAAGGTCTAACACACAACCAGCTTGCGGGTGTTTAGGCTGTGAAGCATGGTGGAATGTTACGGTCTAATTTTTCCACATCTGTAAGAAAAGGGGCTGATGTGGAATTTATAGGCTTATGGGCTCTCCCACCCTTTAAGCTATCTTTTGAAGTTGGTTCTCCAAAAAGACCTGTAACAATCATCTTCTTTTCTGCTCCATGTTGCCATAAGTTAATCGATAAAATTTTCAAACCCAACAACCTTCCACTTCTTCAGTTACATGGTTTTGGTATATTTCATCGACCACATCAATTAGTTTTAAATTTCAAAATGTATCACTCAGAAAATCTAATATATTTAATTTAAAATTTCAACACTTATCATATTAGTGTCAAAATTTATGATATTAATATTAAATTTTCAAAACTTACATTAGTATCAAAACTTACTATGATATTGTAATTTCAATATTTTCATATTAATTTTAAATTTTAATAATTGAATTTTATTTGGTATAAGATTCCAAACTTACCATATTGATTTAAATTATTATTTATTTGACTAATTTAAGTTCTTAACATTTTAATTAAAATTTGAAATTTATTTATAACAATATTTTTAATTTGTTAATATTATTAAAATAAACATCTAAATAAGATTACATTACGAAGAATTTGTTTAAAATTATTTTCTCATATATTGACAGACTATGTAACATAATATAATAAAAATTTATTTAATATTTACACAAAACCAATATTTCGATATGCTTAGTACAAGCATGAGTAACTGGATCAGAAACAAGAAATGCGGCACCAAGATTATGACGTGATAATGTAGGCAAAAGACTAGAAAATCCAATTTCTCTCAAAAAAGAGGTGATCTAACCGAGTTTTGCACTAGTGAGAGCCATGCTCCTGTATTCAGCTTCAGTACCAGATCTGGAAACATTAGGCCGTTTCTTGTCAATTTAAGATATCATATTAGAGCTAAGTTAGATACACTATCTAGATGTAAAACGATGATCATCTAAATATCCAACCCATCCTAATAAGCATCCCAGTAGGCCTATAATGTAAGTAAGGATGACTTGAGGAAATTAATTCCATGAGAGGATGTGGAGCTAAGATAACAAACAATCCATTTAACCATAATCTAGTGGACATTAGGAGGGAAATGTAAAAACTAAGAGACTTTATTGAAAGCAAACCAAACGTCAGGACCAGTAAGACAGAGATACTAATGAGCACCAATAATGTTTCTATACTTAATAGGATCAAAAATTGGTTTGCCATAATTTTTGGATAAAGATAGAAATGGGTAACTTGGAGGTGAACAGTTTTGGAATTATCTAAACTAGTCTAAATAAGATCTTTCATGTATTTGTCTTGGATTATGAGAAGACCAATTGATGTAATAGTGTCTTTAAGACTAATAAATTAATGAAGCAAGCCCAAGTCTTTAATGGACAAAGTGTTGTTAAGATTATGGATAAGGAAGGAAATGAAGAAGGGTGAAGAATTTGTAACCAAGATACTATCCATATAAGCTAAGACAAAGGTTGTGTGAGATAAGCTGGCCTCAATAGATAGAGAAGGTCAGATTTGGAGGAAGTGAAGTGTATTTCAAGAAGTTTTTGATTTAATTGAGGAAACTAAGCTTGAGAAGCTTGTTTTTGATTATATACGGACTTGTGAAGATGAAAAATTTGATGAGAATAGTATGGGTCTATAAAATTAGGAGGTAAGGATATAAAGACTTGTTTTTGAAGATGACCATGAAGAAAGACATTATTGACATCAAGTTGATAAACTATCCAATTTTGAGAGAGCGAAAGGGTAAGGATTATGTTAATTATAGTGGAATTGAAAATATGACTAAAGGTGTGAGTGTAGTTAATATCGAAAGCTTGGTGCGCCTACGGATGCAAATCGACATGTTGATAATCTTATCTCCTTCCTAAACAATGCTAAAAGACCTATTGCTGGTGATGTCGTGAAGGAGATGGGTTATGAAAAGAAAATATGAATAATTTGACACATGCATATGAAATAATGTTGCCAATATCTCATATTAGATTTGATACTAGATTTGATTTTTAGTAGAATATTGGTCTTCCCACAAATATTAAATAAAATTTTATCATATTGTGTTACATAGTCATCAATATATGAGAAAATATTTTAAACAAGTTCTTCAATAAAAGAATCTTATTTAGATGTTTTATTTTAATAAAATTGGAAAATTTAAAAATATTTTTAAAAGAAATTTCCAAATTTTAATTAAAATGTTAAGGATTTAAATTAGTCAAATAAATAATAATTTAAATCAATATGGTAAGTTTTGAATCTTATATCAAATAAAATTTCAATTATTAAAAACTTAAAATTAATACGGAAAATATTGAAACTACAATAACATAGTAAGTTTTGATACTAATATGGTAAGTTTTGAAATTTTAAAATTAATATCATAACTTTTGACACCAATAAGTGTTGAAAATTTAAAACTAATATAATAGATTTTGTGAGTGGTAAGTTTTGAAATTTAAAACTAATATGGTAAGTTTTGAAAATCTAAATTATGAATGCAACATTCTCCCAGTTTGCTGCCTTTTTTTGTTATGATTTACTAATTGATGTGGTCGATGAAATGTACCAAAACCATGTAACTAAAGAAACAGAAGGATATTGTGTTTGATATTTTTATCGCTTTAATAGAAGAACCAACTCCCAAAGCTAGTATTTATGGGAACCAACTCCAAAATTTTATTTAATATTTATGGGAAGACCAATGTTGTACTAAAAATTAAATCTATTATCAAATCTAATATGAGACATTGGCAACATTATTTCATATGCATGTGTCAATTGGATGAAATGTTAATTTGATTTTGGTTTTCTTAAACGATCTAAAGCGACCGTTTTCGTGTTATCAAAATAAGTGCCTATTTAGTTGAGTCTTTATAAGATAAATAAATACTTTTTTATATAGCAAATTTTTTTAAAAAATGAGTTTTTCACTGTAAAATGACAAAGCACTTTTTTTAGTAGATATAGTTTTTTTGACAGCTAAAATATAGCTTTTTAAGAAGCTCAAATTTGGAGCTTTTCAAAAAAATGCTTTTCAAGTAGATTTTTTAGATCAATTAATGAGTCTATTTTTAGTCCCTTTTATCCTTATATTTTATTCATAATTCTCACAATACCCACAAACACGACTTAGCGTTTATTTGGATATTTTTATATTAATTTTACTTATATTATAATTCATATAAAATATTTAGTTAGATATATTTTTATTTATGTTTAATATAGTTTAAATTTATATAATAATTAATATATTGTACTTTACATATTGTTTAATATATTTTAAATAATATTTATATACATAAATAATTTTTATGACAAAATAAAATATAATAAAAATTAAAAAAAATATTTTTATATTATGATTATTTTATGAAGTTATTTCAAAAAAGTTCTCTTTTTTTTAATAATTGCCAATCAGTCATAAGTTGTCGTCTTCTAGTGTGCATGAAAAATTAAACAACCTTAAGCTCAAGGCAAGTTATGGTTTGAATCATTTAGGATCCTTTTAATTCTATTTTTCTTTTTTTGTTGGAATTTTAGTTTTCATTTTCAGTTTTTTTTACGTTTTCTTTCAAATAAAAATAAAATCCTGTTTGGTTGTTAATGTTAATGTAATTGTATTTTTATTACTGATAATAATTACATTTTAGATAAAACTTAAAGATATATTATTTTAATTAAATAAATTTATTTGTTTTCTTATATAATATTTATCAACAAATTATTAATAAAATTGTATTATTTTAATAAAATAAATATTTTAAAATTTAAATTTTATTTATAAATTAATATTTATTTTAAATATATTTTAATTATTAAATAAACTATTATTTGAATATTTATATATTTTAAATTTAATTATATATAATTTAATTGTAAAATTAAATAAAATAAAATTATTCATAATTTTATTAATAATAAAAATAAATTTGTTAAATACATAAATATAATGTTGAAGTAATTATTCATAATTTTATTAAAATAAATAATTAAATAATATATATTTAAATGATAATAAATCAAATTATGAAAAAATGAAAACAGAAACAAAACCACTTTTGTAGTTTTCATAATTTTGAAAACTAGAATAAACCAAAACCAAAACAAAAACTTAAAAGCAAAGAAATAAGATTTTTGCTAAATTTAAAACAAAAATAAAAAACTAAAAATAAAAATGGATAAGAACAAGGATCTTAGTGGTGATAATAATAGCTTGGTAGTAAGCCGCAATAAACTCCAATTTGATGCAACAACAACTTTGTGGTCATGTGCTTTCCATGCGGCACATTAATATTTTCTTTAAATATGTTGAACGTGTATAATTAAAAGACATGGATTTAAATGCAAATGCATTTGGTATCGAGACTTGGTACAAAGTTATCGGTAAAAGTTCAATAGAGTGCCGACCTTTTTCGGTCGGTACCAGCCGGTACCAAAACAATCAGAAAATTTCAGGTGATTCCGGTAATTGCCATATTTCCTAGGGACCTAATTGCAAAAAAAAAAAAACTACCCTAAAAATCTACCCTCCTCGACGCCTAACCTAACTCCAGCAGCCTCACTCTCTTCTTCTCTCTTCTCCTTGTCGCTCCGTCCGTCTCCGCCGCCCTCTGCCGCCTGATCCTTATCGTTCGTCTCTCTCCTGCCGCGTCGCTGCCCCTCTCTGGTCTGGATCTGGACTCCGGTGGTCTCCTCGAACCTTCATCTTCTCGTCCGTCCTTCTATCGAGTCTTCGGCTCTTCACTCTTCTTCCTCATGTCGTCGGTCCTCCACGCCAGCTTCAGTCGGTTCTCCCTCGCGTCATCGGTCCTCCACTGTGAGCAGCAGCCTTCACGGCCTTGTCCCTCGTCCTCCACGCGACGTCAACCCCAGCCGACCCGACATTGACCCAGATCGGTGAAGACCGAATGTTCTGTTTTATTTTTCATAGATTTTTGACATTAATTGCTTATGTCATTGTGTTGGTTGTTGGATGATGAATTGATGATAGATTTGTGGTTAAAAATTTGATGATGATGGATTTGTGATTGTTGGAAATTGCTTATGTCATTGTGTTGGTTGTTGGATGATGAATTGATGATAGATTTGTGGTTAAAAATTGGATGTTGATGGATTTGTGATTGTTGGAAATTGCTTCTGTTGTTGTGTTGGATACTTGGATGATGATGGATTTCGGTTGAAGTGAAGTTGTGTAAAATGTAAATGGTGAAGGTGATTTCGGTTGAAGTTGAACTTGAAGTAAACTTGGCATTTTGCATTTTGGTTTTTGGAATTTTGGATTATGGAAGTTGATTTTGGATTTTGGCATTGAATTGATCCGAATGTCCCATTGGAAAATAAATTTAGAATGGTAATTGTGATTGAATTGTTGAATTATTGATGAATGAGATTTAATTTTAATTTGTGCAGTTGAATTTGAGATTGAGTTTGATAATCAAAATCAAATTAACATTTAAACCTAATTTTAATTGTAAAATTGATAATCAAATGTGAAATAAATAATTAAATGTAAAATTGTACAATTGATAATTAAAATCAGTAAAATTGAAAAAAACTTAAATCATTAATTGACATATTGTTAATATTTGTTATATGGTAATTCATTTTTATATTTGGGTATTGAATTTTGATAAATAATTAGTTATGTATAAATTTGAGTATTTGGGAATTGGAATTGAATTGAATTGAATTGGAATTGAATTGAATTAGAATGGAATTGAATTGAATTGGAATGGAATCGAATCGAATTGGAATGTAAATTAAATTGGAATTGAATTGAATTGGAATGGAATTGAATTGGAATTAAATGGAATGAATGGAATTGGAATTGGAATTGGAATTTGGATTGAAAATTGATTGAATGGAAATGAAATTATGAATGTTTTGTAATTTGTTAGGATTGGAGTATGTTTTGAATTGAATTGGAATTGAATTGAATTGAATTGGAATTGAATTGAATTGGAATGTAATTCAATTGAATGGAATTGAATTGAATTGGAATGGAATTGAATTGGAATGGAATGGAATTGAATTGAATTGAATTAGAATAGAATTGAATGGAATGAATGGAATTGGAATTGGAATTTGGATTGAAAATTGATTGAATAGAAATGGAATTATGAATGTTTTGTAATTGTTAGGATTGGAGTATGTTTTGAATTATGTGTGATGAAATTAAATTGAATTGGAATTGAATTGAACTGAATTGGAATGGAATGGAATTGAATTGAATGTTTTGTAATTGTTAGGATTGGAAAATGTTGGGAATGGATTGTTTGGAAATGGAATTTATGAATGTTTTGTAATTGTTAGGATTGGAAATTGTTGGGAATGGAATGAATGGAAGTGGAATTATGAATGTTTTGTAATTGTTAGGATTGGAAAATGTTGGGAATGAATTCTTTGGAAATGGAATTATGAATGTTTTGTAATTGTTAGGATTGAAAATTGTTGGGAATGGATTGAATGGAAATGGAATTATGAATGCTTTGTAATTGTTAGGATTGGAAATTGTTGAGAATGGATTGTTTGGAAATGGAATTATGAATGCTTTGTAATTGTTAGGATTGGAAATTGTTGTAAATGGAATGAATGGAAATGAAATTATGAATGTTTTGTAATTGTTAGGATTGGAAATTGTTGGGAATGGATTGAATGGAAATGGAATTATGAATGTTTTGTAATTGTTAGGATTGGAAATTGTTGGAAATGGATTGAATGGAAATGAAATTATGAATGTTTTGTAATTGTTAGGGTTGGAAATTGTTGGGAATGGATTGAATGGAAATGGAATTATGATTGTTTTGTAATTGTTAGGATTGGAAATTGATGGAAATGGATTGATAATGGAATGTAATTATGATTGTTTTGTAATTATTAGGATTGGAAAATGTTGGGAATGAATTGAATAGAAATGGAATTATGGTTGTTTTGTAATTGTTAGGATTGGAAATTGTTAGAAATGGAATGAATGGAAATAGAATTATGAATGTTTTGTAATTATTACGATCGGAAATTGTTGGGAATGGATTGAAATAGAAATGAAATTATGAATGTTTTGTGATTGTTGTAATTGGGAATTGTTACAATTGGTAATAGAATCATGATTATTTTGTGATTGTTGGAAGTTGGAATTGTTAATGAAATTATGATTGTTTTGTAATTATTGGGATTGGAAATTGTTAGTTATTGTTGGAATGGACATAGAATTATGATTATTTTATGATTGTTAGAATTAAAAATTGTTGAAATTGGTAATGTAATTATGAATGTTATGTGATTATTTGGATTGGAAATTGACATTATTTGGTAGGAATGGAAATACAATAATGAATGTTTCGTGATTGTTGGAATTGGAAATTGACATTATTTGGTAGAAATGGAAATACAATAATGAATGTTATGTGATTATTGAGATTGGAAATTGACATTATTTGGTAGGAATGGAAATACAATAATGAATGTTTTGTGATTGTTGGAATTGGAAATTGACATTATTTGGTTTTGTTATGTGTTGGAGTATGTTTTGTGTTACTTATGATATATGTTGATTGGTTTGGATTGTAAGCTTTGTGATTATTACAAAATGAGTTATATTATATAAGATAGATATGCATATTGTTATTGTGTACTGAAATTATGTGTTATTTATTTTTGTGTACAGATAAATGGAAGGAAGTTCAAATACTCCCGATCAACCTAGTTCAAGATGATACAGTGATCCAGCTTGGGCTCATGCTGGTGTGGTTCCTGGTCAAAAGAATCATACCATTTGCTTGTTTTGTAACAAGCATTTGAAAGGTGAAGGAATCACCCGATTGAAAAGACATTTAGCTTAGGTTAAAGGAGATGTGGAAGCGTGTAAAAAAGTAAGTCATGATGTGAAGTGGCAGATGAACATCAAATTGAGAAAGATAGAAGGGGAAGATTGAATCTTAAAATTGGTAGTGAAAGTTCATTTTTCGGTTTCCGTGGTGATTATGGAGATGTTGAAGGTGGAAGTGGTAGTGGTAGTGGTACTGGTAGTGTTCCATGGCAGCCTCAGGGTCCTGAAGAATCTGAAGTGAGGAAGAGAAGAAGGCAGTTGTCTGGTTTCTTTGCACCACGAATAACTCGTGGAGCCCAACCTTCAATTCGTAGTGCAATGCAGACAAGAGATGCAGCTCACAATGTGAATACGGCAGTAGCTAGATGGTGGTATGATACAGGTTCGTCATTTAATGCTTCTTAATCATATTATTATCAACCTATGATAGATTCCATAGCCTCTTATAATCCAGGATACAAAGGGTCATCGGTTGATGACTTAAGAGGTAAACTTTTGAGTTGTACTATGTTTGAAATGAGAGCTTATTTGGATGAAAGAAGAGTGAATTGGGGTATTAATGGATGCTCAATTATGTGTGATGGTTGGACGAATAGGAGACAAGAGCCTATTATAAATTTTTTGATTTATTGTTTTAATGGCTCTATGTAGCACCCCCTTATCATAGGATATGTACCGGAACGCTCGTAGGTCATTCCGACACACACCCTACGATAAGAGTGCACTACGAACAAACTTACACTCCACATGGCATCCAAGTATCATAACGCATCAATATGAAATTCACTAATTTTTGGAACCATAAAATTTTCATTTTTCATAACCTCAAAACAGTAATTTACACAACTGTTATTTTCTGTACATATCTCCAAAAGAAAATCAAACAAAAAGCTAGCTAGGTCATCCTTCCAAAAAAAGTGCCAGCTGACCAACCTGTGTGCCATAACTTCTCTTGCCAACTCAATCTACAAGGCAGGAAAAGTCTCTCCGGAGCTATGAGTCTACTATCTCGGTCCTGAAAAATAATTTGCAATTTTGGGTGAGTTTGCGAACTCAGTGAGGAACCATCATCGATGGTTCACCCAATTCAAGCATATACACAGTATAACACAGATTCACAGAGTTATATAACTAAAACACATTCAGAAGTACCACATGATTATCACGATATCAGTCAAAAGAATCCAATTCAAATGCACATGAAATACATATGTGACGCTTTTCCAATTTATTGCATTGTTGTGACCGAGCGCCTGAAACTGTCCCATTAAGGGCGCATTAAACGGTGAGCCGTAGGCTCTGAATCACTATGGGCTCAAGGCCCAATCACGTTGAGCTTAAAGCTCTCGTTGGCTGCTCTGGTCACAACTGCCAATTACTGATCATGCAATTATGCATGAGTGCAAATGTCCAAATAACCAAAATTTACACCATAACCGATTCCCATTTAACATAATCACATGAGTCAATTCCAAGTAATCACATGAAAATCAATTATAGCACTTCGATATCTCATTCTAAATATTTCAGACACCCATGGTCCGAAATCAATCAAAATCAAACACACATATTCCCATCCAGTATCTCCACATGGCATCAACGCGTAATATTAAACACATCAAGATTGAGAAACCAACTAGGTTACTCACCTAATAACTTCCGAGCTAATGCTGGGAAGTCTCTGCCACGTCCGTGGATCTACGGTCCAACTGAGCCTCTATAGCAATTAAAATAGGTAAACATTACTAACTGTATAGTTAGAATGACCAACTAATGCACATGGAATAATTAAAACGTGTATAATGCATGTTCATGAATTCCCGGCCCTAATCTCATTTTTTCCCTCAGAAAAATCTGTCTAAAAATTAGAAAACTATTGGCGCTGACAGCGCACAATTCGGACCTCTATAGGTCCCCAATTAAATAAAACAGTGATTACCGAACAATTATCTGAAGCCACGTCAATTTCCCGTCCAAAAATTCCTACATTCTCAAAAAATGAAATTAAATATGTTACAAATCCGATGCCTCAAGAATCAGGTCAATCGGACTTCGGACGGAAAAGAAATTGACAAAGGAAGCTAAAAATTCTAAAATACCATTTAACAAATAAATAAAATAAAAAAATAAGGACCAGCCTCACTAGGGCGAGACGTCGCCCTAGTGAGGCCGACTCATTCGGCCCCATCACTAGGGCGACGCGTCGCCCTAGTGACGCCGCTCCCAATTAAGCCTTGTCACTAGGGCGAGGCGTCGCCCTAGTGACGGGGGCGATTCCCATTTCTTTTTCCCCTTTTTCCTAATTTTTACTCCAACTTTCAATACCCATAAATCTTAGCACACAATCCAGAAAAATACAAATTATACCTTGTTGGAAAGCTCATAAAAAGCTCTACAATTCTCAAGAAGACCATAAAAATTAATTCCAACTCTAAGGGTGTCAAAAATCCCATCAAAACTACTGCCTACTCAAAACCCATCAACACTGGACAGTACCTTGCAAATTCAAAAACTCACTGATTATTCAGCCAAAAATTACCACATAAATATGCTCAATCAGTTCACAATGTCCTCTACAACTTTTATGAACAATCCAAAATCAAATTCCATTGCTAAACAAGTCAATTAATTCACTCAATGTTGCTGTCCCTGAAATCATTCAATTTGAGCAGTAAACTTATAACAAGCATAACTCCCTGTACACAAGTCAGAAAAATCAGAACTTTATATCCCTGAAAAGATAAATCCTAAAAATTCAAGTTTCATGAAGAACTCAAACTCCAATTCGATTTCTAACAATTTTAAATCTGTTATGCAAGTTTCTGACCTAATCAGCACTTAACATCACAATGTAGGTTCAGCTTTTGAAATTCCATATCTCCCACATCTGATTTCCAAAAATTACATTCCATACACCAATTTCAAGATCAATGTGTCTTATAAAACTCTTCAGTAGACCCCTAAAACCAGTTCAGTTCACAAAAATTACTAAAATTACTCCAAAACAGAATGTACACCAAATTTGCTAATCCAGCTAGGTTTCACTCAATACATAAAAACAGTCAATAGTTATCAGGCCATAACTCTTAATATACAACTCGAAAAATAGCAAGATCAGTGGCAATGGAAAGCTAACTCAATATGCTACAACTTTCATGAAGACTCTTTTCCCAAATTCCATATCAATTAATTTATAAAAATCAGCAAAATAATCAGGTCATAGTGTCGGTTACTGTTCACAGGCAATAAAACAGTAACTTTCCATGTAAATTTTCGACCTTCTAACATTACAATTTAACAACACCTATTTCACACTAAATTGAAGCCAACATCCCAAAGTTTACTTGGGCACAAACCTCACCTCATTTGCTCACCTATACAATTAGTTATGATCAAAACATTCCAATAGGTCAAAATGAAATTTCCAGCTTTTCAACTACTACCTATCTCCTATCACTTCTAACATCAATAACACATCACTAAGCATCCATTTCTACCTCTAATTCACCCATAAATTCATCACAACATTATAACATTTGTATCACATACTTTAACTACCAAAAGCATAAAAACAAACATCAAATCTCACCTTAACAAGGTCAAGCTCTAGTTTTTCTCAAACCTTCAAATTCACACTAACTTCTCAACCTTTTCCAAAACCCATGGCTAGCACAACAACCATGCATATCATCATCTTCTCAAGGAGTTAGTTTGGTCTATGTGTGGAGAGAAGCAAGCAAGGAACCAAAGCAAACCTTCTTGTCTTGTATGAAATGAGAATAAGGAAATTCAAAGGAGGAGAAGCACACCAAGGAAAGAAGCAAGGTTTCGGACGATGCAAAGGGAGAATTAGCCTTTTCAAATAATTCATATGCTAAAAGAAACAAAGACAAGGTCGTGGATGATAGATACAAAAGACAAACATAGTAAATTCTAGAAGCCACTTGGCTTTAGGTTGAATAAAATACAATTTATCCTAATCCAATTGAATTAAGTACTAATTCCAATTAATCTCTAATCATGGCATTAGAATATTATCCTAACATTATTTATTCAATAAACCCATGCCATTAGGCAATCCCTTTTCAGCTCAGAAAAGGCTCACTCAGTCAGTCAGTTGGAATTTTTCGATCCGGGCACGAACCCCGAAAAATTCCAGAAAAATTCTCATAAATTCCTAAAAATGTAAAACACTTAATGGCGCACTCCAAATAATTTTTCAAACACAATTACCCCCTTAAATTTCACAAAAGATCACAATTTGAAACCTAAGCCGGAAAATGTCATGAATGCATGTATACTATGTGCATGTGCAATCAATCGTTAATCATGGAGGCTATATGCTGTATGTTCATACCGAGATTCAATTCAATACTCCTAACCCATCCCAAATTACCAAAATACTCTTCCCATCGGGGACGGGATGTTACACTCTATGTTTTTAAAATTGATTGATGCATCTGGCCTAATTAGAACTGTTGATAATTTGTTTAGGATATTTGATCAAGTTGTGAATGAAGTAGGGGTGGAAAAGATTGTTCAGTTTATTACTGACAATGATTCCGCTTATAAAGCGGCTGGGCTAAGGTTGCAGAGAACCTATAATTCATATTTTTTGACTCCTTGTGTTGAACATTGCATTGACTTAATACTGGAGGATATAGGAAATCCTAGGTATTTTCTTGTTTTTGATGAGACCATGCAGAAGGCAAAAAATGTGACAAAATTTATTTATAATCGTGCATGGGTTTTAAATTTGATGAGAAGGGAATTTACCAATGGTAGGAATTTGTGTCGCCCTGCTGTGACAAGATTTGCAACAAATTTCTTATCACTTCATTCTTTTCTTTCGTTGAGGGTAGAGTTAAGGCAAATGTTTACAAGTGATAAGTGGGTTACATCTCAGTATGCTAGGTCTAATGCTAGAATGGAGGTTTGTAGTATCATCCTAGAAGATAGGGAATTTTGGTCGCAATGTCAATTCGTTATCCGAGTTTGTGAGCCTTTAGTGAGGGTACTTCGGTTGGTTGATAGTGAAGAAAAGCCAACAATGGGATATATTTTTGATGCTATGGAGAGAGCAACTGAAGCAATCAAGGCCAATCTGAAAAATAGGCCTTCTTTATACCAACCATATATCTCAATCATTAATGAGAGAAGGAGAAAACAACTTTCTTCTCCATTGTTTGTAGCTGGGGCATTTTTGAATCCTAGCGTGTATTTTAGACTGGATGTTGAAAAGCAAGCTGAAGTTAGTAGAGGAATGCTTATAACAATTACAACAATTGTTCCTCATGACTCAATGCAGGTTGTTTTAACCACACAAATGGAGACTTATAAGTTCTCTTATGGAGATTTTGAAATGTCGGTCATTATTCAACAAAAAGGACTTCTTTCTCCAGGTATTACTTATTTTTTATTTCTTATTTGTTGAAATTTATTTATCACTTTATTTTGTTTATAACACTATTTTTGTTTTCTTATAACTTGCAGTTGCTTGGTGGGATCTTTTCGGATGTAGTGTTCTAGAATTGAGAAGGTTTGCGATTCGAATTTTAAGTCAATGTGTGAGTGCAACTGGGTGTGAACGAAACTGGAGCACATTTGAATTTGTCCATTCCAAGAAAAAGGAATAGATTGGAGCATAAGAGGTTGAATGACTTAGTTTATGTTCGTTATAATTTAAAGTTTCGGGAAAGGTATCTTATTTTCATTATTTTCTTTATTAATTTTGATATAATTTCTTATAATTTTTTAATAATTAAATGTAATTGTTTACTAGGATTCTTAGTAGCACAAGTTGTTCAAATGATCCAATTGCGATTGATAATATTGATATTTTGGCGGATTGGGTTTCTGAAGAACCCAATTTGATTGATGTTGAGTGATTTGAATGTGGAAGATGATCTTGGATGGGAAAGCATTGACATGTCATTTGATGCATTAAATTTGAATGATGATGATGATGAAGCTCCTCTCAATGATGAGGATTTTGTACCAAATGATCAGTAGGGTCAGTGCAGTTCAAGCGGGTATCCGCTCATTGACGATTGAACTTCAGGTTTTTATTTTTCCTCTTCTTTTAATTTTACTTGTATTTGCTCATTGATGTTTATGTTAAATTATATGTATGTAATGTAAATGTAATTTTTTTTTTCAGGTTCAACTTCTACTTGATTGCTTATTCGCCATCAACTCTTTTTGTAATATTTATTGTTCTTTTATCGATGTTTTGAATCTTTTGATGCAAATATGTAATATTATTTATTATAAATGATGAAATTGTATGATTGTAATATTTTAGATGCTTTGTATTATTCTTAGTTTTATAATTGTATGATGATGATTGTCGTTATTTATATTAATTGTGGTTATTATTTATATGTAAAATATTTAAAATTATTGTTATTTTAAATTAATTTTCATTATTATTTATTATTAAGATTTTGAAAGTATGGTTGATGTAAACGATAAACTAGTAAAGTATACTGATGCAATTGTATAATATATCAATATGGACTATTTTGCAATTTTAAAAGATTAGGGACTATTTTATAAATTTAAAAATATTTGAAAGCAGTACCGGTACCAACCGATACCGTGCAGCCTGTTCAGAGCCCAATTCGCATCAAGCCACAGCACGGTATTCATAACATTGGTATAATTATAAATTAAACATCGTAAAGTATAGTGTAACCATAAAAATTAACTGCTAATACTAGTAAAATTAATTATTTTCAAATATATAAAAATAGATTGTCTAAATTAATTCTAAAAGGAACAGTCATATATTATTTTAATATTTTACAATTATTAGGTTTTAAATTATAGACTTCGATTGATTGCTTGAGATTTTTGGGTTATAAAAGTTTGACCTTTAAATAGTCATTTGAATCAAGTTTGTCATTTATTTTAATTTATTAACTTATTCAAAATACATAGTTTGTAGAATATTATACAGGTTCAAAATTTTACTAGTACGTATCCAAAAATAAAATTGCAAATTCTTCCTTTTATATATATAAAAAGAAATTTTACAAAGCCATAAAAAAACAACATGACTTGAACTAAAAGGAATCGACCATGCATGTAAATGAGTATAAATCATTTAATTAAATATTTAGGATGCTGGATGGGATTTTAATAATTAAAAAGCTGTAAAGTCAATCTGTCATTTGCTTTGTTTGAAATTTGTCTTAAACAATACTAAAATTTAATTTATAAATTAAATAAATCAACTAATGTAGTTTGAATTTATTTAAAACTTTTCTTGATATAACGTCTTTCAAATTACATATAATAATACATGGTATTTTCATAAATCAAATTTAAATTTCAGTTCAATGAAACACATGAATATGCTTTTTTTGTTACACGGGAAACTAAAACATTAAGAATCTAAAAGTAGAGGCACATGGGTGAGGATGCTGGAGTGGCGGTCGCGAGGATGACGCAGTCCAGCTGAATCCTGAATTAAAACTTCGTGGATAAGCGATGGTGGGTCCCGTAAGTACTGAAGACGCGGCCTGGATGCAGCTGCTAAAGAGGCGAGGAGATCAGCACACTGGTTATTCTCGCGATGGATATGCTGAAAGTAGACCTCCCACAACTGGTGGAGCAACCCTCGAATATCTGTTAACAATAAAGAGATGTCAGTCAAGTAGGCAGTGGATGTGGAGAGTATGTTGATTACCTCAAGCGAATCCACTTCCACAACCACGCGGCGATAACCACTATCCCACGCCAAGTTGAGTCTAGTGTGGACCCCCCATAATTCGGCCTCAAGGGGGGTACCACGTCCAAGATAATGAAGAAAGTCGCCACACCAAAGACCATGACAATTTCTCAAGAGACCCCAGCTGCGGCCTTGAGCGACCTCGCGCTGACAGTGCCATCTGTGTTCAGCTTAATCCAGCCCTCACGAGGTTTCACCCAGCCCACCAACACATGAATATGTTAAAATAACGATATAGTACATAAAGTATCATAAGATTTTGCATGATGAAGACAAAAATATACTTATGAACAATTTAGGAAGGGATAGATCCATTATACCTCCACATGAAATACTAAAAATTTGTAAACAAAATCTATTTAATTTCAAAAATAATAATTAAGATTTTGAACTTAGGACATTATACGTAGAAGTAAATTGAGATGTTACCGTTTCATGCTCAAAATATGGAGACAGTTATAATTGGTTATTCTTAATTTATTGTATCATATAATAAAAAGGTTTATAAGGTCCAACTTGCAAACAAATTCTATTTTATTCAAATACTTAAGGTCTTGGATATGTAATTTAGGACATTATAGTAAAACTAAACTCATAGGGTCCTAATAGCTAGATTATTTTTTATCATTTGTTCTCTTATTTATAGAGTAAAAACATAGTTGTAAATTTATATATATAACTTATTGATGTACGTTCATTTTAAGTATATACATGAAGGACATATAATAGTGAGATGGAATCTCATCATTAATCATGCCATCAATGGACCACAACGTTTTTTAGTCCTGTAATGGAATCCACTTAAACTGATGGGTCAACTATCGACTTGTGAGAGACAAATTGAGTCAACGCCGTTTGTCCTCCACTCTACTCACTAATCTGGATCTCTTGTTTAATTTTATGGTGTCTTATTCTGTTCTATAAATCTTATTCATTTATTTATGTGGACTTTGCGTGGGTTCTGTATAAATGAATAAAGGCTCTATATAAATAAATGGTTAAGATTTATATGACAGAATAAGACACCATAAAATTAAACAGAATATCCCCTATTATTAGCCGTCTAATAAGTAGATTCCAACCTTTTGGATTTTTTGCTTGAGCTGCTAGATTGTGATTGGTTGCTTGAGTTGTTGTTCTCTCCATTATCTCGAGACTTTGGAAACATTTTATATAGGTCAAGCCCATTCAGGACCTACGTTTTACGTTTTTAATAATTGAACTCTTTTCGTGTCTATGATAGGATTGATTCATGCGTATATAGTCGTTGAACGATAATGATATCCTGGTGGTTAGCTAGGTCGTTGCGTGATTGTACAAGGTATAATCAGAATGCACATTAGTGGGAATAGCCAATTAAGATGTTTTTGATCCAACCATCTTCTTACAACACTTTGCGGCTACATGGATAGTTGATTCGCGAGAAGCTACATACATACGTGTATATGCACTAGGTCTTATTGCATCGAACGTAAAAGGAATGGAGACTGGTTGAATCGGTGGAGAGCAGAAATAAATAAAAGACATGGGATTGTGTAGCGTTTCTTGCGTAAGAAATCAGTTGACATAACAATTTACTGCTTACCATTTGTACACATTGATCACTGACGGACTTGAATGTGTCTCTTCATAACCTCCCTTCCAAAACAAGATTTCTAGATGTTAAGTTTTTGTAAAACTACAATTTCTCCTTTGAATTACTAGAATTTTTATTGAGTCGGATATAATAGAGAATTTTGTATTCGAGATCTAATTAAGTTTTATTTTTTGGAAGTTAGATCTAATTAAGTTGTAAGTTTAAAATAGATTGATGCATGGTTGATAAGTTGCATCCTTCCCTGGCTTAACTGTGTTGAATGGATTGAACAAGTTTAATTATAGAACTTATATTAATCACATAAGGCATTTTTTTTTTTTACATAATGGTAGCTAGTTAGCCAACCACTCTCACTCTCGCTGTCTCTGTCTACAGTCATTTATCAACAGAAGTGAAGTAGTGCTATAATTTAACTAAGAATTCTAGTCCGCTCCCTGCATTTACACCACGGAACAGACTTCATAATGTTTTGAACTACTGGCTTGATGGAGTTATCTCTCAGCCTAAAACTTGCAACCACGCTTTGATCGATACATACTTCTAACATCGTTAATAATTAGCACAAGATGGCTTGAACAATCTAGGAGGGCTCTGGTCTGGTGAGTGCACAAATTTGCAGTTAGGACAAGCAGGTGACGATCTGCAGAGCATCACCAACATATGGCACTTAGTGCAAACAGTAGCCACCATCTCTTGCTGATGATGATCATCGCCTTGAAATTTCAACCAGGAAGGACACGGATTTGGCCCTTCTGAATTGTTATTTCTATCTCTGTTTGAATCGAATAATATATCACTGAAACCCTTCTTAGCGATACCAGAGTTCGGCGTCCTATGGTGGCCATTTGCGTGGTGTTTCCTCTGTGTGTCGCATGGTAAGTTTAGCTCAAGGTCTAAGCTCATATGAACAGGACTAGTTGGTGGCTCTGGGCTTTCCCTTGGATCCTTTGATGTTCTCTTCTGAGTCCTTGTATTGTAAAAATGAATCTCTCCGGACTGCATGTAATTAAAGGACAAAAAATAACAGTAAGGGGTCGTTTCTGAGATGAGTTTAGAACTTGAAATTACTTTGTGATTCTTACTGCCTGTTGTGATCATTTAACCACCGTAATGAAACTGAAATTATTACCTGAATATCGAGGCAACGTTGCCACTCCATAGGCAAAGGAGTGTCGAGGTGTAGCTCAATGTCGAAGGTGGACCTCATGGTGTCTGACGATCTCCATCTTTTCTCGAGAAACCCTTCAGTTTGCGGGTCTTCCAGTTTCCTCTTCTTCGAAAAATTGTCAAGCTCTGGAATTGCCACTCTGCCATTTGGAGTGTGAGGTGTTTCAAAGGAAACCATAGACATGCTGAACTGAGATGAATGAACTCTAATGTCGATGAAAATCCTTTTCTTTGTCTCTCTTCCAATCTAGTTAAGTGATCAATGTGATGAAGCTTTTTGGGCAGTTATATAGGCTGAGTTTGGAGGTGTAAGGTCAGGGACATAACTGCAAGGAAGAATCTAATGGAGCAACTCTGGAGGCAAAAGGGCCTACGTACCCAATGCATGACGTGCCATCCAAGTTGGCTATTCAATTATTTATGACACAGCTCCAAGTTAATATAAAGGTCAGTACAGTTATAATGATCCTAAAACCAACTCTATCGACGTTAATCCTATAGGTCAGCAATGTTATAAAGATTCTAATTACAATCGGTGGCAGCAAAACTATCAACCACAACCTTGTAACTCTTAACATGCCCACTTAAATGGTAATCGGGTTGATACATGTCTTGTGAATCAGAACTAGAGAACGAACGTTCTTCATCTTCAATTGAAGTTCAATCACATTCTGTTGCATTCTTAAATTCTCTTTTTATATGAAAGGTAAAATAGAAAAAGAAAAGGATTTGGAGCTAGGCATGGAAATCAAAGCAGGCAACAAAACAAGAAGGGAAAAGAGCAAAGTGGTTTTCTTTGGTAGTATTAAATTAGAGAGCGGTGAGAGTAAGGCAGAGGGAGAGGCGTCATTAAATGTTGTCTTGAATGCTTTATGGATCTTTAAAGAGATATCATAACTCTAACTTCCACAATTGGGTCACTCAGCATAACTATAACTTTTAAAGCTCTCAACACCCTACTCTAAAACAAATATCACATCCCATGAACTATACCCATTAATCACTACTCTCAACTCCTAGACCTATAAGCTTTTAAAGCTCTCAAGACCCTCTCCTCAGCCATAAAACCTTCCGTAGATCTCATGAAACAATCTATCATTCATCTGTTAATTAATTTCGTATTATCGCATTTATTTTAATATATACCTGAAATTCTCATATTTAAGGCCCTTTTGTGTTCTTCGCAACAACTAGACTTTCAGTTTTGCGACATTATTATGTCAGTATATCTTTTTCATGGATTTAGCTTGCATGCATGAATATAATGTGGTACAACTGGACTTGAGCATATTCTGAGTTTATATTTTGGGATTAGTAGATATTTGTTGTTTCAATTTGTTGGCTTGTACTTCAATCACCTAACTTTCCAAGGTGAGCCAAAAGTAGGCTACGCAGGTTCAGCCTAG
Source organism: Erythroxylum novogranatense (assembly GCA_029891385.1). Lineage (NCBI taxonomy): Eukaryota > Viridiplantae > Streptophyta > Magnoliopsida > Malpighiales > Erythroxylaceae > Erythroxylum > Erythroxylum novogranatense. The sequence goes on from CM057225.1 coordinate 25,748,518, forward strand.
GGAGTGCATATACAAGGAAAAGTAAATTACTCTTGGCTTAAATTCATGAATAGTACTTCAGTTATTGATCTGTGAAAAACTTCATTATGGATGAGGATATCGAGTTTTCTTGAAAGTAGCGTTGCATATCCAATTTTTGCACATTAAATATAAAAAAAACTGAAACTTCTCTTTTCTTGAATTTCTTGCAATCCTTTTCGATTTCATTAAAATAATTTTACCAAATGGATAAAGAGCAATCAGTTGCAGATAACATTGCAGCTATGAATTCAACGATTGATAGTAAACTATAGCAGCCATTGTAACGAAAATTAAGGTCAAATAAAAATTGAATATACAAATTAAGCTAGCTACGTTGATTAATTTGTCATGTCGCTCAGGTGCAAACTATGTATAATTCTGTGAAATTGTATGAATCCTTATCATCCATGTGTAGGCACATGCATAAGCTCTTACATGAACATGCCCAACCTTAAGGGTATGTTTGGGAGTTTGGGATGGAATGGAATGACAATTAATGGAACGGAATGGAATGGAATGAAATGGGTCACTCCATTGTTTGGAAGTTTAAATAAAATAAGAGAGGAGCTCCTTTGACCATTGTTTGGAAGTGGTACTAAAAATGAATGGAATGGAATGACTTGTATTTTTTTTTTCAAAATTACCCTTGTAATAAAATACGTATAATTGCCATGAAACTATTTTAGTAACCCCAAAACATTTCAAATTATAGGATGCTCAGGATATAGTTATCTCATTTTCCTATGTAAGCAATCAACTTTCTTGTTCTTTTTCATTAACCATCATCGCACTGTACTCTTCGTTAGGCATTTATTCACGTGTTTTGTTATAATTGATGATCATTCTTAGCCTTGTAAATCTATTTCTACATTTCGCAGTGTATATTAATAATATATTTAAAATTTATGAACATTCACAATGCTAGCTTTATCAAAAACATTTGAGCTGTGTTTATTAATAACACATTTTAAATTTAAATTTTTGACGTAATGGTTAGAAAATGAAGCTCGTGTCTCATAAATACATGGAGCTCATTTGCTGCGTACCTAAACATAAAAAATAAAACCTTTTATTTTCACCTTATCACCATTAACGTAACTATTATTTATAGCATTGAAATTAACAGTTCTATAAATTATAATATCCTCTAAGCAATATTATTTTTGAGGGTGTTTTTGTCATTAAATTAGGGTTTGGAAGGCAAGCCATGTCATTTCATCCCTAACCCTCCAATTTGGGAGGTTACAAAATATTGGATTTTGGATGGCAAAGAATGGCTTCCAAAGCCATTAATTACTATTCCTTCCTGTTTCAAAATAAACTCCCAAACAATGGCCTGAGTCATTTGGGCCATTCCATTCCATCCCTCTACCCACATCCAAACATACCCTAAAGTACCTCATAAGCAACTTAGGGAAGAAGTTAGACTTCTTCTTAGCTTGTTACTTCGGGAACTCGATTATATTGTTAAATTCCAAATAGAAGATATACTGAAACTAAAAGAATACTATCTAGTATAAAGCTAAATTAAAAATTTAAAAGTAATTCGTCTTATTATGAAAAATATGTGGACTTCGAAATTAAAACATAAATTATATGATTATATATTTTATTTTTATAAAATTTATTAATTATTAGTCATATAGTTGACCCTTTTTTTAATACTGAGAATGCTATATAACATTGTAATTTCTGAGTGTCGAGTTAGGCATCAAACATTATATTCGTGATCCAAAACATAACACAGCAATTGAGCTTTTGACTTCATAAATTCATCTTGGATGAAAAGGGCCGAATTGGAAAGCACCTTTGCCCTCGTCTATTGCTATTGTCATTTTCTTTCAACTTTTGGGACTCGCCCGTGAATAAAGGGGATGCCAATTTCACTCATGGTGAAGAGTTTGAGCTAATAAAGCAAAGTCATTGAACAATTATTCGTCTAAGTTACTCTGACTGAGATGTTCTAATATATTTTATGAAAGGGTATGTATAAGCTGCGTCCTTAGCTGAATTTCCCCAACCGAATACAAGTTGTAGAGGGACCCCAAAATAGACGACTCAGCAAGATCGCATAAATACCAACCTATTTCATTGGTAGAAGTCAATAGAGTAGGGCTCCGAAAAAAAGTTTCTTTCCAATCTAAGGGTATTTCTTTAGGTAGCCACAATCTCAAAACATTTGATTTTTTGGAATATCATAAGAGAAATATATTATAAGGACGCAGAAAAAAACTATTTCAAGCAAAAAATTAAAAGAAAAGGGAAGTACTGAGCTATCGAAGGCATTGAAAGAGAAACAAGGTTTTCAAGTAGCTCTACCTGCCTTCATTAACTCATCTTGAATTCACTTAAATGCAGAATTCAAGGATGACCACTGAATTGAAGCACCAACACCTCGCTTTCTTCAACATCTGTTCTTCGTCACTCCTTTGTAAATGCTATCAACCGACCTCTCCTTCTATTCATTTATGTCTCTATCTCTGTGTGTCTATGTATTTCTTATTTCTTCAAAGGAGTAATAAGAGTCAGAGCTAAAGGCTTAATCTCACTCCTCACATCAGCCATTAATTATCTCTAAAATGCTTCAGAGAGAACAATTTAATAACAATGACTTGCTGTTGCACAATTGTTTAATAAGACTACTATAGTTATAATCAAAATTAAATTAATCACTTTGGTTAAGACAGACAATTGGTTTGTTATAAATACACTACAAATGATTGTCTAGTTCCAAACATTTGATGGAACTAATTAATTGATGTATTCATAATAACATAATTGAATGCCTTTTCAGAATTGCAAAATTAATAATAATGACAATAACTATCCTTCTCGTCAAACCCATTTATTTCCACCAAACTTTGGTGCTCCATTTTTCTTATAAGGAGAAAGTAGTCGAGATACGGTTCTAAAACAAATACCGGAGGTTGAAATTATTTGTATCATCCCCAATCTATGGCAGCATATTATAAATTGATCTCTGTAACTATTCTTATCCGTGTCCATGGAATAAAACTTCAGCTCCGTTTAAACTCTTGGCGATATTAATGCATCAGCAGAAAGTACTAGCCCAGAATGTCAGTTCAAAATCGGGCTTGAGATTTTGTCATAGGAGCCAATCCATGCTCCTAAGATTTCTTCTTTTCTTAAGATTTAAAAGTTATATAATATTTAGTCCATATTGATTATAGTTTGATTAATTGGTCTTCCCATATTAGTCAAATGTAAAACTTTTTCATCAAAAGCAATTCACAGAATCACGATTCGTATAACCTCATTATTACCTCAAATCAAAGGTAAAAAAACACTTTGATTATAAGACAAACATGATTAGTCCAGAGCATATATATATATACATATACATACATGTATGTATGTTCGTATGTATAACACCTCCTGTATATATATATATATATTTGGGCATATATATGCTTAAAATGACATAAGAGCTTATTTTAAGCAACGCGGATTATAGTATAATTCTTTTGTTGATTTCAGTCTACATAACCTTTTTCTATACATTAATTTCAATTGAAGAAATTAACTTAGACACTTTAAATCTTAAAAGAAGATATTTGTTTTTAATATTATTGATATGTTAGAAATAGTCTTATTTATCAAAATTCAGACTTATATTTAACTTACAATGAGCCACATAAATCCTACAAAATCAATTTTAGTCTAAGGTGATAATTGATAGTATATAATGTAATCAATGTAAATATTCTCTATTCAACTTATGCCTTGTATTTAAGCAGTAATTAAGTTCTTCTTTAATTAAATTCTTTTTGTTTATTTCTTTCCAATTAATATAATACTTTTGTGTGTAAATAAGTACAACTTATTAATTTCCAAAAAAAAAGTAAAACTTCTTTATTGTAATACACAATACAAATAAGAAACAATTCATTCTTTATTAGTTTTAACTTAGTGCCAGAGATAACTTTTATAAGTAGTTTCAATTTTTGAGTAAAGCTTTTATTTTGGTCATTCTCAAGTAGCTTATGTACTTCTTTTTGGTAATTTTGTTATGGGTCTTCATAATGTAAGTGACTTGTTACTCATTTCCTTTTTTTAAAATGAATAGTGATTTTACTATAGATAAAACTATTGCTACATTAAAGCGAGTTCATGACATTATGCCTATAATTATGTTTACAATATGACAAAAAGTTTTGAATTATAACAATGCATCTATCTATAATAGAGAAAACAAGAAATATCTATAGATGCCACCTACACTTCATCTCTATAGAAAGATTATTATGAGCATTATGAGCCAATATGCAAGGTCTAGTTTGATTAGCTATTCGATCAACAAGTTGGGATTTTTTTTGTTTTAGTGAGTCTTCTTCTATTCCATTCTCTCTAGATATTGTAAATGGTAATTATAAAAGTTGCTTTAAAAAGAATGGAATTTTTTCTGCCTTGTTTAGAATTCTTGATGATCCAACTCAGTACTTGCTCCCATCTATATCCACTGTTATTATTGGGTAGCATGTTCAACAATTAGAGAAACTATATAAAAAGAAGAGGTGCTCTCGCTCCTCCACAGCCCTATTGCATAATAGACATAAATCATCATCACTGTCATGCCATTGCTTATTAGTTATAAGTCTGTTCTTGATTGAAAGCTAAGTGATAGAAGATGCCTTAGAGAAAAGGGTATTCCTCTATAAAGGTTGAACCAAGGAACTTCCATAGTATAGTTAGTAAACAATTTATGGCATGAGTCGTTGGAGTATTGACCATTAGAATTCAATAGCCAAGAAATTTTATCCTCACTTTGTATTGCTTCTAATGGAGGTAAATGATCAACAAAGAATTGAAATCCCTTAAAGTTTCCATGTGAATTCCACTGCACAATCAACGAGGAAACCTTGAGATGTATTGGCATCATATTCCTTAGGTGTTGAAATTTTGCATATTGCACTAAAGGACTTACATTAAACTAACTGTCAAACCAAATTCGTATCCTCTTATCATTTCCAATTCTATGTTTTATGCAAGGATAGACGATATTCCTTAGTTTCATCATTTGCTTAAGTATCCAAGAGCTCTCCTTTGACAAATTAGCTAGCCAAATGTTTGTATGCTTCAGATAAAATTCATGTATCCATTTTTATCCAAAGAGCTTTCTAATCAATAATTAATCTCCATATCCTTTTCCCCATTAGAACATTTAACACATTGGAGATAGAAATGATACCTAGGCCCCCAACCTTTTTTTAGATTTATAACTTCACATCATTTAAGCCTAGTTTTCTTAGAATCATCAAGCTGACCAGACCACAAAAAAGCTTTCATTATTTTGTTCATCTACTTAATGACTTTCTTTGGAAGAGCAACATGTGCAGTCCAATGAGCATACATAATGTTGAGAAAAGAAATTATAAGGTTGAGCCTAGCAGTATAAGATAGGAATCGGTTCTACCATGCCAACACCTTGGACTTCATCCTTTCAATGATAGGTAAACAATCAACAAACTTGGTATAGAGCAGGTGATAGGTATGCCTAAATAACTGAATGGGAAGGACTCATTTCCCTTTTTGAACACAATAGAAGATTCCTCCCACCAAAATAACTCTAACATTGGTGAGTAGACCTTCATTGAAGTCTACATGCACTTATATGCTCTATCTAAAGTTGTTGTCCTCTAGTTCACTCACTTGAATGCCACATATGTTGAGACCCTCTACCAACACCAACCAAACCAACCTAATTAACCAATCTTCTTGTAACTCAAACTAGTTCCTAAGGTTTTTAACCATACTGAATTCATTATTTAGGTTAGTTATGCTAAAAATTGCCTTTATCTCTCATTGTTAGGTTTAGTTGTGTTATTTTTTACACAAAATTTTTTGGCGTCCATGATTGCTTCAAATAATTCTCACTTTATAACTCATCATATCACTGTGTTTTTTGATGGTCCAAATTATGATTTATAGGCTTAAGATATATGTAATTTTTTTGAAACGAAGACACCTTTGATAAAATATTATTAGTGAGGTTACCAAAATCATTAAATAGGATGATAAGACAACAACTAAGTTTATTAATAGGGTCGATCAATGGGATAGCAAAAATTATTAAATTTTAACTTAGTTTTGTAATACTTATCATCTTAGTATTAAGCTGGATTTTTTTTCATTTTAAATATGCTAAAGGTGTTTGAAATTTCATATAAACATATTATGCAATTTTAAATAATGTTCATCAATTTTAGATTTATCATCTTTTTTATCATATGTATCAACAACCTGATCAGTCCATCCATAATTATGTTTTAGAGTTACAAAATTTTTTAGATCAATTATCAGCTTGTGATCTAGTTTGACTTGATATAACCCTTTTAGAAATTTATGTTGTCCTTTGTGATTGCCAACCTGTAAGGAATTTATTTATGACTTTTCAAGTTGACTTTAAATCAGTTAGTATTGCTTTTCTTCACTGCACTATGCTACCTAAACATGACATGCTATTTGAGAGGTGCTCTCCAAGAAAACTTGACTAAATACTCTTTGTGTTATCGATCTCTCCCTTTCACATTTATTGATCTTGCTTATCTTTCAACTACTTCAGTCACATTTAATTTTTCTAAGGGATTTTGTAAATATTGCAAAAAAATATAGGCACTACAATTTTTGTTATTTAAAACTTCAAGCTAATAACAAGAATTCTAACTAAGGTTATCTAACCAAATCTTATAATAAATCTCAATCCTTGAGTACTCCTCCTCCTCCTACTACTGATGGTTATACTTTTAAGGATACTACTCTTTTTTTTTTCTTTGAAAGTAATCTAGGCTATTTTTTAATAGATACAACATCATTTTGGTACTAGTACTTCCTTCCATCTCTTCTATCGCTCCAAGAAACCTACTTCTTAGTTTTCTTTTCTTTTCTTATTGGAATCATATGAACTTTGAGCCTAAGTTATTTAGTTACGTTTCTACTCCCTCTTCTATACCAACTGTTCATATTGTTGATGATTTTGTTTTTTTATTTAACATATAGGCAATATTTTTTAATCTCATGTATCCTTATTCGATGCCTTTTATATGCCCAAACTGTCTCTCAATCTTATATTTGTTATTCAGTTATTTGAACTTATTGCTAATATAACCTTTTCTAGTCATGGTTATATTGCTCAATATTCTTTGATGGGCAAGGTTCTTGGGATAGGATATAAAGTTGGTTGCCTATTTGTGTTAAGTCAAAATGACTTTACATATATATGATTTTGATGAATAACAACGAAGTAGTAAAAGAAGAAGCAAAAAAGAAAAGCAGACGCAGATGTAAAGAGAAAAACAGACGCAGACGCAGAAGCAGACGCAAAGTAAAAATACAGACGCAGATGCAGACGCAAAGTGAAAAGCAGATGCAGATGCAAAGAGAAAAGCAGACGCAGACGCAAAGAGAAAAGCATACGCAGACGCAAAAATATAAACGGAGAAAAATAGACGCAGAATTCAAAAGAAGACGCAAGAATCAGTTCGAGTTAGTTACAGAACTCAACTGATTAACCGTTTCTTTCAAGATTCAAGAAACAAGATTCAAGAAACAAGATTCAAGGTTCAAGAATCAAGAAGCAGTTGCAGAAGAAGGCTATAAAGATGAGTCGAAGTCTAAAATTGCAAAGTTAGCCAAAGTTAGCGAAAAAGAGATTATTATTGAACATTACGCGAACAAAAAGCTTTTGTGAGATTACTGTGCAAAATTAGCTGAGAGCTAGTTTTATTGTAACAAGTTTTCAATACTTTTGTAAGAAAGTAGTACAGATAGCCTGCAGAGGCTAAGAGTGAAAGAATACTGAGTGTAGAGACCTGAAGAGGGTCGGAAAGAATACTTGTATAGGTTGAAGAGATAGTGAAATCTCAGAAAGAACTCTGAGGACTGGACGTAGCCCACGGTTTGGGGTGAACCAGGATAAAATCACTGTGTCAACTTCTCTCTACCTTATATCTCTTAAAGTTCAAAGTTTTGTTATTAATTAATTTTCAAAACAAGTTTTCAAAGTTTTGATTAACTGGAACTTACTGAAGTTTCTGTAAAAGAAGTTGTTTTTTTAAAAAAACAGTTTTGAAAGAGTTTTCAAAAAGGGAATACACAATTCAACTCCCCTTCTCGTGTATTCACTATCATATTATAAGCATTGTACTAACGTGTGATTTACTTCAATTGATATTAGAGCTCAGTATCCAATGATCACTGTAGCAAAGTGTGGATTAAAGATAATGGCATAATCACATATATACATTGTAGAAGGCGCCTCAGTCACTAGACCTCCAGCATTCAACGGTGAAGATTATCACTACTGGAAAGATAGAATGTGGTTGTTCATAGAATCTACTCATGTCGACCTTTGGGATGTAATAGAGAATGGACCATATACACCAGTAGACGAAGATGGAAATCTTATTCCACGGACCAGATGGACGGCTGATCAAAAGAAGAGAATTCAACTCAACTCTAAAGCGAAGTTTGTCTTGATGTGTGCCCTAAGCAGGAGTGAGTATGACAAAGTTCACAGATGCGACACTACGAAGGAGATGTGGGATACACTGTCCATCGCTCATGAAGGCACAAACCAAGTCAAAGAATCCAAGATAAGCATTCTTGTACACCAGTACGAGCTTTTCAAGATGAAGGATGAAGAATCTATTGATCAAATGTTTGGAAGATTTCAAACAATGGTCAATGGATTGAAAGCCCTTGGAAGAACGTAAAATAATCAAGATCACGTACGAAAGATCTTAAAAAGTCTTCCGAAGAGGTGGAGACCAAAAGTTACAGCGGTGCAGGAAGCAAAGGACTTAAGCATGCTAAAACTTGACGAGTTGCTTGGATCACTGAAGATTCATGAAGTAGAGCTCGATGCTGAAGACAAGCCCAAACGAGAAAAGTCAATAGCACTAAAGGCCGGACAGAAGAACTACAAGACTCAAAGAAGGAGGAAGTCATCGAAAGCATTAAAAATAGAAGAATTGAAGAATGATGACTCAAGCGAATCAGAACAGGAGTCAAGTGATGAAGATGACGAATTATCGTTCATTTCCCGGAAGATAAGACGGATGTGGAAGAAAAAGTCCAAAGGAAGCCAACCTTTCAAGAAGAATAGAAAAGATGATGGCAAAGCAGAAAAGACATCTATCATATGCTACGAGTGTAATCAACCTGGACATTACAAGTCCGAATGTCCTACTCTAAAGAAGAAACCAAAGAAGAGTAGAGAAGGCAAGAAAAGCATGGTGGCAACATGGGAAGATCTAGATTCATCAGAGTCAGACACAAATTTCGAGTCATCTGAACATGCTAATATCTGCCTAGTAGCTGAGGAAGAAAGTGATGAGGAGGTAACTTCTGAATACGATAACTTGCATGAAGCCTATTCAGAATTATTAGAAGATTCTCATGCTATTCTGAAACAGTACAAACTGTTAAAGAAGAAGTATGTAGAAAATCTTAAACATACAGAAGAGATAGAGAGAGAAAATGCATGCTTAAAGAAACAACTAGAGGATAAAAAGAAAATTGTAGATAGATCCGATGAAATAAATCAGTTAAAGCTTAGAATTAAAAGTCTTTCATCTAATTTAGCTTCATTCACTGAGAGTTCAAAGAGAATGAATGAGATGCTAGGAGAATGTAGACATCCGAGCGATAAAACCGGATTAGGATTTTCGGATAATAAGTCTTATTATAATAAGAAGCCTCTTTCTCAAAATAAAGGGAATTGTCAAACACGTTTTCATCAACATTTTAAGAAAAGGGATCAGAAAACTCATTATATGCATACTACTAACCAGAAAGGACCCAAAAAAATATGGGTACCAAAGAGTAAAATAGTTTCTCCTACAGATATCCTTCCTTGGAAAATGCGACAAGCACTATTGGTATTTAGACAGTGGCTGCTCGCGACATATTACGGGAAGAAGGTCTATATTCCTAAATCTTCAGTATAAGAAGGGAAGATCGGTAACTTTTGGAGACAACCAGTAGGGCAAGATAATTGGAATCTGTAAGATAGGTAAAGATTCCTTTGCATGCATAGATAATGTACTGCTTATTGATGGTCTGAAGCACAATTTGATAAGTGTTAGTCAATTGTGTGATTCTGGTTTCATAGTCACATTCAATCAAAGTCTTTGTGAAGTCAGAAACAAAGATGGATCTATATTCTTTTCTGCCAAGAGAAGAAATAATCTTTATAAAATTAATTTAGAAGATTTTCAAGATCAAAATTTTTCATGTTTTCTATCTTCTAAAGAAGAAAGACTAATTTGGCATAAAAAGCTAGGTCATGTCTCTTTTAAACACATTTCAAAGTTGACAAAATTTGATTTGGTAAGAGGCTTACCAAAAATGAGTTTTGACAAAGAATTTTTCTGTGAAAGTTGTTTGAAAGGAAAACAAGTTAAAACATCATTTCCTCTAAAAATTTTGTAACATCTTCTAGACCTTTGGAATTGTTACATATGGATTTTTTTGGTCCAACTAGGACAATAAGTCTTAGCGGAAGGAAATATGGACTTGTTATTGTTGATGACTTTACTAGATTTTGTTGGATATTGTTTTTGTCACACAAAGATGAATCTTTTAAGTGTTTTAAGACCCTTTCCATAAAGTTACAGACTGAAAAAGGAGTATTTATAGCTATTATCAGGAGTGATTATGGTGGAGAATTCGAGAATGAGAAGTTTAGGTTATTCTGTGAGGAGAATGAAATTTCCCACAATTTCTCAGCCCTTAGAACCCCACAACAGAATGGAGTTGTTGAAAGAAAGAACAAGACGATTCAAGAGATGGCAAGGACTATGCTGTGTAAAAAGAATCTTCCTAAGTACTTCTGGGCCGAAGCTGTGAATACAGCATGTTATATTCAGAACAGAATACTATTGCGGCCCTTGTTGAAATAGACTCCTTATGAGTTATGGAATGGAAGGAGACCTGATATATCTTACTTTCATCCATTCGGGTGTAAGTGCTCTATTCTGAATACAAAGGAGTTATTGGATAAGTTCAACTTAAAGACCTATTCAGGAATTTTTCTAGGCTACTCATCTTCATCTAAGGCCTTTCGGGTTTATAACTCTATCTCAAAGACAGTTGAGGAAACCATCCATTTCAAGTTTGATGATCGTTCTCAACCCCACAAGGAAGATAACATGAAGAGTGAAGATCCTTCAAAGAACTTAGATGATACAACAGAAACTCCATCATCAGGAACTCTAGTAGATAAGATTGAGGATATTCCAGAAACTATAGGATTAAAGAGAGATTGGAAATATAGGAGTTCTCATCCAGAAGAGCTAATTATCAGAGAGACCTTAGAAGGAGTAAGGACAAGGTCTAAATTCAGAAGAGAAGCTAATGTGGCTTTCATCTCTGAAATAGAGCCTAAGAAGATTGAGGAAGCTCTTCAGGACGAAGCTTGGATCCTAGCCATGCAAGAGGAGCTGAATCAGTTTACTAGGAATAAAGTTTGGTCCTTAGTTCCAAAACCCTCGAAAAAATCCATTATCGGAACCAGATGAGGTTTTAAGAATAAGCTAGACGAATAAGGCAGAGTGAGTTGGAATAAAGCTAGAGTAGTAGCACAAGGCTATAATCAGCAAGAAGGGATAGACTACAATAAGACGTATGCTCCATTAGCAAGACTTGAAGCTATTCAGATATTACTGGCATATGCTGTTTGTCATAACATAAAGCTTTTTCAGATGGACGTGAAGAGCGCCTTTCTGAATGGTTTTATAGACGAAGAGGTGTATATGAAGCAACCTCCTAGTTTCGAGGATGTTAAGAATCCTGAACATGCCTATAGACTTTATAAGGCTTTATACGGCTTGAAGCAAGCTCCTAGAGCTTGGTATGATCATCTAAGTAATTTTCTCTTGGAGAATGGTTTTACTAGAGGTCAAGTGGATAAAACGCTTTTCAAAAAGAATTATGAGAATGATTTTATCTTAGTGCAAATCTATGTCGATGATATCATATTTGGTGCTACTTTAAAGAAGTTGTGTATAAGTTTTGAGAGTCTGATGAAAAATGAGTTTGAAATGAGTATGATGGGTGAGTTAAAGTTCATTCTTAGGTTGCAAGTTAAGCAAACCGAAGAGAAAATCTTTATTCATCAACAAAAGTATGTGAAAGAATTACTGTGTAAATTTGATATGAATAATGTGAAGCCTATGGCAACTCCGATGCATCCTTCGAACCTTTTGTCGAAAGATGAACTTGGTAAGAAGGTGGATGAAACCCTATATATAGGGATGATCGGTTCTTTACTGTATCCTACAGCAAGTAGACCTGATATTCTGTTCAGTGTATGCTTGTGTGCAAGGTTTTAGGCTGATCCTAGAGAGTCTCATTTTATTACTGTTTAAAGAATTATGAGATATCTCGCAGGTACTACTGATCATTGCTTAATGTTTGAGAAAGGTAAAGATTTCAGGTTAATCGGATATTCCGATGCGAACTATACCGGAGATAGAATTGAAAAGAAGAGCACTAGTGGAGGATGTCACTTTCTTGGCGCAAACCTAATTTCCTGGTCAAGCAAGAGACAAAGCTCGATCGCTCTATCAATAGCCGAAGCTGAGTATATGTTTGCTGCAAGCTGTTGTTCAAAAACATTGTGGATTAAATATCAACTAGAAAATTATTTAGTTCGAGAAAAGGAGATCCCAATCTATTGTGACAACACCAGCGCAATCAACTTGTCAAAGAACCCGATACAACATTCGAGAGTAAAGCATATTGAAGTTAGACATCATTTCTTGAGAGACTACGTTCAAAGGAAGGTGGTGTCACTATAGTTCGTTGGAACAGAGTATCAATGGGCAGATATCTTCACTAAACCATTTAGTGAAAATTGGTTTAAGGAAATCAGACGGAACCTTAACATGGTTATGTTAAATGACCAACAAAGCTAAAGACCGCCAAAGTTAACGCGCCGTAAAAATGAGTTTACAACTGGTAACTTCTCTCATAAGAAAGTTTTGGAGGGAAAAGGTTGATAGCCTTGAGGATCCTAACGATTCTAGAACCCATCGGATAAGACCCTTCGAGTAGTTTGAAACTATAATCATTTCGATTACTTTTACTCCCAGACGTTTCAACTCTCTCCCGAAAAACTATTGCAAACAACTTTACTTTTGAAGAAAATCCTACCAGAAGCAGTCTCAAATCAGAAGCAATGGAGCCAGCTATGATGTTCGGAAGGCATGTGGACTTCGAATCTCTGAAGAGAGATGCTATAGATGTTGAACTAGAAATTCTAGAAGCTGGGTGGAGAAATTTCTTCCAGGTACGGGAACTAGTGTATACAGACGAGGTATATGACTTCTGGAATCATGTGCAACTGGTTGATAACATCATCGTCTTCACAGTAGATGGAATAACTGTTATTGTGACAAAGGAGTTAGTGGAGAAGGTGATTGAATGCTCTTTGGTTGGAGAAACCTATCAACCAAAGCCGGATGGATGTCCAAGGTTAGTATGAAGGAAGAAGATGTCAGAAAACAGTTATATGGAGCTAATGACCCATGGGAGAGGAAGACTTCAAGTCTAGTCCCGAAGGCTAGGGTTGTAGCATCCCATTACCGATGTGATGGGCATTTTGGTCATTGGGACATGATATGATTTTTGCTGCATTTATTCATTGAGTATTATTTTGACCTCTGATTTTAGATAAATAGATCATTTTGCACATGCATATGCGTAGTGACATACATTCATGATTTTTCCGGCAATTGATTGTGATATATGTTTTGAATGGTAAATCATGTGAGATATGAGTTATTGGGTTTGTATAGTTTATTGGAGTGAGAATTGAATTTTTGGGATTGGAAATTGGAATTCGAGTATAGGACCTTGTGTTTTATATTTTTGAGGATTTATAGGAATTTTTTTAGAATTTTTAGAGTTTTGAGTTTGGACCGGAAAAATGTCTTAGAGACTGATGATTTAGATTCTGGTTCAGAAATTGATGGGAAAATGGCATGAAAAATTTAGATTTATGAGTTTAGGAATTTTTATGATGAGCCAATGAAATTTAGAAAATGAAATTGAATGAATTTGAGGAATATAATCTATAGTTTTAAACTTACCCTTTATAATGCTCTAGGTTTAAATTTCCCTTGGTTAAAACTTTGAAAACCTAAGATAAACTTTCCTTTCTTCTTCCTCTTCTCGTTGGTGACTTCGATCTTGTCCCCTTAGAGATTTTGCTTGTTTTTCCTTTCCTTGTGGTTGAAGAGCTGCTAGAAACTGTGGAGAGTTTGATGTTTGGATTGACTATGGAGAATCACCGTGGATGTTAGAGGATTGAAGGATTTTCGGAGATTTTAGGGTTTAAGAATCGAGCCTTGATTTGGTAAGTTTTATGGCTTTAATGTTGATATTTATTGTTGTTTGATGTATTAATGAGTTTAAATGCTAGAGATATGGGTAGTTGAGTGTGTTTAATGCTGGTTTATAGAGAGAGAAAGAGGAAAAATCGGTTGGAGAAGACGAAGTCGTTCGCACGTCGCGACGCCTGCAATTGGCCTCGTCACGACGAGTCAGTGCGTGCTCGCCGTGATGAGCATGTGGATCTTCGCCGCGACGAGCGTGCTTTCACGCCGAGGTGAGCGTCCCTTTTCACGTCGCGATGAAGGACCCTTGGTCGCAACGAGGGACAAAAATCTGAATGGAATTAATTTAGTTTTTGAGGCATAATTTATGGTATAGACCTCCAATTGAAGTGATTCTGGATTCATTGTGAACTAGAGAAAGAGGTCTATGATTGAGGTAAAGAATAAGAATTCAAGCTCAAATTAGCGGGTTTCCAATCATAGAAAGAGAGTCGATGATGGTTCCTATTATAACCTAAGAATTTTATTATGACTATGAGAGTTTAAATTGGAGACTTATGAAATTAATGGATAATATGGACCTAGTGAATAGTGAATTTTGGATATGAGGCAAGAGATTGCTGAATTGGGTTTTAGCATCGGAAAATCATGAACATGCATCATACAGTTTTTAGTTAAGACATGTGCACTATCGAATTTCTTTGATTGAGCATCTAGTGATGAGAATTTGTTTAAATTGTTATAGAGCCACCGTTGGATCGTCAGTCCACGAATATTGCTGGGACTTCCAGGCAATAGTTTGGAAGTTACAGGTGAGTAACCTAGTTGGTTCCTCAATCTTTGTGTGTTAAATGTTCTATGAATATGTGAGTTGTTTGAAAATGTGAGTGCTTGTAACTGTGAAATAGATGTGCTGAAATTGTGAGTAAATGTTCTGAATGTGATAAATAGAATCGATTGATTTGTGTATGTTATTGATTGTGCAATTGTGAGTGCATGCTAGACACGATTAAAATCGGTAAATAAACAGTTGTGACTGGAGCAATTAGTGATCAGAGTTTTAAGCTCGATTATCAGTGAAAAGGGCCTAAGGTCGAAAGGGAATAGTGCATACCCAGAGGGCTCTCCTATCCCTAGTGTGAGCGAGCAGTAGTGCATACCCTAAGGGCTCTCCTACTTGCCTAAAATGCGATTACTGCGTAATGTGCCCGAATTGGGACAGTATTGACGCTCAGTCACAACACTGACATAAAATGAGAATTGACATGCATGATGCATCTGATTGTATTGTGAAAAGTGAGAATGCGTGTATTATGTGACGATTGCGCAGTGACATATCTGAGTTATGTTATGCTAAAAATATGTAAATTGTCTGATAGTGTTCCAAATGTGTTACTGTGTGGTTATGTGGTATATCGTATGTACATGCATGAGTTGGGTGAACCATCGATGATGGTTTCTCATTGAGTTTGCAAACTCACCCAACATTGCAATTATTTTTCAGGATAGCACTAGTAGATTCCTAGCTCCCGTGATAGACTCTATCTGCCGTGCTAGTGCGTGGGCTAGAGAAGCAATGGCTCACAGGTCGGTCAGCTGGGACGATTTTTAGGGGATTACTTAGTATAGACTTTGTATCAGTTTCCTTTTTGAGGTACTGTCCTGAGATTGTAGGGGACTGATAGACTTGTCTATATTTCAGTTAGTAATGTGAAATGAAAGATTATTGTGGTTTTTAAAATTTAGTGATTTGCATAATTCGGTTTTAAATTGTATTGATGTCATGCGAGTGTTTAGTGATCGTTTTCGATTGTAGCACTTCCTTGCTGTGGGATATACGTCAGAACGACCCACGGGCATCCCGGTGCGTAGCCTACGATAAGGGGGTGCTACAGAGCCGTGGAGGTGGATCGGGATTTAGGGGCCGAGGTAGAGGTCGAGGCCGAGCTGAGGGATCTGTAGTGAGGACTGAGGGACTGAGTAGTCGACAGCAGTCTCAGGCTAAAGTCTATGCCATGACTCGACAGGAGGCTCAGGATTCCCCAGATGTGGTGGCTGGTATGCTTCTGATCTTTGATTTTGAGGTTTTTGCTTTGATGGATCCTGGATCCACTCATTCTTTCATTGCACCGCATGTGGCATGTAGACTGCATTGTGTTAGGGAGAGATTACAGTATGGGCTAGAGGTGAGTACACCTCAGTAGTACTGACGCTTTAGGAGAGGTCTGCAAGGGTGTCCGATTGTGATTGATCAGCGAGTTGAGTGCAGTGCACTGATAGTGTTGCCTCCGAGAGATAGTGTGATTTTGGGATGGATCGACTTATCGCAAGATAAGGTCATATGGATTGTCGTACCAAGGAGGTTGTATTAGAATCTCCTGGTCAGCCTAGAGTTGTTTTTTGAGGTGTTAGTCAGGCAATGCCAGTTAGGATGATTTCGTTCCTGAGTGCCTTGAGGTTGATGCAGGGAGATTGTGAGGCCTATCTGGCTCACGTGGTTGATTCTAGAGTAGAGCAGAGGCTGCAAGATATTCCCGTGATCAGGAAATTTTCAGATGTGTTTCCCGATGAGTTACCGGGTTTGCCGCCGGATCGGGAGACGGAGTTTGAGATTGACCTCGTTCCAGGTACCACTCCTATATCTATACCTCCATATAGGATGGCATCGGTGGAACCGAGGGAGCTTAAGGCTCAGTTGCAGGAGCTTCTAGATAAGGGATTCATTAGGCCGAGTGTTTCGCCGTGGGGAGCTCCAGTGTCATTTGTGAAGAAGAAGGATGGGACTTTGAGGTTATGCATCGATTATAGGCAGCTGAATCGGGTTACAGTCAAGAATAAATATCCACTGCCTAGGATCGATGATCTGTTTGATCAGTTGCAGGGAGCTCAGGTGTTTACCAAGTTGGATTTGAGATCTGGATACTATCAGTTGAGGATCGCAGAGGCCGATGTGCCTAAGAGTGCTTTCAGGAGCAGGTATGGGTATTTCGAGTTCTTAGTGATGCCGTTCGGGTTGTCTAATACCCCGACAGCCTTCATGGCCTTGATGAATAAGGTCTTTCTGTTAGAGTAGTGCCCTAAAGGCAATCCCCTTTAGCGTTTTTTGTTCATAGTCATGTATACATTTTATGAATAAATAAAGAAAGGCATGTTTCATTTATTTGATGTTCTTTATGAATTGATATTGATCTTTAATCAAATTAATGAAGTCCATGATATATGACATAGCATGAAGGAAATTATGATGTGATCATAATCCCGAGATTCCTATCATGTGCAATTATGTCAAGATTCAAATTTTCCTAGTCATAGGATTAATGAGACCGACATCATTAATCCCATTGCATTAGCATATGTCATACTCCTTGATTGGATCAAGCAAGGATCTCGAAACCGTAAATATGGGATATTTAGAGTTGATACGTGGATGCTTACTAAGGGTAGTAAGTACATCGATAACCCGCCATGAGATCATCACATGGATGTCCTATTATAATGTCGTTGATAATCTCATCATAGCAATGGTGCAAGTATCCTTAGACTTGAGGTACTCAAGGATATCTTGATATCGATTCGTGCTTTGACTCCATTCCTTGTTGCCTTTCGTAGGTTACTCATAGGGTGGTGCTTGGGTACAGCTTGAGGTATTCAAGGTAATTGAGTAGCCAATAAAGGATTCATCACTTCGTGATAGCGTAAGAGATACTGCCTCTTGTCAGATCATTACTTTAAGTCTCCGCCAGAAAGATAAATTATGTCATGAAGAGGGTCTTCATGGACATATAAAGTAATGAGTCCCAAGACAGAACCGATATCACTGGGCTAGACTTAGTCTAGTAAGAGTCGACACTTTGACCATACTCATAACCAAGTGGGGTATAGGATGTTGAAAGGACGAATTGCATAGTAATTGTCTATGGAAGGGTTCGTGATCCGTTCGTGATGAATTCATCAAACCAATTACTTTCCGTCAATTGGGGTCATGATGTGTTGCTAGACGCCATGACTTGCTCGATTAAGTGTTAATCTAAGGCCAACATAACCGGAACCTAAAGGGTCACACGATAAGAGTGTTTCGAGAATCAGAAATAGTATTGGACGAGTTCCAATTATGGAGAGCATTAGATTAATTGGATCCCAATGAGATCGAAATATGTCTCGATGAGATCGCGACATCGATATTCAAAAAAGGTTTTCGGGGTTTATCCCATATCGGGACTGGTAGGCTTAGTAGACCAATTTATCAGTGATCGACCACTTCAGCATTTATTTATATATATATATATATATATATTAATTAATTAAAATTAATATATATATATATATATGTATATATATATATATATGCACGTGATGATGGAGGCTAAGATGAGTTTTAACTTTTATATATATATATATATATATATATATATATAAAAGTAGCCATACGTGGATGGCTTGTCATCTAAGCATATGATGTCTTTTAAAAGTTAAAAGACACATGGCTTAATGAAGAAGCTAAGGAGGTCGTTGGCTTTGTATAAAAGAGGAGAAAGGTTTTGAAAAAACCTATGAAAATTGTTTTCAAAGGCTTCTCTTTTAAGAGAAACGATCAACGATTTTTCTCTTCTTCTCCAGGGTAGCTTCGTCAAATCTTAAGCTCTCCAAGGACAGAGGTAGGGTCTAGCAGCCTTTACTTTGTTTTTGCTATTCCCGGGTCAAAGAGGTTTGTCCCGGTTAGGTTTTCTGATCTCTGCGTGGATACCTTTAGAGATAGTCTCTATTGGCTATTCAGGTTTGAGTCTTCATACCGACACATAGATCCTGGCCTTCGGAAGGTCCCGTGACAAAATTTTTGTTTTCCGCACCTGGTACATGTGATGTACCTCCCGGGATTTTCCTACAGTGGTATCAGAGCCACTTGTGTCGTGTATGAAGCTAAAACCCTAGCTAGGTCGGACTTCCTATTTGAATTTGACGTTGATGCATGTATGGTGTCCAAATTTCGAATTAATATAGGGATATGTTTTAAAAAATTTTTCTGCCCATAATTGTTCATAACATGTTATATAATATGTCTGTGAAAGAAAAGAATTTATCAATTTGATTTGATATAGTTTTGCTAATTTATTCCCTAAGGTTCTAGATGCTGTTTTGTGACACATTCTGTGAGCAGGCATGTGTATAAATTCTATAATAAATTCTAGAAAAATTGTTTTTCGGATTGGCCTTCACCAACATGTCCCTAAGATGTTTGTGAATGTTTATGTGGATGGAAAAGTGTTTTCAAGGTGATTTGCTATTTATTCACGAATTTATTCTATGCTGTTGGGAATAGCTGTGTTGATGAACACAGATTTTGAATCGGTTTTGTTGCTTAGGTTGACTGAGTTTTTGATGGCTATAACTCCTGAAAATATTCATGAGGCATTTTCTAAACATTTAGTAACTTCTGTAATTTTCTCAGAATTTATTGAAATTGTTTCAATGATTATTTCGAGCAATGTGTAGTACTTGGCAGTTTTGTGAACATTGCTGGGACTGTTTTGCTTGGCATAATTGAATGTGTTTTTTTCAGTTCCAATGCCTTGGACCATTTTTAATGTGATTGAA
Organism: Erythroxylum novogranatense; assembly: GCA_029891385.1. Taxonomy (NCBI): domain Eukaryota; kingdom Viridiplantae; phylum Streptophyta; class Magnoliopsida; order Malpighiales; family Erythroxylaceae; genus Erythroxylum; species Erythroxylum novogranatense. The sequence continues at coordinate 25,768,491 of CM057225.1, forward strand.
AATGAGTTATCTTGATTTAGTATGCTTTCCAAACTGAATTGCTTGAAGTTGGTTTTCCAAGAATTTTCGGATGCCGAATAGGTCACATTAGCGTCTCGTTAGTGTATTTCATTATCTTGCTTGTTTTGGCCGTCATAATTTTTTGTGACTTGTGCCGAAGTAATTTGATAACGTATGAACTAGCTAGAGATGCTTAGGGTGATAATTTGGTGTTTCTTGAATTGTTTGGATATTTATGAGTAATGACTCATTTTCAAGCTTTTCTTGTATGGTTTGACTGTATATGGCAATCATGTAACAATGAAGTGTTCATTGGTACATCAAATTAATAGATATTACCCTAGGTATGATGGTATTGTGAATTGGGATTACATGGATTGAGGAATTAGCCGATTAGATATAATAGCAATTTTCATTGGATAAGTCGACTTATACAGGACATAAGTCGACTTGTTCAAGGTCTTGCCATAAGTCGACTTATATCATGATATAAGGCGACTTATGCGTGGGCAGGGGCATAAGGCGACTTGTATTCTTTGTAAGTCGACTTGTGACATGCTCAAGAGGGATGATGGATGATTATAAGGAAAAATTCAATGTGATTGATGAAACCTAAATCATTCCATATAGTCCTGGCGACTATAATCCTTCAGCTTGGAGTGTAGAGTTCGAAATCCCTCAATTATTATATGAAAACTAACGCCTTCCATTAATATGGTAAGAACCAGAGTTCTTATAGGGTTAGGTTGTTGGGTAAACCCAAGCTCGCTCTATACGGATATGTTCGAACCATGAAAATGTGATTTTCGGATTAATAGGTTGGTTTTCACTAGAAGCGTTGGTTTGTTGAGTAAACTCAAGGTCAACGTGGATAGAGGCGAATTGGGTAGCATACATCGATGTATGCGCATCAAAGAGTTGATAACCCAATGTAAGTGCACACATCAACAAGTTGATAGAGACGATCGATAGTTGTGTCTAAGATGTAATTGGTATATCCGATACCTCCGAGACATAAGGTGGCTTGTTGGGTAAACCCAAGGTCATTCTTAATGCCTGCTATCGATGATGCAATTGGTATGTTCGATACCCACCGATTGACCTAAGTCAGGGCTTGTTGGTAAACCCAAGGTCATTCTTAGCAATATCGGATATCAACCCACTAGACATTATGTCATTTTGTTTCTTTGGCTTCAGAATGAGAGTTATGGATTCTATGAAACTAGTGGGAGCTTTTGCATATCATTCAAGTCCTTATGATTATGCATCTATTCCTATTCTAATATTCTTTCTCTTTCCGCTTAGGTTAGTCAAGATGTCTTCCATTGTGAACTTACGCCGCTAATGGATTCCAACAAGTTAATCGGACCGAATTTTCGATCGCTAAGGAATCGAGAATTGTTCTCGATTCGAGAAACCGATACATCCTAGATGTTCCACTTCCAGATGCACTGCTTGTCGATGCTTCCGATGAGGATCGAAGGCATATCGTAAGCATCTAAAGGACGATGACATGGCTACTTGCATTATGCTTGCCTCGATGTCACCAGAGTCTGCAGAAGCGACGAGTCCATGGATGCTCACACTATAGTATTTCATCTTAGGAGTCGCTTGATGAGCAAGCTCGGCCCGAAAGGTTCGAGACCTCAAGGCTTCTCTTCACCATTAAAGATGGCTCCAGGACATCTCCGCAAGATGCCCTCAAGATGAATGGCTATATTGAGAGATTGGCCGCCTTAGGTTTTGTAATGGATTATGAGTTAAGTATAGACTTAATTGGTCGATTGTCCGAGAGTTATTCACGCTCGTGTTAAACTATCGGATGAACCAAATATCCACAACAATACCGAGTTGATCAATCACCAAGACAAATGAAAGCGCACTATCAAGAATGATAGTAAGCAAGTGTTATTGGTGGCTTCTTCTTCTTCCGTTCAAAGAAGAAAAGAACCCAAAGAAGAAGAAGGCCAAGAAACCAAAGGAAGTGCCATCAAGAAGAAGACCAAAGAAGTCGCCCAAAGGAACTTGCTTCCATCAGGGTAAAGATGGCCATTGGAGGCGAATTGCAAAGTCTATTCGAGTCATCGAAGCGTAAGAAGGCATCGATGCCTCAACTACTTCGTATGTATGTCATCGAGGTTAATACTGCTTCGATCACAACATTTGGGTATTTGATACCGGTCAGGCTCACACATATGTAATGATATGCAGGCCTAAGGGATGAGAGATGCCTCATGAAGGGAGAAGTAGACTGCGTGTTGGAAATGGAGCAAGAGTTGCCGATTAGTAGTAGGAACCTATGTTTTGTCTCTCCCCACCGGGCTTGTATCGAATTGGATGATTGTTATTTTGTACCGCTTTGGCAAAGAACATATTGTCTGCTTTCTTGTTTAAATAGAGTGGTTTCCATTTGAATTTTAATAGCAATGGTTGTTCTATTAATTCTAATGGAATGCTTTATGGTATTGGTACATTATGCAATGGTATTTACATATTAGATATGTCTCATCCAATTATGAATGTCAATGACACCAAACGGCATAAAAGAGATAATTTAAAGTCAACTTACTTATGGCATTGTAGGCTTTATATAAATGAGACACGATCGCTAAACTCCATAAGAGTGGCGCTTAGGGTCATTTGATTATGAATCATATGACACATGCGAATCTTGTTTATTAGGCAAGATGACTAAATTACCCTTCAAAGGAAAGGGTGAACGAAGCGATCGGAGTATTAGACCTAATACATTCGGATGTATGCGGTCCGATGTCCATCCATGCTAGAAGTGGTTGTCGTTACTTCATTACCTTTATCGATGATTATTCTCGATATGGGTACTTGTATATGATGAGATACAAATCAAGCGCTTGAAAAGTTCAAACAATTCGAAATGAAGTAGAAAACCACTTGGTAAAAGTATCAAGGCATTACGATTCGATCGTGGTGGAGAATACTTAGACCAACAGCTTCGGATTATCTCGTAGATAATGGCATTTTATCTCGATGGACTCCTCCTTACACACCACAAAGACAATGGTGTGGTTGAAAGGAGAAATCGAACCTTGTTGGACATGGTACGATCAATGATGGGTTTCAGAAGTTACCAAAATCGCTTGGGGTATGCGCTAGAGACAAATTGCTTACTTGCTAAACAGAGTTCCTCTAAGACAGCTTCATGTTACTTCATATGAGATGTGGACTAACGAAAACCTTATCTTTCTCATTTGAAAGTTTGGGGTTATCCTCGCCACGTGAAGCGGATTCAAAGATAAGCTTGAAGCAAAGTCCATAAGTGTTTGTTTGTAGGATATCCTAAAGAGACCATGGATATCAATTCTACCTCTTTGAGGAACAAAGGTGTTTGTTTCAAAGCATCCGCCTTCTTAGAGAAAGAGTTTTTTCTGAAGAAGACAAGGGGAGCAAAGTTGAACTTGAAGAAGTTCAAGATGCTCAAATGCATACGATCAACTGCTCGAACTCGAGACCGCCACTCATTCGATGAAGTAACAGCTCAACCTTCTACTACACACGAAGTTCGTGAGGTCAAGAGGATACACACTGCTCCCAAGAGATATGGATTTCGTAAGTGAACAGAATGACGATTGCTCATAGAAGATGATGAGCCTGCTACCTATGAAGAGGTTCTCAAAAGTTCGAGTCGAAAATGGCTTTCACGCCATGAAAGTCGTAAATGGATTCCATGTACGAAAACCAAGTATGGATTCTTTAGTGATCGCACCAAGGAATCAAGCCCATAGGTGCAAATGGGTTTTCAAGAAGAAAATCGACATGGATGGTAATGTGATTACTTATAAAGCAAGGCTTGGCCAAAGGATTTCTTCGAGACAAGGAGTTGACTATGACGAGACCTTCACCCGTTCAGAAGCAATGCTTAAATCCATTCGGATACTCCTAGCCATCACAGCCATTATGATTATGAGATATGGCAATGGATGTGAAGACACTTTCCTTAATGGAAATCACCGAGGATGTGTACATGACACAACCGAGGGCTTCACTTCCATCGATGGCTAAAAGGTATGCAAGCTTCGTAAATCTATTTATGGATCAAGCAAGCATCCAGAGTTGGAATATCCGCTTGATGAGGTAATCAAAGAGTTTGGTTTCTCACAAAATCCGGATAAACACTGTGTGTACAAGAAGGTTAATGGGACTACAATCGTATTCCTTCTGTTATATGTAGATGACATATTATTACTAGGAAACGATGTCTCGATGCTACAATCAGTCAAAATTTGGTTGTCCAAACAATTTGCGATGAAAGACCTTGGTGAAGCAACTTTTGTCCTCTGGATAAAGATTTATAGAGATAGATCGAAGAGGTTGCTTGGTCTTTCACAATCATCGTACATAGACAAGATGCTAAAGAGGTTTAGCATGGAGCAATCCAAGAGAGGGTTTCTTCCCATGTCTCATGGGATAACACTCTCGAAATCTATGTGTCCTAAGAAACAAGATGAGAGGATGCGCATGGATCAGATCCCGTATGCGTCTGCAGTAGGATCGATCATGTATGCTATATTATGTACGAGGCCCGATTTATCGTATGCTCTGAGTGTCACGAGCGATACCAATCGGATCCCGTGAGTGTCATCGGGTGGTGTCAAGAATATCCTCAAGTACTCAAAGGACTAAGGATGTTTTCGATATATGGAGATGGAAATCTCAAGTGAGCGGCATACGGATGCCGCTTTCAACTGATAAGGATGATTCAAAATTCCAATCAGGTTATATTTTCACACTGAACGGCAGAGCAGTTAGTTGGAAGAGTTCCAAACAAGAGACGATCGCGATTCAACGATCGAGGCATAGTACATTGTCGCATCGTGAGGCGAAGAAGGAAGTCGTTGATCAAGAAGTTCATTATCGAACTTGGTGTGGTTCCTAGTCGTGATGGGCCCATACAGATTGTATTGTGACAACAATGGGGCTATTGCTCAGCAAAGGAACCAAGTTCTCACCAACGATCTAAACACGCATCTCGCAGATATCATCCGATTCGAGATCATTGCCGAGGTGATGTCGCGATTGAGAGAATTCCACGTAACGTAACATTGCTGATCCGCTGACGGCCATTGTCACGTAAGAATTTTGATTCTCATGTACTCGCTATGGTATTAGATACCAAGGCGATTGGCTTTAGGTCAAGTGGGAGATTGTTAGAGTAGTGCCCTAAAGGCAATCCCCTTTAGCGCTTTTTGTTCATAGTTATGTACATATTTTATGAATAAATAAAGAAAGACATGTTTCATTTATTTGATGTTCTTTATGAATTGATATTGATCTTTAATCAAATTAATGAAGTCCATGATATATGACATAGCATGAAGGAAATTATGATGTGATCATAATCCCGAGATTCCTATCATGTGCAATTATGTCAAGATCTAAATTTTCCTAGTCATAGGATTAATGAGACCGACATCATTAATCCCATGCATTAAGATATGTCATACTCCTTGATTGGATCAAGCAAAGGATCTCGTAAATTGTAAATATGGGATATTTAGAGTTGACATGTGGATGCTTACTAAGGGTAGTAAGTACATTGATGACCCGCCATGAGATCATCACATGGATGTCCTATTCTAATGTCGCGATAATCTCATCATAGAATGGTGCAAGTATCCTTAGACTTGAGGTACTCAAGGATATCTTGAATACCGATTACGTGCTTTGACTCCATTCCTTGTTGCCTTTCGAGGTTACTCATAGGTGGTGCTTGATACAGCTTTGACGATTCAAGGTAATTAAGTAGCCAATAAAGGATTTATCACTTCGTGATAGCGTAAGAGATACTGCAACCTCTTCGTCAGATCATTACTTTAAGTCTCCGGCAGAGATAAATTATGTCATGAAGAGGGTCTTCATGGACATATAAAGTAATGAGTCCTAAGACAAGAACTGATATCACTTGGGCTAGACTTAGTCTAGTAAGAGTTGACACTTTGACCATACTCATAACCAAGTGGGGTATAGGATGTTGAAAGGACGAATTGCATAGTAATTGTCTATGGAAGGGTTCGTGATCCGTTCGTGATGAATTCATCAAACCAATTACTTTCCCATCAATTAGGGGTCATGATGTGTTGCTAGACGCCGCTCATGACTTGCTCAAATTAAGTGTTAATCTAAGTGGCCAACATAACCGGGAACCTAAAGGGTCACACGCATAAGAGTGTTTCAGAGAATCTATAAAATAGTATTGGACAGAGTTCCAATTATGGAGAGCATTAGGATTAATTGGATCCCGATGAGATCGAGATATGTCCCGATGAGATCGCGACATCGATATTGCTGAAAACGGTTTTTGGGGGTTTATCCCATATCGGGACCCGGTAGGCCGGTATGACCGACCCCAGTGTGACTGGACCACTTCAGCATTTGTTTATATATATATATATAATTAATTAATTAAAGAATTAATTAATATATATATATATATATGCACGTGGATGATGGAGGCTAAGATGAGTTTTAACTTATATATATATATATAAGTAGCCATACGTCATCTAAGCATATGATGTCTTTTAAAAGTTAAAAGACACATGGCTTAATGAAGAAGCTAAGGAGGTCGTTGGCTTTGTATAAAAGAGGAGAAAGGTTTTGAAAAAACCTATGAAAATTGTTTTCAAAGGCTTCTCTTTTAAGAGGAACGATCAACGATTTTCTCTTCTTCTCCGTGGTAGCTTCACAAATCTTAAGCTCTCCAAGGATGTAGGTAGGGTCTAGCAGCCTTTACTTTGTTCTAGCTATTCCGGTCAAAGGGTTTGTCCGGTTAGGTTTTCTCGATCTCTGCGTGGATACCTTTAGAGATAGTCTCTATTGGCTATTCGTGTTTGAGTCTTCATACCGACACATAGATCCTGGCCTTCGGGAAGGTCCCGGTGACAAAAATTTTTGTTTTCCGCACCTGGTACATGTGATGTACCTCCCGGGATTTTCCTACACTTTCAGCCCTACCTGGATCAGTTTATGATAGTATTCATTGATGACATTCTAGTGTATTCGAGGAGTAAGCAGGAGCATGCGGAGCATCTGAGGATTGTGTTACAGATTATGAGAGAGAGGCAGTTGTATGCCAAATTCATTAAATGTGAATTTTGGCTTAATGAGATAGTATTTCTAGGGCACATTGTGTTTGGTGAGGGTATCTGAGTGGATCCTCACAAGGTTGAGGCAGTGAGGAGTTGGGAGACCCCGAGGAATGTGTCTGAGGTTCAGAGTTTCCTCGGATTAGCAGGATATTACTGGAGGTTTGTCGAGGGGTTTTCAATGATCTCCGCCCCTTTGACAAAACTTCTGAGGAAGAATGTGGCCTTTGGATGGACTGATGAGTGTCAGAGGAGTTTTGAGGAGCCGAAACATCAGCTGACTTCGGCGCCGGTGTTAGCTTTGCCATCAGGATCTGGAGGTTTTGAGGTTTTCAGTGATGCTTCGCAGCAGGGACTGGGTTGTGTTTTGATGCAGCATGGGAGAGTGATAGCGTATGCTTCGAGACAGTTGAGGTCTCACGAGATGAATTACCTAGTTCATGACTTGGAGTTAGCAACAATTGTGTTTGCTTTGAATATCTGCAGACATTATTTGTAAGGAGAGACATTCCAGATCTTCACTGATCATAAGAGCTTGAGGTATCTGTTGAGTTAGCGAGAGTTGAATCTGAGGCAGAGGAGATGGATTGAGCTACTGAAGGATTATGATTGCACTATTGAGTACCACCCAGGGAAGGCTAATGTGGTGGCAGATGCTTTGAGTAGGAGGTCTCATATCAGTGCAGCTAAGATTCGGATTGAGAGATTGCCTAGTTTGATTAAGTTCAAAGATCTGAATGTGCAGATAGATTTGGGTCAGGATGGAGCTCTGTTAGCTACTTTGAGGCTTAGACCGATGTTGCAGGATCGGATCAGGAGGGTTCAGGATCAGGACCCCGGGTTAGTGAGATGGATAGATAGAGTCAGATCTGGTTTGACTACGGATTTTGAGCTGAGAGATGGGACTCTTTGGTTGGGTCAGAGATTGTGTGTGCCAGATGTTGATGATTTGAGGCGAGAAATTCTGGAGGAGGCGCATGTGGCTGCCTATGCTGTGCATCCTGGTACTACCAAGATGTATAATACTCTTAAGTTGCATTTCTGGTGGCCAGGCATGAAGAGGCAAGTAGCAGAGTTTGTTTCTCGGTGTTTGACGTGCCAGCAGGTTAAGGCTGAGCACCAGGCCCCAGTTGGGAGATTACATTCGTTGCCCATTCCGGAGTGGAAATGGGAGTGAATCACTATGGATTTTGTTATGGGGTTGCCTAGGACGCCGAGGCAGCATGATGCGATCTGGGTCATAGTGGACCGGTTGACTAAATCGGCTCACTTCTTGCCAGTGAGGGAGAGCTATACTCTCGATCAGTTGGCCCAGAAGTATGTAGCAGAGGTTGTGCGACTGCATGGGGTCCCCGTATCTATAGTGTCTGATAGGGATCCCAGGTTTACTTCGAGGTTCTGGAGGAGTTTGCAGTCAGCTATGGGTACGAGGTTGAATTTCAGTACAATGTTTCATCCTCAGACAGATGGGCAGAGTGAGAGGACGATCAAGACTGTTGAGGATATGTTGAGAGCTTGTGTATTGGAGTTCAGAGGTGCATGGGATCAGTATCTAGCTCTGATAGAGTTTGCTTACAATAATCAGTACAAGAGCAGTATTGGGATGGCACCGTATGAGGCCTTATATGGGAGGCTGTGCAGATCACATCTTTAATGGGATGAAGAGGGTGTGAGGATGCTCGAGGGTCCCGAGCTGATCCAGGACACTGTGGATAAGGTTAGACTGATTCAGAGTCGCATTAAGGCAGCTCAGGATAGACAGAAGAGTTATGTGGATCAACATCGGCGAGAGATGGAGTATAGTGTGGGTGATAAAGTGTTCCTCCGAGTGTCACCTTGGAGAGGAGTGCTGAGATTTGGCCGTAAGGGCAAGTTGAGTCCTCGGTATATCGGTCCGTATGAAATTACAGAGAGGATTGGACCGTTGGCCTATAGATTGGCATTGCCGAGTGAGATGTCCCAGTTGCACGATGGGTTTCATGTGAGTATGCTCCGGAGATATCGATCAGACCCGACTCATGTGATTCCGGCTCAGGGGATTGAGATAGCGAGTGATCTGAGTTATGTTAAGGAGCCGGTGCAGATTATCGGATCGCGGGTCAAGCAATTGAGGAGCAGGGTGATTCCATTGGTGAAAGTCCTATGGAAGAACCACTCAGCAGAGGAGGCAACTTGGGAGACTGAGGAGCACATGAGGAGGCAGTACCCTCATCTGTTCGACCAGTCAGGTATGAAATTTCAGGACGAAATTTTTATTAGGAGGGGAGAATTGTAGCATCCTGTTACCAATGTGATGGGCATTTTGTTCATTGGGACAGGATATGATTTTTGCTGCATTTATTCATTGAGTATTATTTTGACCTCTGATTTTAGAGAAATAGATCATTTTGCACATGCATATGCGTAGTGACATGCATTAATGATTTTTCCGGCAATTGATTGTGATATATGTTTTGAATGGTAAATAATGTGACTGTGCAATTGTGAGTGCATGCTAGACACGATTAAAATCGGTAAATAAACAGTTGAGACTGGAGCAATTAGTGATCAGAGCTTTAAGCTCGATTATCAGTGAAAAGGGCCTAAGGCCGAAAGGGAATAGTGCATACCCAGAGGGCTCTCCTATCCCTAGTGTGAGCGAGCAAGAAGGCATACCCCGAGGGCTCTCGATTTGCCTAAAATGTGATTATCACAGAATGTGCCCTAATCGACAAGATTGACGCCACACAACATCGACATAAAATGAGAATTGACATGCATGATGCATCTGACTGTATTGTGAAAAGTGAGAATGCGTGTATTATGAGACGATTGCGCAGTGACATATCTGAGTTATGTTATGCTGAAAATATGTAAATTGTCTGATAGTGTTCCAAATGTGTTACTGTGTGGTTATGTGATATATCGTATGTACATGCATGAGTTGGGTGAACCATCGATGATGGTTTCTCATTGAGTTCGCAAACTCACCCAAAATTGCAATTATTTTTCAGGACAGCGCTAGTAGATTCCTATCTCCCGTGATAGACTCTTTCTGCCGTGCTAGTGCGTGGGCTAGAGAAGCAATGGCTCACAGGTCGATCAGTTGGGACGATTTTTGGGGGATGACTTAGTATAGACTTTTGTATCAGTTTCCTTTTTAAGATACTGTGCTGAGATTGTAGGGGACTAATAGACTTGTCTATATTTCAGTTAGTAATGTGAAATGAAAGATTATTGTGGTTTTTAAAATTTAGTGATTTGCATAATTCGGTTTTAAATTGTATTGATGCCATGCGAGTGTTTAGTGATCGTTTTCGATTGTAGCACTTCCTTGCTGTGGAATATGCGTCGGAACGACCCACGAGGGTCCCGGTGCATACCCTACGGTAAAGGGGCGATACATGGGTTCTTCATGCGATTTTGTTTAATGGCATCTTACCAAGAGCCTGGTCAAGACATCTTGTGACTACCTTGGATGGGCAATGTCTGTTCTATCTGCTGAATCGCCGACCAATAGACCTACCATTTTTTATTTTTCACTATATGGTTAAGGGGATGAAGGATACCAACAGTTATCCTTACGGCATGCTACTCACCAGGATTTTTAAGGAATCCGGAGCCCTTCTTCACAGAGGAATAAGAAGGATGGTATCTGTCAAGAGTACCGTTAACTTAGATACTATCAGAAGAATGGGCTTGAAGACTATGGTGAAAGTAGAAGCAGAGTCTACAAAGAAAGCTAGAACTGAGGGGGAGCAGTTATTGAAGAAGTCTCCCGCCCCTAGCTCTAAATCTCAAGTAAGTATGAGATTACCGGTAGATGAAAGAAGAAAACTATCGGGTAGACCGTTGATAAAATAGGCAAGTCCTCAAAGGGAAGTGAACCTAGTTTGGAGGACAGAAGAAGGTGCGCAGAAAAGAAAAGGAGAGAATCTTTTGGGTGAGATCTCTAAAAAGGCGAAGAGATCACCTAGGATACGCACTCTGCGACAACAGGAAGACAAGAGAGCCAGAGAGCAGAGTCAAGCAAAAATATCTGGATCTCACGTACCGAAGGGAACAAGATCTCTAGTCTCAATTTTAGAAGAAGACTCAGCCAAACAGGCTAAAGAGACTGAGAAGAAAAGAAAGTCGGAGTCTGAGAAGGAAAAATCTCAAGTGCAAAAATCTTCGAGACTGACTGAAGCAGAAGAAAAGACTAAGAAGATTAGTCGGAAGAAGAGTGTGTTCACTGCTAGGGAAGTTAATCGAAAGAAAGAAACCTTCAATGCTGCTCAAAAGGAAAAGGAAAATGAGCATAGTAGAGTTCAGGATATTCCCACTGCTCAACAGGAGGAACCAGAGGAGATAAGCCCGGGACAGGAGAATCCTATTGAAGCGCAACCAGAGGCAGCAACAGAACCAAACTTGGTTCAGGTACCACAAGAGAAAAATGATGAACCTGGTCTGATTGTATTCAACTATTCTAAATTTTTGAGAAGATACAAGTCAAGATCGAATGGTCAAGTTGTTACCAAGAGGAGGACCGCAATCGCCATCCTGTAATCAACCAAGGAAGAAGATAATGGTCGTCGACAACCTATTTCAATAAATAGTGACACGTGGCATTTATCGAATGAAGATGAAAAGAATTTCTATGATGTCTTGAGGATGCCGCTACAAAGCCATACCCTACAAAATGTCCAAAGAAACCGTGTACTATTTATCCAATCACAGAAAGCGATTTGATATAAAGTTTGTACCGGATATTCAGCCAAGATATCCTTTGGATTTCAATAAGGGGAAGTCGAAGCTGTTTCTTGAAGAAAACAGTGATGATCTGTCCGCAGATCAAATTGAAGAAGAAGTGCGTCGAATTGATGAAGCATGCGCTTCGAAAGAGAATACTGATGGAGCTAGTTGTAGCTATACAGATAAGTATGAATGCTGTCCAGTAGGGGGACGATTGATAACAGGGATGTTTATTGAATTCCTTGTTCAGACAGTTTTGTGTATTAGACCGTTATTTAATACACTGTCTATTGAAGCTGAAGCCATACCCCTGCAAGGAAGACAGTTGCTAATGCTACCTGCTCCTTTTGATTTAGACCTTCCAGAGTCAAATCTATTCGTTCATCCACCTACATTTGCGATTCGAGAAGATTACATTCCATCCTCAGACGCATATGCTACAACAATTGCGTTCACTTCACCCTCAGCAGATAATGATCAATCCTCTTCACTGTTAGACTCACAAGCTAAAATCAGCAAATTACGCGGAGAAGTCAACGAGATAAAGGAGACAATGAATGATTTGAAGAAGATGATGACAGAACTGCTGAAGAGTCATCGTCGTTAATCATTTTTTATTATAACAAATAGGGGGAGAAGAGAATGAAAAGAGGAGAAGAGAATGAGCATAAAAGAATCTCAAAGGGTGTGATTGAAGGAGACGAAGAAAAGAAAGGAAGAAGAGAAAGAAGAATTTTTGAAGATAAGTTTCTTTTATGTTTTAAACATTGTATTTTGTTTTCTTTTTATGTGTATAATTTGTTATCATCAAAAAGGGGGAGATTGTTAAGTCAAAATGACTTTACATATATATGATTTTCATGAATAACAACGAAGTAGTAAAAGAAGAAGCAAAAAAGAAAAGCAGACGCAGACGCAAAGAGAAAAACAGACGCAGACGCAGAAGCAGACGCAAAGTAAAAATACAGACGCAGACGCAGACGCAAAGTGAAAAGTAGACGCAGACACAAAAAGAAAAGTAGACGCAGATGCAAAGAGAAAAGCAGACGTAGACGCAAAAATATAAATGGAGAAAAACAGACGCAGAATTCAAAAAAAGATGCAAGAATCAGTTCGAGTTAGTTACAGAACTCAACTGATTAACCGTTTCTTTCAAGATTCAAGAAACAAGATTCAAGATTCAAGAAGCGATTCTGCATTTAAGGCTATAAATATGAGTCAAGTATAAAATTGCAAAGTTAGCCACAGTTAGCGAAAAAGAGATTATTATTGAACATTATGCGAACAAAAAGCTTTTGTGAGATTACTGTGCAAAATTAGCTGAGAGCTAGTTTTACTGTAACAAGTTTTCAATACTTTTGTAAGAAAGTAGTACAGATAGCCTGCAGAGGCTAAGAGTGAAAGAATACTGAGTGTAGAGACCTGAAGAGGCTCAGAAAGAATACTTGTAAATGTTGAAGAGAAAGTGAAATCTCAAAAAAGACTTCTGAGGACTGGACGTAGCCCACGGTTTGGGGTGAACTAGTATAAAATTGCTCTGTCGACTTCTCTCTACTCTATCTCTCTTTAAGTTCAAAGTTTTGTTATTACTTAGATTTCAAAACAAGTTTTTCAAGGTTTTAATTAATTCGAACTTACCGAAGGTTTTGTGACCCTTCTAAGGATGTTAAAACTTTTATAGTTTGATTCATCCTATAATGTTGTGTAAAGGTCCTAAATAAAGTTTGTCTGACCCTTCTGATCCTTTATCGCAATGAAACAAAAAATAATATATAAAAAAAGAAGATCCTTCCATGAATAGACTTACACAATGATCATTAGTTGGAAAATGAGTGGTGGTATTGCTTTAGCTATTATAGAGGATCCTAATGATTAGTAAATGCTTAGAGATTTATTAAATTATAAATGATTAGATTCTAATAGATGCATATTGGACTATAACAATACACCTTATTTGATGTATTTTGTTTGATATTTTATATTTTATATTTTTGATTCTTTATTCTATCTAAGTGCATTTATAAGTTATAACTGCCTCTATGGGCCAAAAGAGGAAGCATTAAGAGAAAAAATGTGGCATGAAATGAACTTTGAAGCATTTAGAGATACACGACTATATCTATGATCGTGTAAGTCTCTGTGCTTGTGTAAAATTGCAAACTATGGAGTTTTAAAATATACATAGTCTCTTACACGCCTGTGTATGTCCCAGAAATCATAAACTTTACTATAGAAGGATGTGAGTAAAGGTCAATTGGAGAGAGCCAAGTTTTGCAATATATTAGAGATGTGAAACATCCAAAGAGGTGGTGATTTTGATCTAAGGATGAGGAAAAAACAAAGTTAACATCAAAAGAGATCCCATAGAAGGCTACATCCAATCCAAACTTGCAAGAAGATTCAATAAAAGAGAAAGGGAGATTTATAATAATGAATTATTTGTTTTCTATTAGTTTTTCTGCATGTTTATATATGATTTTGTTTTCTATTATGAATAACTAAACTTTTTTTATGTTTAGGTATGGCAAACCCTAACATGGGATAATAATATGATTTAATCTTTTATTCAAAGGTAATTATTTTAGGTGATATATTAAGATTCAATTATGCATTTTATCCTTTTTTTAATATATCCTAAATATTATTGCATGATTTGATTTCATATTTTTGGACCCCGAACGTTTCATAGAAGTTAGAATTATTTGAAAGAGAAATTTTGGAGATTAGTCATGAGTAAAGAATAAATGATGGAAATTCGTGAACTAAGTAATGATAGGCAAGAGTAAATTAGGGAATGAGATATGTGGATAGATTTATGATTTGATATGGTGTTTTTGGTGGATAAGAGATTTTTGAAATAGAAAGAATTAAGGTGAAAGTTAGCAGTAAAATGAAAGCAATATTTGTGTAGTAAATTGATAAAGAATAGGTATATATGTGTATGTTCTGTCATTGATGCTCATGATTAGTCATGGATTATAATTTTTCTTTATGGAGGACATTGATTTAAAATGAAGTTGAGAATGAAGGGAAAATACAGTAAAAAAAGGTGATCTTTGTATGAGTTGTGTTAAGGAAAGATTTTGAAACAAATAGGTAGTTGATCTAGAAAATGTTCACTGAGTATGCTTCAGTATTTTAGCCACAACGGTTTCTTTAGTTGTCCAAACAAGATGATTCTTAATTTGGATTAAACTAGAGATATATGGCTACATTTCTTATGGAGATATCGAATTTAAATTCTGTCTCTAAGAATCTAGAACTTTGTCATGAAGTTGAGAATTGGGTGTAGTACATTGAAAGATAAATGTAAAATTTGTGTTCAAAAGTCAGGAGAAATTCTGGATTTATCTAGATAGATTTTGGCAGAGTTTCCTTCTTGAAGGTTGTATATCTTTCTTTTATCTTTCCAACAATATATAGTATGAAAATTTTGGGCAATTGACTCGAGAGTTATGATCCTTATAAGTGGAGATGCTCTGGAGAGTGTAGAAAGTGATTTAGTACTTTGGGGATGTGAGGAAGACCCAATTGAAACATCTTCCTATGCATAGTGTTTCATCTTAGTTTGCTTCATCTTAGTTTTGCTTCGTCTTAGTTTGCTTCATCTTAGTTTTGCATCATCTTAGTTTGTTTCTTCTTAGTTTCGCTTCGTCTTAGTTTCGCTTCATCTTAGTTTTTCTTCGTCTTAGTTTGCTTCATCTTAGTATTGCTTCGTCTTAGTTTTGCTTCATCTTAGTATTGCTTCGTCTTAGTTTTGCTTCGTCTTAGTTTGCTTCGTCTTAGTTTTGCTTCGTCTTAGTTTGCTTCGTCTTAGTTTTGCTTCGTCTTAGTTTGCTTCGTCTTAGTTTTGCTTCGTCTTAGTTTTGCTTCGTCTTAGTTTGCTTCGTCTTAGTTTTGCTTCGTCTTAGTTTTGTTTCATCTTAGTTTGCTCTGTCATAGTTTTATTTCGTCTTAGTTTGCTTCATCTTAGTTTTGCATCGTCTTAGTTTGTTTCGTCTTAGTTTCGTTTCGTCTTAGTTTCGCTTCGTCTTAGTTTCACTTCGTCTTAGTTTGCTTCGTCTTAGTTTTGCATCGTCTTAGTTTTGCTTTCTTAGTTTGCTTCGTCTTAGTTTTGCTTCGTCTTAGTTTGCTTCGTCTTAGTTTTGCTTCGTCTTAGTTTTGTTTCATCTTAGTTTGCTTTGTCTTAGTTTTATTTCTTCTTAGTTTTACTTCGTCTTAGTTTTACTTCGTCTTAGTTTTCCTTCATCTTAGTTTGCTTCGTCTTAGTTTTGCTTCGTCTTAGTTTGCTTCATCTTAGTTTTGTTTCGTCTTAGTTTGCTTCGTCTTAGTTTTGACCGTCTTTGTTTGACCTTTTGCATCGTCTTAATTTGTATCGTCATCTTCTGTTCTATTTTTCATCCTTCAAAGGATAGAATTGATCTTTGAGGTCTTCATAAAAGTTGTATATCTAGAAGTCTTCTTTCATGTTCAAAAACGAAGTCAATCTGACACCTGTAGTGAGAGGTAATGCAATTGCACCAAGGCATGTACAATATACATAAAGACATGAACATGTTAGATTCTTTTGGCCATAACTTTTTATCTAGAACCCAAATAACTTGATTCTTGAACCATTGGGCTCATAAGACATTTCTATACATCTCTAACAAAAATCATGGCCATCTGAAATGAATGGAAAAAGATTGAATGAAAAGGGTGGGATGGGTATAGTGAGTGTGCTCTTAAGTAATATGAACTGGTGATATTCTACTGAACATACTTCAGTATTTTGAGTATATCTAGATCTTTAGGATTCCAAATGAGATGATTTCTAATTTGTAGTAAACTAGAGACATGGAGATACAACTGGTATGAAGAAATTGGAATCTAATTCAGTCTCTATGATATTTAAATTTCAGATGGAAGTTGTGCATAGTATACTTTTATGGATAAGAACAGTCAAAAAATGTTTGAAGTATATCTTTTGAATCACTGAACCAAATTGAATGATTTTCGTGTCATTAGAAACTTAGGACAACGGAAAACATTTTTTCTAGAAGAAAGTGTTATGTCAAAATATTCAAGGCTGTTCTTGGCAAGACACTTAAGTTTAAAAGGACATAAGCCTATAAGGAAGGACAAAATAAACTTTTTGGACTCATTAAGGGCATAAAAGGACAAGGCCAAAATGTGAACTTATATTTAAGAGAAGGAGAAAACGTGAATGAGAAGATTCTGGGGAAGTAAAATGCGTGGATGAGAAAAGAGATAAGAGAGAGAAACATAAAAAAGAAGGAAAGAGAGAATGCAGAGAAAACAAGCTAGGGTTTTAATTTCCTTAGCCTTCAAGAGAGATTTTGAGGTTTTTCAAGAAGAGAAAAAAGATATAGGAAGATAAGAGCTTCTAATTGAGCCAAAGATTTCTTCATTAGGTGAAGAACCAAGGGGGTCATAGAGGCCTATTTCAGTTAGAGCATCTCACGGAGTACATATTAAAGATACAGTAGGAAAGAACCTTTGATACCTCAGGTTGTTGCAAAGAGAAGAGGCATTTTAAGCAAATCAAGTCTTTAAGAAGGAAATCAAGGTGGGTACTAATTTTTTTTCCTTAAAGCAAAGAAGTTTACTAATTTAAATTGCATCTTAAGTGTTGTATCCTTTGCTTTTGCATGATTTGTGAAATCTACTATATGTTTACTATATGAACTGTGTAATGATTTATAAAGAGATTTTTCAAGTGATTTCCCAAAAGAATAGAAATTTATGAAATTTAGTTTTGAAAGCGCATATGAAATATTGTATGCTCATGAAACTCAAATTTTTAAGAAGTGTCATTTTGGGCAACACAAGATTACAAGTTTTAAAATATATGTGTTATGTGGGTTTGTGGTGGTTCCTCAAGAACCGTCACGTACATGTTGACCCAAGTTTAAGGCTTCTCCTGCTTGCCCGCTTGTGGCACGAAGCTCTTTCAAGGACTCCCTCAAGTTTACCACTACACAGGACCATTATATGGGAATGTGTAGTGTGTCATGTTTTTGATCCACCAAACCATTCTGATATGCTTATGTGCTCATGATATGTTTGACATGATGGATGCATACATGATTTGTACTATTGTAAATTTTTGACAAGTTAAGAATTTCATGAAACAAGTGTTGAATGAGTTTAATTGCAAAATTTCTATGGTTTCAAAAAAAGAGTACAATGACAGTGAGTTCTGAAAAAGGTTTTGGTTATCTTCTTTTTATTACAAACTGTCACCCATGAGCTTTCAAGCTCACCCCTTCCTGTCCCCACCTTCAAGTGATAAGGAAGAGATCGAGTGATTAAGAGTATAAGGACGTTACTTCAAATTCTGCATATCTTGGAGTTTAAGTTATCTTTATATAATCCAAGGATTAGTCAAATTTCAAGAATATATAGTTCCTGTAACTTTTGTAATTTGAGATTTCGGATTATGATGTAAAATGGCTTGAAAAACCATTATAGCTTTGTAAAACCCTTTTGTTTTGAGGGTATTGAAATGCAAATGGCGGAAAAGAAAAATTATTAGTATGTAGTGTATTTAAAAGTATGGTGTAGAAAAGATACGCTCAAGACTTTTGATATTCGCAAGAGTTGGATTCTGGAATCAAGCGGGATCCAATAGTTGAACAATTTTGGTATCAGAGCAAGAGTTGGATTCTAGAATCAAGCGGGATCCAACACATATGATTGAGATCGAGAAATCCTTTGTATGAATAAATCTACCATAATTGAAAGGATTAGATTGCAAACCTAAAGATAGGTTAACATAAATTCTTTAGATTAGGGTCAAATCTAATAACAAAATTCATAAATTGTTAATGCAATCCTAAGGGTTTTAACAAGAAATTTTCTATTAATTAACTAATGGATTAGTTGTTAGTAGTCTCGAGAGAAATATTAATATAAGATAGGAATTTTCACGTTCTAATAATCAATAATTGCATGATAAAAGGTTAATTATTTAATAATTTTGGGAGATTCATCACCTAGACACTAATTTTTATATTGATTTTTCTAAGTAAATTCCTTTGTCTTCTACATTCATTTTGTTTCCAGTTTTAGTTTATCAATTAAGTTTTATTTTTTATTAAAAACCAAACATCCAATTCATGGGCTAGATAATAGGAGAAGGGTAATTACTAATACTTATTATCTTCGTGAGATTGACCTATACTTGTCTGTGTTAGCTACAGCTACATTATGCAATTGTGGTTAATTCAATATTGATATCTAAAAAATATCAATCAGATTCCTTATCATCATTCATCTTGTTTCTTGTATGTAAAAGTGATTCTTTCATATACCATACCAGTTTATTGCTAAGACTCGGTTCAAAACTTGATTGAGCCTTCAACTGGGTCCAAACTTGAATAAAACTTTTTAGATTAGACTTAGGTCTGTTTGCCTAATCAACTTGACTTATTCTCACTTTTAATAAAATGATTAGACATAAAAAAAATCATGTTCAATATTAAAATTAGCAATATTAATGAAAAACTGGATTATTATAACTTTGGAAATACCAATATATGAGAAACCGAGAGGCCGAGGTCCTACAGATTGTTAATGATATTCACATTGTACTGTGGTTATAAACCCTTGAATGTGATATGAATGTGAAGACAATGGCATAGGCTGATTTAGGAAAGAAGTGATATCAATGGAATAATGAGACTTAAGTGTATAAATTGGGTTGGAAGAAAACGAAATTTGCGATACCTTGGAGGGGTCAATTTGGATATGAGAAGAATATCAGTCAAAAGTGATAAGAGTTAATGAGTTAGCATAAAAATATGTCTATGTTTGATCAAAAGCTCAGGGATGACTAGGAAATTGTTATTCTGATGAGTATGTCCGATAAAATGGGATAAGTGGAAATGAGAAAAAGGAAGGTAAAGATTCACTATATTTGTGTTGATATGAGTATGATGGAATGTATTGTAGCGTAAGTGAAGAATTGTTAGGAAGAAGCGATACAAGCCGGTTAAAAGAAATAACTCAATGGGATGTGGATGTGAAATGTCATAAAAGTTATGATATAACGAAATATTTTGTCTGTGAGAATGAGATTGCATTCCATTGATGTTTCTGCAATTATAATTTTTGAATGGATTGAGAATATACACATGGATGAGGAAATGAGAGGAACATGATATTACAAGTGATAAAATGTGATACATGATGGGTAGTATGGAAAATGTTAGAAGAAGTGATAAATACGGAAAAATTGGAACATAATCACCGTTAATATGTGTGTGACGTGTGTTAATGTGAGGAAAAAAAAGTGCAGGGCCCGATATGAGCCTACAAAAAAATTGATTTCTGTTATGATTTTATGGTAAACCCCAACCATGGGCTAGAACAAGGAAAGATATGTTATCTAGAGTTAATTGGAGTTATATAGCATTAGCGATTGTGATTAATGGAAGATTTGACTTTAACACTTATCTAAGTAAGATGTAAGGATTTGTTATCTATTGGGGTATTTGAGTTATCAAAATTGGTTGATGCCTCATTGAGCCTCACTATCGAGGATGTTTTGATCATATTAATTGTGATACGAATTGATATGTTTTTTCTTGAGATACAAAGAAATCATGGGAATCAATTGATGAACAAGGGGTTATGGAAAATAGTGTGATTAGTACCAAGAAATCAATGTAAAAGGATAAGTTGGTTAATTTTTTGTATGATCAATGATAGAATAAATTTGAAATGAATAATCAGTGAGACAAAAGCGAATGTTGGAATTACATCTATAGCAAAGACTCTAGCATAAGAGTTAGAAAAGGCTATTGGGAGTGTATATCTTTTGTTGATGTAAAGTATCCAACTATACAGTGGATTTCAGCAATTCGAGGTGATAGTCTTGATAATGAGAGGTGAAATTTGGGCCACATCATAGACTGTGGAAATATGTTTGTGAACTACAAAATGTACCTCTGATGGGAAATTTTTCAATACAGGATAGATTGAACATGGGGACCAACTGGTAAAAATGGACAGACAGTGGCATAAGTCAATTTGGAGTCTTTGGGAAATTGAAAGAACTGCTGAAACTTATTGAGAAAAAGGAAAGTCTAAGACAATAAAGGATAACAAGTGACAATACGACTATATTGAAGGATTAGTTATTCAAGGAATTACAAGAATTATACATAAGCAAAGTGAGTTTTGAGGTTATATCTATTAGCATTAACAAGCAACATGATAACAATGAGAGACTTAGTGCATATTGAAAAAGTGTGCAAAATATATGTGGCTGCATTATCGAGTATAGTAAAAAGAATTTTTTGGAGGAATTCACGATTTTGCTGTCTATGACAAGTTCCCACGAGAGATTAAGACACAATCTATTGCAATAGTAAATTGATGTTGTGTATTTAAGGAAAATTGTAGTCTTATGAGCTGAATTTGGACTTATGTCTTGAAAGATGCTGTGCCAGTAATGGAAATTTGATTTACCTATAAATAGACAGACTAGTAGAGATTAATGAAAAATGGGAATTGAAAAAGATTGAAGGATTATATAAAGGAACCTGTCCAAACACAGTTATTGTTTCGATCAACAGTATTGAATAGAGCATAGCATAGCAGAGTGCCACAAATGTGGATATTGGGTTACATAAGTAAGTGTAAGAAAGTGGGTATAGTGACAAGTTAAAGTGGAGCAAAGAGGAATAATTTACCAATAATGGAATAGTAATTTCAGTTTTGCAAAAAGGAATTAAGAAAGCCCGAACTGTGGATTTGAGGTTTTTGATGGCATAAAATATGTGTACTAACAAATCACGAGAGGTCCTTGTAAGTGGACCTCAAAAGAGCAAATTGGCGGCTAAAAATGTTGACCTGAGTGATTATTTGTTTGAGTCCCTTGTAATGGGGCTATTTGAGAAGGGTAGAAGGCGCATACGCCTGAAATATTTCAGCATATAAGGTATAGTGCAAAGTGATTGCAGCCAAACTCATTATTTTTCTAGATGAGACAACAAAAAGAGTTGGTCACCCTGAGTAAAAATCAGAGCAAATTTGGGATACCATTAGTGAGTGAACTGGTAAGTGAAATGGTTTTAAAATTTTGAATAAAGTGGTTTTGAAAGACAAATGGATTTTGGTGGATTACATAGAAGTTGTGATACAGAGTGATAAGGGAGTCTAAGTGTGACTAAAGTGGTTCATATTAAATGGTGGCAAATTGGACTATAGCTTTATAAGTGATTTTATGGCTAAGATTGTCTTAATGTGATATATATATATGTGGGGCTGAAATTGGTATTAATGAGTTAAATTTTTTGAAACTCATCAGGAATTGACAAAGTATGATATCTAAACAGAGAATTGAGAAACCTATTGATAATGGAAATTTTTATGTTATAAAGGGAACATCGAATAGAATGATGAAATGAGAAATAAAAGAGTGTATGAGAAAACAATACCCCTATCGTATTCAGTGTCAAAATGAATTTTGAGGACGAAATTTTTATGTGGAGGGGAGAATTGTAACATCCCATCACCGATGGGAAGGATAAAATAGTAAATTTGGATCGGGTTGTGATTTAGTACATGTATTTGGGCATACATGCATAAGATGGCCTCTATACAGATATGAAAAGTAATTTTTGAAAATGGACAAGATTGTACATGTACTCGTGACAATTCCCGGCTATTGTGTCTTTTTGAAAAATGTGAATTTGTGTGTTTGAAAAATTGAATGGGAGTGATTTATGTGTATTCTGCATAAAATTGCAAAGTGGCTACGATGAGATTTCCGGTACTAAAAATGACTGTTCAATTGACACTCCAATTAAAGACATGATTTAGGAATTTTGTTTTAGCATGAGCCATTGAAATTTGGAGAGATTTATGAAAGTCAAAGTGAATGAATTGATTGAATTGGAAATTGATAGGCATGAAAGTGAGTGATTCTGAAAGAATTGAATCTCAATTCAGTCCCTAAAAGTCTGAATTTCTGAATTGAAGTAGTAAAGTTATAAGAGTTTGTATAAGGGCAATTTGGGCAAGATACTTAAGATTATAAGGCTTAAGGTTAAAGTAAGGGGCAAAATGGACTTTTCATAATTAGTAAGGATATAAAAAGGGAAATTAGGGTTTGTGAATTGGAAAAAGAGGAGGAACCGTGGAAGAAGAAGAGGAAGAGAAGAAGAAAACGGTTTTCGACGAAATCACGAAGAGTCTAAGGATTTTGAAAGCCAAATCAAGTAAGTTTAAGCCTCTTTCCTCTTGATTAGTTGATTGATTCTTGTTTTGAGTGTTAAAAGTTATAGAATGGGTGATTTACATGTTTGGTTTTTAGGGTTATCGTGTATGGATGAATCTTGATTGTTTTGTGAATGATATTGGTTTAAAATGAGTTGAAAATGGAGTATAAGTGATGTTTAAGTGTTTAGATGATTTATGTTTTGAAAAATGGGAGGAATTGGATTGAATTTGTTAAGAAATCAGGTTTCGGGAGGCTTACAGGACTCGCACGTCACGACGTGGTCATGCGCACACCGTGGCGCACGAAGGCGTGCACGCCGCGACGCAGGTGAACGTGCACATCGCGGCGTAGGTGAGAATACATCCCGCGGAGCACACTTGTGCCTTCGCCGCGGCCAGCTTTCTCACGCCGCGTGATTGAGCCCAAGTTTAATATATAATTGGCTACACTTTCATGGTTGTTAATGCACTTTTTGACTCTTAATTCATGATTTTTGTGTTTAAATTAGTCTCTTATGATGAGTTTATGTTTTATGCAATTTGCTAGTTAAATTGCAAAAATTAACATTAATTGCATTATAATTTTTCTAAGAACAATTGATACTGCAAATTGTTATTTTATATTGCAGGAGAAAAGGAGTCAAAAAGGATATGAAGAGTCGGCATGAAGTCCTTAAGGCACATCGCGGCATGAACTAATCACCTCGTCGCGGCATCGCCGTGGCGAAATGTAACTCCCACGTCGTGGCGCATCAATACATGATCGTACGTCGCGACGTCAACAATTCAACAAGTCGCGGCGAGCAAATCATTTCCACACGTGGTGGCGAATATTAATTTATACGTCGCGACGAGCAAGCAATTCCATACGTCGCGGCGAATATTAATTCGCGACGCGCTGCCCGCGACGGGTATTCGGACTTTAAATGGAAAAATCACTCATCGCATCGACTCGCCCGTGAACCATCCCTTAAATATTGCTGAATTAGGTTAGAATGGGCATCATCTTCTGGGGATCGACATACGGCTGAGAGAAGGGAGACGAGCGAAGAGAGAAGAAGAGGAAGCAACATTGTCCACCACCCAAGGTTCCCTTCGGGGTTCCCTGGGGATAATTTCATTTGTTGCCCATTTTTACTGCCGACTCCATCATGGTAGCTTGGATTCGTCACGAGTTGTGAAGGTTCCGGTTGCTATGCGTGGCTTGGCATTTCTTTCCTGTTGAAGATGCAGTGATGGTTGGAGTTCACTGAGCTTTCAAGGGGAGTAGCTTAATCTATAGTTTAGCTATGATTTATAAATGCCTAGGTCTAGGGTTTGTAATTTGTAGTGAAGCTATTTGATTATAGTTAAATGTTGGACATTTAATGCGTTGTTTGGATTGGTAGTTTACATTGTTAAATTTAACTACAATGTTATGAACAGCCGAGTTGAGGTTTATTGCTTTGCAGTTAGATTTGCTTAGTTAGAGTTTAATTAAGCGTTGAACAATGTAAGGTGTTGTGGGTTTGTTTATGTAGAATTTTGTGCTTAAATATATGAAGTCTCATATATGTCAACTTGTGATCTTGTCGATTCTCTTTTATCTGCCTAGTTGTGTTTGATATTAAGTTGAGGCTAGATTTCATTTGACCATTTGCATTGGAAAATCCACCGCACACACTAAGATGCTTTTAACAAGGTTTTAAGCAATGGAGTTCATTGATTAAAGCCTTGGACTTAAAGAATCCTTTAAGGTTCTGAGGCTCAAGAGCACTCAATGGGGTCTTGAGAAATGGAGTCGAGAGTGACAGGAGTCCATTAATTAAGACCCTGGACTTAAAGATAGTTCTTTAATGTTTACCATTCAAACTTAGTGATTTCTAATCCCACCGTACACACTAAGATGAGCTTAACGGGATCTTGAGCAATGGAGTTCATTGATCAAGATCCTGGACTTAAAGAGTCCTTTAAGGTTTTGAGGCTCAAGAACACTCAATGGGGTCTTGAGAAATGGAGTCGAGAGTGACAGGAGTCGATTAATCAAGATCCTGGACTTAAAGATAGTTCTTTAAGGTTTACCATTCAAACTTAGTGATTTCTAATCCCACCGCACACACTAAGATGAGCTTAACGGATCTTGAGCAATGGAGTTCATTGATCAAGATCCCGGACTTAAAGAGTCCTTTAAGGTTCCGAGGCTCAAGAGCACTCAATGGAGTCTTGAGAAATGGAGTCGAGAGTGACAGAGTCCATTAATTAAGACCACGGACTTAAAGTGAGTTCTTTAAGGTTTACCATTCACACTTAGTTTTGAACTGTGATAGCCAAAGCTTCGTTTTCAAGAGGATTTTATCACTTGTTTTAGTATTTTCTTTTCTATTTTCAAAAAATCCAAAATACTTTTTACATGCTTTTAGTGTAGTTAATGTTTGCAAACAAAACCCCTTTTCCTCACTGATTTCACTTGCATTTTATGACATATAAGCTAGTTTAGGTCCATTTCATCAGGTTCCGATTAAGTGAGACGACCTGAGGTTGCATCCTATACTGCAATCCTTGGTATAAATTATTTTTGACCGGTTTCTAAGGATCGATCGTAAGGTCGAATCGACAAAGCTGCGATCAAAATGGCGCCGTTACCGGGGAACCGCGAAGTGGTTCTCTAAGTTAGCTTTTTTCATTTTGTTGCTAAGTGAAGTTAGGAGTCTTTTATTTTAGATTGCATTCTAGATAGTTTAGTTTCATGCTTATTGATAGTTTTCTTTTATCTTTGATAGCTCGCATTTTACAGATTACACCTTCCATTGAAGTTCGCTGAGGCTAACTCTTACTATTTCTGCGACAAACATTTCAGGTGAATCTGGCTTAGTGGAGGCCGACACGGACATGGAAATGGATGAAGTTGTTTCACCACAACATGGCCATCTGTCGAAGGTCTATCGGAAGTATCAAGAACCTCCATAACTCCTAGGTTGTCTCTTTCTTTCACTTGTTTACTTACTTAAGCCTCGTGATTACTTGTGATATATATTGGTGCATTAGTTTGTTAAGTAAGTGTCAGGGAGAAACAATCCTTGTAGGAAAATAGTTTAACTTTTAGTTTAGTAAGTAGCCTTTCCATTCAATAATTTCCCCCTTTTGAGTTCTATCTCTTGCCCTCCTGTTGTTGTGTTGAATTGTCCTTTGTGCTTCCTTCCCTTATGCCTTATCTTTTCTTATTTACCATTGAGGACAATGTGTGATTTAAGTGTAGGGGAGCTGTTTCCCTATCTATCTTTTGTAGTGCCGACCTGTTGATGTTTTGTTAATACAGGTGTTAGCCAATCTTGCATTCTGTTAGTAAAAACTTGGTAAATTTAAAAATTTGTTGTCATTCTGCTGTTCATCGCCGTGGCGACAGGTCACATGCCGCGGCGAGGTTCACATTCATCGCCTGTACGTCGCGGTGTACATGCTGCACGTTGCGACGTCCACCCATTTTTGCAGAATGAAAATTTTTCTCAATTCAACTTCTTCCACATGAAACTTTTGTACGTTTTGTGTTTCAAAGACCTTATAAGTTCAAAGTGGTACATGAGTTTATGAAAATCCCTTCCATTCTTTTAATGATAGTTAGTCTTGACTCATTTTACTTTTGATGTTTTCAATTCAAAGTGAATTAAGGTATGCTAACAAAGTAGCACTTTAAGTTTTTGAGACTTGAGATTGTTCATTGAGATAATACCCTTGTTGGAAGGATATTTGGGCCTAATTTCTTTTCTTCAATCCTTGTGTGCATCTGTTATTTCATACTTCTCTATAACTTGTTTCAATTCTTACTCGAAGCTTGATGGACTAGATTTTTGTTGATGCGATAGAGGCGTTCCTTCTTTAACCCCTTTTCCCAAACACAGTCCCTTAAACACTTATCCCTTGCTAGCCCATTGAGCCTTATTATGTGTGAGCACTTGCAAACATTTCATATGATGTCATTAGTTTAATTTGCATTTCCTTTTCCAAAACAAAAAAAAAAGAGAAAAAAGAAGCAGCAACAGAAAAAGTGTGTTCCAAAAAGGAACAGGAAAAAAGAACGAGAAGGAGAAAGAATAAAAAAAAAAAAAAGAAAAAGAAAAAAAAGAGTCATTATTAGTTCAACTGTTGACATCCATTCATAATTTTAGTGCATGTGTTCATATCTTTTCATTCATTTATTCCATCCATTCATCTAGCCCTCTGCACATTACAACCCTGAAAAGTCCTCTTGATCTTTAAAATCATAGTTCTTGTAGTGGAGAAATAGAGCTGATACAAGCTTATGGTAGAGTATGGATTAAGCAGATTGAGAGTTACAATATCCCTAACACAAAGGAGGTGAGAGCAAACACTTTATCTTGAGTGACATCTCTTTTTTCCAATCTCTTGGATTAAATTCTTTTAGTGGTTGTTTTATTAACACTCTTTCAATCTGCTTTGATTGAATTCTGAGAAAGTGTTTTGTGTCAATTTCCTATTATTGTTTTGAGCATGGGTGGATTTTTCTTTTACACCTGTATCTTTATGAATCTTATAAACTTTGTCCAGGAGTACAAAGGTTTAAGTGTGGGGGAATTTGATTGAGCCCAAGTTTAATATATAATTGGCTACACTTTCATGGTTGTTAATGCACTTTTTGACTCTTAATTCATCATTTTATGTTTAAATTAGTCTCTTATGATGAGTTATTGTTTTATGCAATTTGCTAGTTAAATTGTACAAATTGACATTAATTGCATTATAACTTTTCTAACAACAATTCATACTGCAAATTGTTATTTTATATTGCAGGAGAAAAGGAGTCAAAAAGGATCTGAAGAGTTGGCATGAAGTCCTTAAGGCACATCGCGGCGTGAACTAATCACCTCATCGCGGCATCGCCGTGGCGAAATGTAAC
Organism: Erythroxylum novogranatense; assembly: GCA_029891385.1. Classification (NCBI taxonomy): domain Eukaryota; kingdom Viridiplantae; phylum Streptophyta; class Magnoliopsida; order Malpighiales; family Erythroxylaceae; genus Erythroxylum; species Erythroxylum novogranatense. Next base: position 25,796,448 of record CM057225.1, read on the forward strand.
TCCCACGTCGCGGCGCATCAACAAGAATACTAATTCGTACGCCGCGACGTCCAGACGGGTATTCGGACTTTAAATGAAAAAATCACTCACTGTACTGACCCGGCCCGTGAACCATCCCTTAAATATTGCTGAATTAGGTTAGAATGGGCATCATCTTCTAGGGATTGACATACAGCAGAGAGAAGGGAGACGAGCGAAGAGAGAAGAAGAGGAAGCAACATCGTCTAATTTCATTTTTTGCCCATTTTTCCTGCCGACTACATCATGGTAGCTTGGATTCGTCACAAGTTGTGAAGGTTCCGGTTGGCATGCGTGGATTGGCATTTCTTTCCTGTTGAAGATGCAGTGATGGCTGGAGTTCACCGAGCTTTCAAGGGGAGTAGCTTAATCTATAGATTAGCTATGATTTATAAATGCCTAGGTCTAAGGTTTGTAATTTGTAGTGAAGCTATTTGATTATAGTTAAATGTTGGACATTTAATGCGTTGTTTGGATTGGTAGTTTACATTGTCAAATTTAACTACATTGTTATGAACAGCCGAGTTGGGGTTTATTGCTTTGCAGTTAGATTTGCTTAATTAGAGTTTAATTAAGCGTTGAACAATGTAAGGTGTTGTGGGTTTGTTTATGTAGAACTCTTTGCTTAAATATATGAAGTCTCATATATGTCAACTTGTGATCTTGCCGATTCTCTTTTATCTACCTAGTTGTGTTTGATATTGAGTTGATGCTAGATTTCATTTGACCATTTGCATTGGCAAATCCACCGCACAAACTAAGATGCTTTTAACAAGGTTTTAAGCAATGGAGTTCATTGATTAAAGCCTTAGACTTAAAGAATCCTTTAAGGTTTTGAGGCTCAAGAGCACTCAATGGGGTCTTGAGAAATGTAGTCTAGAGTGACAGGAGCCCATTAATTAAGACCCTAGACTTAAAGATAGTTCTTTAAGGTTTACCATTCAAACTTAGTGATTTCTAATCCCACCGCACACACTAAGATGAGCTTAACGGGATCTTGAGCAATGGAGTTCATTGATCAAGATCCTGGACTTAAAGATTCCTTTAAGGTTCTGAGGCTCAAGAGCACTCAATGGAGTCTTGAGAAATGGAGTCGAGATTGACAGGAGTCCATTAATTAAGACCCTGGACTTAAAGTGAGTTCTGTAAGGTTTACCATTCACACTTAGTTTTGAACTGTGATAGCCAAAGCTTGTTTTCAAGAGGATTTTATCACTTGTTTTAGTATTTTCTTTTTCTATTTTCAAAAATCCAAAATACTTTTTACATGCTTTTTAGTGTATTTAATGTTTTCAAACAAAACCCCCTTTTCCTCACTGATTTCACTTGCATTTTATGACATATAGGCTAGTTTAGGTCCATTTCATTAGGTTCCGATTAAGTGAGACGACCCGAGGTTGAATCCTATACTGTAATCCTTGGTATAAATTATTTTTGACCGGTTTCTAAGGATCGATCGTAAGGTCGAATCGATAAAGTCGCGATCAAAATGGCGCCGTCTCGAAGCTTGATGGACTAGATTTTTGTTGTTACGATAGAGGCGTTCCTTCTTCAACCCCTTTTCCCAAACACAGTCCCTTAAACACTTATCCCTTGCTAGCCCATTGAGCCTTATTATGTATAAGCACTTGCAAACATTTCATATGATGTCATTAGTTTAATTTGCATTTCCTTTTCCAAAACCAAAAAAAAAGAGAAAAAAAGCAGCAACAGAAAAAAGTGTGTTCCAAAAAGGAACAGGAGAAAAGAAGGAGATGGAGAAAGAATGAAAAAAAAAGAAAAAGAAAAAGAAAAAAAGGAGTCATTATTTGTTCAACTGTTGACATCCATTCATAATTTTAGTGCATGTGCTAATATCTTTTCTTTCGTTCATTCCATCCATTCATCTAGCCCTCCGTACATTACAATCTTGAAAAGTCCTCTTGATCTTTAAAATCATAGTTCTTGTAGTGGAGAAATAGAGCTGATACAAGCTTATGGTAGAGCATGGATTAAGCAGATTGAGAGTTACAATATCCCTAACACAAGGGAGGTGAGAGCAAACACTTTATCTTGAGTGACATCTCTTTTGTCCAATCTTTTAGATTAAATCCTTTTAGTGGTTGTTTTATTAGCAGTCTTTCAATCTGCTTTGATTGAATTCTGAGAAAGTGTTTTGTGTCAATTTCCTATTATTGTTTTGAGCATGGGTGGATTTTTCTTTTACACTTGTATCTTTTTTACTCTTATAAACTTTGTCCAGGAGTACAAAGGTTTAAGTGTGGGGGAATTTGATTGAGTCAAAGTTTAATATATAATTGGCTACACTTTCATGGTTGTTAATGCACTTTTTGACTCTTAATTCATGATTTTTGTGTTTAAATTAGTCTCTTATGATGAGTTTATGTTTTATGTAGTTTGCTAGTTAAATTGTACAAATTGACATTAATTGCATTATAATTTTTCTAAGAACAATTGATACTGCAAATTGTTATTTTATATTGCAGGAGAAAAGGAGTCAAAAAGGATCTGAAGAGTCGGCATAAAGTCCTTAAGGCACATCGCGGCATGAACTAATCACGTCGCCGCCGCATCGCCGTGGCGAAATGTAACTCCCACGTCGTGGCGCATTAACACATGATCGTACGTCGCGACGTCAACAATTCAACACGTCGCGGAGAGCAAATCATTTCCACACGTCGCGGCGAATATTAATTTATACATCGCGACGAGCAAGCAATTCTATACGTCGCGACGAATGTTAATTCGCACGCCGCGACATCCAGACGGGTATTCAGACTTTAAATTAAAAAATCACTGACTGTACTGACCCGGCCCGTGAACCATCCCTTAAATATTGCTGAATTAGGTTAGAATGGGAATCATCTTCTGGAGATCGACATACGGCAGAGAGAAGGGAGACGAGCGAAGAGAGAAGAAGAGGAAGCAACATCGTCCACCACCCAGGGTTCCCTTCGAGGTTCCCTGGGGATAATTTCATTTGTTGCCCATTTTTACTGCCGACTTCATCATGGTAGCTTGGATTCGTCACGAGTTGTGAAGGTTCCGGTTGCTATGCGTGTCTTGGCATTTCTTTCCTGTTGAAGATGCAGTGATGGCTGGAGTTCACCGAGCTTTCAAGGGGAGTAGCTTAATCTATAGTTTAGCTAGGATTTATAAATGCCTAGGTCTAGGGTTATTAATTTGTAGTGAAGCTATTTGATTATAGTTAAATATTGGACATTTAACGCGTTGTTTGGATTGGTAGTTTACATTGTCAAATTTAACTACATTGTTATGAATAGTTGAGTTGGGGTTTATTGCTTTGCAGTTAGATTTGCTTAATTAGAGTTTAATTAAGTGTTGAACAATGTAAGGTGTTGTGGGTTTGTTTATGTAGAATTCTGTGCTTAAATATATGAAGTCTCATATATGTCAACTTGTGATCTTGCCGATTCTCTTTTATCTGCCTAGTTGTGTTTGATATTGAGTTGATGCTAGATTTCATTTGACCATTTGCATTGGCAAATCCACCGTACATACTAAGATGCTTTTAACAAGGTTTTAAGCAGTGGAGTTCATTGATTAAAGCCTTGGACTTAAAGAATCCTTTAAGGTTCTGAGGCTCAAGAGCACTCAATGGCGTCTTGAGAAATGGAGTCGTGAGTGACAGGAGCCCATTAATTAAGACCCTGGACTTAAAGATAGTTCTTTAATGTTTACCATTCAAACTTAGTGATTTCTAATCCCACCGCACACACTAAGATGAGCTTAACGGGATCTTGAGCAATAGAGTTCATTGATCAAGATCCTGGACTTAAAGAGTCCTTTAAGGTTCTGAGGCTCAAGAGCACTCAATGGGGTCTTGAAAAATAGAGTCGAGAGTGACAGGAGTCTATTAATCAAGATCCTGGACTTAAAGATAGTTCTTTAAGGTTTACCATTCAAACTTAGTGATTTCTAATCCCACCGCACACACTAAGATGAGCTTAACGGGATCTTGAGCAATGGAGTTCATTGATCAAGATCCTGGACTTAAAGAGTCCTTTAAGGTTCTGAGGCTCAAGAGCACTCAATGGAGTCTTGAGAAATGGAGTCGAGAGTGACAGGAGTCCATTAATTAAGACCCTGGACTTAAAGTGAGTTCTTTAAGGTTTTCGATTCACACTTAGTTTTGAATTGTCATAGCCAAAGCTCGTTTTCAAGAGGATTTTATCACTTGTTTTAGTATTTTCTTTTTCTATTTTCAAAAATCCAAAAATACTTTTTACATGCTTTTTAGTGTAGTTAATGTTTTCAAACAAAACCCCCTTTTCCTCACTGATTTCACTTGCATTTTATGACATATAGGCTAGTTTTGGTCCATTTCATTAGGTTTCGATTAAGTGAGATGACCCGAGGTTGCATCCTATACTGCAATCCTTGGTATAAATTATTTTTGACCGGTTTCCAAGGATCGATCGTATGGTCGAATCGACAAAGCCGCGATCAAAATGGCGCCGTCTCGAAGCTTGATGGACTAGATTTTTGTTGATGCGATAGAGGCGTTCCTTCTTCAACCCATTTTCCCAAACACAGTCCCTTAAACACTTTTCCCTTGCTAGCCCATTGAGCCTTATTATGTATGAGCACTTGCAAACATTTCATATGATGTCATTAGTTTAATTTGCATTTCCTTTTCCAAAACAAAAAAAAGAGAAAAAAAAACAGCAACAGAAAAAAGTGTGTTCCAAAAAGGAACAGGAAAAAAGAAGGAGAAGGAGAATGAATTAAAATAAAGAAAAAGAAAAAGAAAAAAAAGAGTCATTATTAGTTCAACTGTTGACATCCATTCATAATTTTGATGCATGTGTTCATATCTTTTCTTTCGTTCATTCCATCCATTTATCTAGCCCTCCGCACATTACAACCCTGAAAAGTCCTCTTGATCTTTAAAATCATAGTTCTTGTAGTGGAGAAATAGAGCTGATACAAGCTTATGGTAGAGTATGGATTAAGCAGATTGAGAGTTACAATATCCCTAACACAAGGGAGGTGAGAGCAAACACTTTATCTTGAGTGACATCTCTTTTGTCCAATCTCTTGGATTAAATTCTTTTAGTGGTTGTTTTATTAGCACTCTTTCAATCTGCTTTGATTGAATTCTGAGAAAGTGTTTTGTGTCAATTTCCTATTATTGTTTTGAGCATGGGTGGATTTTTCTTTTACACTTGTATCTTTTTTACTCTTATAAACTTTGTCCAGGAGTACAAAGGTTTAAGTGTTGGGGAATTTGATTGAGCCCAAGTTTAATATATAATTGGCTACACTTTCATGGTTGTTAATGCACTTTTTGACTCTTAATTCAAGATTTTTGTGTTTAAATTAGTCTCTTATGATGAGTTTATGTTTTATGCAATTTGCTAGTTAAATTGTACAAATTGACATTAATTGCATTATAATTTTTCTAAGAACAATTGATACTGCAAATTGTTATTTTATATTGCAGGAGAAAAGGAGTCAAAAAGGATATAAAGAGTCGGCATGAAGTCCTTAAGGCACATCGCGGCATGAACTAATCACCTCGCCGCCGCATCGCTGTGGCGAAATGTAACTCCCACGTCGCGGCGCATCAACACATGATCGTACGTCGCGACGTCAACAATTCAACACGTCGCGGTGAGCAAATCATTTCCACACGTCGAGACGAATATTAATTTATACGTCGCGACGAATATTAATTCGCACGCCGCGACATCCAGACGGGTATTCAAACTTTAAATGAAAAAATCACTCACAGTACTGACTCGGCCCGTGAACCATCACTTAAATATTGCTGAATTAGGTTAGAATGGGCATCATCTTCTGGGGATCGACATACGACAGAGAGATGGGAGACGAGCGAAGAGAGAAAAAGAGGAAACAACATCGTCCACCGCGCAGGGTTCCCTTCGGGGTTCCCTGGGGGTAATTTCATTTGTTGCCCAATTTTACTGCCGACTCCATCATGGTAGCTTGGATTCGTCACGAGTTGTGAAGGTTCCGGTTGCCATGCGTGGCTTGGCATTTTTTTCCTGTTGAAGATGCAGTGATGGCTGGAGTTCACCGAGCTTTCAAGGGGAGTAGCTTAATCTATAGTTTAGCTATGATTTATAAATGCCTAGGTCTAGGGTTTGTAATTTGTAGTGAAGCTATTTGATTATAGTTAAATGTTGGACATTTAATGCATTGTTTGGATTGGTAGTTTACATTGTCAAATTTAACTACATTGTTATGAATAGCCGAGTTGGGGTTTATTGCTTTGCAGTTAGATTTGCTTAATTAGAGTTTTATTAAGCGTTGAACAATGTAAGGTGTTGTGGGTTTGTTTATGTAGAATTCTGTGCTTAAATAGATGAAGTCTCATATATGTCAACTTGTGATCTTGTCGATTCTCTTTTATCTGCCTAGTTGTGTTTTATATTGAGTGGATGCTAGATTTCATTTGACCATTTGCATTGGCAAATCCACCGCACACACTAAGATGCTTTTAACAATGTTTTAAGCAATGGAGTTCATTTATTAAGGCCTTGGACTTAAAGAATCCCTTAAGGTTCTGAGGCTCAAGAGCACTCAATGGGGTCTTGAGAAATGGAGTCGAGAGTGACAGGAGCCCATTAATTAAGACCCTGGACTTAAAGATAGTTCTTTAAGGTTTACCATTTAAACTTAGTGATTTCTAATCCCACCGCACACACTAAGATGAGCTTAACGGGATCTTGAGCAATGGAGTTCATTGATCAAGATCCTGGACTTAAAGAGTCCTTTAAGGTTCTGAGGCTCAAGAGCACTCAATGGGATCTTGAGAAATGGAGTCGAGAGTGACAGGAGTCCATTAATCAAGATCCTGGACTTAAAGATAGTTCTTTAAGGTTTACCATTCAAACTTAGTGATTTCTAATCCCACCGCACACACTAAGATGAGCTTAACGGGATCTTGAGCAATGGAGTTCATTGATCAAGATCCTGGACTTAAAGAGTCCTTTAAGGTTTTGAGGCTCAAAAGCACTCAATGGAGTCTTGAGAAATGGAGTCGAGAGTGATAGGAGTCCATTAATTAAGACCCTGGACTTAAAGTGAGTTCTTTAAGGTTTACCATTCACACTTTGTTTTGAACTGTGATAGCCAAAGCTCGTTTTCAAGAGGATTTTATCACTTGTTTTAGTATTTTCTTTTTCTATTTTCAAAAAAATCCAAAAATACTTTTTACATGCTTTTTAGTGTAGTTAATGTTTTCAAACAAAACCCCCTTTTCCTCACTGATTTCACTTGCATTTTATGACATATAGGCTAGTTTAGGTCCATTTCATTAGGTTCCGATTAAGTGAGACGACCCGAGGTTGCATCCTATACTGCAATCCTTGCTATAAATTATTTTTGACCGGTTTTCAAGGATCGATCGTAAGGTCGAATCGACAAAGCCGCGATCACCGCGGCAAGCTATTGTTGCCGGACAAGTTATGTTTTGGTTTTTAAACCCTAACTTTTTTTATCGATATTCAAATGAGATAATTTTGGATTTGTTATGAACTAGAGACAAGGGTCTATACGTTTATAAAAAAGGAAAGTGTTGAATTAGTCTTTTAAAGTTCTCAATTTTGGATGGAAGTGTAGTGTAAAATGTGGTTTCGACAAAAAGATAGTCCGTATCTATTTGGAGAATAATTTTTGGATTTTTCTAAAACAAAGTGAACGATTTTAGTGTCTATTAAGTTATGATATTGAGGAAAGGCTGTGATGGGGATTTTTGGAATAGTGTCGGAATGTCACGAAAGTGCATAGTACATATCTTTAAATTTCTACGTGTGCATTATTGTTGAATTGGATGATGTGTTAAATAAATATGTTTTGACTTGTAATAGAAGCACATTTAGAATGTCAGTCCACCGAAATTGCCGAGACTTCCAGGCGTTAGCGTGGAAGTCAGGTGAGTAACCTAGATGGTTCTCTAATTATTAAGATTTTAATTCTCTGGAGTATAATTGTGGGACAGTGTTGATTGTGAACTCCGAACAGAAAGTCCGGAGTATTGGAGTGATATGATATAGAAGTGTTATGGGTATGTGAAATTGTGATTGTGTTTTAATGTGACAAATTGTGAATAAATTGTCCGATTGTGATAATTTAGAAATGATTGTAATATAGGAATACGTGAATAAAGTGATGAATTGTGGCATAATGAATATGTGAATAAAGTGATTAAATTGTGGTACATGTCGTTCATAAATGAATGTAAAATCAGTTAATGACAGTTGTGGCCGGAGCAACCACTGATCAGAGCTTTTAGCTCAACGTTATATTTGGGCCTCGAGCGCTACAGTGATTCAGAGCTTATGGCTCAACGATTAATGAGCCCTTAATGGGATAGTGATTCAGATCCTATGGCTCAACGATTAATGAGCCCTTAATGAGACAGTTTCAGAGCCTCTGGCTCAACGATTAATGAGCCCTTAATGGGGCAGTTTCAAAGCCTCTGGCTCAACAATTAATGAACCCTTAATGGGACAGTTTCAGAGCCTCTGGCTCAATGATTAATGAGCCATTAGTGGGACAGTTTTAGAGCCTCTGGCTCAACGATTAATGAGCGCTTAGTGGGACAGTTTCAGAGCCTCTAGCTCAATGATTAATGTGCCCTTATAGGGACAGTTCAGGCGCTCGGTCACAACACTGAAATAAATTGAAAAAGTGTTACATGCTGCATTTGATTTGATATGTTTGATTGAATGACAGGAAAAATGACATATACTGATGTGATAATAGTCATGGGGTACATCTAATTGTAAAATGTATGACAAATTTTGATATGCCTAGTGTTGTATGAAATATTAGGGCTGTTGGCCAGATTTGTCACCGATCAAAGCTTTTAGCTCAACGTGCGTAAATGAGCTTCGAGCTTATGAGTGATTTAGAGCCTCAGGCTCAATGTATAATGAGCCCTATATCCAGCATTAGATAAGGGACAGTTATTAATGAGCCCTTCAATGGGACAATTTAGGCACTCGGTCATAGCAAAATGATAATAAATGGTAAGTGAGTGAAATATGTATGTATCAAAAATGGGATATATGAATGTGAATTTCTGTAAATGTGTAAATGGACAATTTTATGAAAGTGTATTATGTGATAAAGTTAGATGTATGTGATTTGTAAAATGAGATCAAATAGACAGCAATGTGAATATAGGTTATGAATTGATTTTGTTTCATGATTGAGCGGACCATCGACGATGGTCACTCATTGAGTTCGCAAAACTCACCCAAAATTTGCAATTATTTTTCAGGACTCAGAAGAATACCCCATTAGGCAACGGGTGTATAGTGATCGCTTGAGAGTGATAAATGAGGATGGGATCAGTTGTGTCTGCATTAGTGTGAGGACCCTTGTGGTCATCACATTATTTACCTGTCATGTTTTGTAAGATTTATTTTTCTCAACATATATAACGTAAGTGTATGTATGTTTCAAAAAAGAATTTATACTGTGATTTGACTGAGTGATTTTCACGCCACCCTCGCAGAGCACGGACTCGGATATCACCATCGATGTCAGGTCCGGATCTTACGGGAGTGGGGTGTTACATTTTAAACATCAGAAAGATGTCATTGACTTGTTTGGGAAAGTAGAAGTCAACATCCTTTTGCTTGATCTAGTGAAAAGGGATCCTGCATATGCCAAATATCTTAAGGACTTGTGCACAAACAAAAGGAAGTTTAGACCTAATGAAATAGTACAAGTCAGCTCAAATGTGTCCGCACTTTTCAAACCCCAAATACCCATTAAGTGCCAAGACCCTAGATCTTTCACTATTTCGTGCACAATAGGAGAAGTTGCCATAGGAAGGGCCTTGTTAGATCTAGGTGTTAGTAGTGTGCCCTAGGCCAATGGACATATATGACTTTTTGATAAGTGCATATTTGTCTAGTTTTGTTGTTTTAATTATTCCTTTTTATTCCTCTTGTTGATTTAATTGTTGGGACTTAATTGATTTAATATTTTCTTGAAGGGATTTAAGTGGACTTGCATTTTAATGGAAGAAATCAGTGTTTTGTTCATCAAATTAAAAAGGGCTGGAGAATTAAAATTAAGAGGAGCAAAACGACAAGGAATTAAGAAGAAAACACAACAGTTAGATGCAGAAATAAGCGGCGTAGTCGACAAACAAGTGTGGCGTTTCACATAGGAAGAGTGGCGTGGAGGCGAGGCAATTTGAGAAGTTACGAAAATAAAGACAAGACACAAAAAAAAGCCAAAGGGGGCTGCGGCTGGAGAAAGAAAAGAGTTCATGTGGGTTGGAAAAGGCAGGAGGTCACGCACGTACACAAAGACAGAGGTAGCGAGCAATCAGTGGACTGATCTTGAGAGGGTTACGCACAGCAGCGTGAAGCATGCAGCCAAGGAGGAATTTTTAGGTGGAAGCAATTTTAATGGGCTCAAGTCATAGGGCCCATTCGATTAAAAACCTAAGGAGGAAAATAAAAGGAAGTAAGTGACGGACAGCTGCAGGAGATTGGCACGCAAGGAAGGCAAGGTCTGACGGCTGGAGCATGAGGCATGGAGGCACGCAACACTGACTTAAGAAGGAATTCACGAGAGGAGACAAGGACAGCGGCGTGTTTAGGGAGATTCTGATTTTCTTCTTTTCTTTGTTTTAGATTATGTTAATTAAGAACTTTGTTAGGTTTAATTTCGTTATGAGTAGCTAAGTTATTTTAGTCGAAATTCCAATTGTTATGCTTTGACTCGTGAGACTATTGTTACGATTATTTGGTTTATAATATTCGCATCTTGTTTACGATTCTTGTCATTGTTTATTAATTGATTCTGCGATTGAGGCTGATTGTAGAGTTAGTTAATTTACATATCGCCAATGATTTACTTGGTGGAGTCTAGCTGGGTGATCGAGTTTGTGGCAATTGGCACTAGGACATAGTACTGTCGATTTAGTGTGGAGGAACTTGCGATCTAACTAGATGAAGCATGAGTCGGTCGTAGTCGATTAGGGTTAGTGTTTCTTTAGAGTTTAATGCTGTTAATTAATTGAATCTCGGAGAGAGTCTCGAAGGGGTTATTAATTAATTAAGGAACAGTTTAAAGGAGTCTCTTTGATTGTTCTAAGATTAAGAAGAAACGAGGGAACCAGAGGAAGTTGGTAACCATAGCTAACCTATTATTAAACCAAAGAAAATATTGGAGTCGATGATCGTGGTCTCTGCATAATAATTAGGAATTTCCTGGCTAGTTGTCGTTTATTGAGTTAATCAATTTTTTTGTGTTCTTTGCTAGTCTAATCGTAGTTGTTATTTATTTGATTTTCATTGCGTTAATCATTTATTTATGGTCAGATTAATTAGTAGTTCCAGTAGAAAACTCCAAACCACCCATTTTAATTATTTTCATTCGTTCTTTGGCATTTAAATAGAATCAATTATTCCATTCTCTGTGGATCGACCCCATTTACCACTTTGTCTTAATTTATTTTCGTTTGGTGTTTGGGATTTATTTTGGTGGATTCGACACCCATTAAATTTTCTTGCCGCCGTTCTTGGGATTGGTAACTAATTGATTTTGTTTTGTTTTATGCCTAGGAACATTCGTACGGGAGATTCCATCTTGTATGACCCCGAGATCGAAAAGACTGCTAAGAGGCTAAGGAAGTTGAGCAAACTAAGGAAGAAGCAAGGAAAAGCTAGTGGATTACTGAGACCACGGTTGAGTCGGACCTTTGAAGCGAGTCTGAAGAGGAGATTGAAGTTGAGCAATGACTGACGGGAAGCTTAACCGTGACCACGCTTGCAGGATATGGCTCTTAATGAACCCTCCAGACTTGGGTTGACCCATCAAGCACAAACATCCGCTGTACATAGATTTTCCGAACTTCAAGAAGGGTTGAATTGAAATCCGGACTCATCCACTTGCTGCCCACCTTAGTGGATTGGAGAGCGAGGATCCGAATAAGCATCTGAAGGAATTTCACCTCGTCGCACTTCCATGAAGCCCATGATATCACAGAGGACCAAATCAAGCGAGAGCTTTTCCATTCTCACTACAGGATGCAGCCAAGGATTAGCTCTACTACCTACCTCCAGGGACAATCAACACTTGGGAAGGGATGTCCCGACAGTTTCTAGAAAAATATTTCCCAGCATCCCGAGCCGCCAACATCAGGCGTGAAATATGTGGCATTAAGCAGAAGGATTCAGAAAACCTCTATGAGTACTGGGAGAGGTACAAGAAAATTTTAGCAAGCTGCCCGCAGCATGACATATCCGAGCAATTGATCATCCAGTATTTCTACGAGGGTCTAATTCCAATGGAGCGCAGGATGATGGAGACCGCAAGTGACGGGGCCATCGTCAGCAAAACCCTAGCCGAAGCCCGGGAGTTGATATCAACCATGACAAAAACTCCGGCAATTGATGCCCACAGATATATACGCGAAGAGTGAGCGAGGTAAATGTTACTTCCTCAATGAAGTCAAATCTTTGCTAACAACTTTGGTCGAGAAATTGAATGTAGGTACTCCTCCACTGCGAGGCGTGTGGCATCCACCTAGCCTAGCTCACCCAACCGATGCATGCCCAACGCCCACGATGAAACACCGAGAATGTGAATGCTATTGAGTTCCAACAGAGGCGGTTTGATCCCTATTCAAACACCTACAACCCCGGTTGGAGAAGCCACCCAAACTTGATTATGCTAACACCAACCGACCCAACAGAATTACTATCAAAGACCACCACCACCAAGCGACCTTGAGCTCGGGTAAGCCTCTTGAAGAAATTGTCCATATGTTAGCTCCTAATCTGCAAAATTTCAACAGACACCAGAACCAGATTTCAAAAGATAGAAGAGAGCATGAAGACCCAGAGACTCGAATGAGTCGGATAGCATCCTCAGATTAGCGAATGGAGACTCAAGGCAAGCTGTCATCTCAGACACTCGACCCGAGGCATAATGTGAGCGTGATTTTCTTAAGAAGTGGTAAGGAATTGTAGCCCCCAGTAGATAAGAACCCTAAACGTGACCACGCCCAGGGTTCCCATGCAGAAACAGAACAGGAAGCCGAAATGGAGCTTAAACGTGACCACATACAAGATTCAGTTCCGGCTGAAAAATCTCAGAAGCCCGAAAATTATGCACAAATAAGCGTAAGTTAATAGGTAATGAATGGGTGAGTGTGGGTGAAAATGTTTCAGCTGTCTTACAGAGGAAATTACCTCCTAAGTGTCGCGACCAAGGTATGTTTTCCATTCCTTGCAAAATTGGGAATATTGGTATAAGTAAGGCTATGTGTGACTTAGGGCCTCTATTAATGTGATGCCTTTATCTGCTTATACTTCCTCGGTCTTGGTCCATTAACTAATCTTTGAGTTATAATTCAATTGGCGAATCGATCGATTGTCTATCCTGAAGGTGTTTTAGAGGATGTGCTAGTTCAAGTTAATGGATTAATTTTTCCTGCTGATTTCTTTGTTATTGATATGGAAAATGATAGTTCATCTAATTCTTCTGATATCTTGTTAGGTAGGCCTTTCCTTAGTACGGCTAAGGCAAAGATAGACGTGCATAGTGGTTCATTGACTTTAGAGTTTGATGGTGAAGTGGTGAAATTCAATGTGTATGATGCCATGAAACATGCTGAGAATGTGTCTTGTGTTTATAATGTTGATATCATTGAAGATTTGACTCATGAGGCTTCTGCTTTAAATTATGATGATGAGTTGAATTATGCTTCATGTCACAGGATGTCTGTTGATGGAGTTAAGAGCTTTACTGATCCGTCTGAAGTTTCTGATGATATACTTGATGAGGCCCCAATGTTGGAGCTCAAAAAGCTTCCCGAGCATTTGAAATATGCATATTTAGGTGACGGTGAGACCCTACCCGTGATCGTATCCAGCATGCTCGACGACCTGGAAGAGGTGAAACTAATTAGAGTGCTTCGAGAGTACAGGGAGGCAATTGGTAGGACCATTGCTGATTTCCAACATCGAGACGAGGGTTAACATCGAAACGAGGATCGTCGAGCCTAGGACGTTAAACAAGGGCACTAATGGGAGGCAGCCCATATTTTTATTTTTATTTTATTTTATTTTATTTTTCTTTCCTTTCTTTTGCTTTATTTTGTGTTCTTTTTGTCTCGTTTGTTTCCTTCTTTCTTTGTTTTGATATTTTCCTTTCCTTCCCTGTGTCTTTCAGGAGGTTCGGCATTTGATCAATTCGGAGTTCTTGGATTACAGCTGGCGGGAGTCCTCTATATGATCATATGTTGGCTCTCGTCCCTCACTGTACTAGCTGTACCCTACTAGCAGGATGCCTAAACGAGCTCACGTATAAGCCCTCATCTTCTCTCCAGATTCAAGGAAGTCCTCAGTTTACCTTTTCATTTACTTTTACGTTGAGGAAAACGCATGATTTAAGTGTGGGGAGGTGATTTATGCTTTTGAGATGCATACTGTTTTTGTTTGATGCATTACTTTGGGATATGCCCTCCATTGCCTTTTGGTATTTTTGGACTTTTAACTGTTGATGCCATGGCGGACTTTAAAATTTTTTTTCCTCTTTTGCTTCATTTTGCTTGATAAATTGTTGTGCCTTAGGTAATGGTGGATTGTTTTAAAGGAGTCGAGAGTATGATTGAGTCCCTTGTTGCTTAATGTTAATTAAATGTTAATGGTTTTGTCCTATATGTTGAAGTTGCGGGCCTGAGTTAATTGGATAGAACTAAAAAAAAAATTGTGTGATTAATCGGTGCCTTTCTTGTCTAGAGTCATGTTAAGCTTAGAAGTTGAGTTGGTATATGTGTTGAACTTTGGATTGATGTGGGAAATTATGGTGAGAAAGGAATGAAGAATAAAATAAAAGGTGTTAGATTCGTTCGCCAATCACCAAAGGTGGTTGTGAGCGAAGCCAAAAATCCGTCTAAAGGCTGGATGAGACTGAGTAACCGGGCGACATTCATCACAAATGTTTGCGCTCGCGTAAAAAGGTCTTCAACAACTATGACGTGTGAGGCAACCAACTACTCCTCTGATTACTCGAAAGAAAAAAGGAAAAAAAAATTGCAAACAAATGAGTAATTACGAGTAAGGCTAAAGCCACTTGGCATTGTGATTGACTGAGTAACCGGGTGACATTCATCACAAATGTTTGCATTTGCATAAAAAGGCCAATGACAATTCCGAGTAATTTACAGGTAAAAGCACCTAATCAATTAATTAAGATTAACCTGATCTTCCCATAACTACCACTTAGATTCAGAGTTCCTCGTATATATTAACCACCTGATAAGTGAAGTGTGATTCCTAGACCTGATTGGTTTTTATTTAAAATTCGATAATTCATGCATGCGCTCCAATTTGATTTCAGGCTTGTGTCTTCTCGTGTGGGAAACTTGTTGCATTTATTTGAAATTTCTTTGACATTGGGACAAGATTGCGCTCTCATTCCTAGTTTACATTACCTCTGTGCATGTTTCATTTATTGGAGCGATTTTTCATTGTGTCTTAATTCTCTTTTATGCTTGAGGACAAGCATCGTTTAAGTGTGGGGATATTTGATAAGTGCATATTTGTCTAGTTTTGTTGTTTTAATTATTCCTTTTTATTCCTCTTGTTGATTTAATTGTTGGGACTTAATTGATTTAATATTTTCTTGAAGGGATTTAAGTGGACTTGCATTTTAATGGAAGAAATCAGTGTTTTGTTCATCAAATTAAAAAGGGCTGGAGAATTAAAATCAAGAGGAGCAAAACGACAAGGAATTAAGAAGAAAACACAACAGTTAGATGCAGAAATAAACGACGTAGTGCGACAAACAAGTGTGGCGTTTCACATAGGAAGGGCTGACGTGGAGAGCAGGGCAATTGGAGAAGTTACAAAAATAAAGGCAAGACACAAAAAAAAAACCAAAGGGGGCTGCGGCTGGAGAAAGGAAAGAGTTCACGTGGGCTGGAAAAGGCAGGAGGTCACGCACGTACGCAACACAAGGGTAAGCAGGCAATCAGGTGGACTGATCTTGAGAGGTTCAAGCAGCGGCGTGAAACGCACCAAGGAGGAATTTTAGTGGAAGCAATTTTAATGGGCTCAAGTCATAGGGCCCATTCGATTAAAAACCTAAGGAGGAAAATAAGAGGAAGCAAGTGACGGACGGCTGCAGGAGATTGGCACGCAAGGAAGGCAAGGTCTGGCGGCTGGAGCATGAGGCATGGAGGCACGCAACACTGACTTAAGAAGGAATTCACGCAGAGGGAGACAAGGACAGCAGCGTGTTTTAGGGAGATTTACAGTTTTTCTTCTTTTCTTTGTTTTAGATTATGTTAATTAAGAACTTTGTTAGGTTTAATTTCGTTATGAGTAGCTAAGTTATTTTTAGTCAGGGAATTCCAATTGTTATGCTTTGACTCATGAGACTATTGTTCTGATTATTTGGTTTATAATATTCGTCTTGCTTACGATTTCTTTGTCATTGTTTATTAATTGATTACGCGATTGAGGCTGATTGTAGAGTTAGTTAATTTACATATCGCCAACCGATTTACTTGGTGGAGTCTAACTGGGTGATCGGTGTTTGTGGCAATTAGCACTAGGACATAGTACTTATGCGATTTACGTGTGGAGGAACTTGCGATCTAACTAGATGAAGCATGAGTCGGTCGTGGTCGAGTTAGGGTTAGTGTTTCTTTAGAGTTTCATGCTGTTAATTAATTGAATCTCGGAGAGAGTCTCGAAGGGGTTATTAATTAATTAGGGAACAGTTTAAAGGAGTCTCTTTGATTGTTCTAAGATTAAGAAGAAACGAGGGAACCAGAGGAAGTTGGTAACCATAGCTAACCTATTATTAAACCAAAGAAAATATTGGAGTCGATGATCGTGGTCTCTGCATAATAATTAGGAATTTCCTGGCTAGTTGTCGTTTATTGAGTTAATCAATTTTTTTTGTGTTCTTTGCTAGTCTAATCGTAGTTGTTATTTATTTGATTTTCATTGCGTTAATCATTTATTTGTGGTCAGATTAATTAGTAGTTCGAGAGAAAACTCAAACCCCCCATTTTAATTATTTTCATTCGTTCTTTGGCATTTAAATAGAATCAATTATTCCATTCTCTGTGGATCGACCCCATTTACCACTGTGCGCAATTTATTTTCGTTTGGTGTTTGGGATTTATTTTTGGTGGATTCGACACCCATTACTTTTGTACTAACATTATGACTTATTAATATGATATTATGAGGTATTCTTTTATATATGCATGTATATCATTTATGTAATGTGATTTACATTCCATGAATAGTGTTAGGTTTATGCCATCAAGTATGTGACTTGATAGTAAAACCATAAGCTTTATAATACTATTCTAAACTGTCCCTGGTCGATCGTTATTGGTGGAACATGTGTTTTAAAACTCGGACCAGACCAGCCGGTCCAACCGATGACTGGTTGGTGGTCCGGTCCGGTTTATCCTTTAAAACTGGCTACAAATTGACCCATTCTGAACCGATCAAAACTGGTCAAAATCAGTCGGTCTGATTTTTTTTTTTTTGAATTTTTAAATTTTTTTTAAAATATTTTTAATATTATATATAATTAAATATAATTATTGCATAATTATTACGTCACCGGATCGACCGGTGGTTGAACCGATCGAACCGGTCAAACCGGTGACCAGTAAGGCCACCGGTTCGATGACCGGTCTGGGTTTTAGAACATAGGGTGGAACAATAATAAATTAAGGCTAGTATGCGTTCTGATTGATGATCACATTTTTCTGATCATGGATATGAGTTATCAAATAAAATATATATATATATGTTAGAGAACATATATTGGACTGACCCACAGAGATAACATTACATCGTTTCACGTCATTAGTGATTCTAAATATGGTTTGACTTTAGTCCTCTGACCTGAAGTCATCATGATTCCCTACATGAGGAATTTAGTGTTTTGATATTAGACTAAGTTATCTTTAACTGGATAACAAATAGTCTTATGTTGGACATTAAATAAATCATGCGAAGGGATGTGAATGACGTAGATCAGATTTGTACCTCTGTTAAATGAGAGAGATATCATTTGGGCCTCTTGACAACTATGACTGAAGAAATGCATGGCCGTTCTCAAATAAATTGATGAGGAGTCATCGATGTCATTTATTATAATTAGTCAACTTGGGGATCAAAAAACTATGATTAATCAAAGGTTGACATGTACCATGCCTTGTGATTAATCTTGATATCGTGTTACAAAGGGACTGAGTTTGTAACCATGGTTACAGGTTAAATCAAATTACCGATCCTTATTTGATTTGGGTAGTCATAATGTCTTGCTAAAGGCCGGTTATGACTTATGAGCCTTGAAGTGTGATCAAGCCCATTGCCAACATCAAATATGCCTATAGGGTCGCACACAAAAAGTTATGTGATCTGGGCTTATTCTCTTGGGCCTAATTTATTAGGCATTGAATAAATATATGTGGATATATTTATTGGGCTAGATTGAAATAAGTTGTCGGGTGTTTATTATATGAGATATAATATGGGCCGAAACTTATTGGGCTTTAATAATTCTAATGGGTTTAGAATTATGTTCTTATTCCTAATAGGAATAGGAATTAGGGTTTCTCTATAAATAGAGAAACTTATGTCTCATTAGAGACAAGAGACGAAAACCCTAGCCACCTTCGGAGAGAAAAACTGTGCGGCGTTCGAAAGGGTTTTTGAACGTGCTAGCACACATGAGCCGCTTCCCGGAGTGTTCATCCTCGTGTGGATACCGATAGAGGACATCCACGCATTGCAGTCTCTACAAATCTGAAAAAGAAAATCCACATCAAGAGGTATTTTCATACATGTTATAGCTTTCGATTATACATCTTGTTGTGTTTTATGGTCTTTTCCGCTACGTATTGAGAATATTCAAGCCATAGGCGATCCAACACTAGGGGCAACAATTAGTGTGATGCCTAAGTCTGTCTATACAGTATTAGGAGTTAAGAATCTAAAGCCTACATCTGTAGTGTTATAATTGGTTGATAGATCTCCTAAGCATCCAGTGGGCATCATAGAGGACATTTTAGTCTAGGTAAAGGTTGTGGTCTTTCCAACTGATTTTTATATTCTTGATATGTCTTTTGAAGTTGTTTAGGAAACTTCCTTAATTCTCGTTAGACCCTTCTTAAGGACTGCTAGTATTATGATTAACATGAAAGAAGGAACAGTCATCATAGAGGTGGGAGATCAACAAGTGAGTTTTAATATGTATGAAGCTATGAAACACCCCCATGAGGATTATTCAGTTTTAGGAGTTAATATGGTTGACGTTGCTATTAATTTTACTTGCTTTGATGTTGAATTCAAAGAGGAATTGTTTGATTTTGAGTTGCATTCACTTGATTTTTCTAACTCATGTATAAATTTGACATCTTCTTTTGTCAATAATAATCCCCATCGGGAAAGGTTTTCAGTTGATTTTTCAGGTGTTTTTGACATCATGAAGACTGAAATGGATGAGGAGATAGCTAAAGGAATTGTACCTCAACAACAGTGTATGATTGAGGGGAGACAGAGTGAGTTGGCCCAGGCAGTTGTTACTATAGATTAACATGAGATGGGTTCATCATTCGAAGTAAAGGGAGGTTGTAAAGCCAACCGCATGGAGCTGGAGCTATCATCGATTGAAGGAAAGGGGAGTAATCTTTTCTCTCTTAAATTTAATAAATTGATTCCTTTTGTTGTGCAACCTCCTGTGATTGAGTTAAAACCCCTACCCTCTCCTTTAAAGTATGCCTTCCTTGAGTCTAATGAGCATTTACCTGTTATAATTGCCAATGCCCTATCTCACAATTAGGAAGAGAGACTCTTTGCTATTTTGAAGGAACATAAGAGGGCTATAGGGTGGACTTTGGCGAATATACCTGAAATTTACCCAGTGATTTGCACACATAGGATTTTGTTAAGTGAGGATTCAAAGTCTGTGAATAGCCCCAAAGGAGACTGATCCCACTTATCTTGGACATGGTTAAAAAAGAAATCTTAAAATTGTAGAGTGTTGGGATCATATATCTGATTTCTGATAATGAGTGGGTCAGTCCAATACATGTGCCGAAAAAGAGTGGGATAATTGTGGTCAACAATGATAGGAATGAGCTTATTCCTACTAGAGTGTAGAATTCGTGGTGCATGTGCATAGATTATATACGATTAAATGATGCAACAAGAAAAGATCATTTCCCTCTACCTTTCATTGACTAGATGCTTGAAAAACTTACCGACAAATCACATTATTATTTTCTAGATGGTTTCTCTGGGTATTTTCAAGTACCTATTGCATTAGAAGACCAAGATAAAACTACCTTTACATGTCCTTTTGGTACCTTTTCTTATTGAAGGATGGCTTTTGGTTTATGTAATACCCCAAGAACTTTCCAGCATTGTGTGATGGTTGTTTTTTTTGTGAACTTTTAGAGGAATGCATGGAAGTTTTGATGGATGATTTCACAGTTTATGGTGATTCTTTCGATTCAGTTTTATGTGCTTTAATTTTTAAAGAACCTTGGTATGCACATATAGTCAATTATCTCATGATTGGCCTAACTCCTCCTTTTATGTCTAAGTTGCAGGCCCAAAAGCTAAAGAGCGAAGCTAGACATTACATTTGGGATTCTCCTCATCTATGGAGGCTTTGAAGTGACTAGGTAATCCAAAAATGCGTGCCTAATGAAGAATTTGATGCTATAATTTCAGCTTGTCACTGCATGGTGTGTGGTGGGCATTTTAGTGCAAGGAGAACATCTAGGAAAATTCTAGATTATGGTTTTTGTTGACCTACCTTTTTAAGGATTCCTTTACCTTTTGTCGGTCATGTGACAAATGTCAATGTTTTGGAGGGTTAGTAAAA
The DNA here is from genome assembly GCA_029891385.1 of Erythroxylum novogranatense. Taxonomy (NCBI): domain Eukaryota; kingdom Viridiplantae; phylum Streptophyta; class Magnoliopsida; order Malpighiales; family Erythroxylaceae; genus Erythroxylum; species Erythroxylum novogranatense. The sequence goes on from CM057225.1 coordinate 25,817,361, forward strand.
CGACATGACATGTCACGATATCCTTTATTATTTTGCGAAATCTTTGACGTATGGGGGGTTGATTTCATGGGTCCCTTTCCCCCATCTCTTGGCTTTGTGTATATTCTTTTAACTGTTGACAATGTGTCAAAATGGATAAAGGTTGTTCCTACTAGAAAAGATGATGCGCAAGTAGTGTCTAAATTTCTTAAGTCAAACATTTTTTTTCGATTTGGGATTCTTGAGACTGTAGTTAGTAGTAGAGGGACCCTTTTTTGTAATCGAATCATTAGTAACCTATTTTCTAAATTTGGAGTCACTCATAAAGTCTTCACTGCATACCATCCACAAACTAATGGTCAAGCTGAAGTTTCGAATAGAGAGGTGAAGCACATCTTGGAGAAGATGGTAAAACCATCATAGAAGGATTGGAGCCTGCACCTAGAAGAAGCACTGTGTGTCAGACCCCGATCCCGGGATGTGACTGTCCCGGGATGTGAGCCCGAGTGGAGCCCATCCCCGAGATACTTGCCTTGCTGAGACCTTAAACTTGACACTCTTACTCTTACTATAGTACCATAGACGTCGGAACCCGTTGAGCCCAACTTTCGTTGTCACAAACCTTGCGCTTATAATCTTGCGAGATTCTTAATTGTAACTCCACCTTCGTGGCAAGCACACACCATGTATACACTAAAATCATGGGTTGACTTATTCATATAATTTGTAGCTTTATGTCTCCAGTTCTCCCTGAAACAAGAATCACCTTAATCGGTCATATACTCAAGATACACTCAAAAACCTAAGAGAGTTCATACCCAAACATGCCCTCTTAACTGACCTTTCACTTGTTTTAGAACAAACTTTCTCAATTTAACTCCAATTGATACTAGATTTTATGGAGTGAAAGATATGTGTCTTATAAATCCAATGGTTCAAGCCTCACCTCATTTGGAGGTCGTATGAGGGAAATATGCCCAAAACAACGGACCATGCTCACTTCCGAAATAGAATCGAACTCTTTTGGCGCGATTGCTTTAACTTTTAATCTATAGCTCCAAATGTTTTTGTTCTTTCACCATATTAAAGTAGACATCTAGATCTACAACTCTTATGAAGACTACAAAGGCTGATTCTATCTCCTACATTCTGCAGCGTCCTATTTTTCCATCGTCGATTTACATCATCCGGTTTTCTATCGTCGATTTCTATCATCCGGTTTCTATCTTACGCTTTCCTTCCTTCTACTTTTCTATCTTCCGATTTCCTTCCTTCGATTTCTATCTTCCGATTTCCTTCCTTCTGATTTCTATCTTCTGATTTCCTTCCTTCTGATTTTTATCTTGATTTCCTTCCTTGATTTCTATCTTGATTTCCTTCCTTCGCTTTTCATCTTGATTTCCTTCCTTCCTTTTCTATCTTGATTTTCTTCCTTGATTTCTATCTTGATTTCCTTCCTACGCTTTTCTATCTTCGATTTCTATCTTCCGCTTTCCTTCCTACGCTTTCCTATCTTCTGATTTCTTTCTTCCGCTTTTCTATCTTGATTTCCTTCCTTCGATTTCTATCTTCGCTTTCCTTCCTTCGCTTTTCTATCTTGATTTCCTTCCTTCGATTTCTATCTTACGCTTTTCTATCTTGATTTCCTTCCTTCCTTTTTATCTTGATTTCCTTCCTTCGATTTCTATCTTACGCTTTCCTTCCTTCCTTTTTTTATCTTCCGATTTCCTTCATACCTTTTCTATCTTGATTTCCTTCCTTGATTTCTATCTTGATTTCTATCTTACCTTTTCTATCTTCTGATTTCTATCTTCTACTTTTCTATCTTCTGCTTTTCTATCTTCTGCTTTTCTAGTAAGGATCATATCTTTTGACTCCGAACTCCAAATTTAGCAAACGATATACCCTTGGAAAACTCTAAACTCCTACTACAATCTTTATGAAGACTCATTGATCTAATTCATACCGAAGAGGGTCTAATATTGAGTAATCTTGTCAAATTTTAGGAAAATTTGACAGACATCCACTTAAAATGCAACTACCCAATTTTCAATTCTAAGACTTCCACCGCATAAAACTCATCATACAACCTCATATAACATGATTAAACCCTAAGGTATCTTGAAACACCATTGAAGCAACAGCCACACTCTTAATCATCTATCATATCCAAACTATAACAATGATTCAATTGTCTTAAACATACATGGATTTCTCAAAATACATTAAAACTGAAAATTTTTGCTTTCATAATTCATTCATTCCATCTTCATCAAATCATGTCATATTCATACAATGCTTTAGTGGGCATTTCAAGCCCAATTACAATGAAGTTTCAAAATACAATATCTTCTCAAAATGTAACTAAAGCATTGTTTTACAAAATCATTTCAAATACAAAATCAAAAGAAAATCTTGGAGTAAATGCCTTTAAGCTTGCTCCTCGGGATCTGCTCATTTCTGGAAAATTTTTAGGGGTGAGCTTTAAGCTCGTGGGTAACACATTTATATTTATATATCAAGCAGTCCTATTAGTTATTCATACTTTTAGCAATCTTTCAATACAATCATAATACATGCATCATGCAATGTTCATCAATACTCAAACATAATTTCTCACAATTTAAACATTCATCATTCTTGCATTTTCATGTAATCACATATGAAACACATCAAATGGCTCGGTAAGTCCTTATTCTTGGCAACCATATAGTCTCATTTCATGAGTCTATATGGGCAAATCTTCAGAGTCCAAAATGTTGGATCATCCTATGCCACAATCAGGCAGGCGGGCGAAGGCTTCATGGTCAACGCGTGCGCGTGGCTTTTAGGACAATACCTTACCCACATAACATAGCAATCGTGAATCATACAAGGAAATTGGACCGTTTTATTATCAATTCATTGTTTCTTTGAAATCATCTTTTCATACATCGTTCATGCCTTTCATTATATTCATTCAACAAGTTTCTTCATGACAGTTTCAATCATCATCAAGCATTTAATACACTCACATTCATCATTCCATCACACACATTTAATACAACAACCAAGTGATCAAAGCTCATTAATGTCATGCATTTATTTACATTTGTAGCTTATATACATAAAGATAAATATGAAACCCACCTTTTATCCTTGCTTAAACTTGCCTAAGGAAGTTCCTCTCCTTGTTCTTCTCCTCTTTCTTGTCCTCCTTCAAGCATAACAAGAAAATAACCCCATATCAACATAGGGTTTAGAAATTGAAATACCTAAAATCTAAATCATGAAATTCATAAGAGAATCACTAGACCCATCTTATTCTTCATCTTTCTAACCAAAACCCAAACAAAACTTAACCTTAAACCAAGAACTTACCTTAAATCCTTAACCAACCAAGTGGTTTCTTGGTTCAAAGTGAAGCTTAGACTCTCCTCCACACTTTTCTTCTTGGACTTTCTTCAAAACCCACTCACTTTCATGGAAATGCCAAACCCTAACAAGCCTCTTCTTTCTCCTTTTCCTCCCTCCTTTCACGACACTCTTCTTTCCTCTCCTCCAAATTTCGTTTCTATCTTCTTTTCCTACAAAATCACTTATCTCCTTCCTTATATACTCCTTTCTAAATTACTTAAGCCCAATAAGCCTAAACCCTACTTACTTCCTTCTTCTTTCTTCTTCTTCTTTTTCATTTCTCCTCCTTACTTACTCAAGCCCACTAACTCTTTTCCTTCAAGCCCATTGCATTAAATTCCTCTCTTCTTTCTTACTTCATTTGGACCAAAAGCCCAATTAATACATTAATTACACCTAACTCACCTAAGTCCAACTAACATATTTAACTTCATAAATTCTTCACCTAACTCATTAATGCTATCATATATTAATTTATGACACCTTAATTAATGCTAATCTAACTTAATCAATTTAATCTAATCATGATTAATCCTAAAAAATTTTGGGGCTAACATTTCTCCCCCCCTTAAGAAATTTCGTCCTCAAAATTCTTACCTGAGTCATTGAAGAGGTGTGGATACTTCTCCTTCATTGGATCCAAAGGTTCCCACGTCGCCTCTTCAACTGCATGATTCCTCCACAGGACCTTGACTAGCTTGATTGTCTTGTTCCTGAGGATCTTATCCTTTCTATCCAGAATTGCCACAGGTCTTTCTTCATAACTCAAATCATCGCCACGGCTAAACTTACGAGGTGCGAATGATGTGAGAAGGATCGATCTGTACCTCCTCAGCATCAAGACATGGAACACATCATGAATCTGCGACAATTCTGACGGCAATGCTAACCTATAGGCCAACGGCCCAATCCTCTCCAATACTTCATACGGACCCACATACCGAGGGCTTAACTTCCCTTCTTATCAATCTCATAACTCCCTTCCATGGAGACGTCTTGAGGAACACCTTGTCACCCACTGCATATTCCATTTCTTTTCTGTTAGCATCGGCATAGCTTTTCATTCTGTCCTGGGCGGCCTTAAGTCGCTGTTTGATTACCTCCACTTTCTCAACTGTCATCTGGACCAACTCTGGTCCCACTAGCTTCCTCTCACCTTCCTCATCCCAGCATATCAGAGTCCTGCATCTTCTGCCATAAAGGGCTTCATAAGGAGCCATCTGTATGCTCGAATGGTACGAATTGTTGTAAGCAAATTCGACCAACGGCAAATGATCATCCCATGCTCCTCTGAAGTCCATGACACATGCTCTAAGCATCCCCTCTAGAGTCTGGATTGTCCTCTCGGGTGACCATCCGTCCGAGGATGAAGCGCCGTCTTGAAATTCACCTAGTTCTAATGCCTCCTGCAGACTTCCCCAAAATCTCGATGTGAATCGTGGATCCCTGTCGGATATTATAGAATCCAGAACTCCATGCAACCTTACCACTTCATCAATATACTTCCTGGCTAAGACTTGCAATGAATCTATTTTCTTGACTGCCAGAAAATGGGCCCTGACTTGGTTAACCGATCAACTATAACCCAAATGGCATCATGCTTCTTGCTGGTCCTAGGCAAACCCATCAGAAAATACATCGTGATCCTTTGCCACTTCCATTCAGGAATGGACAATGGCCTTAGCATGCCTGAAGGTGCCTGGTGTTCAGCCTTGACCTGCTGACACACTAGACATCTGCTCACATATTCACTCGTCCTCTTCATGCCTTTCCACGAAATGTTCCTTCAATCTCTGTACATTACGGTGCTGCTGGTGCATGGAATAAGGCACATTGTGTGCCTCATCCATGATTTCATCATATGACTTTATCATTGAATACACAACTGCTTCCGACTACCATTAACCCATCATCCCTTACTTGCACTTCTGACTGCTTACCATGTTGAATTTCATCTCTCAACTTACTTAATTCTATATCCTGCTCCTGCAACTCCTTGACCTTCTCCCTAAGGATAGGTCTCACTCAGAATTGAGCAATAACACCATCGATTCATTACGCTTTAAGCGATCTTCAACTTGGCCATCTGTTCCAGCAGAGGCAAGTAAACCGATTGCACATAAGCTATGGATGACTTCCTGCTCAAAGCATCTGCCACTACATTCGCCTTGCCTGGATGATACTCTATCATCAGGTCATAGTCCTTGAGCAACTCCAACCATCTTCTCTGCCTCAGATTCAGTTCTTTCTGGCTCATGATGTACTTAAGACTTTTGTGATCCGTGAAAACCCTTGTCTGAACCCCATACAGATAGTGTCTCCATATCTTTAAGGCAAAAATCACAGCTGCCAATTCCAGATCATGAGTCGGATAATTCAACTCATATGGCTTCAACTGCCGTGAAGCATAGGCTATCACTTTGTCATTCTGCATTAACACACAACCTAAGCCTCTTCTCGAAGCATCACTGTATACTATATACCCCTGATCTCCATTGGGCAAAACCAATACTGGAGCACTTGTCAATCTGTTCTTGAGCTCCTCAAAGCTCTTCTGACATTCCTCACTCCATATGAACACTGATTCTTTCTTAGAGTTTAGTCATAAGGCAGCTATCATTGAAAATCATACACAAATCTCCTATAATAACCTGCCAAGCCTAGGAAGCTTCTTACCTCTTTCACTGTCTTAGGCTCTTGCCAATTCACCACAGCTTCTACTTTCCTCGGATCAACATGAATCCCTTTGCTGGAAATCACATGTCCAAGGAAAACTACTTCATGCAGCCAAAACTCACACTTACTGAATTTGGCATACAGCTCCTGCTCTCTCAATCTCTGCAATACAATCCTGAGATGCTGTTCATACTCTCCTTCATCCTTAGAATAGACCAGAATGTCATCAATGAACATAATGACAAACTGATCTAAGAATTCATTAAACACCCTATTCATCGGATCCATGAAGGCAGCTGGGGCATTGGTCAATCCGAAGGGCATGACCCTAAATTCATAGTGCCCGTAACGGGTCCTGAAAGCTGTCTTACTTACATCAGACTCCCTGATTCGGAGTTGATGATATCCTGATCTTAAGTCAATCTTCGAAAAGACCCTTGCTCCCTGTAGCTGATCAAATAAATCATCTATCCGTGGCAACGGATACTTGTTCTGAATCGTCATCTTGTTAAGCCTTCTATAGTCTATGCACATCCTCCACGTTCCATCCTTCTTCTTAACAAACAGACAGAGCTCCCAAGGTGAAGAACTCGGCCTGATGAACTGCTTCTCCAACAATTCCTGCAATTGCTCCTTGAGTTCTCTCAATTCAACTGGAGCCATTCTATAAGGTGGTATGGAGATTGGCGCGGTTCCGGGAATCAAGTCAATTTCGAACTCAATTTCCCTCACCGGCGGCAACCCTGGTAATTCTTCTGGGAATACATCGGAAATTCCTCACAACACGATAATCTTCTAATCGCCTACATTCATACAATCCACTACTTGCGCCAAAAGGCCTCACACCTTGCTCATCATATTGTCACCAACATAGCGAAATGATCCTCGACACTTGGCGACTTCTGTCCCCTTGAAAACCACTTTCGATCATTGCCCGGATCAAACTCTACTTCTTTCAAACTACAATCTAGCTTCACTTTATACTTCTCCATGACATCCATCCCAAAATGACATCCAACCTTGAAGGTCTAGAGGTAGTAGATCTACTACCGGTCTAGCACCGTCGATCTTGAGTTCACAATTCTTATAGATCATACTAATCACCACCTTACCCCTAAAGGAGTACTAACAACCGAAAATTGTCCATAACCTCGGGACACCAACATGCATATTCATACTTGCAGATACAAATGAATGGGTGGAGCAGATCAATCAACACATAAGCAGAGAGTCGAATAGCATAGCCATACCGTCACTACTTCCGAGCGGACGCAGCTTCTTCCCTCGGTCATGGCAAAGACTCGAGCTGGTGCCTGACTCTTTCCTCTAGGTCTCCCTGCCGGATATGCCTTCCTTGCAGTTCCTGAACTGCCCACACCATGTACTGGCCGAGATGCCACTGTTTCTGCTCTTCTTGGGGCCTGAGACTGAGACCCTTCCTGCTTTGATCGCCTGGGACAATCCTTGATTGGTGCCCCCTTTGGCCTGACCAAAACATGCTCCTATCTTGAGCAGACATTCCCCCTTGTGAAATCTCCCACAGTGATCACACGGGGGATTCCCTCTACCTGTCCATCCTGGACTTGCCTCACTAGAAGCTTGCACTGTAGTAGCTCTAGGCTGCTTACTCTTAGTGGGGCCACTGCTACCCACACCACTCTGCGTATACTGAGTTCTAATGCTCCTAGCAGGTGCTGGAGCACTCATGCCTTTTCTGGAGGACTGCTCTCTGTTCTTCTTCTTCTTAGTCACTTCAGCCGGATGTTCTCAAATTTCTCGACTAAGGCGGCATCCACCACCGCTTTGGTAATCACGAAGTTGTGGATCACCACTTTTCTCGGATCCCTAGGTGTAATCCACCCTCAAATTTTGGCATTTGTCTTCTTGATTACCACGATATTGGTGCATCTGTGATAACCGAGTGAACTTCAATTAGTACTCGCCACACTCAACTCCCTCTGGCGAGATTCAAAATTCCTGGCCTTATCCTGCATGTAGACCATCGAAAGTACTTCCTCCAAAGGCCTCTAGAATTCCCTCCATGTCGATCTGGAGGTACTTCACAGATATGAGCACTGACTCCCACCAAAGCAGTGCATCCCCTGCGATGGTATTGCATAATCGAGCTTCTCATCATCATTGCACTTCATCGATTTAGGACCCTCTCGGTCCTCTTGACCATCTTGACTTCCTCGGGATTAGTGGTCCCTTGAAGTCAACTGCTCCATACTTTGAGCTTATCATCTTGCCGCTCTTCTCTCTGAAATGGTACTTGAGTCTGTCTTCCTTGGCCCATGGCATAAGTGAAAGCTTTGGCGAATGCTGGAAGAACCAGGGATCCATAGGGTTCACTTGAGGAGGAGGAGGTGGAGGCGGCTCATGTTGCACACTTGGTGCATCGAAATCGGAAGCAGAATGGTCCTGCATCCTGCGGAATATCGACTCATCCATACTTCCTTGTTGAGAGTGGGCCGAGATTGAGCTCCTCGAGTTCTCTTTCGAGGCATTACTCCTTCAATTTAAAAAAATCGGTGAAAATCTTTAGTTCACATAAAACAAATTCAATTCACTCATTTGAAAACAATGTTGCATGTTATGCATTTAAAACAGTGCACATACTTCACATAATTCATGTAGGAAAATGCATGCTGACTTGACCTTAGACATCCCACTAAGGTTCCTAGGAAACCCTAAACCCGGTTTAAACTTTGATACCACAGATGTCGGACCCGATCCCGGAGCCGATCGTCCCGGGATGTGAGCCAGTGGAGCCCATCCCGAGACACTTGCCTTGCTGATACCTTAAACTTGACACTCTTACTCTTACTATAGTACCATAGGCGCCGAACCCGTTTTGAAGCCCAACTTTCATTGTCCCGAAACCTTGCGCTTATAATCTTGCAGATTCTTAATTGTAACTCCACCTTCGTGGCAAGCACACACCATGTATACACTAAAATCATGGGTTGACTTATTCATATAATTTGTAGCTTTATGTCTCAAGTTCTCCTGAAACAAGAATCACCTTAATTGAGTCATATACTCAAGATACACTCCAAAACCTAAGAGAGTTCATACCAAACATGCCCTCTTAACTGACCTTTCACTTGTTTTAGAACAAACTTTCTCAATTTAACTCCAATTGATACCGGATTTTATGGAGTGAAAGATATGTGTCTTATAAATCCAATGGTTCAAGCCTCACCTCATTTGGAGGTCGTATGAGGGAAATATGCCCAAAACAACGGACCATGCTCACTTCCGAAATCGAATCGAACTCTTTTGGCGCGATTGCTATAACTTTTAATCTATAGCTCCAAATGTTTTCTTTCTTTCACCATATGAAATTAGACATCTAGATCTACAACTCTTATGAAGACTACAAAGGGTGATTCTATCTCCTACATTCTGCAGCGTCCTATTTTTTCCATCATCTGGTTTTCTATCGTCTGATTTCTATCATCTGGTTTCTATCTTCTGCTTTCCTTCCTTCTTCTTTTCTATCTTCTGATTTCCTTCCTTCTGATTTTTATCTTCTGATTTCCTTCCTTCTGATTTCTATCTTCTGATTTCCTTCCTTCTGATTTTTATCTTCTGATTTCCTTCCTTCTGATTTCTATCTTCTGATTTCCTTCATCGCTTTTCTATCTTGATTTCCTTCCTTCGCTTTTCTATCTTCCGATTTTTTCCTTGATTTCTATCTTGATTTCCTTCCTTCATTTTCTATCTTCCGATTTCTATATTCGCTTTCCTTCCTTCCTTTTCTATCTTCTGATTTCTATCTTCGCTTTTCTATCTTGATTTCCTTCCTTCGATTTCTATCTTGATTTCTATCTTCCGCTTTCCTTCCTTCCCTTTTCTATCTTCCGATTTCCTTCCTTGATTTCTATCTTCGATTTCTATCTTACCTTTTCTATCTTCGATTTCTATCTTCCGATTTCCTTCCTTCCTTTTATCTTGATTTCCTTCCTTGATTTCTATCTTGATTTCCTTCCTTCGCTTTTTATCTTGATTTCCTTCCTTCTGCTTTTCTATCTTCTGATTTTCTTCCTTCTGATTTCTATCTTCTGATTTCTATCTTCTGCTTTTCTATCTTCTGATTTCTATCTTCTACTTTTCTATCTTCTGCTTTTCTAGTAAGGATCATATCTTTTGACTCCGAACTCCAAATTTAGCAAACGATATACCCTTGGAAAACTCTAAACTCCTACTACAATCTTCATGAAGACTCATTGATCTAATTCATACCCGAAGAGGGTCTAATATTGAGTAATCTTGTCAAATTTTAGGAAAATTTGACAGCACATCCCCCTTAAAATGCAACTACCCAATTTTCAATTCTAAGACTTCCACCTGCATAAAACTCATCATACAACCTCATATAACATGATTAAACCCTAAGGTATCTTCAAACATCATTCGAAGCAACAGCCACACTCTTAATCATCTATCATATCCAAACTATAACGATGATTCAATTGTCTTAAACATACATGGATTTCTCAAAATACATTAAAACTGAACATTTTTGCTTTCATAATTCATTCATTCCATCTTCATCAAATCATGTCATATTCATACAATGCTTTAGTGGGCATTTCAAGCCCAATTACAATGAAGTTTCAAAATACAATATCTTCTCAAAATGCAACTAAAGCATTGTTTTACAAAAATCATTTTAAATACAAAATCAAAAGAAAATCTTGGAGTAAATGCCTTTAAGCTTGCTCCTCGGGATCCTGCTCATTTCCTGGAAAATTTTTAGGGGGTGAGCTTTCGCTCCGTGGGTAACACATTTATATTTATATATCAAGCAGTCCTATTAGTTATTCATACTTTTAGCAATCTTTCAATACAATCATAATACATGCATCATGCAATGTTCATCAATACTCAAACATAATTTCTCACAATTCAAACATTCATCATTCTTGCATTTTCATGTAATCACATATGAAACACATCAAATGGCTCAGTAAGTCCTTATTCTTGGCAACCATATAGTCTCATTTCATGAGTCTATATGGGCAAATCTTTAGGAGTCCAAAATGTTGGATCATCCTATGCCACAATCGGGCAGCCGGGCGAAGGCTTCATGGTCAACGTGCACGTGATAGTTCTTAGGACAATACCTTACCCACATAACATAGCAATCATGAATCATACAAGGAAATTGGACTGTTCTTATCCAATTCATTGTTTCTTTGAAATCATCTTTTCATACATCGTTCATGCCTTTCATTATATTCATTCAACAAGTTTCTTCATGCAGTTTCAATCATCATCAAGCATTTAATACACTCACATTCATCATTCCATCACACACATTTAATACAACAACCAAGTGATCAAAGCTCATTAATTTCATGCATTTATTTACATTTGTAGCTTATATACATAAAGATAAATATGAAACCCACCTTTTATCCTTGCTTAAACTTGCCTAAGGAAGTTCCTCTCCTTGTTCTTCTCCTCTTTCTTGTCCTCCTTCAAGCATAACAAGAAAATAACCCCATATCAACATAGGGTTTAGAAATTGAAATACCTAAAATCTAAATCATGAAATTCATAAGAGAATCACTAGACCCATCTTATTCTTCATCTTTCTAACCAAAACCCAAACAAAAACTTAACCTTAAACCAAGAACTTACCTTAAATCCTTAACCAACCAAGTGGTTTCTTGGTTCAAAGTGAAGCTTAGACTCTCCTCCACACTTTTTCTTCTTGGACTTTCTTCAAAACCCACTCACTTTCATGGAAATGCCAAACCCTAACAAGCCTCTTCTTTCTCCTTTTCCTCCCTCCTTTCACGACACTCTTCTTTCCTCTCCTCCAAATTTCGTTTCTATCTTCTTTTCCTATAAAATCACTTATCTCCTTCCTTATATACTCCTTTCTAAATTACTTAAGCCCAATAAGCCTATGCCCAACTTACTTCCTTCTTCTTTCTTCTTCTTCTTTTCATTTCTCCTCCTTACTTACTCAAGCCCACTAACTCTTTTCCTTGAGCCCATTGCATTAAATTCCTCTCTTCTTTCTTACTTCATTTGGACCCAAAGCCCAATTAATACATTAATTACACCTAACTCACCTAAGTCCAACTAACATATTTAACTTCATAAATTCTTCACCTAACTCATTAATGCTATCATATATTAATTTATGACACCTTAATTAATGCTAATCTAACTTAATCAATTTAATCTAATCATGATTAATCCTAAAAAATTTTGGGGCTAACATTGTGGGCCTATCAAACCACCTTCAAATCCCCAATAGGCATGTCCCCTTACCGTTTAATCTACAGGAAAGCTTGTCATTTGCTGGTGGAGTTGGAGCATAAAACATATTGGGCAGTCAAGGAGTGCAACATGGACTTGGAATCTTCTAGTCTGGAGAGGAAGCTCCAATTGCAAGAGTTAGAGGAGTTGAGGCTAGAGGCATATGAGAATTCTCTCCTCTATAAGGAGAAAACAAAGTTGATGACGATAAGGTTCTTCAGAGGAAGAATTTCAAAGAAGGAGAAAAAGTTTTGTTATTTAAGGCTCGTTTCACTTTTAAGCATGGAAAGTTCAACACTCGATGGGATGGGCCGTACTTAGTCACAAGGTGCACGATTTTGGCATGGTAAAGCTTTTACTTGAAGAGACAAGGATACAACTCAAAGGAAATGGCCATCTATTGAAGCTCTATCATGGGAATCAACAACCTTCGTAATCCTTAGGTTGTTTCTCATCCTTCACTTACTACTTACTTTTGCTCTATTATTGAATATGACATTGTGGATGCATGACTATGTTGAATAAGTTTGGGGGAGAAACCATTTCAGTAGGACCGAGGATTAGTTTTTAGTTTATGCAGTGTCAATTCAATAATTCCTCTTGCTTTTATGTTCGTTGTGTTTTTAGTTTGATGCATGATACATCTTCCATGTTTGAGGAATTTGATGGGATTAATTAGGTTGCATTTTATTCTTTGATTGCATGTTTGTGTTAATTGTTCTTCACATTGAGGACAACCTGATATTTAAGTGGGGGGTAGGATGTCCTAATTTGCAATTCTTGTTTGTGCATCATTTTTGGCCATTTAACCACTTGTGCAAGTCATTGGTATGTCATATGCAAAATTTTAAACTTGGTTATTGAGGTGAACTGCATTTTTCAAGTCTATTTAAAATTTTTCACCACGGTGACCTCTTCGCTTCGCCACGGCGACGTTATGAATTGTGTTTCACCGCGGTGAACTCTTGGCTTCGCCGTGGAGACACTAGCCTTCATGATCAAAATTGTTTTTAATTCCCTCATTTCAATCATTCTTCCAATTCAATTTTTTTCACTCCTGTGTGTTGGAGCTTTTATAAATTTCAAAGTGATCCTTGTGTTTTTGAAAATACCATCTTTGTTTTTAAATGATAATTAATTTCAGTTAATTTCATTTTTAATGTTTTCAACACGAGCAAGTGAGGGTACGCTGAAAAAGTAACACTTTACATTTTTAAACCTTGAGATTGTTTAATTGAGATACTAACCTTGTTGGAAGGATATTTGGGCCTGAATTCTTTCATTTTTGTGAGTATCTACTTAATTTCATATCTCTCTAGAGCTTGTTTTAATTCTTGATTAAAGCTTGATGAACTAGAATTTTGTTAACATGATAAAGGCATTCTTTCAAAACCCTGTTGACCCAAACACAAACCCCTAAACACTTATCAATTGCCAACCCCTTGAGCCATATTTTGAGTGCATGCACATGTCTTAATATTGATGTCAATATTTTAATTCCAGTTCTTACTTTAAATTTATCTTTTTAGATAGCAGATTTTTTTAAAAAAAAAGGGGCTTTCTCACAAGAAATTGGTTATTGAGGAAAACTAAGAAGGAAAAGAAAGTAAAAAAAAAGATATAATCAGAAGGCTTCTTGAAAAAAAAAAGTCTCCAAAGAGAAATGTTAAGTGATAGATTATGTTTGTTGTTTGTGTAAATATTTTCTTACGCATGGTTGACGTTTATTTCATGAGAAAAATAATTGTGGTGTATGTACTCATTTTTCTTTCTTCTAGTCCATCCATTTCAATTAGCCTTTCATACATTACAACCTTGAAAAGCTCTCTTGATTTTCAAAATCACAGTTTTAGTTGTTTCATTTAAGTAAAAGTAGGGGAAATTATGATTTTGACTCCACTCACATGAAGAATGGCATTAAGAAGAACTTAAGTGGAGCATTAGTGGGTTACAACTTGTTGTTTGCACTATATATAAAACTATAAGATCCTATTACATTATACCTAACATATCAAAATATTAGTCTAAAGCTCTAGGTACACGTTTTGTGACATATGATTATGTCATATAATCTACAATGAAATGATAAAATTTGTTAGTCCGTGTTTTATATCTCTCTCCTATGTAAGGTAATTCCTGTGAAAAGAGAACAAGTAGAAAAAAATATTTTGTTCATCTCTATTTGAATATAAAATAATGTTTTCCGTTTATACATACTATTAAATTGACTTATAGAGAATGACTAACATTTTATGTAACATGTATGTTGCTAAACAAAACAATGAGTATAGGATTTATATATGCTATGCTTTGGAATTTTGGTATAGGGAATGGGTTACTGCACAAAATATTAAGGTAGGTTCATGTTTATAGGTTGTATCCTACCTTTAAAATACAATATATTATTGGTGATGCATATGACATTAAGTAATTGATTGAAATTCAGAAGCACCTCTACAATTAAGTGATGCCAAGTGATTTCCAGAGCCCAACATCGAAATCGTGAGATGTGAGCCTAATACCCCATAGTTTCCGTAGCCTAACAATCCAAAGTCATAACGCATGACCGGGCTTCCTTGTAGGGTTATTTCAAAGACTCCTCATTAGCCATCGTCTCATAAGAGTGATGTGCTCACACCAATTAAACACCAAATCATAGTTTGACTTCTTCAAAACAATTGTAGCTCTAAGCCTCTTGTTTATTTTGAAGTAAGAACCACCTCATTCGGAGCTTTATAGCTCAAGATATGCCTAAAAATCCAAGTACGTTCATAACCTGGTTTTGCTCTCCTAACCAATCCCTCATATTCTTTACATCAATATTTTTCAAATCTACATCAAAAGCTACCAGTTGTTTTTTTGGAGAGGTAAAAAAATGTATTAGGAGTCTATTCCTTCAAGAAACACTTCATTTGGAGTTCGAGTGATGAAATTATCGCCAAAAGAATAAAGTATGTTTATTTCCTCAGTCATATTGTACCTCTCTTAGGAGAATTGGTATAACTTTCTCTATAAACCTCATATTGGGGTCTTTAATAGAGGGTTTGAAAGAGAACTTCTAGATCTACAAGTTTATGACGACCTTGAAGAAAAATTCTATTGTCTACAAGGTCAAAATTATGACCAGACGACATGATTAGATGAATAGTGCACCAAACTAAATGACGTCATCACCAAACGACATGACGTCACCATATGATATGACATCACTAGACGATACGTCCCCACCAGACGAAACGTCCTGACCAAATGAAGTGTCCTCATCAGACGAAGCGTTCTCACCAAACGATACGTCCTTACCAGATGAAGCATCCTCACCAAATGATACATCCTCACCAGACGATACATCCTCACCAGACGAATCGTCTTACCAGACGATACGTCCTATACTCCTAAGCATCTCCACTTATAAGAACCATAACTTTTGACTCCGATATCCAAAATTTTCATACTTAATAGCGTTGGAAAGCTAAAAAGACAAGCTACAACTTCCATAAAGACAACTTGTCAAATTCATCTTAGATCAATCCAAATTTTTCCAAAACACGAATTTTTCCGTTATGGAAGACTTAAAATTTTGCACTATGCAAACTTGAAATGTTCTCAGCATAACCATTCAGCTACCAAATTGATTTCAATAAACTCTTAAATCTCAACTTATTTGTCTCAACACCTTCAGCTACATCTGATCAGTTATAATTCCTATCTTCCTTTCCATAGTATCTTGCTTATGCAAACATATATTTATATATATATATAAGCATAACCATTCAGCTACCAAACTGATTTCATTAAACTCTTAAATCTCAACTCATTTGTTTCATCACCTTCAACTACATCTGATCAGTTATAGTTCCTATCTTCCTTTCCATAGTATCTCGCTTATGCAAACATATATATATATATATATATATATCAACGATTTATGTTCCAAAATCATCAACTCAAGTTGATTGCTTCTTCATGTATATCTAATCTCAACTCACATCATCCATGCACCATTCACACTTCATTAACATCAAAAGAATAAAGTTTTTACAATGCGTTAGTGGGCATTTCAAGCCACGTTACATCATAGTCCAAAAATACCAATTTTATAAGAACAATAATTTCTCAAAATGTGATTAAAGCCTTGTTTTACATGATCTAACTTGAAAAGAACAAAAATATGCAAATTGGAGTGAAGCCTTGATCCTTGATTACTCGTTCTCACGCTCATCACTTCAAGATGGGGCAGAAATGGAGGGAGTGAGCTTAAAGCTCGTGGGTAACAATTTTATAATCAATAACAAGCAAAAAACCTTGAAAACCCTCATGATCATAACAAATTTTCATGAAAATCCATACAACATAAATTTCTCAACTTGCATAAGTCAAACAATCATCAAACTTGTCAACACATGTAAATACATAAGCACATCATAATGATTTAGGCAAATCCATAAACATGACGCACTATATAATTCCACATAATAGTCCTGTGTAGTCGTAAACTTAAGGAAGTCCATGAAGGAGCTCCGTGCCACTAGCGGGTAGGCAGGAGAAGCCTTTAACTTGATCAACGTACACATGACATAATTGAATGGACTATACCAAACCCACATAACATTTAATTCATGAACTGAAAAAAGTTTGCCCAAATGGCACATTCTTGGAAACTTGTTTTTCATGAACATGAGGTATTTTGAAAAACCATTTCCGAAAACATGATTTTGTAAACATGTATCTTTTCAAAAGAATCATTTTCAAAATCTTTTCACAATTCATCACAATTCACATATCAAACATATAGCAATTTCTCAAAGCATTTAAACAACAATAAAAGCACATTTACAAGTAGTTGAAAATATTTATTTCCTTTTCTTGAAAGAAACATTGATGGTTTATTATTCAATTATAAAAATGCAACCCACCTTAGTCTCCTTGCTTGAAAAATTGCTCAAGGATGTCTTTCCTCTTGCTTCTTTTGCTTCTCTTGTCTCCCTTCAACATTAGCAAGAATCCTCATTCAAAAATGAACTCTAATTGGAAAAGCTAAAGAAACCTATGCATGAAATTGATCCTAGAATACATAAACTCATGCATTTTTTAAGCTCTTTGAACCAAATCCATTTCAGAAATCCGAAGCATTAAAAATGCTCTTACCTTAAACCTTCACCAAATGAAGAGATGTTTAGTTCAAAAGAGAGCTCTTATCTTCCTCTACCTTTTTCCCTTCTTGCTCAACCCCAAAATCCTTCTTGAAGACTAAGAAAAATTGAAACCTAGATGACCTCCTTTGTTTTCTCTTCTTTCTCTCTTTTTTTCGTGCTTCTCTCTCTTCTCTCTTTTCTTAATCATGTTTCTGGTTTCTTCCAAATGCAAGACAACAATTTTTTCTCCCCTTTTATACCGTTCCTTCAATGCCTTAAGACTTTACAACTTAAGTGATGTTCCAACAATGCCCCTCATGCAATCTTACCACCTTAACATTTTAATTCAATTAACCTATATCACATAATCTCACTCACATTAACATGCTAATTTATTCCAACACAAATTAATCTAGCAAGACCCCAAAATTAATCTAATCATGCTTATTCATCATGAAAAAAATTTAGGGGACAACATTTCTCCCTTTTTTTAAAGAATTTCATCCTCGAAATTATTATCTAAGTCATTGAAGAGTTATGGATAGTTCTTCTTCATGGGTTTCAAAGGTTCCCATGTGGCCTATTCCGTAGAATGGTTTCTCCACAAGACTTTGGCTAGCTGAACTATCTTATTCCTGAGAACCTTCTCTTTAGTGTCCAAGATCTCCACTGGAGTTTCCTCATAGGTCAGATCATCTCTTAACTGAACCTCAGTGGTTTGAATGATATGGGAGGGATCCGATCTATACCTCCTTAACATGGACACATGAAAGATGTCATGTATCTGTGACAATTCTGGTGGCAACGCCAACCTATAGGCTAGCAGTCCAATCCTCTCAACAATCTCATAAGGTCCCATATATCTCAGACTCAACTTGCCCTTCTTGCCAAACCTCATGACTCCTTTCCAAGGAGACACCTTAAGAAAGACTTTCTTACTAACTTCATACTCCATTTCCTTCTGGTGTCCATCAATATAACTTTTCATTCTATCCGGTGCTACCTTAGGCCGTTGGTTAACCAAATTAACCTTGTAGACTGTCATCTAAAGCAACTCTAGCCCTATCAGTTTCCTCTCTCCTTTTTCATCCCAACATATTGGAGTTCTACATCTCCTTCCATACGATGCTTCATAAGGAGTCATCTAAATGCTCGAATGATACGAATTATTATAAGCAAATTCGATATGGCAAGTGTTCATTCCAAACACCCCTAAAATCCAACACACATGCCCTGAGCATTCCTTTAAGGGTCCTAATGGTCCTCTCAGATTGACCATTTGTTTAAGGATGAAAAGTCATGCTAAAATTTAACTTGATTCCCAGAGCCTCTTATACATTTCCCTATAATCTAGAAGTAAACTTAGGATCTCTGTCAGAAACTATAGAGTCAAGAATTCCATGCAGTCTCACTATCTCATCAATATACATCTTTTGCTAGCACATACAAAGAGTCAGCCTGTTTAATTGTTAGAAAATGGGCTGACTTCGTCAACCGATCAACAATGACCCATCAAAAAATCCATAGTTACCCATTGCCATTTCCACTCAGGAATGGAAAATGGCCTTAACTTGCCTGAAGGTGCCTAGTGTTCAGCCTTAACTTGTTGACACACTAGACACTTGCTTGCATTTTCTGTTACATCCCTCTTCATGTCTTTCCACTAGAAATGCTCTCTCAAATCCCTATACATCCTGGTGCTACCTGGGTGCATGGCATAAGGTGCATTGTGTGCCTCATCAAGTATCTCATCCTTCACCTCCTTGACATTTTGAATATAAAGCCTGTTTCTGACAACCATAAGTCCATCGTCCCTTACTACCACTTCAAATTTCTTGCCATTTTGAATTTTTTCTCGGAGCTTACTCAAATCGACATCCTGTGCTTATAACTCCTTAACTTTTTCCCTGAGTATCGATCTCACTCTGAAATTAGCAAAATAAAATTTGGTTCCTCCTATTTCAAACTTATTCTAAGCTTTTCTATTTCTTCCAATAATGGCAGATAAATTGTTCAAACATGGGCTACTGAGGATTTCCTACTCAAAGCATCCACTACTACATTACTCAATCAACAGGTCATAATCCTTGAGCAATTCTAACCACCTTCTTTGTCTCAAATTCAGTTCCTTTTGGATCAATAAATACTTGAGACTTTTATGATCAGTAAAAATCCTCGTTTGAACCCCATACAGATAATGTCTGCTGCTAATTCCAGATTATGAGTCGGGTAATTCAACTCATAAGGCTTTCCTGCCGTGAAACATAAACTATCACCCTGTCTCCTTGCATCAATACATAACCCAAACCTTTTTTTGAAGCATCACTATGCACTGTATAACCCTCATCTCTAGTAAGCAAAATCAAAACTGGTGCACTTGTTAATCTACTCTTGAGCTCCTCAAAGCTTTTCTGACATTCTTCACTCCAGAAAAATTTATGATTCTTCCTCAATAACCTATTTAATGAAGCAGCTATCATAGAGAATCCTTCCATAAATCTTCTATAATACCCTACCAGACCTAGAAAACTTCTCACTTCTGTCACTGTCTTGGGTGCATGCCACTTCACCATTACTTCAATTTTTCTCGGATCAACATTTACCCCATTATCAGAAATTACATGTCCAAGGAATACCATCTCATGAAACCAAAATTCACATTTTCTGAATTTGGCATAAAGTTCCCTCTCTCTCAGTGTCTGCAATACTATCCTGAGATGTTTCTCATGTTCCTCTTCACTCTTGGAATAAACCAAAATGTCATCTATAAACACTATGACAAACTGATCCAAATACTCCTTGAAGACCCTATTCATAAGATCCATAAATGTAGTCAGACCATTGGTCAGTTCGAATGGCATGATTAGGAACTCGTAATGCCCATAACGAGTCCTAAAGGTTGTCTTGCTTACATCAGAATCCTTGATTCTAAGCTGATGATAGCCCGACTTGAGATCAATCTTGGAAAAAACCCTTGCTCCCTGCAGTTGGTCAAACAGACCATCTATTCAAGGTAAAGGATGCTTGTTTTTAATAGTCACCTTATTGAGTCTCCGGTAGTCAATGCACATCCACCATGTTCCATCCTTCTTTTTAACAAATAGAATCGATGCTCCCCATAGTGACGAACTCGATCTTATGCATCCCTTCTCTAACAGTTCTTCCAACTATTCCTTAAGCTCCTTCAGCTCAACCGAAGCCATTCTATAGGGTGGTGTAGAGATGGGTGTAGTTCCAAAAATCAAGTCGATAATAAACTCAATTTTCCTTACCAATGACAAACCAGATAAGTCTTCTGAAAAACACGTCTGGAAATTTCCTCTCTATCGGAAGGTCCTCTAACTTCCCTTTATTCACATCAGTATCTACGACATGTGCCAAGAAGGCTTCACGCCCTTTCTTCATCATCCTGTCTACTAACAAAGCCAAAATAATATTGGGTGATGGCGTCCTTCTATTCCCTTTAAAAGTAACCTTCTCAATATTACCAATATCAAACTCTGCCTTTTTAAGTCCACAATCTAACTTTGCACAATATTTCTCCATAATATTCATTCCCAATATCACATCTAGACCCTTCAACTCCAACGATAACAAATCCACTACCAGTTTGGAACCCTAAATAAACAATTCACAACCCTTATATACTTGACTTATTATCACCTTTCTCCCTAAGGGAGTACTAACAATCAAGGGACTACCCATGGGCACCAATTTAACATCATGCAAAATCATGCTTGCAGAAACAAATGAACGTATAGAGCCAGAATCATTCAATAAATATACTGCATAGTTAACTAACTGAGCCATACTAGTGACAACTTCAGGTACGGTTGCACCTTCCTCTCTGGTCATGGAAAAACCCTTGCCTGAACCTAACCCCTTGGCCTTCTTAGAGGAACAGCCTTCCTTGCAACCCCAGAACTGCCCACCTTAGTGACTGACCTGGTCCCTCCTGTTTCTGCTCTTCTTGGGGCTTACAACTACGACCCCTCTTGCCTTGTTACTTGGGGACAATCTTTGATCTTGTGTCCCTTCTCTCTACATCAGAAGCATGCTCCAAGTAACTCAAAGCACTCTTCTTTGTGAAGTTTCCTACAGTGCTCACATTGGGGGTTTGTGTATCTACTCCTCCCTGTCCTTCTCGTGCCTCCCACACTTGAGGCTTGCGTTAAAACTTCCTTTGTCTGCTTCTTTTTGGAAGGGCCACTACTTCCCACTTCACTCTGCATATGGTAACTCCTTGTACTCCTCTCAGGCATTGGAGCACTCATGCCCTTGTTAAAAGATTGTTCCCGGTTTTTCCTCTTCCTGCTTACTTCATTTTTTATATTCTCCTGTTTCTCAGCCTAGAATGCAACATCTACTAACTACTGGTAATCACAGAAGTTATGGATCAAGGAAACTTTCTCCTTAATGTAGCGCCCCCTCACCGTAGGGTACACATCGGGAAATCCGAAGGTCGCTCCGATACGTATCCCCCGATAAAGGTGCACCACCAGAACATTTCCCTTAATAATCCACATGGCATCGCAATAATTTAAAACCATAAAACAACATGATATCAGAAACCACTAAATTTTAAAATCATAATATCAATCACATACAGTCATCCAATAACAGAATAGACAAGTCTATCGGTCCTTGAACAAAACTAAAAGGAAGCGTCTACAAGCATCTATCCTAAGTCATCCTCAAAATCCAACCCAATGACCGACACATGCCATCGCTTCTCTGACATGCTCACACAAGAGAAAAGACTATCTCCGGAGCTAGGGTCTACTCTATCAGTCCTGAAAAATAGGTTGCAATTTTGGGTGAGTTTGCGAACTCAGTGAGAAACCATCATCGATGGTTCACTCAAATCATGCATTACGCAAATTGCATACAGAACGGCACAGTAATATTCAATTAACCGCATTATATAACAATTTACAATAGTCTATAACAGTTTACAGTATCAGTAACAATTTACAATAGCATAGAACAGTTCACATCACAATTTACAGTAAATTATGGCATCACGCAATTCAGTAATCGTCACACAATTGGCAATTCAATCAGTCATGTATATAATGCATATGAGACTCTTTCCAGTTATTCAGTATTGTGCCCAAGTGCTCAGTCAGTGGTCAATGGGGGACGCGTCAGGGATTTCTCCCCTCGGGCTCGTGGCCCGGTCAGTACAGTGTTTGAGCTCGAGGCTCTTTTCAGTGATAATAGCAACTTAGGTCACATTCCATTATCTGATCATGCATTTATGCATGCAATGCAGTGTTCAGTAATTTAGTATTCAGTGATTCAGTGTATGGCTATAAAAGCCCAGTATTGTATTTCTCGATAACATCTGATAATTCAGTCGATCTGATAATCCAATCCATCAGAGAAAGTGATCATGCAATTTCACGATCTGTCTGATGAGGCATACCATCCAATCATGTATATTTCAGTAATCATACAGTTTCACATTTGGCAAGTAATTCACGTTGAGCATTTAAACAGTCAAAAATTTGAGAAACCAACTAGGTTACTCACCTGTAACTTCCGAGCTACTGCCTGGAAGTTCCAGCAATGTCCGTGGAATGACGATCCAACGGCGCTCTATAACGATAAAATACGGTCCATTACTAGATGCTTAATTAAATAGTTCAGTAATGCATATGTCTCAGTGAAATTATGTATAACACATGTTCACGATTTTCCCGGCGCTAAAACCCAATTTTGAACTCTTATATCCCATTCTAACACTTCGCTTAATAGATCGACAATAATTGATCCAATCCTATAATTCCGATCAATTTTCCTCAATTCATAATCCCCATAGCAATTTCCTATCCATTAGGTCAAAACCTCTATTGAAAATCCCAATTAAAACTCCAATTGTCTCAATTCGACACTTAGGTCACACTATAAACCATAATTGACCTTAATCTCGATAAATCAATACCAATTAAATTATATTCTAACTCCCATAATTATCCTCAATTATAGACCTCTTTTTCTAGTCCACAATGAATCAGGAATCACCTCAATCGAAGGTCTATACCAAAAGTTTCGCCCAATAATCTAAAATCAATCCAATCAGAAATGCCCCTACGCCGCGACCTTGCGCCCTTCGCCGCGGCGCATACGGGTCGCTCGCCACGACGTGAAGCACGCTCATCGCGGCGTGCGCCCTTTTTCCCGCTCGTCGCGACGTAAGCCAAAAGGCTCGTCGCGCCAGATCAAATCAGCCGTCTCGTCGGCGTCATTGCGCTCGTCATGGCGAACACTAAATTTATTCGCCGCGGCGAGGCACGCCAGACGTCGCGACGTGCGATCGCGCCACCTTCTTCTCTGATCGATTTCCGCCATTAATGTTATTTAAAACCTCCATTAACACTCTAACTACTCAATCCATCCCACTAAATGCCATAACTGCTAGAAACAACTACTAATAACAACAATAAGCCTTAACAACTTACCAATCGTATATCAAAGCCACAAATCACTGTAAACCCTAAATCCTTCAAAATCAACGATTAATCCACTCCAAATCCTTCTCAACCTTCAACAATCACAATAAATCACTTAGCCTAGCACAATAAGAAGGAAACATAAGGAAGAATCGATGAAACTCACCAATGAGGAAGAAATCGAACCCACTGTGGAAGAAGAGAAGGAGAAAACGAAATGCCTTAGGTAACTTTCCCAAATCTCAACTTAGCTATTTATAGACAAAGGTCTCCAACTCAGTCCAAATTTCAGTCTCTAAATTTCAATGGCTCAACAGGTTAATTTCCTATCAGTCACTATCAATTATCAATCACTCTTAGACTATTTTAAATCAGTCATTTAAGCTCGCTTATTCCTAATTTCTCAATCAATTACAATCCAGTCAGTCCAGTCAGTTCACAACCCAGTCAATCCATACTCACAATTAAAATGCCAAAAAATCATGAATGCATGTACCTATGAATAAATCCATATGCAATAAACCAGTTCCTCTATAATTAGAGGCCAGTAGCATGCTCAGTCGGTGAATGCAATGAAACCTATCAGTCTAACCCAGTATTACCAGAATGCCCTTGCTAACAGTAACGGGATGTTACACTTAATCCCTAAATGAAGTCCTCCCTAAAATTTGTGACTCTTATCCTCCTCATAGGCAATAATGTTGGCCACATACCGTGATAGCTGGGTGAACTTCAGTCATATTCATTCACACTCATGTCTCTCTATTTGAGATTTGGAAACTCCCTAGCCTTCTCTTGTACATAAACCCTCAAAAGGTTTTTTTTCTTAAAGACTTCCACAAAACCTCTCTATGATAGTACTGGAGGCATAATCTGACTGTGGGGTACTGATTCCCACTAACGAAAAGCATCCCCTGTAGCAAGCTGAACACATAATCTAGTTTTTCCTCATTAAAGCACTTCATTTGAATCAGGACTATCCCTGTCCTCTTCAACCATGCTTTAGCTTCTTTGGAATTTGTAGTCCCTTTGAAATCTACAGCTCCATACTTGCGGAGCTTATCATACTATCCAGTCCTCTCCACTGGAGCTTGCATTGGAACTTAAAACCCTTGGCCCATGGCATATGAGAAAGCTTGAGCAAAAGCTTGAAAGAACTACAGATCCATGGGGTTTGCTTGAGGCATCGGGGGAGGCAATAGTAGCACTTCCTGTTGCATATTAGGCACCTTAGATTTTGAAGAAGAATATGTCCCCGTATCTTATGGGATATAGGATTCATTCGTGCTCCCTTGGTGAGAGCCAGATCAAGTCAGAGCTCCACGAGTTCTTTTTTTAGGCGGCATAATCATTCCTTTAATCTACAACCATTTAAAATCTTTAATTCATGCAAAACAGTTTCAGATCATGGACAACAATTCAAAACATTGCAAGTTGTTCATTTAAAATACAACATGTTCATTTTATTTCCCAAACTACCCATTTCAAGCCTAGGATACTCCTAAACCTAGTCGTGCACCTAGACCAAAACCTGGCTATGATACCATAGCTATTGGACCTCGCTTCCAGAGCTCAACATTGAAGTCAGGAGATGTAAGCGTAATACCCTGTAGTTTTCGAAGCCCAATAATCCGGAGTCATAATGCGTAAGTGGGCTTCCTTGTGGGGTTATTTCAAAGACTCCTCATTAGTCATCGTCCTATAAAAGTGATATGCCCACACCAATTAAACACTAAATAACAATTTGAATTCTTCAAAAAAAAATTGTATATCTATTCCTCTTGTTTATTTTGAAATAAGAACCACCTCATTCGAAGCTCTATAGCTTAAGATATGCCTAGAAATCAAAGTACGTTCATAACCTAGTTATGCTCTTCCAACCAATCCCTCATATTCTTTACATCAATATTTTTCAAATCTACATCAAAAGCTACCAATTTTGTTTTGAGAGGTATCAAAATGTATTAGGAGTCTATTCCTTCAAGAAACACTTCATTTGGAGGTCGAGTGATGAAGTTATGGCCAAAAGAATCAAGTATGTTTATGTCCTCAATCATATTGTACCTCTCTTCGGAGAATTGATATAACTTTCTCTACAAACCTCAGATTGGGGTCTTTATTAAAGGGTTTGAAAGAGAACTTCTATATCTACAACATTCATGAAGACCTAAAAGACAAATTTTATCATTTACAGGGTCAAAAATGCCAAATGATCGAACCAGATGAACAGTGCGACGTCATCACCAGATGATATGACGCTACCAAATGATACATCCCCACTAGACGAAACGTTCTCACCAAACAATACGTCCTCACCAGACGAAGCATCCTCACTAAACAATACATCCTCACCAGACGAAGCATCCTCACTAGACGATACGTCCTCACCAGACGAAGCATCCTACCAAATGATACGTTATCAATAAACGAGCATCCTACCAGACGATACGTCCTCACCAGACGATACGCCCTATACTCCTGAGCATCTCCACTTATAAGAACCATAACTTTTGACTCTGATATACAAAAATTTCATACTTTATAGCGTTGGAAAGTTAGAAATACAAGCTACAACTTCTATGAAGACAACTCGTCAAATTCATCCTAGATTAATCCAGATTTTGTCCTAATGTCAGAACACGAATTTTTCCCTTATAGAAGACTTGAAATTTTGAACTATGCAAACTTGGAATGTTCTCAACATCACCATTCAGCTACCAAATTGATTTCATTAAGCTCTCAAATCTCAACTCATTTGTCTCATCACGTTCAACTACATCTGATCAGTTATAATTCCTATCTTCCTTATCATAGTATCTCGCTTATGCAAACATATATATATATATATATATATATATATATATGTATGTATGTATATAACGATTTATGTTCCAAAATCATCAACTCAAGTCGATTGCTTCTTCACGTATATCTAATCTTAACTCACATCATCCATGCACTATTC
The DNA here is from genome assembly GCA_029891385.1 of Erythroxylum novogranatense. NCBI lineage: Eukaryota > Viridiplantae > Streptophyta > Magnoliopsida > Malpighiales > Erythroxylaceae > Erythroxylum > Erythroxylum novogranatense. The sequence goes on from CM057225.1 coordinate 25,844,246, forward strand.
ACACTTCATTAGCATTAAAAGAATAAAGTCTTTACAAGGCTTTAGTGGGCATTTCGAGCCACGTTACATCATAGTCCAAAAATACCAACTTTATAAGAACAATAATTTCTCAAAATGTGACTAAAGCCTTGTTTTACATGATCTAACTTCAAAAGAATAAAAATATGCAAATTGGAGTGATGCCTTGAATCTTGATTACTCATTCTCATGCTTTTCACCTGAAGATGGGGTGAAAATGGAGGGGGTGAGCTTAAAGCTCGTGGGTAATAATTTTATAATCGTTAATAAGAAAAAAAAACCCTTGAAAACTCTCATGATCATAACAAATTTTCATGAAAATCCATACAACATAAATTTCTCAACTTGTATAAGTCAAACAATCATCAAACTTGTCAACATATGTAAACACATAAGCACATCATAATGGTTTGAGCAGATCCATAAACATGACGCACTACACAATTTCACATAATGGCCCTGTGTAGTCGTAAACTTGAGAGAGTCCATAAAGGAGCTCTGTGCTACCAACGGGCAGGCGAAAAAAGCCTTTAACTTGGTGAACGTGCACGTGACATTCTTGAATGGACTACACCAAACTCACATAACATGTAATTTGTAAATTGAAAACCGTTTGCCCAAATGGCACATTCTTGGAAACTTATTTTTTATGAACATGAGGTATTTAAAAAAAAATATTTCCAAAAACATGATTTCGTAAACATGTATTGTAACATCTCACCCTCAACGGGAAGGGTAGAATAGTAATTTGGCATAAGATGAGAGTGATTGGGCTTCATTAGGACTGTTCATGCATACTAGTATTGATACATAGTGAATTTTGTGCACATGAAATAACTGTACATGCATACATGACATTCCTGGTTTTTGTGCCTAATGTAGTTTTACTGTGATTAACGTGGTTCTTGTGTTTGAAAAATTATTCTGAGTGCGCCATTGAGTGTTTTATATTTTAAGGGATTTTTAGGAATTTTTCTGGAATTTTTCGGAGAAAATTCCCGGATCGGAAAAATCGCCAAGCGGCGAACCGGTTGATTTTCGGTAGCGAAAATTTCTATCCAATGGCACTGTAATATTGGGTATATTATTTTGAGAATGAAATTAGGGCCATTGGACTAGAATGGGTTAAATTTCATTAGGGTTCTTAAGAAATCTTATTACTTGTTTTGTTCTTTAGCCTATTTTGTCTTTTTGTCCTAAATGCCAAGTGTCCTAAAGAGCTTTAATTCTTTTTTCTTGTTCCCAACCCACTCATTTCGGCAACTTCAAATTTAATGAATGAAAAAGAGAAGTTTTATTGCTTACTTCCTTCATCCATCCGAAACCCTCCAATCTCCTTCTTCTTTATTGATTTCTTCATTGGCTTTAATTAACTCACTTTTCTCCTACCTTAAGTGCTTCCCTCATACTTGCAAGCTTAAGCCCCTACCTTCTTTCATGATGATAACCGTGCATGAGACTTTGAAAGTAGAGAAAGTAGAGTAGTTGGAGTATTGAAGAGGGAAAAGCTTGATTAGGTAAGTGTATGTTTTAAGCTTTGATTATGAATTTAATGCATGACTTGGTAGTTAGATGCATTGATTGGAAGTTATTGTTCATTAAATATGGTTTATGATGCATTAATTTCATGAAGATATGGGTAGGATTATTTGGGTATAAATGTATATTATGTGAGGGTAAGTGAATGAACATGGTTTAGATTGGTTTTAGCTTGGTTTTGGATTGATTTGGATGACTAATCTTGCATAGAAATTAAGAGTTTAATGCTGCAAAATTTTGACTATGGGTCTAAGTGAGTGTATGAAAGATCTAGGGACTGATTTTGTGTCCAATTGGGATGCTTATGGTAGTAGAAGTTCAATTGGCATGATAGGAAGTGTATTTGAATAGTAAAGCTGAAAATTGGTTTTTGACCTACTGTACTGTTTTGAGCATAACTCATTCTGTGGTTATTCAAATGAGGTGAGGTTTGTGTTAAATAAAACTTTGTCTTGTTGGCTACATTTTTGTGTGAAATAGGTGTTGTCTAATTTTATCCTTAAGAGAGTGAATTTTGGCTTGGAAAGTTACTGTTGATGTCTGTTTGAACAGTAACTGAACCAATGACCTAATTGTTTTGATAATTTTTCTAAATTAATTTAGAAGGAATTGATGAAAATGGTCTGCATGAGAGTTTAAGCCTATAGTGTTAGCTTTCCGTTGCCACTGATTTTGCAATTTTTGGATATGTATATTGGGAGATATCCACTGTTAACTATTGACTGATTTTGTACATTGTGGTGAAACCTAGGCTAAGTGTCAGATTTGTGAGCATTCTGATTGGAAGCAATTTTAGTAATTTATGTAAATTGAATTGGTTTGAGTGATATTCTAAAGAGTTGTAAAGGAAGAAATTATCTTAAAAAGGGTATATCGCATGTGATTTTTGGAGACCAGATTTGGGAGTTATGAGTTTTCAAATACTGAACCTGCATTAGGTTTTTAACTGCTGCCCTGATCAGTCACTTGTTTGGCAGTTTTGAACTTGTTAGGGATGGAATTGGATTTTGAATCCTTCATGAAGATTGAATTATGAGATCTTATCTTTACAGTGATATAAGGTAGTGATTGTTTTGACATTTGTTCTAGGAGATATGCTGCTTTGAAATGTACTGTTCAGATTGGGAAATTTCAGTGGGCAGATGTTTTGGTGAATTGTTTGGCCTAGTAGCAAATGAATTTGATTTCAGTTGTTCATGAAAGTTGTATATAAAATTGTGATATTTCTGAGCATATTTATTGTGTAATTTTTGACAAAGTAAATGAGAAGTTATTGAATTTACAAGATACTGTATTGTTTTAGAACCCATTGACTAGGTAGTAGGTTTAATTGGATTTTTGACACCCTTAAGGATGAAATTAATTTTTATGGTCTTCATGGAACTTGTAGAGTTTGTCATGATCTTTCCAACGAGATTTGATTCGTAATTTTCTGAATTGTGTGCAAAGAGTTATAGGTGTTCGAATTTCGGTTTGAAAATAGGGAAAAGAGAAGGAAATAGGGGCAACATATATATTAATTGTTTTATTTAATTTTTTTGTGTTCTTTTGGGAATAACTTTTCCATCCGACATCCGATTGACCTGATTCTTGAGGCATCGGATTCGTAAATCATTGAATTTCATTTTATGAGAAATTAGGAATTTTTGGATGGGAAATTAACGTGGGTCCGGTTTATTATTTTCTGGTCACTGTTTTATTTAATTTTGGACCTATAGAGGCTCGAATTGAGTACCGTCAGCGTCATTAGCTTTATAATTTTTAGACAGATTTTTATGATAGAAAATTTGAGTTTAGGGCCGAAAATATCATGCACATGCATTGTACACCTTTTAATTGTTACGTATGCATCATTAACTCATTCTGATTGGACAATTAGTAATAGTTATCTTCTCTGATTTTTATAGAGCCACAATTGGAGCGTCGATCGACCGACGTAGCAGAGACTTCCCGACATTAGCTCGAAAGTAATAGGTGAGTAACCTAGATGGGTTTCTCAATTATTATTTGTCTAATATGGGGACAATGACGAGATCAGGAATGTGTAAATTGTGTGACTTGTTTGCCCTTACTGGGATTACTGTGATTTATTGTGACTGATGGACTGTTAATTACGCATTATGGACTGTTAATTAACTATTCAATTGGGCATAGGCATTTCATACACAGATGCATAAACGGATAAAAAAAATTGTGATCCGAGTCGCCACTAAAACTGAAAATGAGTCTAGGGCTCGAAGGGAGATAATCCTCTCGAGACGTGTCTACTGATTACTGATTATTGATTACTGCTTAAGCGCTCGGTCACAACATTGAAATAAAACTGGAAAAAGAGTCACATGTGAATTGCATACTAGACTGAATACCTGAAATGACTTTTGCTGTATATGACTGTGTGATTGCTGAGCCTGTATTATCACTATGACTGCCTGATTACTGGAACATGCTTATGTGATGTATGAATTGGGCGAACCATCGATGATGGTTCCTCATTGAGTTCACAAACTCATCCAAAATTGCAATCTATTTTTTTAGGGTTAAGAGTAGACTGTTAGCTCCCTCAGGACTGTAAAGCCTTGGACATCGAATTGGCGAGAGAGGTTATGGCTCAAAGGTCGGTCAGCTGGGATTTCTTTTGGAGACTTATAGTTAGAACTGTACTTTGTGCCTTATTGTATAGTACTTAATGTAAAGTGTTTTGAAGGATTGTATAGTCTGAAAATACTGACAGTTTGTAAATTTCTAAGTTTGAGTAAATGAAATGAAATACAGTTTAGTTTTAAAAAGTTACCAATTTCTTATTTCTGTTTTATTATTGTGATGCCAAGGAGAGTTTAGCGGTGATTGTCAGTAGTGGTCTCTTATCGTAGGATATGTACCTGAATGACCTACGGGCGTTCCGGTGAGTACTCTATGATAAGGGGACGCTACATGTATCTTTTCAAAAGAATCATTTTCAAAGTCTTTTTACAATTCATCACAATTCACATATCAAACATATAGCAATTTCTCAAAGCATTTAAAGAACAATAAAAGAACATTTACAAGTAGTTGAAAACATTTATTTCCTTTTCTTGAAAGAAACATTGATGGTTTATTATTCAATTATACAAATGTAACTCACCTTAGTCTCCTTGCTTGAAAACTTGCTTAAGGATGTATCTCCTCTTGCTCCTCTTGCCTCTCTTGTCTCCCTTCAACATTAGCGAGAATCCCCATTCAAAAATGAACTCCAATTGGAAAACTCAAAGAAATCTATGCATGAAATTAATCTTAGAATACCTAAACCCATGCATTTTCTATGCTCTTTGAACCAAAACCCTTTCAAAAATCTGAAGCATTAAAAATGCTCTTACCTTAAACCTTCACCAAATGAAGAGATGTTTGGTTCAAAAGAAAGCTCTTATCTTCCTTTACCTTTTTCCCTTCTTGCTCAACCCCAAAATCTCTCTTGAAGACCAAGAAAAATTGAAACCTAGATGACCTCCCTTCTTTTCTCTTTTTTCTCTCTTTTTTTCGTGCTTCACTCTCTTCTCTCTTTTCTCAATCACATTTCTGGTTTCTTTTAAATGCAAAATAACAATTTTTCTCCCCTTTTATACCCTTCCTTCAATGCCTTAAGAATTTACAAGTTAAGTGATGTTCCAACAATGCCCCTAATGCAATCTTACCACCTTAACACTTTAATTCAATTAACCTATGCCATATAATCTCACTCACACTAACATGCTAATTAATTCCAACACAAATTAACCTAACAAGACCCCAAAATTAATCTAATCATGCTTATTTATCAAGAAAAAAATTTGGGAACCAACAATTTCAATTCCTTACATCGTTAATAATTGGATATTATAACTAAACTTTGAATAAAAACATGCACGTTAAACACCATCCAATAATTATCTTTATTGTAGTATAATATTGTGGATTGTTGTTTGACAAGTAATTTAAGGATTACTCTAAATATTTATACCAATTTATTTTACTTGAAATTTATTTATTTGAAAGGTCATTAGATGCATTAAGATAATTGAAATATGTTTAATGCATTTTAATTGCCAACAAGTTGATTTTCTTAAAGATTTGTTTGTTGATAAGGAAAACGAATTGTGGAATCAATTAGTGGATATTCAATTTTCTATGATCCATTATAAGGTGATTATTTTAAGAATAATTGAAAAGGAAAATGCATAGAAAATTCTTACATTATCATCCATCTCTATTAATATAATTTTTAGTTGAATATTGTAACTAACAAATTAAAAACCTTAACTTAAATGTTTAAATATATGTATCTAGATTGTAAAAACCATAAGCCTTTAAAAGAAAGAGCACAACCATGCAATAAAAATTATACCAAGATGATGAAGAAAATGCCATCACTTGACTCCTTAAATATAAGTAACACCTAAGTTTAATAAGTAAATCCTAGAAATTAGCACAAGTAGTAGTATACCTTAAAACAAACTATAATATATGTCTATACATCTAATAACTTGCATATCAAGAAATACCATTACTTATTACAATAAAGTAACACATTCATTTTAGTATGAGAATAATATGACTAAGTACAAAACAGATATCATATGTTGATAGAAATTATACCATGATCCAATACATCATATATTGCACATATATATATATAATATATCATTATTTACTATATATAAGCAACATCTTTACTTTAATATGGGAATGCTATGAGTAACACCTTTACTTTAATATGGGAATGCTATGATAGAGTACAAAGAATATCATGAATTAATACAAACTATCAACATCTTTACTTTAATATGGGAATGTTATGAGGAACACCTTTACTTTAATATAGGAATGCTATGATCGAGTACAAAGAATATCATGAATTAATACAAACTATATCAAGGATTCATTCATTCAATACTACTACTATATACAAAAGTTATCATTACTCGTTAAAATAAGAGGATTACTTATCTCAACAAATACTCTAAAATACTAAAAACATAGAGGGACACTTTCTTTAACCCTTGAAATCCTAAAAATGCACACATGCAGATATAACATTATCCATTTCACAATCAACAACATCTCAATAGAAGTCCCACTAAACATTATCCATTTCATGTTAGGATAAAATTAAAATAAATGAAAATAAATTATTATCAAGTTATTTAAATAATAAGGCCACATCCTTATGATTCCACACAACCTAATTACTCTATTGTATTCATGATTCTAAACAACAATAATTAAGGTTCAAAGACATAATACGTTTTAAGGTTTAAAGATAAAAGGAATTTTATTAGCTAATTTGTTAATTGAATGAGATTTAGTATTGTAAGATGAAAGGGATTAAAGATGGAGGAAATATGTTGGGTGCTAGGGAATAGATTAGGTTTTAAAGAAAATTTAGTTTAATTAAAAAAATTAATAATGAAACATTTTTATTTTAAAATAAAAAAATAAGTCTAATAAATTAAAAAATATTAAAGACCTTTCAACATCCACAAAGGCATCATAGTACAACTAGTATGTTACATGTCCCTTGCTAACAAAGTCGTCATATCCATCTCATAGCAAATAAGCATAGTTATGCTTAAAGGTCTAAATTATACTATTTTGTAAACGTTAGGGTGTGAATTAGTATTTTAAATAATAGTATGGGCTATCTTACACCTTTTATGAAATGTTAGGGAGTGGATCACACATTTTTCCTTTCTTTTAAGGCTTGTTCAATTTTCATTTCATTTTTTGCCACATAATAGAGGAAGAGAAGAGTGAGGAGGCAAAAGAGGCTTTATTTATCGGCCTCTTCTGCTAGTTGGGATGCATTGATAGCAAAGCATTATATGAAAAAATATTAAAAAAAATTAGGGATAGCAAATTTTAACGTGCTTAACCTTTTGAGATTTTTTCAATTTAATACCCAAGAATTTAAAATTTTTAATTAGGAACCAACCGTTTACAATGTTAACAATTTAGTTCAAAACGTTATTTCTATTAGTATTTTGTTGATTTGACTAATAGAGTCTTTTTTATGTGATATTTAAGTGTCTATGAGAAAAATTAATTGTCAGCTATTCATTTATATAGATTAAAACACCCAATTCATATCCTCTTTGGAACATTGAGTTGGATGTTTAAGTCTATGTAGATGATTAGTTGGAAATTAATTTTTCATATGGACACTTACATTTCATGACAAAAAAATTCTCTTCGCCAAATCAGTAAAATACTAACAAAACTAATGTCTTGAACTAAGTTGTTAAAGTTATAAAAGGTTGGTTTAATTGAAAATTTTAAAAGTTTTGGCACTAAATTGAAAAGACTTTAAAAGGTTAGGGAACTTTAGAATTTGTTATCCCAAAATCTAAGGTAGAATTATTTAACAAAACATTGTTGATATTGTTAAACTCTGTTTAAATTAAATATTTTCAAAATATTAGGATTTATTCAATACAATTAAATTTTAATAAAATATTGTGATTTAAATTGCTTTCATAATTTTAGATCTAAGCATATGGAAGAAAAATATTCCAAGAAAAGGGCTTGTTATTATTATTAAGTCGATTGGCTTATGTTTCTTTTATTCTAGTTCAAAATCTTAATAAGTTGATAGTCCCATTTAATTGTTTAAAGCCCAATGGTTTGTATTTGTTTTATATGTTATAAGAGGATCCTCCAAACCCAATTCTATCTAACTACAATTCTCAAAGCCCAATCTAGCCCAAGTTCGGGGAGGTTAATTTTAGACTTTAAGCCTAAGTTTTGTGTGATTAATAATTTGAAATACAATCAAAAAAATGTTATTTTGTAAAACTTTAATAAGATCATTATTTTGTCTAGTAATATATAGGAAAAAACCCACTTTATAAGTTCTAGTTCCAAATAATGATTTAAAAAATAAATTAGACACCTTTAATGTGAGTACATTTGATGCAAAATTTCAAATCTTAAAATCAATAAAATTGATCTTTTATTGAATATTTTATCTTGTCATTTGATTGTGTAATCTAATAACATGTGTGAGTAGCAAGTAAGAATATCTAATCAAAATTGAATTAATTGATAATCAATAAACTTAAAAATTCTAAATCTAATTTCTCAAAAAGCAAACAAAAAAGTAGAAGTGATCAAATCTAATTTCAATTGCAATAGAAATAAAGAGAACGTTCGATAAAAAGCTTAGAGCCCAAAGTAGCACAAGGGCCCTTTTCTATGCTAGTACTTGTTATGTTCACTTTTAAACTCTTCTCATTATGCCTAAAGACCTTTTTTGTTTAATAAATTTTGTCAATAAATATAAAACAAATTAATAATAAAATAAAAGTAATAATAACATGAAAACTAAAATAGACATAAATGATAAGGATGGTGATGATGATGATGATGATACATATATACATACATACATACAAATAAAATATAAAAAGTAATATAATAAATATAGAACAAGGTAAAGAATAAAATAAAAATAGATAAGTAAATAAATACACAACAAGAAAAGAAGACAAATAAATAAATAAAATAAACAAGTCATCATAAAACAAATGTTTAGACTAGGTAAGAAAATATTTAGGCTAAATACAAGACATAAGACTCAAAGGAAGAGGCTTAGAAGACCTATGTGAAAGAGAATGATCTCTATATATAAGATCCTTTATCCGTATCCTAATATGTTAAAGTTTTTGGTTCAGGGTCACATCCTTGGTAAGTTCCAGTAGAGCAATATCATTTTTTATCACCTCCCCTCAGTTTTTCTTAGGCCTTCCTCTTTTTGTCTTATAGTTCTTATATATAATTTTCTCACTTTTTTCATTAAAACGTCTAGATATCTCCTCTTAATATATTCAAACCATTTAAGTCTTGTCTCCCTTAATTTTCCATTAGTATTGACCACCTTTAATTTTTTACTTATAATTACATTCCTAACCTTGTCTCTTTTGGTGAGATTGTACATCTAATGAAGCATCCTTATATTTGTCACCATTAACTTATGACTATGTACCTGTTTGGTGGGTGAATACTCTGTCCTATAGAGCATGGTTTGCCTAATCACTAAATAATAAAAATTATTTTTAAGCTTGAGAGATATCTTCTTATTACATAAAACTCCTTATGCATTCCTTCATTTAAGTCATCCTGATCTGATACGGTGAATTGTGTCTTCATCGATTTCTCTATTGTTTTAAATGATAGATCCTAGATATTTAAAACACTCTTTCTGTGGTATCGCTTCTAAACCAGTTCTTCACCTCCGTATTGGAAGCCACTTTATAGCTTGAAAAGTTACACTATAATTACTCAATCTTAGTCCTACTCAATTTAAAGTTCTTTGATTCTAACGTACCCTCTAAAATTTTAACTTAACATTAACACCCTTTTTTTAATCTCATTCACTAAAACAATGTCATTGGAAAAAATAACATACACCAATGGAAAAAATAACATACCCTTGGATATTTTTTGTGAGCTCATCTATCGCTACTACAAACAGAAAAGACAAGGAAACTTAGTGGAGCCCGATAATGATAGAAAAATGATATGTATCTTCCTTACTCTAGTGTTTACATCTTCATAGATATCCATAATAACTTGTATATATATCATAGAAACTCCCTTAACTTTTAAACACATCCATATGATTTTCCTAGGTACCTTGTCATAAGCTTTCTCTAAGTCAATCTCTTCCTAATTAGGGTGTGTTCTATATCTCAATGACAATAATATTAGGTTGACTAATCTTGATAAATTGGAATTTCAATATTGTAAAATCTATATTTGAATTTTCAAGAACTTAATTGATAAGTTTGAATTTTAATATGAATAAATTCATAAATTTAAAATTTAATGTGATGTTAAGATTTTAAAACTCAATATTCATGTTAGAATAGTAAATTTAAAAGGTTAAGAAGCATAATTTTGTCAACATAATAAAATTTTAAATTTTAAAAGTCAACAAAGGTAATTTTATAAAGAAAATCAAATGAAAAGAAAGAGAGAAGAAAATAAAATATACTTTTAGTTTCTAGTATTACGTTTGCCGTTACATGTATTTTAATTGCTTTAGTTTTATGCATTAGGCTTTTGTTTTAATCAACTTACTTTTATTTATTTTTTTAATCTAGTTATAGACTGGTTTGGTGTTTTAGGCATTACCTTTGCAACTTTAGGAAATTTTAAGTTGAAAAGGGGTAAAAATGAGTTAGTGAAGGAGGATTGTACTGTAAAAAAATAGAAAATAAAGAGATTTTTAATTTAGAATTAAAATGTTTGAAAACGACAGTCTATAACTGGTTTTAAGGATAAACACAACTTAGGAACATAAACACTAACAATGTCAAGGAATGACAAAATGACATTAGAGGAAACATCATCAAACGAAAATTTAAAACATCGAACCAACACTAAAAGAAGGCTTAAAATGATGAAAGGGTCATGCATAGAAATACGATACAAAAGCAAAAGAAAGGGGCAAAGGTAAAATGCAATGCTAAAAATGACAAGCCTTTCAGTGAAAAATGCAAGACTAATGTGGCAAAGGACAACATGAGATCACATATTTAACCTATGAACTAAAGGCTCATAGTCATTTAAATTGCGTTTTTTTCTTGGACTCAATTTAGCCATTCGTGCCACTCCTCAAGAACCAATCTAGAGCTACCATGTGTCTTGCAAGTCTTGAATTGTTGAAAATTCAACGCAAGATCAAATCTAAGCGTAGCATAATGAATTTAAAATTTTTCCACATAATCAACTTTATCATAATAAAATTTGAAACATAAAATAAGAAATTGATATAATTAAACTAACATTTTCTTGATTTCCCGATACAATATCTTGTTTCTCCAAAATTATCAATTTCACGAGCCGTTCAATCGTCTAACTTTTAACGGTATCCACAGATCTTTTCAAAGAAAAACTCAAATCAAATTTGAGAGGAAAAACTTGTTAGAAGTGCTAGCTCCATTTGTTTTCTAATTTTTCCTTTTATATGAAAAATAAGATTTTTCATATCCTTGGACTTTATTAAAATTACAACTAAAGTCAAACTTTAATTATAATTATTAATAAATCCTTATAAGATCAAATATCACATATTGACCCTTAAAGTTTCTAAAACTTCTCGATTAAGTCCAATTTAATTCTAATTTCACTTTCTCCTTTATAGACCTTTTATGTGTGACCCATTAGGATCCTAATATGTTGGCAATGATTATAAATTATAATTCTAATTCATAATTAGAATCAAATAAATTAAAACTCCTTTTAATTTATCTTTAATTCCTAATTAAACAATTTATAATCATAGATCATGATTGACGTCTAGCAACATGTCATGACCACCCAAATATTAGGAATGTCAAAATGGTTTGACAAAACCTGTCTATGCATGATTATCTTGTATAAATAAATTCTTTCGTCATCTAATGTTTCAATTAGAATTAGAGTATGGAATTCGTGTCTACTCTAAATAATCCAATCATATTTGTTCTTGCTAATTAATAAATGATTTATAATTGATATTTGAAAACAACTTTTTCAAATTTCAATTCACTCTAACCAGAGATTCCCAAAACCATTATTAATCAAGAACAGCAGAACATTCTTCCCAATTACTTTAGGATGACAAATTCTTTATTGATTTACTCAACTATCTCCACATAGTTCATACTATATCCAATAACTACCTAATTGAACTATTTCAAGAATAGAACATAAATAGCATCAAAACATAGTAATTCCTACATGAGATAACTTTGGTAATCTCAAGTCTAAGGATCAATTATACAACCATCATAATAAGATAATCTACAAACACACAAGTAATGTTCCATTCGGGATTCTCATAATTGGGTCTGCTCAGTGAACTTATTCTCTAATAAACACCCACATGTTTGTTTAAGTATCTCTATACTTTAATATATGAGATCGATCACTTTCTTCATAAGAAAGAAACAAATATGTGCTAGTCTAACCATTTAATCAATACCCCGTCTTGATGAAACTGTGATTAGGAACATTTTAAGAATAATGCAAAATGCAATTTGAATATCATAATTATAATCACATTATAATTTTTAATTGCATAACAATTATTCTATGGATTTTATCTTTATGATTAATAATTAAATAATTAAAATGCATAAAAATAAAGAATATCTTTTATTAAATAAAACAAATTTTATACAATTAAAAGTACAACCAAAATTAATTGCAAGAACATAAACCAACATGAATAACATTGTTTTGTGTTCGTCACTTGACATTTTGGGTTTGTTTGGAACAAAACGTTGTCATAAACGCTATTGTCTCTCCTTACATCATGATTTATATAGCCTCTTCTTTGTTTGTGTTGTATAGTAAGAAAAGGAGATGTGACATCGTTTATTTCCAGAAGCTATTTTTTATCCAATTGTTCAAATAAAATATCCCATTTCCTGTACTTGTTGGGTACTATTTCAAAATCTCCTAAATCTAGAAGATGATAATATTTTTAGGGTTTGTGGTAGGAGGGAGTATTATTTGTTGTCAGTAAACTCAACAAGCATGATTGACGCAGTCTAAGATTAAGTCGAGCCTGATCAAATAGTTCAAAACGAAAATTTTTGATTTTTTTTAAATAATATCGTATTAGTTATATGTTTATTTTTAAGTAATATTATTTTAAAATAGAGAGTCAAACTATTTGAATCTAGTTCATCTAACATCTCTAAACTAGATTATACAACAATTGAACCACTCAAACATTTTATGATTTCCATTTTGCTCATAAATTTGTGTAAAATCTAAAATATAAGGATTTGACTTATATTGCTCATTTATTTTTTAGGATAGTTAGAAATTGTCGTCAGCATAATGAAGTGTCATGATTTTGACTCCGTAGATAGTGTGTTTTGTGTAATTTATTGTTCATGCATTCTTATTTTCCATAAAAGAAAATTTGGTACAATTTCTGTTTGATCCATTGAAATATGCATTAATTGATTTTTGATGTTCCAGTATAGACGTTTAAACTAATTTTGTTCGTTTATCAAATTATATATTTTAAAGGCCCGTAACTTAATAACTGTTGCTTTGAAAAGGAGAATGCGGCGAACCTGTAGATGCTTTATTCAAAATATGCTCCAATTAAAGAGCACAAAGGAAGAAAATTAAGTCCGTTCTGCTTGGATTCTGGGAGGAAGACGGGAATATGTGTAAATTGCCTTTTCTTTGCAATTAGGATATGTTTAGTTAGCAGTAGGTACTTAATGTAAAGAAATGAAATGAAATGGTTTATAATATAATAAAACATAAATAGATGAAAAGTTCATAATATGACATAGTAAAATATTATTTTAAAAGTTTCATAATAATAAACAACATCGCAAATTTTTCAAATTAGAGATAACTTATTTTACTGTTTATGATAAAATATAATGTAATGTAAAACTCTTTATTTCTATCTTATTTCATTTTATTTTATTATAAACCTTCTTTTTAAATGAGAAAATAATATTATATTTTATTTTATTTTATTAATAACCACCCAACTAAACATAATCTTAATTAATGCATCTGACATCTATACGAGGTAAGGTTGCCTGGTGTGTGATTTTCATCTCCCATTGTATATATTGGCCTTGTTTTCATAGGCCAGGCTTATGGCACTTATTCCATTTCAGCTAAGGCAACCCAAATTGGTCAGTGACGGTGATCATGTGCTCTAATGTAAGGCATAGGCAGTAACGTGGTTGTTTAGATCTTTGTGCTCTTTTCCAGTTTTCCAATCATTTTAAGTACTTAAAAAAATTTGAGAGTACGTAAAATTAAATTAATATTATAAATATCGTATCAGTTTTAGTATTAGATTAGAAACAGAGTATCATTTTGAGAAAATTTTAAATTTATAAAATCATAATAATAAATAATAACTACAATTAATATAAAAAGGCAATCATCATATAAATATAAAATTATGAACAATACAAAATATTTAAAATATTACAACTTTATTATATAATAATAACAATTACATCAAAATATTAAATAAAAGAATAATAAATATTCTTAACTCTCAAATTATTATAATTTATGACAAGAGTTTTGACGAGGAAACAACTAGTAGAAGTGAAACTAGAAACAAAAACAATGACAATTATATTGCATACATCGAATTTAACATATATATCAAATATAAGTACAATTAAAATAGAAAACAAAAACATAGAATTTCATTTAATTGTCTATAGGAAGATACCGCTATAACTACACTAATCTCAATTATCATTTGATACAAAATCTTCATTAATAAGAAAACCTCGTTATCATCATCATTCAAATTCAATATACCAAATCACATGTTAATATTTTCTCATTCAAGATTTTATTTTAAGTCATTCACATCTACCAAACCCGATTTCTCATAAACCTAATCCACCAAAAAATTGACATTATCAATGCATATTGGATCTATTGAACTACTTGTACTATTAAAAGTCATATAAACAATAAAATTCTATTATTAAAATTTATAAGAAATTATATCTAAATTAATAATAATAATAACATACATTTCACAAAGCTTTAAATTGTAACGAGCGAAGATTAAGTCATCAATCTCTTATGCTCCAATCTACTACTTTTCTTAAAATGAATAAATTCAAATATGTTCTAGTTACTTTCACTGCCTGTTGTAATAACACATTAACTTAAAATTCAAATTGTAAACCTTTGTAATTATGGAATATTAGTTCCAAATTGATTCAACTAAGAAAATATAAGTTGTAAGACAATAAAAGTAGAGTTATAAACAAAATAAAGTGATAATTAATTTTCAACAAATAAGAAAAGAGAAAAAGCTAATACTTGGAGAAAGTTTTGCTCTTTATCGAATAACAATTGATTTCCTAAAATCCCCAGAAGACCGCTTATAAAGCTCCATTTGTGAGCTCAGGATATCTTGCATCATGTCATGGGCAAAAATTGTTATAAAAGTTAATAACATTCTCCTATTAACTTTATTTTTCTTTGTAAAATCTGGTTTGGAGTGGACACTAGGATCTAAAAACGTCTTAGTTGAAAACAACGGAGAAGAAAGCTACCTTTCCTATCGATCATTGATGACTGCAATATAAAGTGTGTACAAAGAAGACCTATTTTTCATATTAGCCTTGATTGTTTCCTTCGCCTTCTCTATGAAATCAAAAAAATAATTCATTGTTGCCTTTTCATCACTATCAACCAAACAAAGCACCCTCATCAAGGACTCACAAACTCAAATAACAAATTGGTATTAGGATTAAAATTCACTATCTTTTAGGATAATAATGAAAACTTCCAATCCAGCATTAGATCTAGCATGCTGAGATACAACCCACTTATCACTCGTAAATTTTCGTTTAAACTCCTTCTTCATCATAACAAAACATTAAAGTGATAAAAAATTCGTTACAAGTCTCGTCACAGTAGGAAGACACAAATTCCTACCATTGATAAATTTGTTTCTCATTAAATTCAACACCTATTCACAATTATAAATAAACTTAGTCACCTTTTTAACTTTTTTAATAGTCTCATGAATAATAAGAAAATACCTAGCATCCCTTATATTTTCTAACATTAAGTCAATGCAATGTATAACACAGGGAGTCCAAAACAAAAAAAATTATACTTATTTTGTAACCTTATTCCTGTCATTTTATAAGCAGAATCATTGTCAGTAATGAAATGAACAATATTTTCTAGTCCTACTTCATTCACAATTTCATCAAATATCTTAAATAAAGTATCGATATTTCTAACAAGGTCAGAAGTATCAATAGAATTCAAAAACATCGAGCCATATAGAGAATAAATCAAAAATTAATAATAGGCTCGTGTCTCCTATTTGTCTAACCATCATGCATGATTGAACACCCATAAGTAGCCAAATCCATTCTTCTTTCTCCCAATAACTTTGAATTTCATAAACTAAGCAACTCAAAAGTTTACCTCTATAGTCACCAATAGAAAGAGTTTTGTATCCTAGACTATAATAGGCTATAGCATCCACCATAGGTTGATAATAGTAAGATTAGGAAGCACTAAATGCTGCACTTGTATCATACCACCATCTAACCATTGTCATATCTGTATTGTGAGCCACATCTCTTCATTGCATGACATTACGAATTGAAAGCTGGCTTCAGGAGTTGTTCATAGTGGAAAAAAATTAATCATTTGCCTTCTTCTTTTCTTAACATCAGATTTAGATCTAACATTCACTTCTTGCTGGGAAGGAACACTACTATTACCACTATCACCTTCAACATTTCCACTAACATCTTAAACACTAACAAATGAACTTCTACTACCAATTTCATAATTCAATCTCTCCCTTCTATCTTTCTTGTGTTGATATTCTTCAAGCGAAATATTTATTTGTTACTTCACATTATGACTTACTTTTTATAGAGTTTCACATCTCCTTTAACACCAGCTAAATGTTTCTTTAATCGAGTAATTTCTCCACCTTTCAAATGCTTATTACAAAACAAGCAAATAGTATGATTATTCATAGTAGGGACCAATGTAGCATGAGCTCAAGTTGGATCATTGTATCTTCCTGAAGCAGTTAAATGTTTAGGAGTACTTGAACTTCCTTCTATTTATCTATAAAAATAAATGTAGAAACATATCAAAATAAAGAACACATAATTTCATTACAAAAGATGTATGTCCATCTTATATAATATAACTCATTTTATATGATTACATCATATACAATTCAATTTCATTCAACGAATTCAATTTTATCCAATACAATTCATCAGTAAGTCAAAAACTAACAATTCAAGTATTCAACATGCACAATTAAATAATATGCATGTCCATCTCATATAATATAACTCATTTTGTATCATTACTTCATACATAATTCAATTTCATCCATCACAATTCAATTTCATCCAACATAATTCATCAATAAATCAAGAACTAACAACTCAAGTATTCAACATACACAATTATACAATACGCATATCCATGTTATGTAATGTAACTCATTTTGTGTGATTACATTATACACAATTCAATTTCATCCAACACAATTCATCAATAAATCAAAAACCAATAATTTAAGTATTCAATATACACAATTACGAATCGTATATCCATCTTATATAATATAACTTATTTTGTATGATTAAATCATACATAATTCAATTTCATCCGACGCAATTCATTAATAAGTCAAAACCAACAATTCGCTAGTTTATATTTATTCACCAAAATTTTAGTTAATATAAAATAAATTAAGCTAAACCTATGAAAACAATGCATAAGGGTTAAAAACTACCTTGAATTATAATCTATAATGTACTTGCTACAAAATGTCCTAATTAATATTTCTTTTAAAAGAATTTTAATAATATGTAATTATCATTAAACTTATAGTTGTATTTTTTTTATAGTCGGGTATTTTTGGTTAAACAAAGGTATTTTAAGTAAGGATTCGAAATTGAGTCAAAATAATTGCAAATTTCTTACTATTGATGTCTAAAATATTTTCATATGTGTTTCAAAGATGTTATAAATGTTGCATTCAATCTTTAAGAAGGTTGAATATTGTTTAACAGTTTTATTTTTAAACATTTAAACCAATTTGTTATCTGATTTATTTATAATTTAGTTTGTAATTGTAATAAATTAATCCAAATGCCCCGCCCCTCACCCTCCTATTTTGACGTGACTTATGAACTTTCAAATAGATAAACAAAACACTCCATGCATTTCATTCAATTCCAAATTTCCAATCCAAACATTCACAACAATTTAATTCCAAGTTCCAACCATTCATAACCTCACAATCACAAATGTTATTTGATTTAGAGAGCAAAAGAAAAAAAAAAATCCAATTGAAAAAACACAAAAAATATCACAAATTTAGTCGGTCGGTTGGGTGAAAACCAGATATGGTTTATCTTTTTATACAGGCATATGTCTGAGATAATAAATAGATTTATTTATTTTGGTAGACAATTTACAGAAGAATTGTTCAGCCAAGATTGGTCTTAGGCTTTGCTCCAACAAATCGTCGCCAATACCAGTGTTCCTCCCAAACCGCATACATGGAGTCCAAAGGAATTCCTTTGGTCTCGGGCAAGAAAACAACTACGAAAATTGTCATCACGGCGATCCAACCTCCATAGAACAGAAAAGTACTAAATTTAAGGTGACAAAGCATGGTCAAGAAAGTCTGTGACAGCACAAATGTCGTTGCAAAATTTACAGCGATACTTATGCTTTGTCCAGTGGGTCGAACTTTAATAGGGAAGATTTCACTTGGAATGAGCCAACTCAGAGGACCCCATGACCAACCAAAACCAGCTGCATAGACACACATAAGTACAAGGACTAGTGCTGCGTATCCCTTGGAGATTTGCTTGTTGCCTGAAACGCCTGTTGTAGCAGCTAGGACAATAGCCACCATAACCTTCAACATAATGCTAGTTAGACAATCAAGCAACAGACAAATAGCAATTGAGGCCAATTTCTTACCTGACATGTGAACATTAGAATTCCACCAGTGATGAACAAAAATCTTCGCCCATATCGATCAACCATAGCCGTAGAACAGAGAATAGAAAAAAGGTTAACTAATCCCAGAATAATTGCCGCTATCAAAGCCGAATCATTTCCAAATCCAACTGATTGAAAAAGAATTGGTGCATAGAATGCAATTATGTTTATTCCCGTTACTTGTTGGAAGAAAGGTATCGCAATTGCCATTACTAGGTGTGGCCTGTATTGTCTCTCCAGTATTGTCATGAATGGTTCTTTCTGAGCAGCTTTGTTGACTTCAGTAGCTTTGATAAGATCGGCAAATTCAGCTTCTGTGTTTTCGTTGGTTCCTCGGACTTTTATCAACGCTTGTCGGGCTTGCTCAGTCTTGCCTCGTTCGACCAAGCTACTAGGCGTGTCTGTGATGAGGAGCGAACCTAGTGTCATTAGAACAGAAGGTGCCACAGCTAGGCCAAGGGATAGACGCCAACCCCAGCTGAGCTTGGCAGCTCCAAAATTTATGCAATTGGATGCCACCACTCCGATGCCAATGAAAAATTGAAATCCTGTACCAAATGCTCCACGCCACTTGGGTGGTGCTATCTCTGAAAGGTAAAGTGGAGTTGCCTGCATGTTAAATTTAGTTGGATATTAGTAACACAAAAGATCTTGTTCTACCAAGCAAGGGAAATCAAGCACCACTAACCTGGTTGGTGAAACCAACCCCAAAACCAAGCAATACGCGACCAAGGATGAGCATGGTGATGTTGACTGCCGAGCTGTTGAGAACAGTACCAAGAAAGAAAGTGCAGCCACCAAGCACCATGGTGTTTTTCCTGCCAACTGCTGCAGTAAGACGGCTAGCTACAAGTGATGCAGCTAACCCTGCAATATAAAGTGATGATGTGAAGGCTGTCAGAACCTGACTATCATATATGCAATATATGTTTGTTTTGGCCATCGCTGCCTTCCTGAGTATTGATGGGAAGAACTTTTCCAGGAATGGTATCATGGTTGTCACACCCCCTGTAGTGTAGATTGTTTAAATTATAAAAAGAACGGTCAGCTACCGTGGAAAGCACACAGTTCTTATGTCGCTAATTACGGTACGTATCCAATATCAAAACAAGCTATGACTTCCTTTCTACCATTATAAGCATTAAAAGTTTTGATCTCTGAGTTGGCTCCAGTAATTAAAGCCTCCCTACTGGTGTTATAGAGGTTCTGTGCCATCTGTTTTGCACTTAATGCTAGCTGGTTGATGAATCATGTTGTTCAGCATCAAGATCAGGGCACGGAGTTCACAAAACGTTTCCTTTGCTGTGTAAGTCGGAGGATAATAGCCAAGGTAGTCCACACGAACTCTTGTTTTAATATTTTGAAGGTTTGAAGATAATAAAAGCATAATATTTTACCTGTAATGCCTATGTCATAGCCAAAAATGAGGCCGCTAGATGCTGCAACTACACAAGTGATCACCACTGAAGCTGTTATCTTTCCACTGAAGCCAGCTGCGGACCTGTCCTCAACGGAAAAACTGCCGTTTGCCATTTTCAATTTGTTCATTTCTATATCTGGCAGGTTTAATGTGAAGGCTCTGTACGGAGCTTGTTTTCACGTGAAGACTCGGGAGAGGGGACGTTAATTTATAGGCTGTTAAGCTGCAGGCTTAAGCCACATTAAGGTCAAGGAATCTTGAAAGAATAATTTATGAGCAAGTGTTTATCATCTACGTCGTTGCCATAGGGTCTCGTTTCTGGGACGAGACTTGCGGGATCGGAATGACAAGTGCAAAGAGACATTGTCATGGGTTAAAATAAGAAAGTTGAGTGACCAGGTAGAATTGTCGAGACTTGTGGGTACTGTGTGGAAATGACCAGGTACGAAGGAATTATTGGCTATTTTGAACAGGACAAATTATATTTTAAATATTAAAATTTATTCAAATTATTTGACAGTAGATGGCTTAAAGGTGCCTTTCTATAGTTGAGACCCTCTTAGGACATCGCGTAGACAACTAAAAAAAATTTATTCAAATTGAGAAATTCTAAAGTGTTAATATAATTTATATCTAACTCCTACTTTTCATTTGGTTAATGTAACATATTACATAAGATAAATCTATTAACGTCAAACTTAAATAAATATAAATAAAAATTGAAAACAGACTTAATGAGATAATTATTTATGTCTATCTTTTGTAAACAGAGAATAATTCTAAATAGATGTGTATGAAAATATAGCAAACTTAAAAGGAAAGAAATATAGTGCTTCGTACGTAATATATTAGAAATATTTTATTTAATATTTAATTATTATCAATAATAAAAATATAACTTTGTTAACATTAATAATTAAATAGATTTCCTTTATTTAGAAAACATAAACTAAAATTAGAAAACTAAAATTAAAACCAAATAATCCCTTAATTGTTAGAAAAGAAAGAGTAAAGAATAACGCCTGTGACAATCACGCCTGTGATTTTTTCTTTTTAATTAAATATAATATAATATAATTAATTAATTCAATATAATTAACTAATTAATTCAATATAATTAACTAAAATGTACTTAATCACAATATAATTAATTAAAATATAACTAATTAATTAATTAAAATATAATTAATTAATTAAAATATAATAATAATTTATTTATTTATTTTCTTTTTAACAACTAAATATAATTAATTTAAATATATTAAAATTTCATGTAAAACAAAAATTAAACAAATTTTTATTTTTCAATATTTTAACAAACTAACTACTATTAATAGTAATATTAATCATTCGTTCTTTTTAATCAACCATCGTAATTATAATGATTATATCTATTTTATTTATCACTATATTGATTCTTATTTTTATTATTATTTATCTATGTGAACCAAGTATCCCATCAGTGGGAATAAAGTAGAAGACAAAGTATAGAGAAATATTAAAAGAGAGTTCGGTCAGATAGAATGAGATAATTGAATTTTTTTATCAACCATCTTCCTTATTTTAGCTGTAAAATATTTTTTCTCATCTCATCTGTATATTTACTTCTTAAATGGGACGTCAATCAATGTAACAATAAGATTAAGGGTGTTAAATTATAATAAAATAAAATTTCTATCACTTAATTGATATTTTAATAATTTTAAATTAATAATATAAAATTAAATTAAAATTTAAAATTTGAATACAATTTGACTTTTGAAATTTATATTTTAGTACATACTTTTCTGAATAACAATTTTGTAATCTTTTCAAATTCATATTTTAATACATACTTTTCTAAATAATAATTTTGTAATGCTCAAGTTCAACTACCTTCTAATTTTATTTATTTTGATTATTTAAAATATCTTAATCAATTAAAAGTTTTTCTATATTTTATCATTATATTTTGAGTTAATCTCAAACTTTGCTCAATTTTGTAATTATAGTCCAAATTTAAAAAGTGACAATTAAATATTCAATTTTTCAATTTTTTTCAATTCTAACTCAACGTTAGTGTCTCCGTTAAGTTTGATGACGTGAGTTGCCACGTGTTCTAGAAATCCTAATAAGACAACATCGCTTAATACATGTTAGATTAATTAATTGAAGTGAACAAAACCACATCGTTTAGTTATCCCTAAATGCTGCCCCTTCCTTCTACTTTTGAAATCGTTGTTATTGTCTTCCCTCTCAAATGTCTTCGTTCTTCTACAAATAGTCACCGACTTGCATGAAGCTCCTTATACTCGTGAAGTAATTGCCAGACAAGTCAAAATTTGTAAGCTTTGAAAGAGATCCAATATTGGAAGGAATTTGCCCAATGAGTCCTTACCCCATAAGATTAAGATGAGCAAGGTTTTACAAGCAAGCAAAGTTCGTCTTCTTGAACTTGTCTCCAATATTAATAATTATACCAAAATTCTCAATCCCAACAATGTTTCCAGCATCATCACAAGCTATGCCTAGCCACATGCAATGACTTAGGTTGCCGCAGTTGAAGTCGTAAATATTGTAGTTTATGCAGTCTTCCCACCGCTCACTCTCCATCAAAGCTAGCCATTCCAGATTTAGCAAAGTTTTCATTTCAAACGCAATCGTTGACATGATTAAAGTGTAAGAGTTTATGCAGTCTTCCCACCGCTCACTCTCCATCAAAGCTAGCCATTCCAGATTTAGCAAAGTTTTCATTTCAAACGCAATCGTTGACATGATTAAAGTGTAAGTAGTCTACGTTAAAAATAACCAAGTCGAGGCAATCATCTTTTCAGAAATGAAGGGTTAGATCTTTATACGTGTATTAACTTAAAAAGAAAAAATCCGAAAGGATGTAGTAGTTTTACAAATTTCTAATTTGATAACAGCTGTTTTTAGCACAAACTAAAATAAAAAAATTAAATGCAAAATAAATAAATCAATACTGAGATTTAGTAACGCAGTTTGACACATTTTGTCTATATTTGCAGGGCTCTTACCCAGCTTAATTACTTTCACTTGTGATATAATAATAATTTTACTTAAGACATTACAGATCTGACTCACCCAACCCTTGACTCTATTCCTCATCCTCACTACTCGTGAAAGTAAATCACACCCAATAGTATGACTACCTAGTACTAATCTCAACAATATTTGATAATAAAGGATGGAAATTAAAAAAAAAAACTCAAGTGATTGAAATAACAACAAACGTAAACAAAGACACTTGAAAAATAAAACAACTTCCCTAACAATGTAGCTTCGTCAACGAAAGAATGAGAAGTTATCTATTAAAAGAGTTTGTTGTGAAGCTTCAATATCGTCACTGGAACATCCCACGCACAATAGAAGTTACGAAAGATCGGCCTCAATTATCGGTGAAAATTTGAAGCATACCCAGCTTGTAAAAAATCATGCAATCCATAATCACACAACTCTTTGTTGTCGTGCAAAGACGGAGAATCACAACTTGACAAAAAGTTGCATCACCAAATAAAAATCGTATCCCACAAAATAAGCAAAAATGACAACACCCTAACCCATAACACACGAAAATCTAGCCGTACTACAGCTGCAAATAATCGAACAAAATCTCCAAAATTTACTTCCTTAGGTAGCTATTATCCCAAAATATGTTATTTATTAAATCTCATCTTGATTAGGGTTTTAAACCTTATTAAACTTATGTTGAAAGAGTCCCATATAAATCTAACTAAGTCCAATTATCAAATAGTGTCCAAAATTTAAAAAAAAAAGATATCATAACATATATCTTAATAATCTCTCCTTTTTTGATGTTATTTTTCATATGTCAAAACTCCATATAAAGAAGATAATTGGAAGCATAATCATTAAATTCACAAATAGCACATGGGAACCCCTTAATAGGACAACTTCCAAATCAGCACTTGGTAAATATTTGAATAGATAATAATCTGAATTTAACAAAAACAGTCAAATTCTCCAAGTAAACACAACAACCATAGCCACTAGATCATCTATTCTCCCCCTTGGGACAAAACATGTTAAAAAGCAAAATTAATAGTCATAGAGATACCTTAAAATCTCCCCATGAATTAAATAGTCATATCAGATGAAAATAAATACTCCTATATCTCCCCTTTTGGACAAAACAATGCTAAAATGAAAAATGCTTTCAATGTGACCAATCTTAGAGAATAAAGAAGCATAAATATCAGCAATAGGTACAATGAAAAAATCATAAGCACTTCAAGATGAAAGTTTATCGCTAGTTAAAAACACTGCCAATATATCATTACTTACATAAAAATCATCCACATATGACTCATTAAATTCAGAAGCCCTAAAAATGCATTCAACGAATCATAATCAAACTTAATCAATCTTCACCTAAACCATATGAACGCATATTGCCTAAATTTATACAAACCACAATATAGAGAAAAACCAAGATAAACTTGAGAACCCAAATTATCGAAAATCTGAATCTTCCTACAAGTCTCTATTCAAGCATCAACATATTCTTGACATAAATTCGTAAATCAAAATCCAAAAACATAATTCTCAAATCATCAAGTAGAGCCTCACTTTGACATCAAATATACTATTCAATAAGTAAGGAAAAGCCAGACAAACATTAATCACCTAAACCTTAGAAAAATAATAAATAAAAACTCAAAATGTCTGGATGTTCTCCTTCGAACCTCTTTTTTTTTTTTAATATCAAACGATACTTTAAAAATGTAAAACACACAGTCTTTGTGCTCCTCGAAGAAATTCAAATCTGGCCTTATTCCTCATCACATTATCTTTTTCATCAAATGTCTAGTTGATTTCTTTTCCAGAAGCAACTAATAAATCCTTTGTCTGACCAATTTCTTTAACAACAACAATTAACTGTGAATTTGGACAATTTCTTGTTTTTCTTTCACTACGTCTTTGTGTTTATAATTGACCCTTTCTCACCTAAGTATATTTTGGTAACATGGGCTATTGTTGAAAATTTAATGGAGAAATGTCTAGATTTTTTTTTTGACCTCGTTGAAATATTATTTGCAGCAGCTTGTAACAATTAGGCCTTATGTTCCCAATTACCCCACAAAAGTGACATCTAGGTATGAACTTTTAGTTCTTCCTTGAGATTTTTGCTTGGAAAGATCTGGACACACCATTTTTCTCATCATTCGACTTTGAACATTTACTATTATAGTCAATTCTTTAAAGGTCTCCTTTAATCTTACTAATTTCTAGCAACTTTTCTAACTTTTCGATACCTCCATTTAACATCCTTATCCCTTTTTTTCGTATTGACTAACTTTAATTTTGTTTTATTAAGCTCATTTATTGTAGATAACAATTTCTTCTCTAAATCTTGAATGATGTTCTTCATAGGGAGTTTTCGTTCTTTAACTTTTCATTCTTCTTGTAGGTTTGCACCCATTTAACATACATTAATTTATAAGCTTCATAAATATATTCCTTTTTATCATCTGAATTACTGTCATCACTATCATAATCTGAAATTAAACTTTGAGTTGTTCCATCTATCTTTTTCCCAGAATCTTGGGTAGTTTTATTCATAATTTCATCATCAGTTTCTTCCTTCTTAGTTATTGTTAAGTATGCAATTAGATTTTTACTGTATAAAGGAACAAACGCGACACTACTTACCAATTCTTCTTCACTACCATACTCACTTTCGGATTCATTCTCACTCCATATGCTTGTATAAGACTTCCTTTTTCTCTTATTTAAAGTGTTAACACATTCCGCTTGCACATATAGGAAGCCTTAACATTCATGACCTTGAATTTTCTTCACTTTTCTTTTACCATTTTGAGTTTTATCTTATTGTTTAAAGTTGTTGTTTGATAAACTCCCACCATTCTACTTAAACTCAGGTCTATCCTTCTTCATTTTCTTTAACTACTTGTTGAAATTTCTTGTCAACGACTCCATATCCTGGGTAATCCTCCTTAATAGTTTTTGGCTACGTTTTACTTTTGTAGCCAAAAACTATCAACAACGTTTTGAGGAATCTTGGCCAATATATTTGGCTACACTTATTTGTTTTTTATAGCTAATAGTTTTTAGCTACAATTCTTTTTAGAAATGTAGCGAAAAGTGTTTAGCTAGGTTCAAATACTTAGAACGTAGCCAAATATTTTTAGCCATGTTTTGTAAAACACAATCAAAATTTTTAGCTACATTTTAACCAAATGTTATACTATTTTGGAATAAACTATTTGCTACATTTTAATCTATATTATTGTATATAATATATTGATATATTTTATTGTTAATTTATGATTAAAAAGGAAAATAATTGATAATTTGAAGCATTGTATATAGAAAATAAAATATTATTAAATTTTTAGTATACTTTTTTCAAATTTCTTGTTGTTTTATTTTCAACTTTTAAAGTAGAGAAATTGTTGTTTTCTTCTTTTCAAAATTTTTAAAATCACCATTAAGAAATGTCGCAATGATTATGCTGCTAAAGGTATATGGATATGCTACTAATGAAAGGAATCCTGTATGAGATTAATTAGTTTTTTATTTTTCATTTAATATTCATCATGTTGTTTTGGTTAATAGATCACAAAATTTACATTGCTAGAATGTTAGAACAAATTTGTGCGGAAGTGGGATATTCGTGTGTGTGAATGAATATCCAAGATCTCCAAAGTAATTTCCTCAGCATTTCTTCTTATTTACAACATTTCTATTGCTTGTTATAAGTTCAGGTTTAAGATGTTCCATTTGCTGATGCTTCTGGTCAGAAATCATGCATTATATTTATACCCATGTTCAAAATTAATGCATGGATTGATAACAACTACAAAGATAAGTAATGAACTTTAACTTGATTGATACGCAACTTTGCATTACATTTGATGATAGAAGACTTTAAAAATTATATGGTGTATGTTGTATAATTTGGTAGTGTATTTATAAAGGTTATGACATGTTTGAAAAAGACAATGCATAAAAGTATTGATTATGTGTGTAGTAGAAACTTTCTTTTCTTATGTGAATAGGTTATAAACTCAATTTTAACCAGTTATAATGACTTATGTATGTCCATTAATAATCTTATATGTTGGACCCCATCTCCGGAGCCCAACTATCGTTCCGAAGTTATAAACATGAGTGAAATATCCCGTAGGGTTATTTCAATGAACCCTCACTTACTTTCCATAAATCTTTTTGGATTCAATACCAAAGGCAATTAATTTTTGTGGAAAGGTAGAACGATTTGTTAGAAATCTATCGCTTTAAAAATCATCTCATTTGGAGGTCGGATGAATAAGTTATGGCCAAAAGAATCCAACATGTTTAAGTCCTTAATCATTTTGTACCTATTTTGGTGCAATTGTCATAACTTTCACTACAAATGTCGAATTGATGTCGTTTTTAGACGGTTTGAAAAAAAACTTCAAGATCTACAACTTTTATAAGAACTCAAAGTGACATTCAACTTATAAAATGGTCAAAATCACGATTTATTGTAGCTATCTCATGAATGTCTGTTTAATGGACATACATGTCCGCCTAATGGACATAGATGGGCTTGGGAGCCATTTTTCACCCGAGAAGGTCAGTTTAATGGACCTAATGTCCGTTAAATGGGCATTGGCAAGGCTGGGGGTCCTTTTTCACTCAAGAAGGTCTGTTTAATGGACATAAGTCACCCAAAACCTCCTTCAAAGCCTCTCCAATGGTTCCTACATCCTTTCTAATATTATATTCACCCATTATCTTCCCAATTTCAACCCTTCTAACACAATACCACTTCAAATCCATTCAAACACCATCTTTTCCCATTAAATCCTCTGATCCCTACTCATTTGATTCATCAAGACCACAAATCCTCATTATTTACCATAGCTGTCTTGGGTTTTTATCCCCTTCAGCATCACCACTTATAATACTCATATCTCTCAACTCCGATATCCAAATTTTGCATAATTTATACCATTGGAAAGCTAAAAGGATAAATTACAACTTCTAAGAAGACTACTTTGTCTAATATGGCATATATTGATCCAGTTTTCTCCTTGAAGTCAATACACAATTTTATACCTATGGAAACTTGAAATATGAAACGTACACTATAAGATAATAAGCACATCCACAAAAGAAACTTCTTCATTTCTCAATTCATTTCTAGATAAAAATGAAGTTCATACATGGCTTTCATTCATAGCTTAATTACATATCAACATTATATCAAAGTCTTAACACAAGTTACAAAAATACATTGGATGCTCAATGTTCAATATACTTATAAAGCTATCCGAAAGTCTAGCCACTAACTTAGTACAAAAGCTAACTACCTTGGAATTTATCCAATTGCCTTGCAAGGATCACTGATCTTCTGAATTTGCACCTAAGGAGAGAAAATTGTGGGTTGAGCTACACACCTCAGTGGTTAATATATTTATAGTCATTGGCAATGAGTCACACAATTAAACATATATAAATATCCATATAGACATGCATGTTTTGTCTTAATCCAGCAATGAAATCTCAACATTCACAATTCCGATACACATCTCATAATTCAATACATCTTCACATAAAACATATTGGATGTAACTTAACATCAAAACATCACGCTCAAATTGCATCATAACTTAACATATCAAAATGCAAATGTACAAATAATTGGCTCAAGGGTTCCGTGGAACAAAACAAAGAAACTGAAGTTTGCTCCGTGAACGAAACAAGTCCACTGTTGCGGTCTAAACAAAACAATATAAATTAAATTCTATCTAGACCAATTAGAGGCAAGCGCACCCCGTTGACAAGTAATATAAATCGGTAAGAACCGGATATCGTATCCAAGGAAAAATTTTCCAACATGTAAGACAATTAAATTAAACGATGAAAAATTACTTAGACGATAAAAAATTGATTGATTTGAAAATAAAATAAAATAAAATAAGTAAATCAAGGAAATATGAAAATTGCAAGATATGAATTAAAACGACTAGATTTAATCAAATGACAAAAGTCGGTTAAGGTATTAGATTTCAATTGGATTAGACATTTAAAATAAAATTATAACGATGGATTGATTTAGGAAATACTTCACTTAAGCAAGTCAAACCCAATGTTCAAGGTGTTCCCTTCTCTTTTAAATCCGAGTCACTACTTAGTACATAGATAATTCGGAATAAAAGGCGGTAAATACAAGAAGCCTAAAATTAAGTTCGTTAATTCTAGGTATCCTCACACAAGATCCTAAGGTTGGTCTACACTTTAGTCTCAAGTATGTCGCTTGATTAATTTTTCGATAAATTAAATCTCATTGGTTGTGACATTCAATCATCTAAGGTCTTAATCTAGGTGATCAAACTAAATTAAGATTAAATATGCATTTAATCAAGCAAAAATCAATACCACAAAAATTATCCTAATCCAATATCAATCTTAACCTTAATCGAAAAGAAAAATTTACTCACACATATTTATTAATGAAACATAAATTATGGTCATAATATATGATTTCATTGATTAAATCCACACAATTAAAATAAATAATGAATTAAAAATAAATTAAAACACCCCTTTATTTTTTTGCGGCTGTATTTTCTCCAGCTCTCCACATTGTTTTTGCTTCAATATCTTCATCAACGTGTTCATGCCAACAGCTGCTTAGTGGAGAGTATGAAATGTTTTTCTAAGTTTTTGGTCCACCCTTAATCACGTTACTTATGCACTTCCTTCCTCTCTAACCAGCTGCCAACTTGTGAGTGTTAATGCCACCTCCTGCTTCTTTTGTTCAGCCCTTTTAATGCCCCCTCCTTCTTGCCTTCAACGTGAGTGATGGAGAGTCTGCACCAGCAGCTCATGATGTTCATCAAGCCACTAGCTAACTTGGTTATCTTCACTCCAACAGCAGCGTCCTTGAGTTGTTTCCCTAGCTATTCACGTTCCTCCTCTCTCCAACCAACAGCTCACGTTATTTTCCTCCTTCGTGTCCAGCTCCCGTATGTGAGTTTTAGAGTGTATGTGAGGGCTGTATGTGTGTTTCTTTTTTCTCCCCTAGCTAACGTTTTTAATCCCCTTTTTTTATGCACCAACCTTCGTTATTTCTTTTTTCCTCCTATAGCAGCAACGTTGTCTCCTCTAACCAGCAGCTGCAACGTCTTCCTCTCCCCAGCAGCTACTAATGTGATCTCCTTTCACTCACTTAGCTTCTACTTGTGTGTTGTTATTTATATGGTTGTGGACTGCTTCTCCAATCTTCCCTCTCTTCATTCCTTGATTACCGTAATTATGTAGTCACACTTCTATTCTTCTTCAAGCTACCGCCAATCTTTTCACATTTTCCAGCTATCTGGTTTTTTTGTCAAATAAACACACTGCTCTCTTATCTCTGCGCCACCACTGCTTTGATTTTTTCTCTATGTAATCAATTTTTTTGTCCCACGCAAGACTCATTCTTTGTCCCTCTCTGCGCATGCCTCCAGCATTTTGTTTACTCCACCAGCTGATTGCATTTTCTCTCTTTTTGCCATCTTTTAGTCACTTTCACGCCCACCAGCTTTCACGTTGCTTTTCTTCACTTCAACTCTGTTGTAGCCATCTTCTTGTCTCCATGTTGAAAAATCTCCAACCTACGCACGCTCATTTCTTTGTTTATGCTGCTGCCATTCTTTTCTTTTTGTTTGTTGTATAATGAATGTCAAACTTTGCTTCACGCCTAACCAAAATCCTTCTTTTATCTCTTTGCCACCAGCTGACTTTTGCTCTCTTGTTTTGTTTCTTTTCTTTAATGTTTTAGCCTCTTCTTCAAGCAAAAAATGTTAACATTTTCTCTTTTCTTTTTTTTTAATATCCTCCCTTTCTTTTAGAGCTTTCCTTGCTTTAGGCTTCCAAATATAATGTGTACCTAAAATTAAAAAAATAATTCTTAATTAGTGCAATTTAAACATTAAATGGACAATAGTTTAGTAAATTATATCTCAAAAATTAATACAAAAATGTCTATTAATAACACCCCCACACTGGAATTGTTGCTTGTCCTCAAGCAACTTACTTAGGCCACAACCAACATATTTTGGCATTTTATTTTCAACACAAAATTAAGTGTTTGCAATCCCTTAAAATTCAGCGAACTCAAGTATCAAGCTATTTAATGTATCATAATATTTTCATCAATGCACATAAACAAAATCAAAGATAGATACATTTGATAAAAAACAAGCACAAAATTAAAATGAATTTTTCTCACGATATTCACTCATGTCACTCAAGTGTATAAGGGTTGTGTTTCGCTCAAAACTTCCTCTAAGAGATTACACTACCATAGGCTTACAAATTCACCTATTTTTCACTACATAGAGTACATGCCATCATGGATCAAAAGGGCTTTTATTCAGGGTTATAATGGGGTTTAGGTTAAGGTGAGGTAAAAAGAACAAAGGCTACTCACAAGTATTCACAAAGTACTAAGTGACGTGGGACAATCAAAAAGAAATTCTGAAATGTACATACAAAAATACGGGACTACAACTACTCATCGCTATCAAATGCTACTTTTTTATCTTTTTATCTTTTCCTTTTTTATCTTTGATTTTTTTCTTTATTTTTTGATTTGTTTTTTTTTCTTTTTTTTGTAACAATACACATAAAGAAAATATTACTAGTACAAATCAACAACAACAGAGTAGATGTACCTCTAAAACATCTCAGAATAGCGTATAAAACAAAAGTCCCTAAATCAAGGAATCAAATATTTAGTACTTCATTCAACTTGTGAAAGGGTAAGGCTAAAAGTTTTCAAGTTTCAATGTAATGCAATTAATAAGAAAACAATAAGGTTAAAGTCTCAAAAGGGGTAACAAGGGAAAAATGATTTGGTGGGTTATTTAAGCTAAAAGTTAAAAACAAAGAAGGCCTTTATCATGTCCACAAAGCATGTAACTAGCAGTATCAAACAGATTCAGAGCAAGTTCTGAAGGTAATCCACATAGAGAAGCATCACACATGACAAAGAAAATAAATGACTATGAGATGCAGTCATATGGCTCAAAACCTCACAAATGTTTAAATGAAAATCTATCAAAATTTTATACATTGCCTCATCACTCAGTATCAGTTATTGACTAAGTTTATGCAATTGACTACTTTAATTAATCCACATGTTTCACTATCCTCTCAAGCTGCCTATTCCAAGTTCATGCAAACAACTCAATTTTCCATCCAACTACTTTAACAGAATCATATGGTCAAATTTATCACAAATAGGACCCAAATTAGCTACCAGAAAAGTCGCAACCATTCAAATGTGTATCTCTCAACATCAACATCAATATCATAAACATTAGCAAGCATATAAGCTCAATCTCCCCACACTTAAAAGGAACATTGTCCCTAATGTTCAAGTAGTCAACAATCAAACAAAAAGAGGGAAAAGAGGAAGAAGAAACTTCCCTAAAAAAAATCAGCCAAGATTTTTTTTTGTCACCAACCACGCAAACCTGAAGAAAACTCAAAACAACTCGAAGAAATGCATTAAACTAAAAAGAAACGCAAAGGAAACAATGAGAAAATAAAAGAAAGAAAATTACAGTCCTACTGAAAGGAATGCACTGTGATCAAGGAGGCAAAGTGTCATGAAGAGACAATTGATCCTTATAAGGGGGATCTTCAATTGAAGGCTTGGGAACTAGCTTGGCCGGACGTTGGAGAAGCTCGTATGCTCTATAATGTGTCCAATATGCCAGCTCCAACTCAACTGCAATATCCTCCAGCTCTTCTTGCAATTCTTTCCCTAACTCTTCTATCATTCCTTGTGGTTCCCCTTCCAACAAATCTGCACAAATAGTAGAAGAATCCTTAGCATCATAAGACTAAATATGAATAAAATGGAAAGAGTCAAGAGTAGAAGGATGCTTCATATCATTGAACACATCAAACACTAGTTCTTCATCTTGAAGTCTTAAGATGAGCTTTCCACGTTGTACATCGATGATGGTTCGTGAAGTAGCCATGAAAGGTCTCCCAAGAATGATGGGGATGCCAATATCTTCCTCCATATTAAGGACTAAAAAATCCACCAGAAAGATGAACTTCTCGACCTTGACCAATACATCCTCAATGATTCCCCTCGGATAAGTGATTGACCTATCTGTCAGATGAAGCGAAATAGTTGTGGGTTTGGGCTCCGCCAATCCTAATTTCCTGAAAACAGAAAGAGGCATTAAATTAATACTCGCACCCAAATCCATTAAAGTCTTATCTATATGTAAATCACCAATAACACAAAGAATAGTAAAACTCTCTAGATCTTTAAGCTTCGGTGGTAGCTTTCTCGACAATATGGCCGAACACTCCTCATTCAGCTTCACCGTGGCATACTCCTCAAGCCTCCTCTTATTAGACAAAATTTCTTTCAAAAACTTAGCATAAGAAGGCATTTGCGCTATGGCCTCAACAAAAGGAATGTTTATATGCAATTTTTTAAATATCTCAAGAAAATGACCAAATTGCTTATCTAATTGCGTACCTTTCAATCTTTGAGGATAAGGAATCCGAGGTCTTACCGGATGTGTGATGGGATCAGCAAATAACCTTGGATGGTCCTCCTTTTCAGCTGGTGCTTCTTTGGCCTCCTTACTACTTTCCTTACTCTCATCTTCTTCACTCTTTTCCACTTCTTTATCCTTCTGCTTCTCCTTAACTTCTTCAAGTTGTCTGTCACTCCTCAATACAATAGCCTTCGCCTGTTCTCTTGGGTTAGCCTCAGTAGTGCTAGACAATGAACCCGAAGGTCTTTCCTTTAACAAACTTTCAATCTGGCTCATCTGATTCTCCAAATGTCTGATAGAAGATTCTTGGTTTTACATCCTGACCTCGGTAGTAGAAATGTACTTTGAGAGTAGATCTTCGAGATTAGATTTCTCTAGTTGTGCAGGATTAGGAGCCTTGAAACCTGGGGGTGGCTATCTCTGAACATTGGATGACTGTGGTTGTGTCACCTGATTGTTCTGCCAAGAGAAATTTGGATGATTCCTCCATCCTAGGTTGTAGGTATTAGAATATGGGTCATCTCGCTGTCTGTTATAATTGCCTACATAATGGCCCTCTTCAGTCTCTTGAGCAAAAGGATTCCCGACTTGACACTCAGAAGATGCATGGGAATCTCCTCCACAATGCTCGCAAACAACGCAACTCCTTAATGAAGAACTAGCTCCTCCTCTCACGCTATGCATCAAATTATCCATCTTCTTTGTCAAAACATCCATATGAGCAAATAAAGCCACCGTATTGTCTACTACTTAAGCTCTTGTAGGTCTTTTGGGATGCCTTTTTGTATGATATTGAAAACCGCTAGTGGTCATCTCATCAATCAACCTGTAGGCTTGATCTGGCGTTTTCCTCATTAAACTACCTCCTGCGGCGGCGTCGATGGTACTCCTGGTCGATGGGTTCATTCCTATATAAAAAGTATTGACCTGCTGCCATGTAGAGAATCCATGACTAGGACACTGCGCCAACATATCCCGAAATCGCTCCCACGCTTCATATAAACTTTCATTTTCATACTGAGTGAAGGAAGTGATCTCATTCTTCATCTTTGCAACCTTGGAAGGAGGGAAAAATTTTGCCAAAAATAATCTCATCATCTCATCCCATGTAGTAATCGATCCCGATTGTAAACTAGCCAACCATGCTCTCGCCTTATCCCTTAAAGAAAATGGAAATAACCTTAATCTCACTGTGTCTTCCGAAACTCCATTTTGTTTGAACAAATCACAAATATCTAAAAATGTCTCCAAATGGGTGTTCGGATCCTCCAAAGGCAATCCTCCAAATTGAGATGCCCTCACCATAGATGTATTGCTGTGAGGAATCTTAAAACTCACAGTTGTGATCGTCGGCCTTATAATGGGAGGCATGGGTCTATTGTTGTGCCCCATAGTCAAATCCATCATAGTCAACTCCCTTCTCTCTTCAGTATGTGGCATCAACCTCTCCTCGCACTGTTTCATCTTTGAAAATTGCTATTCTCTAGTTCTTTTTGCTGAAGTACTACTTTCAGCTAATCTGGTTTCCTTACGCAACCTGCGAGCAGTTTTTTCAATCTCAATATCTAATAGCAAATTCTCGGGCTTTTGACCACGAGTAAGCATAAACAAAATGGAATAAATAAAAAGCAAATAATAACAAAGCTAAGAATAAAAAATAATAATAAAACACACCAAAAAAATAAATAAATAAAACACACCGACGTAAAGTAGTCAAGTAAACAACAATAAAAATGCAAATAAACAACGAAGCAAAAATTAAATCTGAGACAATTAACACCGTCTAATCTAATGACCCACAATAAGAAATCTATTTCCCCAACAACGGTGCCAAAAACTTGTTGCGGTCTAAACAAAACAATATAAATAAAATTCTATCTAGACCAATTAGAGGCAAGTGCACCTCGTCGACAAGTAATATAAATTGGTAAGAACCGGATATCGTACCCAAGGAAAAATTTTCCAACACGTAAGACAATTAAATTAAATGATGAAAAATTACTTAGACGATAAAAAAATTGATTGATTTGAAAATAAAATAAAATAAAATAAGTAAATCAAGGAAATATGAAAATTGCAATATATGAATTAAAACGACTAGATTTAATCAAATGACGAAAGTCGGTTAAGGTATTAGATTTCAATTGGATTAGACATTTAAAATAAAATTATAACGATGGATTGATTTAGGAAATACTTCACTTAAGCAAGTCAAACCCAATGTTTATGGTGTTCCCTTCTCTTTTAAATCCGAGTCACTACTTGGTCCATAGATAATTCGGAATAAAAGGCAGTAAATACAAGAAGCCTAAAATTAAGTTCGTTAATTCTAGGTATCCTCACACAAGATCCTAAGGTTGGTCTACACTTTAGTCTCAAGTATGTCGCTTGATTAATTTTTCGATAAATTAAATCTCATTGGTTGTAGCATTCAATCATCTAAGGTCTTAATCTAGGTGATCAAACTAAATTAAGACTAAATATGCATTTAATCAAGCAAAAATTAATACCACAAAAATTATCCTAATCCAATATCAATCTTAACCTTAACCAAAAAGAAAATTTACTCACACATATTTATCAATGAAACATAAATTATGGTCATAATATATGATTTCATTGATTAAATCCACACAATTAAAATAAATACTGAATTAAAAATAAATTAAGAAAATAAATTAAAACACCCCTTTATTTTTTTGCGACTGTATTTTCTCCAGCTCTCCACGTTGCTTTTGCTTCAATATCTTCATCAATGTGTTCATGCCAACAGTTGCTTAGTGGAGAGTATGAAATGTTTTTCTAAGTGTTTGGTCCACCCTTAATCACGTTACTTATGCACTTCCTTCCTCTCTAACCAGCTGCCAACTTGTGAGTGTTAACGCCACCTCCTGCTTCTTTTGTTCAGCCCTTTTAACGCCCCCTCCTTCTTGCCTTCAACGTGAGTGATGGAGAGTCTGCACCAGCAACTCACGATGTTCATCAAGCCACCAGCTAACTTGGTTATCTTCACTCCAACAACAACGTCCTTGAGTTGTTTCCCCACCTATTCACGTTCCTCCTCTCTCCAACCAATAGCTCACGTTATTTTCCTCCTTCATGTCCAGCTCTCGTATGTGAGTTTTAGAGTGTATGTGAGGGCTGTATGTGTGTTTCTTTTTTCTCCCCTAGCTAACATTTTTAATCCCCTTTTTTTATGCACCAGCCTTCGTTATTTCTTTTTTCCTCCTATAGCAGCAACGTTGTCTCCTCTAACCAGCAGCTGCAACGTCTTCCTCTCCCCAGCAGCTACTAACGTGATCTCCCTTCACTCACTTAGCTTCTACTTGTGTATTGTTATTTATATGGTTGTGGACTGCTTCTCCAATCTTCCCTCTCTTCATTCCTTGATTATCGTAATTATGTTGTCACACTTCTATTCTTCTTCACGCTGCCGCCAGTCTTTTCACATTTTCTAGCTATTTGGTTTTTTTGTCAAATAAACACACTGCTCTCTTATCTCTGCGCTGCCACTGCTTTGATTTTTTCTCTATGTAATCAATTTTTTTGTCCCACGCAAGACTCGTTCTTTGTCCCTCTCTGCGCATGCCTCCAGTATTTTGTTTACTCCACCAATTGATTACATTTTCTCTCTTTTTGCCATCTTTTAGTCACCTTCACGCCCACCAGCTTTCACGTTGCTTTTCTTCACTTCAACTCTGCTGCAACCATCTTCTTGTCTCCATGTTGAAAAATCTCCAACCTACGCACGCTCATTTCTTTGTTTATGCTGCTGCCATTCTTTTCTTTTTGTTTGTTGTATAATGAATGTCAAACTTTGCTTCACGCCTAACCACAATCCTTCTTTTATCTCTTTGCCGCCAGCTGACTTTTGCTCTCTTATTTTGTTTTTTTCTTTAATGTTTTAGCCTCTTCTTCATGCAAAAAACGTTAACATTTTCTCTTTTTTTTTTAATATCCTCCCTTTCTTTTAGAGTTTTCCTTGCTTTAGGCTTCCAAATATAATGTGTACCTAAAATTAAAACAAATAATTCTTAATTAGTGCAATTTAAACATTAAATGGACAATAGTTTAGTAAATTATATCTCAAAAATTAATACAAAAATGTCTATTAACATCCACTTTTCGGATCTCGTGGCCACAAATGGGTTGTCGGGAGAAGGCTTTATGTCGACGTGCATGTGACTACGAAGCGATTCCTCTCTCGCCCAAACACAATCAAAGCTCATGCTCAATTTAAACATTCACAATTTTATATTTTCATGTTTTTTCTTCTTTCCATTCAAATCAAAAAGCCATGACATAATTCAATGGTATAACATGATCATACTCACAATTTAACCATATTAAAATGTCATACATCTTTCCATGCATAACATAACATAAAACATATCATAGCAATTCACAATTTATCAATTCAAGCATATATATACACACATATGCACATTGCCCATTTACACAATAACCATAAATATTTTGCCCACCTTATAACTCTTAAAAATCCAAACTCAATTTTGCCCTTCCTCTTGCTCTTTGATAGGTTGGTCTTGATTTCCTAACACAATCAAAATTCTCATTTAATTCCAATTCAAACGGAAATTCCCCAAATTTCTATAATCTCAACAAAATGAAATTAACACAAATCAATCTCAAACTTAACCTACCTATAGTCCATCTAGATTAGAAAACCCAAAACCTAGCTTAGAAACCCTAAAAATTAATGGGTCCTCTTAATCATCTTCTTCCTGCAATCATTTCCAACACCAAAACCCCTTTCTCTCTCTAAAACATCTACATTCACAACTCAACCCATTTTTTCAATAAAGCAAGAAGAAAAGATGAAGAACTTACCTTAAGAAGCTTGATTCCTTCTTCTTCGCATGATTTTCTTCTTTCTTTCCCTAGCTTCTTCGATTTTTCTTCTCTTCTTTCCTTTCTCTCACGTTTTCTCCTCCTCTCTATGGCTTTTCACCACACCTCCCACTCTTCTTCTAATTTTAAGACAAGTTTTGCTCTTTTCTTCCAATTATGCACCTCACTCACTTAGCCTTTCCCATTTTACCCCTATTTTGTCTTTTATTTCTCTAACCCTTTAATCCACTTAACTCCCACATTAATTCTAAGTCCCAATCTCTCCAACAAATGTTCAGTTTCTATTCATACCTACTAAATTAATGACCCAATTCTAAAAAATAAATAATTAAACCAACAAACAAACATAAATAAATAATTAAGCAAATAATAAGTAATTTAACAAAAATCAGGATCCAACATTATAAGTGTGCTAAATGTTAAAAAAACATTCAAATAAGAAGTCTTTTATTCTTAAAGTTGTCAGATCATTTATTAGTCTGTGGCATGTGCTTTGGGTTTTATTAATCTTTAAGGTTGAGTGGAAAATTTAGAATGTGCTTATGAAGGAGATTTATGGTTGGCTAAAAAATTAAGTTTCAATGATTTTTGTTTTTTGTGAATATTTTGTTAATTGCATATAACTTCATAAAATTTTTCGTTTCTTTATTTAATTCTACACTCTACTTATGTATTGATTATATCTATGATATGATTGTTTCTATTTCCTTTTCAGAATAAAACCGTTAACATAAATTCATTGCAAAATATCGAGATGGCAAATAATTTTCGATAGCAAAAATGAGCTTTAGTAGGAGGTATCTGACAAAATTCCCCATGTTGAAAGAAATCGATGCTCAACAAATCTACTCACCATTTGCCTTCAATGACCATCTTTTTCTTTAAGGGTTTTAGTATCATTCGAATTAGCTCTCTTTCTTTATTATTTGTATCTCATTTTCTATTAAGAAGTTGTGACGATTATGGAGTCATTTAATCAGATATGCATATGTTCGAATTTGGGTTCCTTGTACTATTTAATTTATCTTTTTTAGTTTTTAGTTTTTATGATTTAATTTTTCAAAGGAATGTTAAGAAGTTAAGGTGATTGTTCTATATTATTTGTTCCTTAAGTGAAACGCATGGTACATGCGGTTCATCTAATTTACTATTTCATACTACACCTAGGAAATCATTAAATGTATCTTCTGCTAGTTTAATTAAAGCAAAGAAGTTGGTGGAAGAGGCTTTCAATAAATTAATTATTGAAAGAAGATCTTTGTCTATTTCAATTGATATAAAAAATTATGCATTTCGTGACAATTATTAAAATCGTTGCCAAAGGGTCGTCACTAATAGATAAGCCTTTTGCGATGATTTTGAAAAAAAGCTTGCCAATTTGCAACAATTTTAGAAATCGTAATTGGAGGGTAAGCCAAAAGTATAATTTAAGCTACAATTGTCACAAAGCAGTAGCCAAAGGGCTACCTTGTTGTAGTGCTTACAAGTAAAAGATGTATCTTTTCAGAAAGACGTTGATAAATGTATTACATTTTTACAAATTGTGATTATAATCAATTAGTACGATGGTAGAATATAAGGTAAAATTAAAATTTTATTTCGTTTTGTATCTGTCAAAATTCAAAAAATTAAGAAAATATTTAAAGTCTTAATTTATTATAAATATAATTTAAGGATTAACTTCATTAATTCTTGTTGTTAGCCCTATTAACGTAAAATGTCAAATAAGTTAATTTCATTCATATTAGTACATATATAATTTTTAATAAATAAAATAATAAATCAATCGACTATTCAATTATTAATTTTGAAAATAATCATCAAATTTTAATATTCTAATTTGTTAAATATTTTAATCTTTTAAAT
The DNA here is from genome assembly GCA_029891385.1 of Erythroxylum novogranatense. Lineage (NCBI taxonomy): Eukaryota > Viridiplantae > Streptophyta > Magnoliopsida > Malpighiales > Erythroxylaceae > Erythroxylum > Erythroxylum novogranatense. Next base: position 25,885,040 of record CM057225.1, read on the forward strand.
ATAATATGGTGTCTAGCATAGAAGAGCTCAACTTGTACGGCGTTGACGATAGAAATTGATAATATTTTATATTTATATTTAAAAATTTTATTTCTAATTAGTACTATAAAATTAAATTAAAATTTACATTTTAAATATAATTTATCCAGCAATATAATCATGCCAATTCATTTAGCAATTTAAACTATTTCTTCTAAGTAGGCTATAATTGAATCAGAAATCGATGACTTTTCCTTTCCATTTGTGATAAAATTCACAATCAAGATTTTGTTAACTTGTAATAACAACCTCTTTAGATTACACTTGGTAATCAAGTCTAGGCCTTACTTAGTCCAACCAAAAGTTGATGAGTTAGGTCAGATGTTGGAAAAAATAATGTCATTTTTTTTTCATTATAAATAAAAAATCAAGTCTGTTTGATTCAGTTTAAATTTTGGACCGCTTGAGCTTGGGTAAAAGATGTCGAGTTGGGTTCAGGAATGGGTGGGCCCAGATTGGTCTGACCGATTTCCTTCCTGGCTATTGTCACCTTTAATTTAGATTAACTTATAACTATCTTTTTTAAACATAAAAAAGACTTTGCAAGTCTTTCTTTTGAACTGTTAGAGCTCTTATTTTGGGTGATATTTAACCTTGGTTGCTTTCGAAATGAATGTCAATTGATTTTCTCCCATTATTTATATAAATGAGCTTCATCAGTTTATAGTAGTAAAAAAGATTTTTCAGAGACTCTTACATTTTTGGGTTGCACATATTGCTTAAACAAGGTAGAGAATAATAGAATTAACAAAAAAAAATTGGTGGCTTTTAGGAAAGGAAAAGGCAAGATATGCTCAATCCTTTCTCTCTTTTTTTTTTTCTTTCTGAAATAATAAGGTACTCTTGCTTTACATCAGCTAATTACTTGATCTTTACTATAATTCTTCTCCTTTTTCTCTTTATAATTATATAATGTATTTACGGATTTAGCCTTTCAATTATCATCGTTAGGTATAAATTTTTCTTATATATAAATGTTTACAATGATATTTCCTACCAAGAATTTCTTGAAAATGGACTCTACATATAACTAGAAGCTGTAAATTTTATTTTTATATAAATAAATTTGGTCTCTATTAAAATTCCTCCGGCTATCCTGTAAAGTATCGTAATAAGCTTGGATGACTTGTACTGAGAAAAGATTGTTCTGCATAACTATACAAAAGAATCAGTTCGGAAAATTTCCTTCAGATCCAAGTTCTATCAAATAATAAATTATACTATATCATTTTAACCCTAGTGGGGGTAGCTGGGGTCAAAATAGCTTCGTCCTTGCCTCTTCAAAATCACGACAGCATTAATATTTAATATACACATGCACAGCTCTCTTGTTATATGCTGTACTGGTCTCTAACCCCGCCTAACTCTTAGCCAAAAAAACAAATGGAAGTGGACGGTAGACAAGAAAATATATCTTTAATTAAAAAGTATTTTTTTCTCTTCAATGAAAATCTCTCTCTCTTTTCTAAGGTTGTTTCGTCTCATCTTTTCACCCTTTCCGGAGAAGAAGTCCCCCGGCCTTACATTAAAGAATTTAAAACAGGAGCGATCTTTGACTGCCGGCAACCACAACAGACGACAACAATAAATGATAGCCGGAGCTGTGTTTTCTTTTTTATTTTAATATGAAAGAAAATACAGTATTTGCCAAAAAGTGTTGCAATTCCTTACCATTTGGGTACCTAAGCATTTGTGTCAACATCTTTTGTATCCTTCATAAATCAAGGACTACAAACTATAAACGACATTAAATTACAAGACAACCAAATCAATATCCAAAGAGAACAATCAGCCTACTTTAAGAATACTTTATTATTTTTCAATTTTCTTTATAATGTGAATTCATCTTTATTATCTTGAATTCTTTTTTGTAGTTTGTGATTCCCTTTTTGCTACAATCAATTATTTTCTTTACTTCTTTCCTCATTTAAACTTATTTTAGCATCTTTGGTGGTTTAGAACTCCATTTTCTAGGTTTACAAAAACTCACTTATATTGTCAACAAAAAATTAGGTACAAATGCTAAGAGAATTTCTCATTGATATGTCTAAAATCTACATTAACACCAATAATTTAGCATGACTTGTGGGACTCGATCCCATGAAAAAGGAATAAAAAAGAAGTCGTTGTGCCTTTGACCATAGAGGAAGAAGTCCTTACAATAATAGGAAATGAAAGTTTTATATCATAGATTGTAGAAAATCTTAAGAAGGCAACTTTGCCTTTAGCTAACTATTGTATCAATGAGAATCCAAAATCGATGCAATGGAATAACGTTGCTTGCACAAACAAAATTCTAGAATTGAAATCTAACACAACCTCTATAGTCGACATAATTAAGATGTTGACAGAGAAGATTGATAAATTGTCTACTAATCTAATACAATTTGTTGCGTAGAATTCCCCTGCTCTAGTAAAACAAAAATTTAGAGGCTTAGGGCACATCCTGCTCTTAATACAATGGAAGTTGGGAAGTGCAGTTTCCTTTTAGTTGTGTCCTTTGTAGAAAAGATACATTCCTCCTTATAAAAGAGAGGATGTTCCTGTGGTGCCTTTGCATCAATCGTAGAAGTGGCTAACAAGTAGTCAGGCCTTAAATTCACACTAGGCAGGGATTTGGCAGGGAGACAAAAGCTAACAGATCATAATACAATTTAGCGGTAACACTGTAGTGGTAAACTACAATCCTATTATTCCCTCATTACAAATAAGATTACAAATCAATATGAAAACTGTTAGAGAAGTTGTCTAAGAATTTTATAGACCTAGTTTAAGACAACTTGACTACCTAGAATTCCATAAACCTTATCTAGAGCATACTTACCTCGAGGATCCTTATCCTTAATGTTATAAAATTCCTAAATTCAACTTGCTTTTTGGAGAAGATGACCAATCAACTATCAAGCATATTGCCAAATTCACCATACAATCTGGAGAATTAGTCAATTATAAAAACTTCAACAATTTTAAATTACCTAAAAAAGGTCTGGACATTAGATTACGAAACAAATTCCAAGGCATAGAATTTCATGATTTATGTGAACTAGTAGAAAAAGTTTTCAAATCTGAAGAGCTTTTTAGTGAAGAAGGACACCAAAAAAAGAATTTAAAAAACATTTATATTACAAAGACGAATTCTTACAATTCCACAATAGCTAAAGTCAACATACTCGGAACTAGTGTTTGCCCCCTTTTTACATAAAGCCTAAAAAAATCAAAAGGAAAATACATGCTCCATCTATTCAAGTTTAGTATACCTTTTACACTTCCAAGACAGAGGAGTTCTTTGATTATTTATTGTAAGAAAACTCATTACTTTATTGCTCAAACATAGAATTCCTACAAAAGTGTAAATATCACAACACCTGGAGCTGCCTGATAAATTCATGTTAGGGGTTTAAGAATATGGTCCAAAATTGAATCATTAAGGGAATTCTATTGTTCATTAAATTTGACCAAACTATGCTGATAAATGAAACTCATTCCTACTAGTGGTAATCGTTAATGCCATTGAATTTGATTTATGCCTACCACTTGATGTTAAAAAGAAGTTGAAGATTATGGAAGATCATTTAGCATCAACATCCAATTTAGGAACACATGTTTTTATTCATAACTATAATATTAATTTTAGGAATGGGAGATGAATTCCTATAATCCAATAGAAGGGAGAAATTTTAAGATAAAATCAGTAAATATAGTTTACCCAAGTCTTTAGACAAAGATATGAACCTAGAATTTTGATTTTTTTGCGTAGGTAGCCTAAACTTATGGTGCCATCATGAGTGTTACTATCTTGATAGTGGGAGTGAATAAGACACCCTAAAAACCCGATACCTTTAACTTAAACTTAAAGAAAAGGCTTCAACGATAAAGTTCACTATGAAGATTGAGAAAAATAAGCTAGCATTTGAAATTGTAAACTTAAAAAAAGTCATCCCTTATAAGACTTGTCTTCTCTAAAGAAAGTATCGTGAATCCTAGTAATAAGAAGGGATGTATATAAGCTATTAATGAGACATAAGGCAAGATAACAAAAAATCTTAGGAGAGGAGAATGCAAAATGTTAGTATTGACAACGAGACCAATAATTCCAAACAAAGATGGTGTTAAAAAAGTCAGCTAATACTACGACCTAGCATATAGGACCTCTAAATTTTAAGGTTGACGTTAACGGAAGATCAACTTTGAAAACGTTGGTTAATAATTAGTCAACAGTAAATATTATGCCGACTAAATTGATGATATATTTAGGTAAAGACAATGCAGATTTAATCTTAATGGAAGTATATGGTGTTGCATTTAATGGTGAAACTACTAAAGCATGAGGAATTCTCCTTATAAATATTTACTTTATCTGTTGTCAAAACCCACTGTTGGACCCTGATTTTTAAGTGGAAATTAGAAATTATAAAATGAAATTAAATGAGGAAATATGGCATGATTCTTTGAAATGAATAAAACGTATAAATGAATTTATGAGCTTTTGATAAAAAGAAAGACAATTGGGTTTCTTTGTGTTTTGCATATGCTTGATAAAAAGATGAGGTTTTGTGTTTTGCGTTTGGATGTGAGAATTGAAAGATGTGGATAAGTGAAGTGTTGTGCAGGTTGAAGATTTTGGCTAGCGAAAATTTAGGAGAAATGCTGTCAAAATTTTACATATGGGCAGAAACTTTGACTGAAATATTGACTTAGCTAGAGGTTAAAATTGCTTTGAAGTTCTTCATGAAAGTTTTAGATTATGTTTTGATCTTTCCATTGACGTAAAATATGGAATTTTTGAAACATGGAATAAGAAGTTCTGATTTTTACAAGTTGTTGTTACTGTTTGGGAAGAGTATTAGTGGACATAAACTTTGATTGGAAATTCGACTCCCTTAGAGGCCAAATTGATTTTTCTATCCTCACGAAAGTTGTAGATTGCTTTTTTATCTTTTTATTGATATAAAATATGATATGTTTGGACCTTGGAGTTGAAAGATAGAAATTTTAGAAGTTGAGTTACTGTTTTGGGATGACTAGTAGGGGCAGTGACTTTGATTGAGATTTTGACCCCTTTAGAGAAGGAATTGATTTTTCCATTCTTCATGGAAGTTGTATATCTTCCTTTCAGCTTTCTTTTGATACCAATTTTGTGAATTTTGGACTTCTTTGTAAAAAGTTATGAATTCTTTAAAGTCAGTATGAGTTTTGGACCGACCTTTTTTTTGGACGAGTGACCTTTGTTTTGGCCGACCGACCTTTGTTTTGACCGAACGACCTCCGTTTTGGCTGACCGACCTCTGTTTTAGCCGACCGATCTCTGTTTTGGCTGACCAACCTTTGTTTTGGCCTACCGACCTTTGTTTTGCCAGACCTAATCCTACCCTCTCTCTCTTTTGCTTATATCTTTTTCGTCCGACATTCGATTGACTTGGCTTTTGAAGCGTTGGATTTCTAAGACATCCCTCTATCTTTTATTGAAAATTTGAGAATTTTTGAGATTAAAGTGAAAGATTTTAATTTAATCAAATTGAGTTAGATAATTTTCTGAACATGGTCCAGTCTTATGAGAAATTCTTAGTTTGTTGAGATCCGATTGATCTGATTCTTATTGAAAAATAAAATAGAGACAAGGGTCTACAAGTCATATGAAGGAATCAAATTTCAATTTAGCCCCAAAGATTTTCAATTTCTGAATTGAAGTCGGGTTTAGTGTGCAGTCTTAGATTAGTAAGAGCTGAAAGAATTTTGGCCATAACTTTTGCTCTAGTTATCCAAATGAGGTGATTCTTGATTTGGATTAAACTAGAGAAATAGGGCTACAAACTTTCTAAAGGATTTGAGTTTCAATTTAGTCTCTAAGATTGTAAATTTTTGGATGAAAGTAAATCGCTGGAAAATGTTTTAGCATAAGCCAAGTCCGAAATGTTTGGAGTATAACTTTAGGAGTAGTGTACCAAATTAAATGATTTTGGTGGCATAATGAATTTTAGATTATAAAGAACATTTCTCTAGAAAGAAGTTTTGGCAAATTCCTTCAATTTGATGATTTGAAAAATGTCCTAAGTTAAGCATGTTTTGATGAATTTTGAGACTTTGTTATATTTTATGATGTTGAGAACTTAATTAGCATGTTAATGTGAATAATTAACATGTTAAATTGAGTAAGAGCATATGGGATAAGTTGATTGGATTGGATTAAATTAAAGTGATAGAAATTAAAGTGTAAGGAAGGCATGAAGGGCAAAATTGGAAGGTTACTTAAGCTTTTAAGTTTCTAGGCTTTTAAGGAAGGGCATTATGGTCTTTTCTCATTCATTAAAGGGAAGAGGAGTTGGCTGCCGTTTAAAGAGAAAAAGGAAGCACAAAAAGTTTAGAAGAAAGGAAGAAATGAAAGAAGAAAAGAGAGAGTGAAGCTTCGGTGGTTTAGAAAAGAAAAGAAGAAGAGGGATTTTAGGGTTTCGATTTTTATGGGCTTTCAAGAAGGATTTTCATGTAGATTCTAAAGGGAAAAGATAGAAGAAGAGGAGAGCTCCAAGATGGGCCAAGAAAATCCAAAAATGGTGAAGAATTGAGGTAAGAGAAAATTTTGACTTGTTAGATTTTAAAGAAGTTTTGGTTTATATAGCTTGGATATTGTACGAGTTTTTGATTTCTAAGCTCGATTTTGGAGATATCATGGTTTAAATTGTTCAATTTTGGATATTTATGAATTAAGGTTTTTGTCTTGGATGAGGAAAATTAAGGAAAAGAATGGAGAAATTGAGGCATTAAACAAGTTCCAAGCACGGATATGAGGTGGGTACTATGTTTATATTTTGAATTATAAGCCATGTAAATGTTTTCGAAAAATTAAGAAAGAAAGTATCGAATTTTATTTGTTTGCGAATGTTTTTTGAAAAATGGTTACAACTTTTAAATGTTTTGATAAATTATGAAAATTGTTGCATTTCTGGTTTGAGAATGATCGTGCATTTGATATATGAATTTGTGCGAAATATATGACATTATGTGTGACATTGTGATTTCATGAATGTCTTTATGTTTGAATGAGATGATATGAAAGACTGAATTTCGAAAAGTGCCTTCGGGCAAATCCGATTGATTTTCAAGTATGAAATGTGTTATGTGGGTTTGGTTAGGTCCCATAAGTTGAGTCAAGTGCACTTGTCTTCTTTTTAAAGGCTTCTCCCGCCTGCCCGCTAGTGGCACTTGAGCTCCATTTCAGACACCCATAAGTTCACGACTACACTAGACCACTATGCGGAAAAGTGTAGTACGTTCTATTCACGACTGCACAGGACCGCTATGCGGGAATGTGTAGTACATTCCATTTTGGACCGACCCAAACCATTTTGATGTGTTATGTGTTTTTGATTTTGTTTATAATTTGATCCATTTTTAATGTGATGCATTCATGTTTTGAAGTTGTTCATGAATTGTGAAAAATTTAAGAATTTTGAGAAATGAGAAATTGGGATTTTCAACCGTGAAATTTTTGGAAATTGTTTATGATTGATTTGAAAAGTTGAAAAGTTTGAAAAATAAGCTTTTGATAAAATTTTCTACTATGAAATGTTTATAAATGGAAAAATTAATTTTGAAAATGATTTTGCTTATTTTTCGATGTATAAACATGTTATCCATGAGTTGTCGAGCTCATCACCTTTCATCCCCATCTCCAGGTATCGAGCTGGAGATTGGATGAAAGAAAGTCAAGGCTTTTGTTCGATTTTGTTTGTCCTGTGTTTTATGTATTTGGGATTTTGGTATTGGTTTTGTACATGGCATGGAATGCCATTAATATTTTTGTAAGCAATTATTTCATAAGGTGTATGAATTATGAAGAATTATGAAATTTGTGTATTGAATTGAGATAAATTATGAATTTGTGTAAGTTATGAATGACTGAGATATGAATGTGACTGTATATGAATGAGATTGTTTATGATATGGATTCTAGACGGGAGGTCCGATGATTCTGCTTATTGATGGAGACTTATTGAAGTGTTATAGGTATAGAAATGTGTTTGTTTATGCTGGAATTGAGATATTGAAGTGCTTTTCGTATATAGTTGATTGTCATGCATGAGATTTTTATTGCAAAAGAAGAATAAGATGTTTAAAAGATTAATTATGGGATTTGTATAATTGTATAAGACGAATATTATGATTTGAGTTTTTGATTGAGGTAATGGAATTGATGAATTCTAAATTGAAGAAGTGTATTGCTTTGTATGAGATTAAGTAAAATGAAATTGAATTTTTTTATACTGGATTGGATTGGTTTAGTCTAAGGTTTCCAATGCTAGTTTTCCTAAGTTACATGTTTTCGGATGTCGGAAATTTGTTTGAGTTCGATTGAATCATTTGTGTGCTTTGATTGGATTCGCTTTTGATTCTGAACCAATTCGTTTCATTTCCGATTCGTTCGCCTTTGATCCAATTTGCTTTCTTTGACTTTCACCATATGTTTCCGCTTCGGACTCTTTTTCTTTTTTTCGTTCATTTCTTTCGCTTTGTTTCTGTTTTCGTTTTCCGTTCTTCCGGTTGGGGTCCAGTTCTGAAATCGGGTCCCAATATTTATGGTATCAGAGCGCCAGTATTAGGATCTTACATGGGAACATGTGCATAAGTGATATGCATGAGAAGTTTGATAAGAGTTTGAATGGATAGAATTGAATTAGTGAGAATGTGATATTGATGTGAATAAGTTTTCATGAATTATTTGAGGAATTAAAGTGATTGTTTGATTAAGGTGTCAAGAATATGATTGATTATAAGAATGTGTGTATGGAAATTAAGATTAGAAATTCATGATGAATATGGATGATTTGACTTAGAATATATGTGAGATGCAATAACGGGTATTTAAAAGATGAGATGAGTGATAGAGATATAGATATGTATAGAAGTTCAAAGGTTGAGATTGAATGGTTTTGGTCCATATCAAGGTTATCAAAAATTGGACCATTGACTTGTGTAAAAAAAGATTAAGAAACATTGATTTATGGATATAGTGATTTGATATGATATTGGTGGTATTAGATGCAAGAAGTGACAATTTGTGCATAAATTGAAAAATATGTGTGATAAGGAATTAGATAAGAAAGTGATTGACTGTGGTCATTTAGAAGAAATTAGTTAAGAGAATGTGTTACTTGGTGATTTTTTAAGTTAGAATTTCTAGGACGAAATTATTTTAAGAGGGGGAGAAATGTTAGACCTCGATTTTTAAGTGGAAATTAGAAATTATAAAATGAAATTAAATGAGGAAATATGGCATGATTCTTTCAAATGAATAAAAAGTATAAATGAATTTATGAGCTTTTGATAAAATGAAAGACAATTGGGTTTCTTTGTGTTTTGCATATGCTTGATAAAAAGATGAGGTATTGTGTTTTTTGTTTGGATGTGGGAATTGAAAGATGTGGATAAGTGAAGTGTTGTACAGGTTGAAGATTTTGGCTAGCGAAAATTTAGGAGAAATGCTATCAAAATTTTACATATGGGCAGAAACTTTGACTGAAAAATTAACTTACCTAGAGGTTAAAATTGCTTTGAAGTTCTTCATGAAAGTTTTAGATTATGTTTTGATCTTTCCATTGATGTAAAATATGGAATTTTTGGAACATGGAATAAGAAGTTCTGATTTTTACAAGTTGCTGTTACTGTTTGAGAAGAGTATTAGTGGACAGAAACATTGATTGAAAATTCGACTCCCTTAGAGGTCAAATTGATTTTTCTGTCCTTCATGACAGTTGTAGGTTGCTTTTTGATATTTTTATTGATATAAAATATGACATGTTTGGACCTTGGAGTTGAAAGATAGAAAATTTAGAAGTTGAGTTACTGTTTTGGGATGACTAGTAGGGGCAGTGACTTTGATTGAGATTTTGGCCCCTTTAAAGAAGGAATTGATTTTTCCATTCTTCATGGAAGTTGTACATCTTCCTTTCAGATTTCTTTTGATACCAATTTTGTGAATTTGGAACTTCTTTGTAAAAAGTTATGAATTCTTTAAAGTCAGTATGAGTTTTGGACCGACTTTTGTTTTGGACGAGCGATCTTTGTTTTGGCCGACCAACCTTTGTTTTGGCCGACCGATCTTTGTTTTGGCCGAACGACCTTCGTTTTGGCTGACCGACCTCTATTTTGGCTGACCGATCTCTGTTTTGGCCGACCGACCTTTGTTTTGGTCTACCGACCTTTGTTTTGCCAGACCTAATCCTACCATCTCTCACTCTTTTTCTTATATCTTTTTCGTTCGACATCCGATTGACTTAGTTTTTGAAGCGTTGAATTTCTAAGACATCCCTCTATCTTCGTATTGAAAATTTGAGAATTTTTGAGATTAAAGTGGAAGATTTTAATTTAATCAAATTGAGTTAGATAATTTTCTAAACATGGTTCAGTCTTAGGAGAAATTATTGGTTTGTGGAGATCCGATTGATCTGATTCTTATTGAAAAATAAAATAGAGACATGGGGCTACAAGTCATATGAAGGAATCGAATTTTAATTTAGCCCCAAAGATTTTCAATTTCTGAATTGAAGTCGGGTTTAGTGTGCAGTCTTGGATTAGTAAGAGCTGAAAGAATTTTGGCCATAACTTTTTCTCTAGTTATCCAAATGAGGTGATTCTTGATTTGGATTAAACTAGAGAAATAGGGCTACAAACGTTCTGAAGGATTCAAGTTTCAATTTAGTCTGTAAGATTATAAATTTTTGGATGGAATTAAATTGCCAGAAAATGTTTTAGCATAAGACAAGTGCGAAATGTTTGGAGTATAACTTTAGGAGTAGTGTACCAAATTAAATGATTTTGGTGGCGTAATGAATTTGAGATTATAAAGAATATTTCTCTAGAAAGAAGTTTTGGCAAATTCCTTCAATTTGATGATTTGAAAAATGTTCTAAATTAAGCATGTTTTGATGAATTTTGAGACTTTGTTATATTTTATGATGTTGAGAACTTAATTAGCATGTTAATGTGAATAATTAACATGTTAAATTGAGTAAGAGCATATGGGATAAGTAGATTGGATTGCATTAAATTAAAGTGATAGAAATTAAAGTGTAAGGAAGGCATGAAGGGAAAAATTGGAAGGTTACTTAAGCTTTTAAGTTTCTAGGCTTTTAAGGAAGGGCATTATGGTCTTTTCTCATTCATTAAAGGGAAGAGGAGTTGGCTGCCGTTTAAAGAGAAAAAGGAAGCACGAAAATTTTAGAAGAAAGGAAGAAATGAAAGAAGAAAGAGAGAGTGAAGCTTCGGTGGTTTAGAAAAGAAAAGAAGAAGAGGGATTTTAGGGTTTTGATTTTTATGGGCTTTCAAGAAGGATTTTCACGTAGATTCTAGAGGGAAAAGATAGAAGAAGAGGAGAGCTCCAAGATGAGCCAAGAAAATCTGAAAATGGTGAAGAATTGAGGTAAGAGAAATTTTTGACTTGTTATATTTTAAAGAAGTTTTGGTTTATATAGCTTGGATATTGTATGAGTTTGTGATTTATAAGCTCGATTTTGGAGATATCATGGTTTAAATTGTTCAATTTTGGATGTTTATGAATTAGGGTTTTTGTCTTAGATGGGAAAAATTAAGGAAAAAAATGGAGAAATTGAGGCTTTAAACAAGTTCCAAGCATGGATATTAGGTGGGTACCATGTTTATATTTTGAATTATAAGCCATGTAAATGTTTTAAAAAAATTAAGAAAGAAAGTATCGAATTTTATTTGTTTGCGAATGTTTTTTGAAAAATGGTTACAACTTTTAAATGTTTTGATAAATTATGAAAATTGTTGCATTTCTAGTTTGAGAATGATCGTGCATTTGATATATGAATTTGTGCGAAATATATGACATTATGTGTGACATTGTGATTTCATGAATGTCTTTATGTTTGAATGAGATGATATGATGGACTGAATTTCGAAAAGTGCCTTCGGGCAAATTCGATTGATTTTCATGTATGAAATATGTTATGTGGGTTTGGTTAAGTCCCATAAGTTGAGTCAAGTGCACTTGTCTTCTTTTTAAAGGCTACTCCCGCCTGCCCGCTAGTGGCACTGGAGCTCCATTTCGGACTCCCATAAGTTCACGACTACATTGGACCGCTATGCTGGAAAGTGTAGTATGTTTTATTCACGACTGCACAGGACCGCTATGCGGGAATGTGTAGTACATTCCATTTTGGATTGACCCAAACCATTCTGATGTGTTATGTGTTTTTGATTTTGTTTATAATCTGATGCATTCATGTTTTGAAGTTGTTCATAAATTGTGAAAAATTTAAGAATTTTGAGAAATGAGAAATTGGGGTTTTCAACCGTGAAATTTTTGGAAATTGTTTATAATTGATTTGAAAAGTTGAAAAGTTTGAAAAATAAGCTTTTAATAAAATTTTCTACTGTGAAATGTTTATAAATGGAAAAATTAGTTTTGAAAATGATTTTGCTTATTGTTCGATGTATAAACATGTTATCTACGAGCTGTCGAGCTCATCCCCTTTCATCCCCATCTCCAGGTATTGAGCTGGAGATTGGATGAAAGAATGTTAGACCCCGAATTTTTTTTTTATTTTTTTATGACTATATTAAGCATGAACTGTGATAATTATGTATTTATGTCTTAGTTTGATTAATTTTGGAGTATTAGTGGATAATTGAGGTTTAATCGAGTTTATTGTGGTTCAGTGAGAAATAATAAGGGTAATATGTGTGAGAGTATTTTAGGAAGATTTCTTAAGATGATTGGGTTTAGGCTTGTAAAGAGGGGTAAGTTGGTATTTGTGTTTTCTTTAGGTTAAGGAAATAGAAAAGAAGAGAAGAAAGAAGAGGAAGAGGCCAACGGTGGAGAGGAAGAAGAGAAGAGAAGGGAGTTGCGATTTGAGCGATTTCTGACTGATTCAAAGTATTTCCGGGTACGTTATGCTTTGTTTAACCTTGTTTTGGTTGGATTTAAATCTAGAGAATGCTGAATCTGTGCGAATCGAAGGTTTTAGGGTGAAAATGTAGAGATTTCCTTAGGTTGATGTGTTTGTGTTGGATTTGAAGCTTAGAATGGATTAGAACTGTAGTAGAAGTCTGGATCTATGCCTTAGATGTGTTGCATTTGAGTTTGGAATGGATTGGAGTTGAAAAATCTGGGATTTTTCGGGTTCGGAAGCGTTTCCCCGATTCGCACGTCGCGACGTGCTCAAGAGCACGCCGCGGCGTGCGAATTGGTGCAGGCCATGGCGTCTTGGGAGGCGCGTCGTGTCAAGATATCGTCGTCTGCATGCCATGATTGCTGCTGCGCCTAGCCATGGCAAGGCCTTGGCCTTCGCAAGAATGAAGCCTTCATGACGACGAGCAACGCCATATGGCGAACCCCCTTGTCCGAAAATGAAATTTTTAGCATTTTTGGGCATATCTTTTGGTGTAGATGCCCTATTGAGGTGATTTCGGATTCATTGTGAACTAGAAATGAAGGACTACAAGTTGTATGAAGAAGGGAAGTTCGGAATTAGTCTGTAAGGGTTCGGAATGTTTGGAGGAGGTCAAAAATAGACTTATAATGCTTTATTTTGGCTTTCTAAGCTTTAATTGATTGGATGGAAACTTGGTTGTTTTAGGAAACCAAGCTGACCCGATTTCATCGCAAGAGGAAGGACACCAGTGAGTCGACTACTCGAGCGATTCTAGGTAGGTAATATATTTATAGTTATTGTGTGATTAGGCAAGTTCTTGCCTATGTATGAATATATGTTGTAGATGATGCATGTTTTAAATGTGATGAATTGAATGATTTTGAGTTCATATACTTTGAAAGAATCATGGAAATGGATAGCATGACATATTGATTTTGAGCATGTTATGCCTCGACTTCGGTCACAGCATTTTGACTAAAGGAAAGAATACCATATGACAAAATGATTATGAGCATGATTATGTGCTTTTGTTTGGGCGAGAGTGGAACCATTTCGTTCGTCACGTGCACGTAGACAAGAGCCTTCTCCCGGTTGCCCGCTTGTGGCATATGAGATCCGAATGGACTCATTTCGTTCAGGGTTAAACTTCGGTTTCTCCCTTTTGTTTCCATGGTCCCAAAATTTAATACATGTCTGATCGAATAGATGAGGATAATGACTCCTCATATGCTCCTCAGTCTCCCAAGTAGCTTCCTCAGAAGAGTGGTTCTTTCAAAGGACTTTCACCAATGGAATCACCCTGTTCCTCAGCTGCTTGACCCGTGATCCTATAATCTGTACCGGCTCCTCGACATAGCTCAAATCACTGGCCACCTCAATCTCCTGGGCTGGAATCACATGCGTCGGGTCTGAACGGTACCGTCGGAGCATACTAACATGAAACACGTCATGCATCTGGGACATGTCACTCGGTAACGCCAATCTGTAAGCCAATGGTCCTATCCTCTCAAGGATCTCATACGGACCGATATACCGAGGGCTCAACTTGCCCTTACGGCCAAACCTCAGTACTCCTTTCCAAGGAGACACCCGGAGAAACACTCTGTCACCCACATTATACACCATCTCTCGCCGATGCTGATCCACATAGCTCTTCTATCTGTCCTGAGCCGCCTTGATGCGACTCTGGATCAACTGTACCTTATCCACTGTATCCTGAATCAGCTCGGGACCCTCAATCGATCTCATACCCTCTTCATCCCAATACAATGGCGATCAACACGGTTGCCCATACAAGGCCTCATGCGGTGCCATCCCAATACTACTCTGATACTAGTTATTATATGCAAACTCGATCAGTGCCAAATACTGATCCCATGCTCCTCTAAACTCCAATACACACGCCCAAAGCATGTCCTCAACAGTCTTAATCGTCCTCTCGCTCTGTCCATCTGTCTGAGGATGAAACACTGTACTAAAGTTCAACCTCGTACCCATAGCAGTCTGTAGGCTCTTCCAGAACCTCGAAGTGAACCTAGGATCCCTGTCTAAGACTATCGTCAACGGAACCCCATGCAACCGTACAATCTCTGCTACATACTTCTGGGCCAACTGATCGAGAGTATTGCTCTCCCTCACTGGCAAGAAGTGAGCCGATTTAGTCAATCGGTCCACTATGACCCAGATAGCATCATGCTGCCTCGGTGTCCTAGGCAACCCCATCACAAAATCCATGGTAATTCGCTCCCATTTTCACTCCGGAATGGGCAACGAATGCAACTTCCCCACTGGAGCCTGATGCTCTGCCTTAACCTGCTGACAAATCAGACACCTAGAAACATACTCTGCTACTTGCCTCTTCATACCAGGCTACCAGAAATGTTGCCTCAGTGAATTATACATCTTGGTCGTACCAGGATGCATAGCATAGGTAGCTACATGTGCCTCCTCTAGGATCTCCCGTCTCAAATCATCAACATCTGGCACACACAGTCTCTGTCCCATCCATAAAGTCCCATCTCTCAACTCAAACTCCGAATCAGTACCGGCTTGGACTCTCTCAATCAGTCTCACTAACACTAGGTCTTGATCCTGAACTCTCCGGATCCTATCATGAAACATCGGCTTTAGCCTCAAAGTAGCAATCAGACCAGGTAACCTCCTGAATCAAATCCATCTATACATTAAGAGCTCTCAACTGAATCAGACCAGGTAACCTCGAAACCTGAACCTGAGCTGCACTACCATGCGATCTCCTACTCAGTGCATCGGCCACCACATTGGCCTTCCCTAGATGATACTCAATCGTGCAGTCATAGTCCTTCAGCAACTCTATCCATCTTCTCTGTCTCAGATTGAGCTCTCTCTGGCTCAACAGATACCTCAAACTCTTATGATCAGTGAAGATTTGGAACGTCTCCCCATACAGATAATGTCTCCAGATCTTCAGAGTAAACACAACTGCGGCCAACTCCAAGTCATACACCGAATAATTCACCTCATGAGACCTCAACTGTCTCGAGACATACGCTATAACTCTCCCATGCTGCATCAATACACATCCCAATCCCTGATGCAAGGCATCACTGTAAACCACAAAGCCTCCAGTCCTAGATGGAATGCCTAACACCGGTGCAGTCGTCAACCGATGTTTCAGCTCCTCAAAGCTCTTCTGGCACTCCTCAGACCATCTAAACGTCACATTCTTCCTCAACAATTTCGTCAAAGGGCCGGAGATCAACGAAAACCCGTCGACGAACCTCCGGTAATATCCGGCCAATCCTAGGAAACTCCGCAACTCTGGCACACTCCTCGGAATGTCCCAACTCATAACCACCTTTATCTTATGAGGGTCCACCTGAATACCCTCACCAGACACCACGTGCCCCAGAAATACAATCTCATCAAGCCAGAATTCACACTTAGTGAATTTGGCGAACAACTGTCTCTCTCTCATGACCTGAAGGACAATCCTCAGATGCTCAGCGTGCTCTTGTCTACTCCTCGAATAAACCAGAATATCATCAATAAATACAATCACAAACCGATCCAGGTAGGGCTGAAAAACCTTATTCATCAAGGCCATGAAGGCTGCCGGGCATTAGTTAACCCAAACGGCATCACTAGGAACTCGAAATGCCCGTACCTGCTCCTGAAAGCACTCTTAGGCACATCAGCCTCTGCAATCCTCAACTGATAGTAACCTGATCGCAGGTCCAACTTAGTGAACACCTGAGCTCCCTATAACTGATCAAATAGATCATCGATCCTAGGCAGTGGATACTTGTTCTTCACTGTCACCCGATTCAACTGCCTATAGTCAATACACAATCTTAGAGTCCCGTCCTTCTTCTTCACAAACAGTACCGGAGCTCCCCATGGCGAAACACTCGGTCTAATGAACCCCTTATCCAATAGCTCCTGCAACTGAGCCTTAAGCTCCATCAGTTCCACCGGTGCCATCCTATACGGAGGGATCGATATAGGAGCGGCACCTGGAACGAGATCAATCGAGAACTCTGTCTCCCACTCTGGCAGCAATCCCGGTAACTACTCGGGAAACACATCCGAAAATTCCCTGATTACGGGAACATCCTGCAATCTTTGCTCAACTATGGAATCCACTACGTGAGCCAGATAGGCCTCACAACCTCCCTGCATCAATCTCAGGGCACTCAAGAAGGATATCATCCTCGCTGGCACTGCCTGACTAACTCCTCGAAAAATCGATAAGAAACCCGAATTTTGATATGAACATGCATCATACACATTTAGTATATATGAATGTACCTAATTGAATTCATAATTGTGCATAATAGTAATATATGTTTGTATTGAATATTTTAGAGAAACCCTTAGAGCGATCGATTCCAGATATTGCTAGGACTTCGAGACAATAAGCAAACAAGGATCTCTTGTAAGTAATTTAGATGGTAAATTTTGTGAGGAACCTAAGATGGCCTCTGCTGTTTTTTTTTGTTTATTATTGAATTGAATTTGATATTGATGAATGTGTATTGAATTTTGTACTGATCTCGGACATGAAGGCCCAAAGTATTGATTGATGAATGTGACATTGAAGTGCTACTTACCTTACTTTGTTCTCCTTGTTGAATTTGATTTATGTTAATTTTGTTCTGAATTTCGGACGATGATTGTTTGAGGCATTTGATGCATGTTTATATCATTGGAAGTGCTATTTGCATGTGAACTTGCTTTGCACATGTAATGTCTAAAATAACCTTGTTTTGTTTTAAAACTGCTGAGTCCTAGTTATGGGTAAATAGGCATGCCTAGAAGGGTCTGCAGATGCTTCTGTGACACTTCGGTGTCTTCTGTTAATGACACTTATGTGTCTTCTGTTATTGACACTTCGATGTCGAGACTTTGGTCTCTTCTAGATACTTCAGTGTCGAGACTTCGGTCTCTTTTGTATAAATCCCGTTACTCGCTTCTGTAAATAGATTTAGCAGTCATCTGATTTTGTATTTTGATATCTGTTTGATTATGATATAAACCAAATTGTATTATGATTCTGAAGGGTTTATACCCTCTTGTGATATTCATTCCTAATAATTATAAAAATTTGTTCTAAAATACATTATATCTGATTTAATGTTACGCAATCTTTTAATGCATGCTTATGTTATTACATGATTATGCATGATGAGTTGTCACTTTTGTATAGATTAGTTATTACTCACTAAGCTATATGCTTAGCACAGTAGATTTTTCTCATGTAGGTTCAGAGAGAGGATTATTAAAGACTGGGACAAGTCAACCACAATGGCCAATGAAGTCTAAGTCTTGTTTTGAGAAAAATGTATTCTGATTTTGTTTTGGGCTTGTACCTGTTGTATATGACTTTTGAATTTGTTTGAAGGTTTGTAATAACCTTAATACATGTTGTTCTTTGAATTTATGGTATGTAATATGATAAACACAATATGAATGATATATTTTGTACTGTATGTTTGCTTGAGGTTTTGGGAATGCACGTATGTTATGTTTCGTGTGTTTTGGATTTGGTTTCGGTTCGATATTATCTGTTTGTACTGTTTTGTGTGACATTCATATATCCTTCCAGGGGGTATGTGGGTGTTTCACACTATCTAATCAATATAAACTTGAGCAAGCTTGGACATCAAATAAGTAGTCTTCATAGGTAGAAAATGTGCTGATTTCATCAATCTATCTATGATCACCCAAATTAAATCACATCAAGTTCTTGTATAAGGTAGGCTAACCACGAAATTCATCGCGATCCTCTCCCATTTCCATTCACAAATTGTTAGTGGTTGTAGCTTATCTAAGGGCTTCTAATGCTCAACTTTTACTTGTTGACATGTCAAACATTTAGAAACATGTTAGGCCATATCTTTCTCCATACTGTCCCACCAATAGGTATCTCTAATATTATGGTACATTTTAGTGGCACTTGGATGCACATTGTATGCAACATAGTATGCTTCCTCTAAAATCTCCTCTTTTAAGTTTTCTATACCTGGAAAACGCAATCCCCCATTCATTATGAGGATGCCTTTTTTATCGGTTTCAAAATCTGCACATCATCCTTCTTGAACGTCATAAATAAGTTGTTGAAATTTAGGATCTTAACCTTGGGTGATCCTAATTCTGTCTAATAATACTAACCGCACCCTAATGCTAACCAGTAATATTCATGCATCTAAAATCTAAAACTGAGTACCTCGGTCCATCAAATTATGCAACTTTTTAGTCAAAGCTCTCCTCTCTATTACCATATACGCCAAACTACCTGAGGAATTTAGTTTCTCGATCTGGGGTAACCCTGTTAACTCCTTAAGAAACACATCTGAAAAAATCTGAATTACTAGAATGCTTTGGAGACTGATTCCCTCTACAGCTAAATCCCTAACAAAGGTCGAAAATCCTTAGCATTGATAAGTGAAATTGCATCGTGTTTTAGGGCATAATTTGATAAATGTTTAGTCGTTAATTTAATCATTTAGTATGTGTTTAGGTTAGAATTGTGTTAGCTTGTTAATTATTTATGTTTTAAGTGTTTAAGGTTTAGTACAAGCTTTTGAGCCTAAATATTATGTTTTTTTATGTATCTTGATGTGTTTACTAGTATTTTAAGGTCAACATTGAAGAATAGAGGAGTTTCGGAGACATTTGGGTCAAAATAATAGCCACAATCATGAAGATAATGATAGAGGCCCAGGGAATGGGCCACGATCATGATCGGCATGTCACAATCATGACTGAAGGCTTAAATGTGAGCCACAAAAATGGCCTGTGTCGGGTCGACATGCAAACACTCACTAACATCAAGTTTTGAGGGATTTTCAGATCTTTTCAACCCAAAAAATCCTAGGGTCACCCAATTATAAAGAAGTATAAAAAGAACATAACAAAGTAGAGAAAAGAGTTTTTTTGCATCAGCCATCTTGAAAAGAGAGATCATCGAGAGATAGAGGAAGAGAAGAGAAGAAACTGAATCAAAGTACTTCTCAAATCAGGAGGATTCCTGACGTCGCTGCCTCCTGTCATCCATTTTAGATTTTATTTCTTGTTCTTTTGAGATTTATTATTGTATAGAATTTGATTGAACAGTTGATGATAGGATCTAGAATGTCGTGGATGTTCTAAACTCACCTTCAAAATTTTACTCTTGAATTAATGAGAATCTGATTAGTTGTGTGTTTATTGGATATTGTTGTGGCTTAATTATGCTATTGCATAATTTGATAATAAACCGAGAGGGTGAATCGAATGAAAATTGATTAAATTTTACTAAAGAGAGTTAGGTGATTTAATAGAAACTATAATTAAATCATATCGATAATTGGTGCAGAGAGAGATCTTGTATAGGTTTCTGATAGTTTATTAGAGAACTTCAAAACTAATTAGGGTTTTGGATAGGTTGTGAATTGAGAGATTGCAACCTCTATAATCTGATTAGGGTTTATGATTTAGGGTTAATGGTTATAACTTGAGAAAGAGTAATCAACTTTAGGATAGTCTAGAACCAACAATCCAATAATTCATAATTAATTAGGTTAGCATTAAGGATAGGTAAATTTCTCTTTCTCTCAATTGGTAATTTTCCTTTGGTTAACTCTTGGGTGTGCTGCAAATTGCTTAATAATTAGTATTTTTGCATTTAATTCCTAGTTTGATTGATTCAATTAAATTCTCGTATTAGTTTCATTACATCTAAAATTTTTGTTATGTGTTTTTGGCCTTAGGTTTTAAGATTAGATTAGTTCCCTCCTCGTGGGATTGACACCTTGGTACTACGCTGTTGGAGTTATTTAAATATAAAGCCCTGAAAAAGTAAGTGTATTTACATATAACTTTATTTTTTTCAGTTACTTTTATAATGAAAATATTTATTATCAATAAAAAAAGAGTTTGGTTTTATTTGTATGATCATTATATATCTAGTCATAAAGTACCAAGATTCTTTTGTAAGTAATACACATATACATGGAGATGTATAGGAAACATGTATATTATTCGAATCTAAATTAGTTGATTCACAGTTAAGTAATCAAGTTGATCACTTGATTATAGTTTAGACTATAGTGTTGTGATTTATCTCCGTGTAAGTAAAAGAGTTTACTTCAAAGGAATGAGAAGTTTCATATCATGATATTAGTTAACTAAAATCTAGAATCAAGTATGTTTTTAAAGAATATAGTGGGCCGTTACTTTAATCTTAAAACATACAACTTAGCATTCTTTTATTATGAACCACAATCTTGATGAGTGGTGAATCATATGTGTTTCATTATAATTTTTAATATGATCATAATGGATTTTTACAGAGTATTAATCCAGCGTCTGCATGTTGGAATTATTAATTAAAACATATATCAGGAAACATTCACTTAAATAAAGAGTTTATAGTGATATCATCACTTTTAGATGTTTTACGGAGTTTAATGATTAAATTGGCGACAGTAGTTTGATAAACTAGCTACTCATCAAGTCTTAATACCAAGAAGAGATCTTGTGTGTTAATCACCATATAGAGTGAAATGGGTGATCTAGAATAAAAAACCAACATAAGTTCAAAATGGTAATTTTACCCTTTATTGTGTGGATGGCTATAAAATGGTTGATAATAATGTTTGCAATTGGACATCTTTTTTAAACATGTAATCTCATAATATTTAGTAATCCAAGAGTTCAACTAATTGTCTTTAGTGGAATGACATTTCATTAATAAGTTGGAATTAATTGTAATGAGATTAAATTAATTCCGAACTTATTGGAGCTTAAATTATATAAGTTCAATTAGATTCCCCATTTGGCTTTTAGGAAGGTTATAAAAAAAAGTAAGAAATATAAATAGAGGTTTTAAAGCCCATGATTAAATGTTGGGCTTACTTTAATTAGAAGCCCAAATGAACATTTAATATTGGGCTTGACTTTGGTTTGATTTGATTAATTAGATTAATTAAATTGAAACAAAGTTATTAAAGAAAGAAGGAGGGCATATTTTAGTTTTTTATACCTAATTGTGCAGCTACACATTTAGCATTGAATTACTAAATTAAAGATGGTTTTTATCATACTTTATCATCATTAATTGGAGTAATGATCATATCATTAAATGGTTTAATGATTGTCTTTTAATGATGGCATGTAATGTAACCTTTTAGCTTTCATTTAATTAAAGAAAGGAAGAGGTGAATTTGATGTACTCTCTCTTCCTTCTTTCATCCATAACCAAAAATAAGAAGGTCTCATTTAGGTTATTAGCCTTTTCATATAGCCATCTTAAACAAATGAGAAGAGTCTCATTTATTGGCTTTTTTTTATGATTGATTAAAGAATGACGTGATGCATTGGATGCACATCACTTCTTTCTTTCATGATAACTGAAATTGACAAAGAGAGTAAGAAGTGTTCTTGCATTTTTGACTCACTCTCTCCTCTCATGCATACATTGCCAAAACTTGAATGAGAAGTATCTCATTTTTTACTTCTTTCTTCTAAGAAAAATCTCCTCAAAATATTTCTTCTCCTTTCCTACCAAAGGATCTTGTTAACCAAGTTGTTTAAGAAGAACAAGCGGTTGATCGGATTGGTCAAGGATACAACAACAAGGAAAGGATACATTAACAAAGGAAAGGTGTTGGGACCTGATCTCGAAACCAGATCCCAACCGGAAAAACGAAAAAAAGAATCAAAAAATGAAAGAATTCGAAGCAGAAACATAAAGCGAAAGTGTTGGAACCCGATCCGGGAACCGGATTCCAACCAGAAAGCGGAAACCGAAAACAAACAGAATTCGGAATCGAATGCGAATCGAATCAAATACAAAACGAACGAATTAATCAACCTAAACAA
This sequence comes from Erythroxylum novogranatense, assembly GCA_029891385.1. Taxonomy (NCBI): domain Eukaryota; kingdom Viridiplantae; phylum Streptophyta; class Magnoliopsida; order Malpighiales; family Erythroxylaceae; genus Erythroxylum; species Erythroxylum novogranatense. Next base: position 25,907,815 of record CM057225.1, read on the forward strand.
ACATCGACATCCGTTGAAAACATGAAACATAGGAAACTAATCATGTTGGAAACCCTAAGACGTACCATTCCGAAATCCGGTATAATTTTTTTTTCTTACTCACTCATAATTTAATCTCATATTCCCATTCTTTCTTTCTTTTCATTTCTTTTTAACTAAAATCTCAACTTTACCAAACTAACTTCTTATTCTATTTCTTATCTAAACCCAATTTTTACCGAAATTTCGGCAACATAACGGCTGTATTTTTCCAGCCCAAAAATTTCTGCAAAGGTAAAAACACTTCTAATATCACAACCCAACAACACAAATCATCATCGAACCCTCCCGTCCGGAATCCATAACACCAGCAGGAACGCACATCTAAACCTAACACTTCATAAATCCTCAATTGATTATATAAAATCTCAATCAATCCCAACCACATTCAATATCTCAAATCCATATACAAAATCCTCATTCAATATCTAATTACAAACATAAAGCATAATCATACTCAATTATGATCAGAAAATCAATATCCAAGTCTCGAATTCATATACATCCCGTAATAACTGCTTTATATACACAAAAGGCAATTCAAGCCAAAACAATATCAATTCTCAATTTACACAAAATACAAATGCGCAAAATCAAACTTGACGCTTTTTCATCCGATCTCCGTCAATACCGGAGATTGGGATGAAAGGGGGGTGAGCTCGGAAGCTCGTGGATAATATATTTATAAATTGAAACATAAGCGAAAATTATCTTTCAAAATTTTCAAACATTTCCCATTCGAAATTTATCCAAAACCCATTTTCAAAATTTCCAAAACATTCATAAACAGCTCAAATTTATAATTGAAAATTCACTTTCTCATTTCTCAAATTCTCAAACTTTTACCAATCATGCACAGACTTTAAACATGAATGCATCACATAGCACATAAACAAAATCAAAACCACATAACATAATGTAATGGTTTGATGTTGGACTCCACACCCCACCCGTAGGTGTTTGCAGGTTATACTGCGGCGTGTGTTTGCGGGTTATACCGCGGCATCCAACACAAATCACAATAACACATTAAATGGTTTGGTTTGGTCCATAACAGGACGTACTGCACACTTCCGCATAGCGGTCATGTGCAGTCGTGAAGGGAGTCCGTGATCGGAACTCCATGCCACTAGCGGGCAGCCGGGAGAAGGCTATAACAAGTAGAGACAGTGCACTGACTCACAAAAGGACCTGACCAAACCCACATAACACATAAGCGAAAACGGAAATTCAGATTGCCCGAAGGCACTTTTCAAAAATCTTGATTTTTCACATTTTTCAAATCATAACATCAAATTGTGTCAAAAAGCTTGACACATGCATATTCCACATATACAATCATATTCAATAAATCAATTAATCACATATAAATCAAACGCATAAACATGAATGCAATTATTTCTTTCACACATAAATCAAAACATATATAGTTTCATAAAACACATTGCTCAAATTGTCTAAAAACATGATTTTCATAAATCTTGTATTTTCTAAAATAATTTCTAACATAAGGAAATTAATCCTTCAAAATCATAATATCCAAACATTTTTATAAACATTCATTTCTCAAAACTTTGCTTCTTGAATTTTCAAATTCACATTTTAGCTTAAAATTCAATAAATAAATATACTACCCACCTTATTTCCATGCTAGCATCTTGTCCAATGCTTCACTTTGACTTTTGCTTCTCTCTCTCCAATTTAACAAAACCTAAACCATAATAATCCAAATTCACATCATAAATAACATAATCTTCAAACTTAACTTAGGAATTCACCAATTTACCATAATTCCAAGCTATCTAACTCACCAATTTACAAAAACCTAATTCACCAATTTGGCCTAAACCAACTTATCCAAATTCAATACCATAAATTACAATTTCTTCAAAATTGATTTCATAATTCACAAACTCATCATATTTCAAGCCATCTTACTTCAACAATTTCTAAAAATCCCAAAATCCCCCAAATTCTAAATTGAACCTAAACCAATTCAATCAAATTCGATATCACAAAAATCATAATTACTCAAATTGAGCTTAGGAAACATCAATTCCTCACATATTCAAGCTATTTCAATCTCCAATTTTGAAAATCCCCAATTTTCAAAATTGGCCTAAACCAATTTACACAAATTCCATATCATAAATCACAATTTCTTCACAATTGATTTCATATTTCACCAATTCATACTAGTATTGATGATTCTACACTATTAATTCACAAAATCCCCAAATTTCAAATTAAGCCTAAACCTCCAATTTATAATTCTTCAAATTAAACTTCACCTAAAGTATAAACATCAAAATTAACTTAGGATATCTCAAATTCATCACTAATTCAAGCAATCTAAAGCAACAATTTCAAAAAACCCCAATTTTGAACTTTGACATAAACCCCAAATTCATAAAATCAACATAATCATAGCCTAATCTCTTCAATTAATCATAGATAAACTAAATCCATAACCATTCCAAGCCATCTAACACCATAAACTCATCAAAAATTTCAAAATCAAAGCTTTCTCTCTCTTACCTTTTTCTCCTCCATTTTCGTTATTTTTGCTCCAAGACAAGCTTTCATCTTCTTCCTCCCATTTTCTCTTGGAAACCATGAAAATCTCTAAGAAAACCCATGAAAAATCAAAGCTTGTTTCTTCTCCTCTATAATCGTCCATGCTTCTCCTTCTTCTTCTTCATTTCTTCTTCTCCCTTCTTATTTTCGTGGCTCTCTACTGGTTTGGTGTTAAAGAAATGACAGCCATCTGATGTTTCTGCCATGTCATTTAAAATGGGGCACAAATGACCAAGTTGCCCCTCACTTGTTTGCCTATTTTCAAAATTGCCCCTGCAGGAACTTGAAAACTGATACCTTGCGATCTGATTTAGGGCAACTAAACAAAATAATTTGGACAAACTTTCTACTAGATAATTGTTCCTCTCGATCATACGAATCTAACGCCACTGACAGCGCTCAATTCGGATCTAAAACGAAGAAGTTATAGCCAAAATACTATCGGACCTTCACAAAATCCGAGACTGAACATTAATATAACTTCAGTCAAGAAATTAACAATCTTAGGGATGAAATTAAATTTCGATCCCTTCACAAGAGTTGTCGCCCTATATCTTAACTTTATTTTCCCTCAAGAATCAACTCAATCGGAGTTGTACAGCTCCCGAAATTCACAAAATACCGAACCATGTTTAGAAAATTATCCAACTTATAACCTATAACCAAATCTCTCACTTAGGTTCAATCAATCTCTTTCCATTTAATCTCCTAAAAATCATAATTCTTCATGAAAATTAAATTAATCGTCTTAGGAATCCAATGCTTCGAGAATCAAATCAATCGGAAGTCGGACGAAGGAATTATAAGCAAAAGATTACGAAAGGGATCGGATAAAGAAACAAAGTAACGAAACTTCAAAACCGAACTTTTCCAAAATCATATCTCTCGATCCCGAACTCAGAATTTGACAAATTTGGTTTCAATAAAAAGATCAAAGGAAGCTCTACAACTTCCCTGAAGTACTCAAAATCAAAGTAGGTCTCGAAAGGGGTCAAAACCTCAATCAAAAATTCTGTCCAAAACAGCTTTTCCTAAACGACTTCCAATTTTTTAAACGCTCATAACTCCTAGCCCCTATATCGAAAAATTGCAAACTTTATATCAATGGAAAGATAAAAATATCATCTAAAACTTTCATGAAGACCACTTACTCCAATTCAAACTAAATCCATACGACGAGTGGCCTCGAATCCTAGAACACACAAATCTATACTTAATAGCATTTTCAAAACAAAGTGTATCTTCGGAAAATCATATCTTCCAATCCCGACATCGAAAAATAACAAACTTTATGTCCACGAAAAGCTCTTGACAGAGGCTACAAGTTTCATGTTGATCATTTTCTCGAATTTTGCCTAAATCAAAAAGTCAACTTTTTTTTCAAAAAGTCAAACTTTCAAGCTAACTTTGACTTATCATAATTCTCACTCCCGATATCGAAAAATATCAAGCTTTATGGCTACCGAAAGCTCTTGACATAAACTACAAGTTTCCAGAAGATCATTTTCTCAAATTCTCCCAAAATCAAAAAGTCAACTCTCAAGTCAAACATTTTATCTCCAAAAGTCAAACTTTCTAAATTTTTCAAATTTTCAAATTTTTTCTTTTTAATTCATGCTATTTAACTTCAGTTCAATCAACTCATCCACTTTCTTCTCATAATCCATATAAGTTCACTCAAATATCAAAGTCCTCAAAATTAAACAATTCTTTTCTCATAATTTTTTTTAACTTCATCAAATTTCCTTAAATTATAATTTTCTCACCAATTTCTTTCTCACTTAAATTCATTTTAATATTTCTAATTTTCATCAAAAGTTCGGGGTCCAATAGAAAGAAACGAATACGAATCGAATACGAATGTAATCGGAAATTCGAATCGGAATCAAAAGTGAAACATATCAGCAACGGAAACGAATAGAAATCGGAAAGCGGAAACAAATACAACAGTATCGAAAGAGAATCGGATCAAAGCAAACAAACGCTTAATCACACTGAATTAATTCCGACATCCGAGAACTCAAACTTGTAAATAAAACAAACTTGTCGCGTTGGAAACTCTAAAACTAAACCAATATGAAAATCGGTGTATTTTTTTTTTCTTTTTCTCATTCAAGTATCAAACTCATACAAAGCAATCTTATTTCCCTTATTGGAAATTCATCCTCATGCAAATTGTTTCTTTTCTTTTCTTTTTCATTTTCATTCAATCTCTTACCTCAATTTGGAATTTACTAATTCCATAACCTCAATCAAAAACTCAATTCATAAAAGTCATCTTAAACAATCATACAAATCCCATAATTCACATTTTAAACATCTTATTTGAATTTTTTTCTTTCAAAAATTGGGCAACATAACGACTGTATTTTAATAAACCCAAAAACCTGCAAATAGTTTAAACTCACTTCTATATACTAGCTCAATCAACAATTAGTATCATCGGACCTCCCGTCCGGAAACCAAAACACAAACAATCCCATTCAAACACATCCATATTCATATGCAAATCACATTTATATATCAAATCATACACAAATTTATATCTCAATTTTATACACAATTCCAGAATTCATTTACATTCCAAAATAAATACACTACAAACTTTAATGGCATTCCACTTCATATACAATACCAAAAATTTCAAATACATAAAACACAAAACGAATAAAATCGATCAAAGTCTTGACTTCTTTCATCCGATCTCCTGATCGATACCTGGAGATGGGGATGAAAGGGGGTGAGCTTATAACTCGTGTTTAACATGTTTATAAATTAAACAATAAGCAAAAGCCATTTCTCAAAACTTTTGTCATCTTGTAAATGATTTCACAGAAGAAATTTCTTCGAATGCTTATTTTATAAACTTTTCAACTTTTTCAAAACATTTATAAACAATTCCCAAAACTTTCACAGTTGAAAACCTCACTTTCTCATTTCTCGAAAATCTCAAAATTTCTTTTCACAAATCATGAACAATTTCAAAGACATGAATGCATCACATTATAAACAAAATCAAAAACACATAACACATCAAAACAGTTTGGGTTGGTCCAAATAGAGCGTCGCACATTCTCAAGATAGCGTCCATGCGGCAAGTGAATGAACGCGTCTACACTTTCCAAGATAGCGGTCTAGTGTAGCCGTGAACTTATGGGAGTCCGAAATCGGAGCTCCAATGCCACTAGTGGGCAAGCGGGTGAAACCTATAAAAACGAGACAAGTACACTTGACTCTAACTTATGGGAACTAACCAAACCTACATAAATCATAATTCATACTAAAAAAATCGGATTGCCCAAAGGCACATTTCGAAAACTTAGTTTTTCATATTTTCATATCGTGTCGTGCTAGACACATTGACATTCACAAATTCACATAAATTCATATAGCAATTCAAATGCAATCTCAATTCATCAATCAATCTCATAACAATCAATTTCATATTCAATTTCTCAATCATAAACAAACAAGAAATGTAAAAATCATAGCAATTGCTTAAATTCATAATTTATCACTTCATTCATAAGTAATGAATTTCAGTAACTTTTCTTAATTTCTCAAATCATTTAAAACTTGTAACCATTTTCCAAAAACATTTGGAAACAAATATAATTCAATACTTCCTTTCTTTGTTTTCAAAACATCAACAATAATAATAATAATAATAATAATAATAATAATAATAATATTATTATTATTATTATTATTATTATTATTATTTTCATAAATCTATATATAATACCATATTTTTCCAAAATTCATAACTTTTTCTCCTGTACTCCAAAACTGACAAATTGAGTATCAAAAGAAAGCGCAAAGGAAGCTCTAGAACTTCCATGAAGGATTCAAAAATTAATTTAACATCTAAGGGAGTCAAAAGTTACTTCAAATTTACTGCTCAAATTGAAAAAGTCCTACTCAAGGCCAGAAGTTTGAAAATTCATATCTTTTAACACAATAGACTAAAAATGTCACATTTTACCTCAATGGAAAGATAAAAAGATGATTAACAAATTTCATGAAGGAAGCAAAAATCAATTCAATCATTAAAATGGGTAAAAGCTCACTCAAATGTACTGCCTATAAAATGACCAATCAAACAGTAAAATGACCATATGAACAGTAATTGAATTCTTCCAATCCCCATAAATCCTTATTCCTAACTCCCAAAATTGCATATCATACCTCAATGGAAAGGATAAAAGACAGTCTACATCTTTTATGAAGGATGCAAAAATCAATGAAGGCTCTAAAATTGTGAAAAACCCTTCCAAAGATACTGCCTATAAGATGAAACTTCAAACAGTAACTGAAATCTTCCAAACCTTATAACTTCTTATTCTTAACTCCAAAAATTACATATCATACCTCAATGGAAAGGGTAAAAGACAATATACATCTTTTATGAAGGATGCAAAAATCAATGAAGGCTCTAAAAAGGTGAAAAATCCTTCCGAAGATACTGCCCACATAAAACCCTTATCAACAGTAACTGCAATCTTTCAAACTTTATAACTTCTTCATCCTAAGTCCAAAAGTGACAAATTATATACCATTGGAAAGCTCTAAATATGTACTACAATCTTCAAGAAGACCCCCAATCCAATTCAAGCTCTAAGAGGGTCAAAAATACAAACAAACTTTCTGCTCATTTTTACAAAAGTTTGACAGCACCTCTCCTAAAAATCAACTAGCCAAATCTTCAATCTTCAACCCAAACTTAAGCACCTGCACAAAACTTAATCTCCACAATCCTCAATCTCCCAAAACACAAAGCAATCCATATATATATACCCTCAAATGGAAGCAACCACACTCCTATATATCTAATCATTTTCAAACTATAAAGCAACATATTTCAAAGACTTACTTCTCATGTCGTTTCATATGAAACAATTTCATTCATAATTTCCACAAATTCTCATTCACATTACACATTCATCATCTAAAATTCTATATGGCAATTTCACATTCATTCAAAACCAATGAAATGATCAATTGAAGGCTGTAGCACCCCACTCCTGCCAGACCTGAACCTGATATTGATGGTGATATCCGAGCCCGCTGTAACATCCCGTTACAGGTGTGAAGGGCATATCGGTAATTCGGATGAGTAGGAGTGAATGCATTCATATTAATGAATTTCATTGCATTTAGCCTCTATAATTATTGATAAATGATTCATATTGCATAAGCATATAAACGTACATACATGTATGACAATTTCCTGATTTAATTGTGAAAATTGGAGATTTTGTTATTTTAAGGTTATTTATGTTTGGAGTAGCTAATTGGAGTGTCAAATTGAATTTAGGGATTGAGGAATGGAAATTGGAATATAGGAATATGCATTTCCTAATTTTGAGGATTTATAGGAATTTTTCTAGAATTTTCGGAGTAATAGGTCCAGACCTGAAAATTGACCATTGACTGATTAATTAAATTTCTGGTTTCGAAATTTGATTAACCAATGGCAATGGAGATTAGAATTTCGATTTGAGGAATTAGGGTTTTGAGCCATTGGAATTCGGGAGAAATTAGATTAGAAATTGGATTGAGGTTGTTTGGATTGGTCTTGTGGCAATTAAATTGCCAAACAAGCCCTTATTTTCCTTAATTTATAAACCCTTACCTTTGAAATTCCTTGCTTCCACGATGCTTTGCTTCTGAAAGAAGAAAATATCTCCTTCCTTCATCGTGATCTCTTCTCTTGATTTCTTCTTGATTCCTTCTTGCCATTTGTTCCTTTCCTTGGACTTGAATCTATCCTTTGGCTTGGTGTTAAAGAAGATGAAGATGGTTTTAGCTTTGGGTGTTGCCGTGGGTGTCGATGAGTTGGGGTCAGTGTGATCCTTGAAGATTTGAGGCTTTTAATCAAGTAAGTTTGCTTCTTTCTGGCCTTAGATAGTTAGATTTGTTAAGTTATTGAGTTAGATTGATGATTGGTTTGAATATTTAAGGAATGGAAAATGTTAGGTTTCGGATAATGATTTTGCTTGATTTAATGTTGATAATTTAGGGATAATGGTTATTTGGTGGATTTAAGGTTAGGAATGAGTTGTGTTAAGTATAGGAAGTTGTTTTGGAGTGTTTAAATGGGATTTGAATGGATTAGAATCTGAGAAATCTGGGTTTTTGGCGTTGCTGCGATTGCACGTCGCGACGTGCACGAAGAACACGCCGCGGCAAGCAAGACAGCCTCATACATTGCGACGAGCGCGGAAGGCGCACCGCGGCGAGCAGGAGAAGAATGCGTCGCGACGTGCGGGATGCGTACGCCGCGGCGAAGGTGGAGTAGTTTGCCGCAGCGAAGCGAGCGGACGCCGCGGCGAAGACGAGGGGCTCGCCACGGCGAGGGAGCCCAAATTTCTGAAATTGAGCTTTTTGAGGGTTTTGAAATGGGGATTTAGGAATTGGTGGATTTAATTGGTTATGGATTAAATTCAATTGGGAGATTATGAATTCGGGTTTTTGAATTGATATTGGAGAAATATCGGACTCGTGTCGAAAATGTCATAATATGTATAGTACGTAAACCATTCGATATATATATGCATCCTTGATTATTGAAATTGTACAATTAGTAATATTGGATATTATGATTATTGTAGAGGCTCAAGTGGATCGTCGATCGTCCGACGTAGGCGATATTTCCCGGCAGTAGCTCGGAAATTCTGAGGTAAGTAACCTAGTTGGTTTCTCAACCTTGATGTGTTTAATTTTGTGCACCTATGCCATGTGTAGTTAAGGATGGATTATATGTGTTTGTTTTGATTGATTTTGGACCACAGGTGTTCGAAATATTTGGAATGTGCTATAGAAGTGTCAATTGTACATAAATTGTCAATAAGTGGTTTCAAATACAAATTGGATAGTGATATTAGGTTGTGGGATTTGTGAGATTTGTAGCATATGCATTCATGCCATTATGCATGATCAGATAATTGACAGTTGTGACCGGTGCAGCCACCGTATTAAGAGCTTTAAGCTCAACGAACAGGGCCTCGTGCCCAACGATTTTTAGAGTTTTGTGCTCAACGTATCAGGGCTTCAAGCCCAATGTTGTCAGAGCCAATGGCTCAACGTAAATGAGCTCAGGCGCACGGTCACATCAACGAAATAAAATGAAAGAGTCACATGTACATCGCATATATGAATGTTCAAATGTAAATTGCATGAAAGGAGAACCGCCTTATAAATGTGAAATTGAATGCATGTGATTCTTGGTTGTGATAGATATATATATAATATTGTGTGAATTGTTTGAATATGCATGATTTAGGTGGACCATCGATGATGGTTTCTCACTGAGTTGGCAAACTCACCCAACATTGCATTTATTTTATAAGACAGCAATAGTTGACTCCTAGCTCCAGTTAGCGAGACTTTTCCTGCTGTGTGAGTACCGGCGAGAGGAGTATGGCCCACAGGTCGGTCAGATGGGATCTTTTGGGGATCTTTTGGGAGATGATCTAGTTAGGAGTTATGTTAGTCCCTTTTGGTTTTGCACAGTTGTAATCGGATAGAATTGTGAACTTATGGTTTTTAAGAAATGAATTGAGAAGTATCTTTTGGTTTTAAAAACTTAGTGAATTTGATATTACTGCTTTATTATATTGATGCCATGAGGTTTATAGAAATGATCGAATCGTAATGCACCTCATCGTAAGTTATGTATCGGTATGACCTACGGGCGTCCCGGTGTATACCCTACGGTAAGGGGCGCTACATTAGGTGGTATTAGAGCTTGGTTTGGCATCTTTTGGGCGTAGTGTATTCTAGGCTTGAATTTCAGTAAGAAAAGCAGGAATTGATTGGAAATTTGTGGTTTTGTTATAAATCATCCGTTCTTGGTGATCAGGTAGATCAACCAGCTGACCAAGGATCAGTCGGAGCTAGTAGGGAGTCTTCAGTGCCTCTATTTGAGGAGCAGCCTCTTAGAGTTCCCATGAGACGGGAGAGGAGGTATGATTGTCTGCACAAGCAGGGAGCTGTGGATTTTTATGGCAACACATACCCTGCTGAGGCTGAGGGATGGTTGGAGAGGACCGAGCGAGTCCTCGATCAGATGGATTGCGATGTAGAGGAGAGATTTGATTATGCGCTTCTCCTTCAAAGTCCAAATTATCGATGGTGGAAGATCGTCCCAGCGCACTGCGCTGACCACGTGTTCGACTTGGGTAGATTTTCTGAGAGCCTTTCGGGATAACTATATGCCCAAGGTCTATTTAGAGATGAAGATGCAGGAGTTTCTGGAGTTGAGACAAGGGTTGATGACAGTGGCTGATTATGAGGTTAAGTTTAATAAGCTGATGGCGTACGCTTCTGTTCTGATTGCCTTTGAGTCTGATAGATGCTGGAGATTTGAGGGAGGGCTTAATCTGGTGATTCGTACCAGGTTAGCCCGATCAGATATGGGCACCTTTGTGGAGTTAAGAGCAGCTGCAGTAAGGATTGAGCAGCTTTTGAGGTAGAGTCGGGCTGAGACTGGTCAGGGATCCGGAGGCAAGAGATCTAGTGACAGTCAGGGTAGCTCTGGTAGGAGCTTTAGCAGACGCCAGAGTAGGTTCAGATCGGCAGGAGGATTCAGACAGTCGGGTTTTGTTCAGAGGGGGAGATTTGGGCAGGTTGGTAGTGGCAGTGGTAGTGGCAGAGGATCAGGACAGGCTTTGCCAGTGTGTGCGAATTGTGATAAGAGGCACAGTGGGGAGTGTTGGAGAGTGATGGGAGCTTGTTTAGCATACGGTTCGATGGATCATATGATTCGGAGTTGTCCTCTGACTTTGGGAGTTCAGTCTGCTGCGAGTGGGAGAGCTGGTAGTAGTTCGACAGTACAGCAGAGTCGTAGTGGTGGACCTGGATTCAGGGGCCGTGGCAGAGCCCGAGGTAGAGGTGGAGATTCCTTTGTGGGGACCGAGGGTCGTGGCAGTCGACCGCAGTCCTAGGCTAGGGTCTACGCCATGACTAGGCAGGAGGCCCAGGATTCTCCAGATGTGGTTGCAGGTTCGCTTCTGATCTCTGGTATTGAGGTTTTTGCATTGATAGATCCAGGGTCCATGCATTCTTTTATTGCACCGCATGTGACATGTAGATTGCATGTGGATAGGGAGATGTTATTGTATGGGCTAGAGGTGAGTACACCTCTAGGTAGTACTACAATTTTGGTAGAGGTCTACAAGGGGTGTCCGATTATGATTGATCAGTCGGAGTTGAGTGCAGACCTGATAGTGTTGTCTCTGAGAGAGATTGATTTGATTCTGGGGATGGACTGGCTCACTGCCCATAGGGCTGTTATGGATTGTTACACCAAGGAGGTCATGTTAGAGTCTCGTGGTCAGCCTAGAGCTGTGTTTCGAGGTGTTAGTCAGGCAGTGCCAGCCAGGATGATTTCGTTTTGAGTGCCCTGAGGTTGATGCAGGGAGGTTGTGAGGCCTATTTGACGCATGTGATGGATTCCAGAGTGGAGCAGAGGTTGCAGGAGGTTCCCGTGATCAGGGAATTTCTAGATATGTTTTCCGAGGAGTTACCGGGTTTGCCGCCAGATCAGGAGACAGAGTTCTCGATTGACCTCGTTCCAGGTACCGCTCCTATATCGATACCCCCATATAGGATGGCACCGGTGGAACTGAGGGAGCTTAAATCTCATATGTAGGAGTTGTTGGATAAGGGGTTTATCAGGCCGAGTGTTTCGCCGTGGGGAGCTCCAGTGTTGTTTGTAAATAAAAAGGACGAGACTTTGAGGTTATGCATCGATTATAGGCAGCTGAATCGGGTTACAGTTAAGAATAAGTACCCACTGCCTAGGATCGATGATTTATTTGATCAGTTGCAGGGAGCTCAGGTGTTTACTAAGTTGGATTTGAGATCTGGATACTATCAGTTGAGGATCGCAGAGGCCGATGTGCCTAAGAGTGCTTTTAGGAGCAGGTATGGGCACTTCGAGTTCTTAGTGATGCCGTTCGGGTTGACTAATACCCCGGCAGCCTTCATGGTCTTGATGAATAAGGTCTTTCAGCCCTACCTGGATCAGTTCGTGATTGTGTTTATTGATGATATTCTGGTGTACTCGAGGAGTAGACAGGAGCATGCGGAGCATCTGAGGACTGTATTGCAGATTATGAGAGATAGACAGCTATATGCCAAGTTTACTAAGTGTGAATTTTGGCTAGACGAAGTGGTGTTCTTGGGCCACATTGTGTCTGGTGAGGGTATCCGGTTGGATCCCCACAAGATTGAGGCAGTGAGGAGTTGGGAGATTCCGAGGAATGTGTCAAAGTTGAGGAGTTTCCTCGGATTGGCAGGTTATTACCGGAGGTTTTTTGAGGGGTTTTCTATAATCTCAGCCCCTTTGACAAGACTTCTGAGGAAGAATATAGCTTTCAGTTGGACTGATGAGTGTCAGAGGAGTTTTAAGGAGCTGACACATCGGTTGACTACGGCGTCGGTGTTAGCTTTGCCATCGGGAGTAGGAGGTTTTGAGGTTTTTAGTGACGCTTCGCAGCAGGGTTTAGGATGTGTATTGATGCAGCACGGGAGAGTTATAGCGTATGCTTCGAGACAGTTGAGGTCTCATGAGATGAATTACCCTGTGCATGATTTGGGGTTAGCAGCAGTTGTGTTTTTTTTTGAAGATCTGGAGACATTATTTGTATGGGGAGACGTTCCAGATCTTCACTGATCATAAGAGTTTGAGATATTTGTTGAGTCGTGAGAGAGAATGAAGAGAAGAGGAGATGGTTAGAGTTGCTTAAGGATTACGACTGCACGATTGAGTATCACCCAGGGAAGGCCAATATGGTGGCTGATGCGTTGAGTAGGAGATCTCATGGTAGTGCAGCTCAGATTCGAGCTTCGAGGTTACCGTGTTTAGTTCAGTTGAGAGCTCTGAATGTGCAGATGGATTTGGGTCAGGATGGAGCTCTAGTTGCTACTATGAGGCTTAGACCGATGCTGCACGATAGGATCAGGAGAGTTCAGGACCAGGATCCTGCATTAGTGAGTGATTGAACCCAAGTTTAATATATAAGTGGCTATACTTTCATGGTTGTTAATGCACTTTTTTGACTCTTAATTCATGATTTTTGTGCTTAAATTAGTCTCTTACGGTAAGCTTATGTTTTATGCAATTTGCTAGTAAAATTGTACAAATTGACATTAATTGCATTATAATTTTTCTAAGAACAATTGATACTGCAAAGTGTTATTTTATATTGTAGGAGAAAAGGAGTCAAAAAGGATCAGAAGAGTCAACACGGCATGAAGTCCTTAAGGCACGTCGCGGTGTGAACCTCCGCGGCGAAATGTAATTCCCATATCGCGGTGCATCAATACAGATCGTACGTCGCAACGTCAACAATTCAGCATGTCGCGGCGAGCAAACCAGATCGTACGTCACGGCGTCCCAGACATCTCGTCGCGGCGAGCAAGACAGAGCACACGTCGCGACGAATTTGATTTATTTATTTTATTAAATCATGACGTGCGATTTGGATACCAACTCAAATAGAGATTTCTCTCATCATATCGACCCTACCGTGAACCATCCTTTAAATCACGCCGAATTAGGTTATCATCATCATCCGGAGAGGATCGAGAGACGAGGCGGAGAAAAGAGAGACAGTGAAGAGAGAACAAAGAAGAGAGGAGAGATTCACGACCTTACCATCCGTGGTTCCTTGGGGTTCCTCGGTGAAATCTTTATATAGTTTTCTTTTCATTTCAAATGACTCTCGTCATGGGTAGCTTGGATTAAATCACGAGTTGTGAAGGCTTGGATTACTATGCGTGGCTTGGCATTTCTTTCCTGTTGAAGATGCAGGGATGGCTAGAGTTCACCGAAAGGGAGTAGCTTAATTTGTAGTTTAGCTATGATTTATAAATGCCTAGGTTTAGGGATTTGTAATTTGTAGTGAAGCTACTTGATTAGAACTAAATGTTTGACATTTAATGTGTTGTTCGGATTGGTAATTTACATTGTCACATTTAACTACATTGTTATGAACAGCCGAGTTGGGGTTTATTGCTTTGTAGTTAGATTAGCTTAATTAGAGTTTAATTAAGCGTTAAACAATGTAATGTGTTGTGGGTTTGCTTATGTAGAATTCTGTGCTTAAATATATGAAGTCTCATATATGTCAACTTGTGATCTTGTTGATTCTCTTTTATCTGCCTAGTTGTGTTTGATATTGAGTTGATGCTAGATTTCATTTGACCCATTGCATTGGCTAATCCACCGCACACACTAAGATGCTTTTAACAAGGTTTTAAGCAATGGAGTTCATTGATTAAAGCCTTGGACTTAAAGAATCCTTTAAGGTTCTGAGGCTCAAGAGCACTCAATGGGTCTTGAGAAATGGAGTCGAGAGTGACAGGAGTCCATCAATTAAGACCCTGGACTTAAAGATAGTTCTTTAAGGTTTACCATTCAAACTGAGTGATTTCTAATCCCACCGCACACACTAAGATGAGCTTAACGGGATCTTGAGTAATGGAGTTCATTGATCAAGATCCGGACTTAAAGAATCCTTTAAGGTTACGAGGCTCAAGAGCACTCAATGGGGTCTTGAGAAATGGAGTCGAGAGTGACAGGAGTCCATTAATTAAGACCCTGGACTTAAAGTGAATTCTCTAAGGTTTACCATTCACACTTAGTTTTGAACTGTGATAGCCAAAGCTCGTTTTCAAGAGGATTTTATCACTTGTTTTAGTATTTTCTTTTCTATTTCCAAAAAACCAAAATACTTTTTACATGCTTTTAGTGTAGTTAATGTTTTCAAACAAAACCCCCTTTTCCTTACTGATTTCACTTGCATTTTATGACATATAGGGTAGCTTAGGTCCATTTCATTAGGTTTCGATTAAGCGAGACGACCCGAGGTTGCATCCTATACCGCAGTCTTGGAATTTATTATTTTTGACCGGTTTCCAAGGATCGATCGAAAGATCGAATCGATAGAGCCGCGATCAAAATGGCGCCGTTGCCAGGGAACCTCGAATTGGTTCTCTAAGTTAGCTTTTGTCATTTTGTTGCTGAGTGAAGTTAGGAGTCTTTTCTTTTAGGTTGCATTTTCATTTATAGCTTTCCTTTGTTTTTAATAGTTAGCATTTCTGATTACATCTTACGTGAGAGTTCATTTGAGCCTAACTCTTACTATTTTTGTGATAAACATTTCAGGTGAATCTGGCTTAGTGGAGGCCGACACGGACATGGAAATGGATGAAGTTGTTTCACCACAACATGGCCATTTGTCGAAGGATTATCTGAAGTATCAAGAACCTCCATAACTCCTGTGTTGTCTCTTTCTTTCCTTGTTTACTTACTTAAGCCTCGTGATTACTTGTGATATATGTTGGTGCATTAGTTTGTTAAGTAAGTGTCGGGAAACAACCTCCCTTGGGAAAATAGTTTAGCTTTTAGTTTAGTAAGTAGCCTTTCCATTCAATAATTTCCCCCTTTTGAGTTCTATCTCTTGCCCTCCTGTTGTTGTGTGGAATTGCCCTTTTTGCTTCCTTCTCTTATGCTTATCCTTTGCTTGTTCAACATTGAGGACAATGTATTGCTTAAGTGTGGGGGAATTGTAGCTGTTTCCCCATCTATCTTTCTTGTTGCATGCCTGTTTGACATCTTATTTATGAATGTGTTAGCCAATCTTGCATTCTGTTGGTAAAAACTTGGTAAATTTAAAAATTTGTTGTCATTCTGCTGTTCCTCGTCGCGGCGAGGGTCACATTCATCACCTGTACGTTGCGGCGTGCATGCTACACGTCGCGACGTCCACCCATTTTTGCAGAATGAAAATTTCTCTCAATTCAACTTCTTCCGCATGAAACTTTTGTACCTTTTGTGTTTCAAAGACCTTATAAGTTTAAAGTGGTACCTGAGTTTATGAAAATCCCTTCCATTCTTTTAATGATAGTTGGTCTTGACTCATTTTACTTTTGATGTTTTCAATTCAAAGTGAATTAAGGTATGCTAACAAAGTAGCACTTTAAGTTTTTGAGACTTGAGATTGTTCATTGAGATAATACACTTGTTGGAAGGATATTTGGGCCTAATTCCTTTTCTTCAATCTTTGTGT
The DNA here is from genome assembly GCA_029891385.1 of Erythroxylum novogranatense. NCBI lineage: Eukaryota > Viridiplantae > Streptophyta > Magnoliopsida > Malpighiales > Erythroxylaceae > Erythroxylum > Erythroxylum novogranatense. Next base: position 25,924,512 of record CM057225.1, read on the forward strand.
GCATCTGCTTATTTCATTCTTCTCTAGAACTTGTTTCAATTCTTACTCGAAGCTTGATGGACTAGATTTTTGTTGATGTGATAGAGCGTTCCTTCTTCACCCCTTTTCCCAAACACAAATCCTTAAACACTTATCCTCATAGCCCATTGAGCCTTATTATGTATGAGCACTTGCGAACATTTCATATGATGTCATTAGTTTAATTTGCATTTCTTTTCCTAAACAAAAGAAAAAGAAAAAGAGCAACAAAAAAAAGTGTGTTCCAAAAAGGAACAAGAAAAACAAAAAAAAACAAAAAAAAACAAAAAAAAAACAAAACAAAAAAAAAGAGAAGGAGAAAGAATAAATAAATAAATACATAAAAGAGTCATTATTAGTTCAACTGTTGACATCCATTAATAATTTTAGTGCATGTGTTCATATCTTTTCTTTCGTTCATTCCATCCATTCATCTAGCCCTCTACACATTACAACCCTAAAAAGCCCTCTCGATCTTCAAATTCATAGTTCTTGTAGTGGAGAAATAGAGCTGATACAAGCTTATGGTAGAGTATGGATTAAGCAGATTGAGAGTTACAATATCCCTAAACACAAGTGAGGTGAGAGCAAACATTTTATCTTGAGTGACATCTCTTTTGTCCAATCTCTTCGATTAAATTCTTTTAGTGATTGTTTTATTAGCACTCTTTCAATATGCTTTGATTGAATTATGAGAAAGTGTTTTGTGTCAATTTCCTATTATTGTTTTGAGCATGGGTGGATTTTTCTTTTACACTTGTATCTTTTTGACTCTTATAAACTTTGTCCAGGAGTACAAAGGTTTAAGTGTGGGGGAATTTGATTGAACCCAAGTTTAATATATAAGTGGCTACACTTTCATGGTTATTAATGCAATTTTTTGACTCTTAATTCATGATTTTTGTGCTTAAATTAGTCTCTTACGGTGAGCTTATGTTTTATGCAATTTGCTAGTAAAATTGTACAAATTGACATTAATTGCATTATAATTTTTCTAAGAACAATTGATACTGCAAAGTGTTATTTTATATTGTAGGAGAAAAGGAGTCAAAAAGGATCAGAAGAGTCAACACGACATGAAGTCCTTAAGGCACGTCACGACGTGAACCTCCGCAGCGAAATGTAATTCCCACATCGTGGCCCATCAATACAGATCGTACGTCGCGACGTCAACAATTCAGCATGTCGTGGCGAGCAAATCAGATCGTACGTCGCGGCGTCCCAGACATCTCGTCGCGGCGAGCAAGACAGAGCACACGTCATGATTTAATTTGATTTATTTATTTTATTAAATCATGACGTGCGGACGGATACCGAACTCAAATAGAGATTTCTCTCATCAGACGATCGACCGACGTGACCCATCCTTTAAATCTGCCAATTAGGTTATCATCATCATCCGGAGAGGGATCGAGAGACGAGGCAGAAAAAGAGAGACGAGTGAAGAGAAACAAAGAAGAGAGAGAGAGATTCACGACCTTACCATCCGTGGTTCCCTTCGGGTTCCACGGGTGAAATCTTTATATAGTTTTCTTTTCATTTTCAGCGGCGACTCCGTCGTGGGTAGCTTGGATTAAATCACGAGTTGTGAAGGCTTCAGTTACTATGCGTGGCTTGGCATTTCTTTCTGTTGAAGATGCGAGGATGGTGGAGTTCACCGAAAGGGAGTAGCTTAATCTGTAGTTTAGCTATGATTTATAAATGCCTAGGTTTAGGGATTTGTAATTTGTAGTGAAGCTACTTGATTATAGCTAAATGTTTGACATTTAATGTGTTTTTCGGATTGGTAATTTACATTGTCACATTTAACTACATTGTTATGAACAGCCGAGTTGGGGTTTATTGCTTTGTAGTTAGATTAGCTTAATTAGAGTTTAATTAAGCGTTAAACAATGTAATGTGTTGTGGGTTTGCTAATGTAGAATTCTGTGTTTAAATATATGAAGTCTCATATATGTCAACTTGTGATCTTGTTGATTCTCTTTTATCTGCATAGTTGTGTTTGATATTGAGTTGATGCTAGATTTCATTTGACCCATTGCATTGGCTAATCCACCGCACACACTAAGATGCTTTTAACAAGGTTTTAAGCAATGGAGTTCATTGATTAAAGCCTTGGACTTAAAGAATCCTTTAAGGTTCTGAGGCTTAAGAGCACTCAATGGGGTCTTGAGAAATGGAGTCGAGAGTGATAGGAGTCCATCAATTAAGACCCTGGACTTAAAGATAGTTCTTTAAGGTTTACCATTCAAACTGAGTGATTTCTAATCCCACCGCACACACTAAGATGAGCTTAACGGATCTTGAGCAATGGAGTTCATTGATCAAGATCCGGACTTAAAGAATCCTTTAAGGTTACGAGGCTCAAGAGCACTCAATGGGGTCTTGAGAAATGGAGTCGAGTGACAGAGTCCATTAATTAAGACCACGGACTTAAAGTGAATTCTCTAAGGTTTACCATTCACACTTAGTTTTGAACTGTGATAGCCAAAGCTTCGTTTTCAAGAGGATTTTATCACTTGTTTTAGTATTTTCTTTTCTATTTCCAAAAAATCCAAAATACTTTTTACATGCTTTTTAGTGTAGTTAATGTTTTCAAACAAAACCCCCTTTTCCTTACTGATTTCACTTGCATTTTATGACATATAGGGTAGCTTAGGTCCATTTCATTAGGTTTCGATTAAGTGAGACGACCCGAGGTTGCATCCTATACTGCAGTCTTGGAATTTATTATTTTTGACCGGTTTCTAAGGATCGATCGAAAGATCGAATCGACAGAGCCGCGATCAGTGAGATTGATTGATAGAGTCAGATCTGGGTGGCTTTCTGAGTTTGAGTTGAGAGATGGGACATTGTGGATAGGATAGAGATTGTGTGTTCCAGACGTGGATGATCTGAGACGTGAGATTCTGGAGGAGGCTCACGTGGCTGCCTATGTTATGCATCCTGGTACTACCAAGATGTATTGCACGCTTAAGTTGCATTTCTGGTGGCCAGGTATGAAGAGGCAAGTAGCAGAGTATGTTTCTCGGTGTCGGCGTGCGGCGAGTTAAGTGAGCATCGAGCTCAAGAGGGAGGTTCGTATTCGTTGCCCATTTCGGAGTGGAAATGGGAGCGCATTACGATGGATTTCATTATGGGGTTGCCTAGGACGCTGAGGCAGTGTGATGCGATCTGGGTCATAGTGGATCGGTTGACTAAATCGGCTCACTTTTTGCTAATGAGGGAGAGCAATACTCTCGATCAGTTGGCCCAGAAGTATGTAGCAGAGATTGTGTTACTGCATGGGGTTCCAGTGTCTATAGTCTCAGACAGGGATCCCAGGTTTACTTCGAGGTTTTGGAGGAGTTTGCAGTCAGTTATAGGTTCGAGATTGAACTTTAGCACAACATTTCATCCTCAGACAGATGGGCAGAGCGAGAGGACGATCAAGACTATTGAGGATATGCTGAGAGCTTGTGTATTGGAGTTCAGAGGTGCTTGGGATCAGTATTTGCCTCTAGTCGAGTTTGCGTATAATAATCAGTACCAGAGCAACATTGGTATGGCACCGTATGAGGCCTTATATGGGAGGCCGTGTAGATCACCTCTTTACTGGGATGAAGAGGGTGTGAGGATGTTAGAGGGTCCCGAGCTAATTCAGGACACTGTGGATAAGGTACAGTTGATTCGGAGTCGCATCAAGGCAGCTTAGGACAGATAGAAGAGTTATGCGGATCAACATCGGAGAGAGATGGAGTATGTTGTAGGTGATAGAGTGTTCCTCCGAGTGTCTCCATGAAGAGGAATTCTCAGATTTGGTCGTAAGGGCAAGTTGAGTCCTCGGTATATTGGTCCTTATGAGATCCTCGAGAGGATTGAACCATTGGCATATAGATTGGCATTGCCGAGTAAGATGTCGCAGCTTCATGATGTGTTCCACGTGAGTATGCTCAGACGGTATAGATCAGACCCGACTCATGTGATTCTGGCTCAGGAGATTGAGATAGCCAGTGATTTGAGTTATGTAAAGGAGCCGGTGCAGATTATTGGATCGCGGGTCAAGCAATTGAGGAACAGGGTGATTCCATTAGTGAAAGTCCTATGGAAGAACCACTCATCAGAGGAGGCAACTTGGGAGTCTGAGGAGCACATGAGGAGGCAGTACCCTTATCTGTTTGACCAGTTATGTAAGAAATTTCGGGACGAAATTTTTATTAGGAGGGGAGAATTGTAACATCTCGTTGCCGGTGTGAAGGGTATATCAGTAATTCGGATGAGTAGGAGTGAATGCATTCATATTAATGAATTTCATTGCATTTAGCCTCTATAATTATTGATAAATGATTCATCTTGCATAAGCATATAAACGTACATACATGTATGACAATTTCCGATTTAATTGTGAAAATTGGAGATTTTGTTATTTTAAGGTTATTTATGCTTGGAGTAGCTAATTGGAGTGTCAAATTGAATTTAGGGATTGAGGAACGGAAATTGGAGTATAGGAATATGCATTTCCTAATTTTTAAGATTTATAGGAATTTTTCTAGAATTTTCGGAGTAATAGGTCCAGACCGAAAAATTGACCATTGACTAATTAATTAAATTTCTGGTTCTGAAATTTGATTAACCAATGGCAATGGAGATTAGAATTTCGATTTGAGGAATTAGGGTTTTGAGCCATTGGAATTCGGGAGAAATTAGATTAGAAATTGGATTGAGGTTGTTCAGATTGGTCTTGTGGAAATTAAATTGACAAACAAGCCCTTATTTTCCTTAATTTATAAACCCTTACCTTTGAAATTCCTTGCTTCCACGATGCTTTGCTTCTGAAAGAAGAAAAATTCTCCTTCCTTCATCGTGATCTCTTCTCTTGATTTCTTCTTGATTCCTTCTTGCCATTTGTTCCTTTCCTTGGACTTGAATCTATCCTTTGGCTTGGTGTTGAAGAAGATGAAGATGGGTTTAGCTTTGGGTGATGCCGTGGGTGTCGATGAGTTGGGGTCAGTGTGATCCTTGAAGATTTGAGGCTTTTAATCAAGTAAGTTTGCTTCTTTCTGGCCTTAGATAGTTAGATTTGTTAAGTTATTGAGTTAGATTGATGATTGGTTTGAATATTTAAGGAATGGAAAATGTTAGGTTTCGGATGATGATTTTGCTTGATTTAATGTTGATAATTTAGGGATAATGGTTATTTGGTGGACTTAAGGTTAGGAATGAGTTGTGTTAAGTATAGGAAGTTGTTTTGGAGTGTTTAGATGGGATTTGAATGGATTAGAATATGAGAAATCTGGAAAAATCTGGGTTTTTGGTGTTGCTGCGATTGCACGTCGCTCGTCTTGTGAGAACACGCCTGTGATGAAACAAGACAGCCTCGCACGCCGCGATGAGCGCTGAAGCGCTTGTGCGACGGAGAGAAAATTGTCATGACGTCTTGCGATCGTCGCACCGCCGAAGGAGGAGGAAGTTCGCCGCAATAAGACGATGGGCTTGCTGCAAGCGAGGAGTCCAAATTTCTGAAATTGAGCTTTTTGAAATGGGGATTTAGGAATTGGTGGATTTAATTGGTTATGGATTAAATTCAATTGGGAGATTATGAATTCGGGTTTTTGAATTGATATTGGAGAAATATCGGACTCGTGTCGAAAATGTCATAACATGTATAGTACGTAAACCATTCGATATATATATGCATCCTTGATTATTGAAATTGTACAATTAGTAATATTGGATATTATGATTATTGTAGAGGCTCAAGTGGATCGTCGATCGTCCAACGTAGACGATACTTCCCGGCAGTAGCTCGGAAGTTCTAAGGTGAGTAACCTAGTTGGTTTCTCAACCTTGATGTGTTTAATTTTGTGCACCTATACCATGTGGAGTTAAGGATGGATTATATGTGTTTGTTTTGATTGATTTCGGATCACAGGTGTTCGAAATATTTGGAATGTGCTATAGAAGTGTCAATTGCGCATAAATTGTCAATAAGTGGTTTCAAATACAAATTGAATAGTGATATTAGGTTGTGGCACGATTTGTGATATTTGTAACATATGCATTCATGCCATTATGCATGATTAGATAATTGAAAGTTGTGACCGGTGCAGCCACTGTATTCAGAGCTTTAAGCTCAACGCACAGGGCCTCGTGCCCAACGATTTTCAAAGCTTTATGCTCAACGTATCAGGGCTTCAAGCCCAATATTTTCAGAGTCAATGACTCAACGTAAAGGAGCTCAGGCGAACGGTCATAACAACGAAATAAAATGAAAGAGTCACATGTACATCGCATATATGAATGTTTAAATGTGAATTGCATGAAAGGAGAACCGCCTTATAAATGTGAAATTGAATGCATGTGATTCTTGGTTGTGATAGATATATATATAATATTGTGTGAATTGTTTGAATATGCATGAGTTGGGTGAACCATCGATGATGATTTCTCACTGAGTTCACAAACTCACCCAACATTGCATTTATTTTTCAGGACAACAATAGTTGACTCCTAGCTCCAGTTAGTGAGACTTTTCCTGCTGTGTGAGTGCCGGCGAGAGGAGTATGGCCCACAGGTCGGTCAGCTGGGATCTTTTGGTGATCTTTTGGGAGATGATCTAGTTAGGAGTTATGTTAATCCCTTTTGGTTTTATACAGTTGTAATCGGATAGAATTGTGAACTTATGGTTTTTAAGAAATGAATTGAGAAGTATCTTTTGGTTTTAAAAACTTAGTGAATTTGATATTACTGCTTTATTATATTGATGCCATGAGGTTTATAGAAATGATAGAATCGTAGTGCACCCTCATCATAGGTTATGTATCGGTATGACCTACGGGCGTCCCAGTGTATACCCTACGGTAAGGGGGCGCTACACCCGCGTCCCGCGAAGGTGGCATACTAGAGCACTCAAATTCGTCCGAAAATTCCGTAAAACAATTTTGTGCTTTTTGAAAACAAATGAGTGCGCAGAAATCATTAAACAATTTCGGCCCGTGATACAAAAACATTTCTTTCCATCAAAATACTATTTCAGTAAACAAATAGCAATACAGAATTATTCAATTGGGCCCTTTGCTATAACAGTACAAATATGCGGAAATACAAATTTACATAAAAATCAGAATGACTCAAATGCAGACGTGAACTGATCCCGACTTTGAACTTTAACTTTCTTGCAGTAATCATACTCTCGTTTCACTAACGGGGTAATCGCCAATTCCTGAAAAATAATTGCAATGTTGGGTGAGTTTGCGAACTTAGTGAGAAACCATTATCGATGGTTCACCCAACTCATGCATATACACACAATATATTACATAGTCACACAATAACACATTTGGAACACTATAAAACAATTTACACATTTTCACCATAACATAAATCAGACATATCGCAGTGCGATCGTCACATAATACCTGCATTATCAATTTTCACAATACAGTCAAATGCATAATGCATTCCAATTCTCATTTTATGTCAGTGTTGTGACTGAGCGTCAATACTGTCCCGATTCGGGCACATTTCACAATTTCATAGTAATCGCATTTTAGGCAAGTAGGAGAGCCCTCAGGGTATGCACTACTGCCTGCTCACATTAGGGATAGGAGAGCCCTCTGGGTATGCACTATTCCCTTTCGACCTTAGGCCCTTTCACTGATAATCGAGCTTAAAGCTCTGATCACTAATTGCTCCAGTCACAACTGTTAATTACCGATTTTAATCATGCCTAGCATGCGCTCACACTTGCACAATCAATATGTTGGGCCCCACCCCCCACCCGTAGGTGTTTGCGAGTTATCTTTGCGGCGAGTGTTTCTTGGGTTATACCGCGCATCCAACCTTAATCAAGATTGTCCTCTTTGGTCATTGGTGAGCCACGGCTCGAACCCATGACCTCAAGGTTTTATTCCACTTTATGTGGACGCCTCTCACCATTGAGCCAACATGTTGGACCCCGCTGCCGGAACCCAACGTCTGTCGTGAGAGCGTGGCGGAAAACGTGCTGATAATACGTTTAAGAAAAGACCATGGAAGAGTAATGGGCTGTTGGAAAAACATACTTGCAAACACGCTTATTTAAACAATTACATCCAAACATGTAAATTAAATGATTTAGAAAAGAGACCATCGGAAGTTCAATGGACCCATCGTGAAACTTTCGTGCTTTTAAACATATTCCTAATTCATGCTCCAAAGAAGAGTTTCATAAAGATTTACTAATATCTCAAATCGCACCACAACTTTGAATTCAAGAGCCAAAATCTAAAACACTCTTGAACCAATGATACTTGACATGTAACTAAGGTCTTGTCGTCCAAACATAACATTGAAAATAAATAATCATAATGAAATGAAAACAGAGTCTTGCCAAACTCGTGACTCACTCGATTTACGGCTCGTCACTGCATGGGGAGATTAGAGGGTGAGCTATAAAGCTCGTGGGGACATATTTATAATATCGCTATAAGCAAAAATATTCAAAATATCTCATTGCGTGATACTTGTTGAAATCATAATACTAGAGCATGTATGAGTCATTTCTTGCAAAATGCTTGATTCTTGAACAAATCATGATGCATGTCACATAACAAATCATAGCACATAACATGATGGTTTGGGTGTCCTGAGTTAAGTGACGTACTACACATGCCATCGAAATGTTGATGTGTAGACGTAGTTTCATGAGGGAATCCTTGTGGGATAACCACGTGCCCGACAGGCAGCGGGAGAAGCCTTTTCGTGAGTCAATGTGCACTTGACTATCGTGAGGACACCGAAACCCACATAAGTATGCATAATTCAAATTGTTCTTGTAAACCTGGTTTGCTAATCTGCACTTGCTTGTAATCTTGCTTGTAAACTTGCTTGTCATATATATATTTCAGAAAACTTGATTTCATGCACTTGAAAATCTTGATAATAATAATGAATGCAAATTACAATGCAGAATATAATCATTCATGGTAGTATGCAATGCGATCGTGGATGATGTAATGTAAATGCATGAGATCTTGCTTGATTTGAACTAAACAATGAGTAACTTATATACTTTATTATAAACATGAACCCACCTGATTTCCTTGCTTGTCTTGCTAGGAATGAGTTTCCTCTTGTACCTCTTGATCCTCTTGCCTCTCTTGTTCTCCTAATATAAGGACCAAAATTCCATATCAAAACTCATGCTGAAACAAAATTTCCATTCTTAACTTCCATCCAAAATTCCCGTTCTTAGAAACTAATTCATAACTTCATCACTTCATAAGACTTGTAGATCTATGTCTCTAGTTCACAACGCCTAAAAAATCACTCCAAAAGGACTTCTGTAGCAAAAGTTACGAGTAAAACACTATTCGGGCAGAAAAATTGAAGTTCGCCATGCATAACAACTTCATGTGCCATGGCGAAGCATCATGCATGCGTGCATGCCCGTTGTCATGGCGGGGAAAGCCTACTTCCTCGCCAAGCGTCTCACCAAAATTCAAGACGCCACAGGCGCGTCTGGGTTCTGAAACGATCCAACCCAGTTTTCCCAGTTTTCGCGAACAATCAACTCCTTTTACTCATTCAACACCCTTAACCTATAGATCATGCATCATACTCCCTTTTCTACACTCATCTAACAACAACATTAACCAAAACATAACCAAATCAACAAATCTACCCAAGTTCACCCTAAACCCTAATCCATCGATTTCTTCTCATTTCCAAAGAAACAAAGGTTCAATCCAACACAAACAAGGATAGAAGAGTTAAACTTACCTTAAGGACACTTGAAATCATCAAAAATCCTCAAACAGTAGCTTTCCTTTTCCTCTTCTTCTCCTCCCTCACACGGCCGACTCTCTCTTCGTTCTTTCTCTCCTCCTTTCTAGTTCTCTTTCTTTTCTTTTCCTTACTTTAGTTCCTTAAACCTACATGAGAGGACAATGACTCAAATGCCCCTCCATGCTTAACCTAAAACATCCTAACTCATGTGCCTTGACCATATAGCCCTTAAACATATATACCCTTCCAAACACATATTTTATACTAAACTCAATTAAATCCAAATTTTCCATGAATATTTTCAATAAAAAACAAACTAGACCATAAATCATAAATCAAATAAATTCATGCTTAATAATTTCAAGAAAACAAAAATTTGGGGCCCAACATTTCTCCCCCTCTTAAAAGAAATTTGGTCCTCAAAATTTACCTGAATCATCAAAAAGACTTGGATACTTCTCTTTCATGGCGTCCAAAGGCTCCCACGGGCTTCTTCCATCGCATGGTTCCTCCACAAAGACCTTAACCAATGATTGAACTGTCTTGTTTCTAAGGACTTTTCCTTGGTGTCCAAGATTTCTCTGAAATTTTCTCATAACTTAAGTCGCCTCTCAACTGAATGTCGAAACACGAATGACATAAGAAGGATCGATCTGTACCTCCTCAAAGATGGAAACATGAAAGACATCATGAATCGAGACAACTCTGGCAGAACGCCAACTCAGAAGCTAGAGATCCGATCCTCTCAAGAATCTCATATGGACCTACATATCTTGGACTCAACTTGCCTTTCTTGCCAAACCTCATTACTCCCTTCCAAGGAGACGTCTTGAAACACTTTCTCACCAACTTCATACTCCATCTCCTTCCGATGAGCATCTACATAACTCTTCATTCTATCCTCGAATGCCTTAAGCCAGCCGCTTGATCAAACTAATCTTATTCATTGTCATTTGAACCAATTCGTCCTACCAGCTTCCTTTCACCCTCTTCATCCCAACATATTGGAGTCCTGCATCTCCGCCATCTGATAACTTCATAAGGAGCCATCTCAATGCTCGAATGGTACAATTGTTATAGCAAATTCGACCAACGGCAAATGTTCATCCCATGCTCCTTTGAAATCCAAAACACATGCCCTGAGCATTCCCTCAAGCGTCTGAATGGTCCTCTCAGATTGACCATCCGTCTGAGGGTGAAATGCCGTACTAAAATGCAGCTTAGTACCTAAAGCTTCCTGCAAGCTTCCCCAAAATCTCGAAGTGAACTGAGGATCCCTGTCAGAAACTATCGAATTTGGAATTCCATGCAATCTTACTACCTCATCAATGTACTTCCTGGCTAGTACATGCAAAGAATCAGTCTGCTTGATTGCCAGAAAATGGGCTGACTTCGTTAACCGATCCACTATAACCCATATGGCATTATGCTTCTTACTGGTTTTGGGCAAACCCATCAGAAAATCCATGGTTACTCTTTGCCACTTCCACTCAGGAATAGACAATGGCCTTAACTTTCCTGAAGGCGCCTGGTGTTCAGCCTTGACTTGCTGACACACTAGACACTTATTGACATACTCTGCTACATCCCTCTTCATGCCCTTCCACTAGAAATGCTCTCTCAAATCTCTGTACATCCTGGTGCTACCTGGGTGCATGACATAAGGCGCATTGTGTGCCTCATCTAAAATCACATCCTAAATCTCCTTGCTATCTGGAATACAGAGTATGTCCCCCACTGTCATGAGTCCATCATCTCTCACTACTATCTCAGAAACCTTACCATTCAGAATTTCCTCCCTAAGCTTGCTCAAACCTGCATCCTGAGCCTGCAACTCCCTAACCTTCTCCCCAGTATAGGCCTCACTCTGAAAGTAGCTAAGAGGCAATCTGTTCCTCCCGCTTCAAGCTTATCTTAAGCTTGGCCATCTCTTCCAATAAAGGAAGGTACCTTTGCCCGAACATGAGCAATAGAGGACTTCACTCAAAGCATCCGCCACTACGTTACTTTGCACGGGTGATACTCAATCAACAAATCATAGTCCTCGAGCAGCTCAATCCACCTTCTCTCGCCTCAAATTCAACTCCTTCTGGCTCAGCAAGTACTTGAGGCTCTTGTGATCCGTAAAGATCCTTGTCTGCACCCCATAAAGATAATGCCTCCAAATCTTTAAGGCAAATATCATCTTCTTGCTAACTCCAAGTCATGAGTCGGATAATTCAACTCATCTTGCTTCAGCTTCTCAAGCATAAGCTATCACCTTATCTCCTTGCATCAATACACAACCTAGACCCTTCCTCGAGGCATCACTGTACACTGTATAGCCCTCATCACCAGAAGGCAAAATCAACACTATAGCACTTGTCAATCTGAGCTTGAGCTCCTCAAAGCTCTTCTAGCACTCATCGGTCCAGATAAACTTCTGATTCTTCCTCAACAGCTTGGTCATCGGAGCAGCTATCATGGAGAATCCTTCTACAAACCTCCTGTAGTAACCTGCAAGGCCCAGAAAACTTCTTACCTCTGTCACTGACTTGGGTGCATGCCAACTTACTACTGCTTCAACTTTTCTCGGTTCAACATGTACACCATCCTGTGAAATCACATGTCCAAGGAATGTCACCTCATGAAGCCAGAACTCACACTTTCTGAACTTAGCATAAAGCTCTCTCTCTAAGAGTCTCAAAACAATCTGAGATGCTCCTCATGATCTTCTTCACTCTTAGAATACACCAAAATGTCATCTATGAACACTATGACAAACCGATCCAAACTCCTTGAAAACCCTATTCATGAGATCCATGAAAGCGGTAAGCATTGGTCAAACCGAATGGCATGACCAAAACTCATAATGCCCATAACGGTCTGAATCTTCGTCTTGCTAACATCGACTCCTTGATTACGAAATGATGATAGCCCGACTCGAGATCAATCTTGAGAAAACCCTAGCTCCTGCAATGGTCAAGCAGATCATCTATCCGTGGCAACGGATACTTGTTCTTAACTGTTACCTTGTTGAGTCTCCGATAATCAATGCACATCCGCCATGATCCGTCCTTCTTCTTAACAAACAGAACCGGTGCTCCCCAAGGAGACGAACTCAGCCTGACATAACCCTTCTCTAACAGTTCCTCCAACTGTTCCTTAAGCTCCCTCAACTCAGCTAGAGCCATCCTGTAAGGCGGGATAGAAATAGGCGCGGTTCAGGGAATCAAGTCAATGGCAAACTCGATTTCCCTCACCGGCGGCAAACCTGGTAACTCATCTAGGAACACATCTGGAAACTCCCTCACAATCGGGAAATCCTCTAACTTCCCTTCATGCACATCGACATCTACAACATGCGCCAAGAAAGCTTCACATCCCTGGCCCATCATCCTTTCATTAACATAATTGAAATCGCCTTAGCGATAGTGTCTTCCTATCCCTCTCAAGATCACCTTCTCACCATTGCCCAGATCAAACTCTACCTCTTTCTGACCACAATCCAACTTGGCCAGATATTTCTCCATGGTATCCATCCCCAGGATAACATCTAATCCTCTAAGGTCTAACGGTAGTAGGTCCACTACCAATCTAGCACCATCTATGAAAAGCTCACACCGCCATACACCGACCGATCACCACATTCCTCCCTAAAGGAGTACTAACAATCAAAGGCCTATACAACGCATGAACTCACACCATGCAATGCTATGCTCATGAGAAACAAATGAATGCAAGGAACCGTAATCAATCAAAACAAAGATCATGAATTATATAATTGAGCCATACCGTGACAACCTCAAAGCGCTGCGCAGCTTCCTCTCTCGTCATGGCAAACACTCTTCTTGGCCTTTGTCCTCTTGGCCTTCTGGAGGAATAGTCTTCCTTGCAGCCCCGGCGCCTACCTCGAGAATCGGCCGGTGCCCACTGTCTCGCACGCCTAGGGCTCAAATCGTGACCCCTCTTATCTCGGTGCCTGAGAACAATGCTTGGCTATATGCCCCTTCTCTCCGCATCTGAAACAAACTCCAAGTGATCTGAGGCACTCTCCCTGATGATGCTTCCCACACTGATCACATAAGGGGTAGGTGAACCCGCTCCTACCAGTTCTACCTGCACCTCCCACATTTAAGGGTTGCCCTGAAACAGCCCTGACCTGCTTGTTCCTGGTAACCCCACTGCTACCCACTTCACTCTGACTGAAAGAGCTCCTCGTGCTCCTCTCAGGCAATGGAGCACTAGCACCCTTTCTGAAACTCTGTTCTCTGTTCTTCCTCTTCTTGTTCGCTTCATTCCTGATATTCTCCAGCCACCGAGAGCAAAGATCCACTAACTTCTTTGGTAGTCACAGAAATTATGGATCAGGACTTTCTCCCTGATCCCCAAGTGAAGACCTCCCTCAAACTTGCGGCACTTGTCTTCCTCTGTCGCCACAATGTTTGTTGCATATCGTGAAATCTGTGTGAACTTTAGCTCATACTCGCTCACACTCATGTCCCTCTGCATGAGATTCAGAAATTCTCTGGCCTTCTCTTGCACATAGACCCTGGAGAGATACTTCTTTCTGAACACTCCTACAAAGTGCCTCCATGTCAACACTGATGGCACAACCTGACTGTGAGGCACTGACTCCCACCAATGCAGTGCATCTCCCTGCAACAGACTGACTGCATAATCCAGCTTGTCCTCATCTGAACATCTCATCTGAACTAAGACCCTCTCGGTCCTCTTCAACCAAGCTTCGCTTCTTGGGATTCGTAGTCCCACTGAAATCCACGACCCCAAACTTCCGGAGCTTGTCATATGTCCACCTCGCTCACGGAGCTTGCATCGACATCTGCGATCCCTGTCCCATGGCATACGTAAAAGCCTGAGCAAAGGCTTGAAAGAAATTCGGATCCATGGGAGTTCCCTGAGGCATAGGAGGAGGCGGAGGAGGCACTTCTTGTTGCAAACTAGGTGCCTCTGAAATCGGAACAGAGTGTGTCCCGGCATCTTGAGGAATATGGGATTCATCCGTACTCCCCTGATGAGAATGAGATCGAGTCATAGCTCCCCGATTTCTCCATCGAGGTGGCATGTTCACTCCTTGATAGAAAACCATTGAAAATTTTAGTTCAAGTACGACAATTTTCAAAATATGCGAAAACAGTTCTAATCGTGTAAAACAATGCAAGTTATTTCTTGAAAGCAATGTCATGCAGCCCTAGATCAAAAACGTAGGCGCTCTGATACCAAACATGTTGGACCCCGCTGCCGGAACCCAACGTCTGTCGTGAGAGCGTGGCGGAAAACGTGCTGATAATACGTTTAAGAAAAAGACCCACGGAAGAGTAATGGGCCTGTTGGAAAAACATACTTGCAAACCTGCTTATTTAAACAATTACATCCAAACATACAAATTAAATGATTTAGAAAAGAGACCATCGGAAGTTCAATGGACCCATCGTGAAACTTTCGTGCTTTTAAACATATTCCTAATTCATGCTCCAAAGAAGAGTTTCATAAAGATTTACTGAATATCTCAAATCGGACCCTGACTTTGAATTCAAGAGCCAAAATCTAAAACACTCTTGAACCAATGATACTTGACATGTAACTAAGGTCTTGTCATCCAAACATAACATTGAAAATAAATAATCATAATGAAATGAAAGCGGAGTCTTCTTAGAAACTTCGTGACTCACTCGATCTCCGACTCGTCACTGCGTGGGGGAGATTAGAGGGTGAGCTATAAAGCTCGATGGGGACATATTTATAATATCGCTATAAGCAAAAATATTCAAAATATCTCATTGCCGTGATACTTGTTGAAATCATAATACTAGAGCATGTATGAGTCATTTTTGCAAAATGCTTGATTCTTGAACAAATCATGATGCATGTCACATAACAAATCATAGCACATAACATGATGGTTTGGGTGTCCTGAGTTAAATGACGTCTACACATGCCATCGAAATGTTGATGTGTAGATGTAGTTTCATGAGGAATCCTTGTGGGATAACCACATGCCCACAATCAAGGCGGGGAGAAGCCTTTTAGTGAGTCAATGTGCACTTGACTATCGTGAGGGACACCGCAAACCCACATAAGTATGCAAAATTCAACTTGTTCTTGTAAACCGGTTTGCTAATCTGCACTTGCTTGTAATCTTGCTTGTAAACTTGCTTGTCATATATATATTTCGGTAAAACTTGATTTCATGCACTTGAAAAATCTTGATAATAATAATGAATGCAAATTACAATGCAGAATATAATCATTCATGGTAGTATGCAATGCGATCGTGGATGATGTAATGTAAATGCATGAGATCTTGCTTGATTTGAACTAAACAATGAGTAACTTATATACTTTATTATAAACATGAAACCACCTGATTTCCTTGCTTGTCTTGCCTAGGAATGAGTTTCCTCTTTTACCTCTTGATCCTCTTGCCTCTCTTGTTCTCCTAATATAAGGACCAAAATTCCATTTCAAAACTCATACTGAAACAAAATTTCCATTCTTAACTTCCATCTAAAATTCCCCATTCTTAGAAACTAATTCATAACTTCATCACTTCATAAGACTTGTAGATCTATGTCTCTAGTTCACAACGCCTCAAAATCACTCCAAAAGGACTTCAGAGCAAAAGTTACGAGTAAAAACTATTCGGCAAAAAATTGAAGTTAAATCATGGCGAAGGTTGTGCTTTCGCCATGGCGAGAGGCTCAGATGCCACGGCGTGCACGCCGCTGTCGCGGCCATGAGAAAGCCTACTTCCTCGCCACGTCTCACCAAAAATTCGCACGCCGCGGTGTGCGGGTTTGATAAGTGCATATTTGTCTAATATTTCTATTTTAATTATCCCTTTTTATTTATCTTGTTGATGCAATTATTGAGACTTAACTTGGTTTAATATTTCCTTGTGTGAAATTATAATCTTTGCAATTAAGAGGAGAAATCAGCAAGCAAATCAGCAAATAAAACAAAGGTGCTACAGGAGGTTTACATAGGCATGATACGCAAATTCCAAAACAGCCAAGGCATGAGAGATGAAATAATGCGGCAACAAATTAAATCAAGTGAGCAACGTGGCAGCCAAGGGAAGGCAGCAAGAAGGAATTCATGCAGGCCCACAGTGGAAAATCACGCAGACAAGAAGAAAGCAAGAAACGGCGGCGTGGAGGAGATAAAAAAAATAATAATAAAAAGAAGGAGGTCAAGCACGCGCAAGACGCAGGGAATTAGAAGGGAATTCACGCAACACATGAAGGGCAGCTAATGAGCAATTTTGGTGGACTAAAAAAATAAAGATACAACAACGCAACAAGTGGGCTGCAAAGAAGAGGGGGCCCACAAAATTAAGAAGAAAAGAAGACAAAACAAAACCTAGAGGAGAGGGGGGTCTGGCGGCAGTAAGGACTAAGGAGTATTGACGCACGCAACAGTGGAGGAAGAACGCAGGAACAACAATCACGCACACTGGAGGAAGCAGCAGCCGCAGGGAGTAGCATCGGCCAACTTCAGATTTTCTTTTTATTAGTTCTTTTTCTTTTCTTTGTTATGGAGACTATGACAATTAAGAATTTTGTTTGGTTTAATTTTCGTATGAGTAGCTAAGTTATTTTTAGTCGGGGAATTCCAATTATTATGCTTTGACTCGTGAGACTATTGTTCTGATTATTTGGTTATAATATTCGTACTGCTTCTGATTTACTGTCCTTGTTTATTAATTGATTCTGCGATTGAGGCCTGATTGTAGAGTTAGTTAATTTACATATAGCCAACTGATTTACTTGGTGGAGTCTAACTGGGTGATTGGTGTCTGTGGCAATTGGCACTAGGGGCATAGTACTTGTCGATTTTGTGTGGAGGAACTTGCGATCTAACTAGATGAAGCATGAGTCGGTCATGTGGTCGATTAGGGTTAGTGTTTCTTTAGAATTTAATGTCATAATTAATTGAATCTCGGAGAGAGTCTCAAGGGTTATTAGTTAATTAGTGAATAGTCAAAGGAGTTTCTGCGACTATTCTAAAATTAAGAAGAAACGAGGGAGCCAGAGGTAGTTGGTAACCATAGCTAACCTATTATTAAACCAAAGAAAATATTTGAGTCGATGATCGTGGTCTAAGCATAATTAGGAATTTCTGGCTAAGTATGCTGCTTATTGAGTTTATCAATTTTATTTCGTTCTTTGTTGGTTATTGTTTTATTAATTTGCGTTAATCTTTTATCGCTTGTTATTTCAATTAGTAGTTTTAGTAGAAAACTTCAAAACCCCTTTTTTATTTAATTTCATTCGTTCTTTGGCATTTGAATAAAATCAATTGTTCCATTCTCTGTGGATCGACCCCATTTACCACTGTGCGCAATTTATTTTCGTTTGGTGTTTGGGATTTATTTTTGGTGGATTCGACACGCATCAGGGTTGTAGAAACTCATCCGAACCTAGTTTTTCCCAGATTTTCGCAAAACAATCAACTCCTTTTTGCTCATTCAACACCCTTAACCTATAAATCATGCATCATACTCCCTTTTCTACACTCATCTAACAACAACATTAACCAAAACATAACCAAATCAACAAATCTACCCAAGTTCACCCTAAACCCTAATCCATCGATTTCTTTTCATTTCCAGCAAAACAAAGGTTCAATCCAACACAAACAAGGATAGAAGAGTTAAACTTACCTTAAGGACACTTGAAATCCGTCGAAAATCCTCAAACGGTAGCTTTCCCTTTTCCTCTTCTTCTCCTCCCTCACACGGCCGACTCTCTCTTCGCTCTTTCTCTTCTCCTTTCTAGTTCTCTTTCTTTTCTTTTCCTTACTTTAGTTCCTTAAACCTACATGAGAGGACAATGACTCAAATGCCCCTCCATGCTTAACCTAAAACATCCTAACTCATGTGCCTTGACCATATAGCCCTTAAACATATATACCCTTCCAAACACATATTTTATACTAAACTCAATTAAATACAAATTTTCCATGAATATTTTCAATAAAAAACAAACTAGACCATAAATCATAAATCAAATAAATTCATGCTTAATAATTTCAAGAAAACAAAAATTTGGGGCCCAACACAATAGCATATAAATCTATCAATTCTATTTCTCGCATTCAGACATTTACTCATGATTTCAGCACATTTATTTCACAGTTGCAAGCACTCACATTGGCACACAATTCACACATTCATAGAGCATTTAACACAGAAAGATTGAGGAACCAACTAGGTTACTCACCTGAACTTCCGAGCTACCTGCCTGGAAGTCTCAGCACTGTCCGTGGAATTGTTCCATCGGTGCCTCTAAAACAATCAAATAATTTCTATTACAAAATGCACAGTCACAATAATTTGATAATGCACATGCCTTGAACAAAAGATGCACGATGCCTATTCATGATATTTCTCGGTGCAATTTTCCAAATTCCACTTTCTTAGACAATTTCTAATTTTTCACTCAAATGATCACTAATGACTCACTTCCAATTCAACAACATATCACGGAACTCTCAAATTTCAATTCTAATATCCAATAATTCATCACGCCACATCCACTAGGATATTATCACAAAATCAATAACTATACTTTAGATCGCATTTATTCTTTATGCTCAGTTTTAATCTTCAATAGCCTTTCTTTACATTTAGGGACCTGACAATTATACTCAAATTCCCAAAACAATTCTTAGGTTGCAATACAATCACATTTTTAACTGTTTTTCACTAATATTGAGATCTCAAAAACCTAAATTCAGACTCTCATTCTTTTCCTCATTTGTAGACCTCTTTCTCTAGATCACAACGAATCAAACATCACCTCAATTGGAGGTCTACACCATTAGTTAGGCCTCACAAATCCAATTAAATCCAATCAGAAATCTATCCCTCGCCGCGACCTCCAGCCATTCGTCGCGGCGTATAATAGGTCGCTCGCCGCGGCAAACATTTTCTTTCGGCTTGTCGCGACGTCCCGTTCGTCGCGACGAACGTTCGTCGCGGCGTACGCTCGTCGCGACATCCAATTATTTAATTCGTTGCGACGTGCGGCCCTGGTTCGTCTTCTCCGATTGATTTTTCTACCATTTCTCTCTCTAAAACTAGTAATGATTCACTCCTAACTACCCCAATCACAATATAAATGCATAAATGCATCAAACAACATTAAATAACAACATTAAAACCATAAACTTACCGATCGAGCCACAAATCCTCAATTTCTCCGAAAATCTTCTCCAAGCCCTAACATCACGATTCTCTCCCAAAACCTCTCAAATCTCCATTCTCCTTAAGATTCAAGCTTTGCTTTGCAAGAGGAGAAGAAGCACACAGGAATCGAACACCAACGATCATACAAGGAGGAAGGAGAAGAACCGATCGAAGGAGAAGAGAATCGCATGCCCTAGGTGAAGGAAAAGTGTTTTCTCTTCCAACCAAATTCAAACCTAAGGCATTATATACCTCATATCATAAGTCTATACACCTTCCACAAATCCTTTGTTCAATTACTCACTAAAATCTTTCTCTTTCCAAATTAATTTCCAGTCCAATTCGTCTCCGAATTTCAACGGCTTGACACATTAATTTCCTATATTTCCATAGCCATTGGACAATTATTCAATTAATCAGTCCACATTTGAAAATTTTCATCCGACATTTTCTCCCAAATTATCCAGAAAATTTCCTAAGGTTCAATCTCAACTGTCGAACACTCTAAAACATTCTGATTCAACTAGTCAAACCCTGATTACTCCATAATTCTCAATAAATTATAATCAATTCTAATTATATCTAATTAGTCATGAATGCATGTACCTATATGTGCATGAGCCACTTGACTCATTCCTCTAAAATTAGAGGTCAAAAGAATGATTACATCTCAAATATGCAATGCAACAACCTAGCCTGTCCCAATTTACCAATTTACCCTTCCCATCAGGGACAGGATGTTACAATTCTCCCCTCCTAACAAAAATTTCATCCTCAAAATTTCATATACAATCGATCAGGAAGGCAGGGGAATCGATACGGTCACCATATATTGTTTCCCATCTTTTTTTATACATAACTAAATTATGCCAAATCACTAAAATCAATATAATCACTTAACATTGTCTTAACTGTTTCTTCATGATTACACGCAACTCTACACTTTCGGCATCAATAAAACATATATCGGATTATAGCAATATTCCTAGTTCTGTCCATGAAACACTTAATAAATCCGAATCCTCTTTTTCGTCTTATACTGACTTACAAATCCATAGTTCTATTCACAACACGGTCACATTGAGGCCACTTATAACGAATTTAGTTTCTCCAAATTTTTACCTTTATCTCAATTTAAGTGTATCTTGGCCGAGGCGATACACTTGGAAATGTTTCCTTAAATCAATTTTCAGCTTACATCTCTTTAGAGTTAAAACTCCAATCTCATAAGATTGTAATAACCTCAATAATAATCAATTCGACTCATTGTCATTTACCTGGATTCTTAACCCCTATTGCAAATTCATCTTACTAAACAACACTGTCTTGAATCAATCATGCCCTTTGACTATTTAAAGGCCCTGATCACCTTAATATCGGGATGATCAACTCCTTGTTGACTAAAAGACCCCTTATACGCTATTCGAATGGTATTATCATTATAACAATTACTATGCCTACAACCAATCAAAACTATACATCAATTTCATGTCCTTATGAACTCCTAAAATATCAGTTTCACACTTATCACCAGTAGTCAAATCTGTTAATTAATCATACATATAATTACTCGATTTCACATTCTACCTTCTATTACTCTTTTAATGTACTCTTACTGTCACATAAAACTTCAATTATCTCTTTGAATTTTCACTAACGGTTCCTTTGGTGGGTTTTACTCATACTTCTTAGTCCATTCACAATTATCATTTTCTCAATAGTGAAACCCATTTGCTATTCCTTGCTAAAATTCGTATATTCTAAATTCTCAATTCGGATTTTGCCATTCTTTTCATACACACCTGCACACCTGATTTGGAATTCCAATAGCTAATACTTGCTTTTTGTCATTTGCTAACTCGACAGCTTGCACTCAATAGTACACTAGGTTTCATAATCTTATCGCCCAATTTCACTAACGAAATTTTGAAACACTCGAACACATAATCCTTTTTCGAATTTACTAATATCTTAATCAGGATTGCTTTACATAGTCTCGAATACAACCAAAACATTTCTGTACGAATAAAGTCTCCAACTTCCAAAACAATATCCAGAAAAATAAATTTCAACATCAAATCACAATTCGGCCCATGAGATTATACTTATCCCTATGCATATAAAACCTTTTTACACTATTTCTACAGATTGCATCATAACCCTTTTTGGGACACTTCGGTAAATATTGTAATATCTCCAAATTAAAACAATACGATCAATACTCGAGTTGAACATTTCTTAACTGTCCCTTTGTACATTCTTTGTTCATTCATCAGTCACACGATTCATATACTTTTCCTCAACGTTGCCAAATACAATTTAGACACTTTACTCTTCAGTCTGACAATTACAATCCAAAATTCCTTATACTCATAACTGATTTATATATCTCTTTAAATACAGAATATCTCCAATAAGAAACAACTTTCTTATAGCTTTCTTAGTTTCATCACAACATATTTTGACACATGTTCCTTTACCCTAATTTCTCCACATAACCCAATTTATTTGCGATAGATCACTGCCTGAGTTGAATAAACATTCATCAAATCAATTTCGTACTTTCAGAACATAATTACACAAACTATACACGAACCTATTTTATCCTCATATTCGCAATTAATATTTTCTTAATGTTCAGTGATTCTATTACATAATCGAATTCATCTCATCAACGTAAGGTATACTTTTTCAGTAACATTTTCTACCTCTTACGCTCGAGTTTTAGCTAGAGTTAGGATTCCATTGTAAGTGATAAGTCGACTTGTACCATGTGTAAGTCGACTTACACATGTTCGGAACTGATAAGTCGACTTGTTCATTCGATAAGTCGACTTGTTCAAGGCTCGATCGTTTATTTGTGCCCTAAAGGCAATCCCTTTAACGCGCTTTTATTCAAAGTCGGTAGTGCGGACTTTATGAATAAATAAAGAAAAGGCATTATTCATTAATTTGATATTCATAACATTGTTTATGAATTGATTGGATCTTTAATCGAATTAATGAAGTCCATGATATATGACATAGCATGAAGGAAATTATGATGTGATCATACTCCTGAGATTCCTATCATGTGCAATTATGTCAGTATCAGAATTCTTCCTAGTCATAGGATTAATGAGACTAGACATCATTAATCCGGATAGACTAACACATGTCATATTCCTTGATTGGATCAAGCGGTGGATCTCGTAAACCGTAAATATGAGATATTTAGAATTGACATGTGGATGCTTACTAGCGGTAGTGAGTTCATTGATGACTGTCATGAGATCATCACATGGATATCTTATCTAAGTGTCGTGATAATCTCATCATAGCAATGGTGCAAGTATCCTTAGACTTGAGGTACTCAAGGATATCTTGATACTTGATCCGTGCTTTGACTCCATTCCTTGTTGCCTTCCGAGGTAACTCATAGGGTGGTGCTTGGGTACACTTGAGGTATTCAAGATAATTGAGTAACCAATAAAGGATTCACCACTTACGGATTAGAAGAAGAGATACCCACGGCCTCTTGTCGGGATCATTACTAAGGTGGCGGCATGTATGTCATGAACAGTGTCTTCATTGACATATAAAGTAATGAGTCCCGTGACAAGAACCGATATCACTGGGCTAGACTCGCCTAGTGAGAGTTGACACTTTGACCATACTCATAACCAAGTGGGGTATAGGATGGTGAAAGGACTAATTGCACGGTAATTGTCATGGAAGGGTTCGTGATCCGGTTCGTGATGAATACATCAAACCGATTACTTTCCGGTCAATTGGGGTCATGATGTGTTGCTAGATACCGCTCATGACCCGCTCAGATTAATTGTTAATCTAAGTGGCCAACATAACCGGAGCCTAAAGGGTCACACGATAAGAGTGTTTCGAGAATCAGAAAATAGTTATCGACGAGTTCCAATCATGGAGAGCATTAGATTAAATGGATCCCAATAGATTGGGATATTTCTCGATGAGATCGCGACATCAATATTGCTAAGAAAGGTTTCGGTTTGTTTCAAAGATCGGGCTTGAGAGGCGTGGGACCAACCCCATTGGATCAACCTTAGATTTATATTCTAATTAATTAATTAAGTAAATTAATTAATTAATTATTATATATATATGTGTAATACGTGGAAAGGGAGGAGGAGAAGCATGGAAGCTTCTTTTGGAAGCTTAGTCATCATCTTCATTTAATTACTAAAAGACAAAATGATATAAAGAAAGATGAAATGAAGATGATGTTCATATGACTTGAAAAAAAGAAGAAAAGAGAGAGTCTTTTCTTTGTAAAAGAAGTGTTCTTCGTTGGTTATGAAAGAGGGAGAAGGGTTTTTGTGAAAAACCTAAGTCTTTCATCTCTCATCTCCATCAACATTCAAGTCTTCATCTTCTCCTCCAAGCTTCTTCTTCATCTCTTCAACGTGATTCAAGCTCTCCAGATGTAGGTAGGCTCTAGCAGGGCTTTAATCTGTTTCTAGCTATTCCCGTCAAAGGGTTTGATCCGTTAGATTTTCTGATCTCTGCGTGGATCACCTTTAGAGATAGTCTCTTTTGGCTATTTAGGTTGATGTCTTCATATCGATACCGGATCCTCGGATTCGGAAAGTCCCGGGAACAAAAATTTTGTTTTTTATTTGCGGTACATGTGATGTACCTCCCGGGATTTTCCTACATCCATAATTAACTTGTAATTCATTTCAAATTTATCTCTATAATGTCCTTACATTGATCACTATTCAATTGAATCATTTAGTCGACTTGATCCAATTCATGTAAATTCTTCTTTGAAAGTATATTTCTTACTATTTTCATCGATACTACTTAGAAAATTCCTCAACATCACAGTCATCACATTTCTTGTCAGTCATTCTCAATGCCTTAGGAAATCAATTTCAGCTATACACAATATTCCATGTAGATCAATCTATGCCATAATCCATATAATCAGAACATCCTTTTTAATACTGTTCATTGAGGTACATACCATCAAAATCATTACATCGATATACCATTTCAATTCATTCCCAATTAATCACTATAAGCACTTCCATTTCTTATTCTATATTAAACTTTTACGATACGCTTATCCCTTGACTCACTAATTGCTTCTCATACCCACTCCACATATACGAGACAATTTAAGCTTAATATTTTCACTTGCCATGGGGCTCCCATAATCAGGTGTGTATTCACTTAGGCAAATCAACTGAACCTTAACCACTTTTTTATCCGCCATTATCAAGATATTTACATTTTAATCTTTTCATTATTGCCTCATACCCACGTGTTTTCACACTCAAATCAATATCATAGCTATATATATAATCATTCTTGGTTTCTCACTAACATAATTGATTCACAACCATAAATCATTATTCATAACACTCACACGTAAATCAATCCTAATTGAATCTTCTAAATCATAAAACATTTTATTTTCATCCACTTTACTTATACACTTTCAATCGTGCCATTTCTAATATATCTTTATTTTCCTCTATCGATCCACAAGTATATATTCATATCTATCCCACATTCAAGGATATACTCAGTATAACTCTGATGTTGCATTTCATAATAAATCCATCAATACCTATACCCTTAGTCCTCTTTTGTCAAATCAGATCATACCCTTTTTCTTATTCCTTGATACCCATAATTTCCAGTTATCACTTTCTAACATATCATCATTTTTCCTTACTAATTCTAATCGCTTAAACAATTGGTACAGGCTCCTACATGTGACTCATATACTAGACTGGGGATCAGTTGTCACTGTCTGCCGTGACATGACTTAAATGCATGTAACTTGACCCAAATTTCAGATTGCCCATGTAAGATTGTACTTCTGGGCTTTGATACCACAAATGTAGCACCCCACTCCCGTCAGACCCGAACCTAATATCGATCGTGATATCCGAGCCCGCGCCCTACGAGGGTGGCATACTAGAGCACTCAAATCTGTCCGGAAATTCCGTAAAACAATTTTGTGCTTTCTGAAAACAAATGAGTGCTAAGAAATCATTAAACAATTTGGGCCCGCGATACAAAAACATTTTTTCCATCAAAATACTATTTCAGTAATCAAATAGCAATACAAAATTATTCAATTGGGCCCTTTGCCATAACAGTACAAATATGCGGAAATACAAATTTACATAAAAATCAGAATGACTCAAATGCAGACGTGAACTGATCCCGACTTTGAACTCTAACTCTCTTGCAGTAATCATACTCCCGTTTCACTAACGGGGTAATCGCCAATTCCTGAAAAATAATTGCAATGTTGGGTGAGTTTATAAACAAGGAGAAACCATCATCGATGGTTCACCCAACTCATGCATATACACACAATATATCACATAGTCACACAATAACACATTCGGAACACTATAAAACAATTTACACATTTTTACCATAACATAAATCAGACATATCACAGTGCGATCGTCACATAATACCCGCATTCTCAATTTTCACAATACAATCAAATGCATAATGCATGTCAATTCTCATTTTATGTTAGTGTTGTGACTGAGCGTCAATACTGTCCCGATTCGGGCACATTTCACAATTTCACAGTAATCGCATTTTAGGCAAGTAGGAGAGCCCTCAGGGTATGCACTACTGCCCGCTCACATTAGGGATAGGAGAGCCCTCTGGATATGCACTATTCTCTTTCGATCTTAGGCCCTTTCATTGATAATCGAGCTTGAAGCTCTGATCACTAATTGCTCCAGTCACAACTATTAATTACCGATTTTAATCATGCCTAGCATGCACTCACACTTGCATAATCAATAGCATATAAATCGATCAATTCTATTTCTCGCATTCAGACATTTACTCATGATTTCAACACATTTATTTCACAGTTGCAAGCACTCACATTGGCAGACAATTCACACATTCATAGAGCATTTAACACAGAAAGATTGAAGAACCAACTAGGTTACTCACCTGAACTTCCGAACAACCTGCCTGGAAGTCTCAGCACTGTCCGTGGAATTGTTCCATCGGTGCCTCTAAAATAATCAAATAATTTCTATTACAAAATGCACAGTCACAATAATTTGATAATGCACATACCTTGAACAAAAGATGCACGATGCCTATTCATGATATTTCCCGGTGCAATTTTCCAAATTCCACTTTCTTAGACAATTTCTAATTTTTCACTCAAATGATCACTAATGACTCACTTCCAATTCAGCAACATATCATGGAACTCTCAAATTTCAATTCTAATATCCAGTCAATTCATCACGTCACATCCACTAGGATATTATCACAAAATCAATAACTATACTTTAGATCGCATTTATTCTTTATGCTCAGTTCTAATCTTCAATAGCCTTTCTTTACATTTAGGGACCTCACAATTATACTCAAATTACCAAAACAATTATTAGGTTGCAATACAATCACATTTTTAACTGTTTTTCACTAATATTGAGATCTCAAAAACCTAAATTCAAACTCTCATTCTTTTCCTCATTTGTAGACCTCTTTCTCTAGATCCCAACGAATCAAGCATCACCTCAATTGGAGGTCTACACCATTAGTTAGGCCTCACAAATCTAATTAAATCCAATCAGAAATCTATCCCTCGCCGTGACCTCCAGCCATTCGTCGCGGCGTATAATAGGTCGCTCGCCGCAGCGTGGAAGACGCTCGTCGCGACGAACATTTTCTTTCAGCTCGTCGCGACATCCCGTTAGTCGCGGCGAACGCTCGTCACGACGTCTACGCACGTCGCGGCATCCAATTATTTTATTCGTCGCGACGTGCGGCCCTGGTTCGTCTTCTTCGATTGATTTTTCTACCATTTCTCTCTCTAAAACCAGTAATGATTCACTCCTAACTACCCCAATCACAATATAAATGCATAAATGCATCAAACAACATTAAATAACAACATTAAAACCATAAACTTACCGATCGAGCCACAAATCCTCAATTTCTCCAAAAATCTTCTCCGAGCCCTAACATCACGATTCTCTCCCAAAACCTCTCAAATCTCCATTTTCCTTAAGATTCATGCTTTGCTTTGCAAGAGGAGAAGAAGCACACAGGAATCGAACACCAACGATTATACAAGGAGGAAGGAGAAGAGCCAATCGAAGGAGAAGAGAATCGCATGCCCTAGGTGAAGGAAAAGTGTTTTTTCTTCCAACCAAATTCAAACCTATGGCATTATATACCTCATATCATAAGTCTATACACTTGCCACAAATCCTTTGTTCAATTACTCACTAAAATCTTTCTCTTTCCAAATTAATTTTCAGTCCAATTCGTCTCCGAATTTCAATGGCTTGACACATTAATTTCCTATATTTCCATAGCCATTGGACAATTATTCAATTAATCAGTCCGTTACTCGAAAAATTTCTTGTCCGGACATTTTCTCCCATATTATCAAGAAAATTTCCTAAGGTTCAATTTTAACTGTCGAACACTCTAAAACATTCTGATTCAACTAGTCAAACCCTGATTACTCCATAATTCTCAATAAATCATAATCAAATCTAATTATATCATAATTTCACAATTCATACCATATTCACAGTCGAATGCCAGGAAATAGTCATGAATGCATGTACCTATATGTACATGAGCCACTTGACTCATTCCTCTAAAATTAGAGGTCAAAAGAATGATTACATCTCAAATATGCAATACAACAACCTAGCCTGTCCCAATTTACCAATTTACCCTTCCCATCAGGGACGAGATGTTACAAAGGCAATTCTCAAATTATTCAAATCTTTCGAACAATAACGAATTCGATAAAGATTGCAATTTCTTAAATCATTTCCAAAAACAAGGAATTTTAATCATTCAAAATAAAATTTTAAAAACCCTTTTCACTTTCTTGATTTTTCAAGAACACAATAGTAGCTTATAATTCAAAATATAAATACATTACCCAGCTCATTTCCATACTATAACTTTGTCCTAAACTTCAATTCTCCAAAGCCTTTCCTTAATTTTTCCTAATTCAAAGACATAAAACCTAATTACTTAATCATCCAAAATTGAACCAATTAAACTATGAAATCACAAAAATTAACTTGAGAATTCACAAACCCACACCAATCTTAAGTCAAATAAACCAAAATCTCATTAAAAATTCAAAGCTAAAAAATTTCTCTTACCTTCATCCTCACCCAAATTCAAAATTTTGTGGTTCCTTAGGAAGCTCTCAAGCTCTTCCACCTTTTTCCTCTTAGAGCAACGAAAAACTCATGCTTGAAGCCCAAGAAAATTGAAACCCTAAGTTACCTTTTGTTTCTTTTCTTCTTCTCCTTCACCGAAACTCGTCCTTTCTCTCTTCTTTCATTTTCTTTCCTTTGTTCTTCCTAAGGGTCGTGCTTCTCTTGCTAAAAATGACATCCATTTGCCTCTTGTCTTTAATGAAAGCCAAATGACCATTTTTTCCCTCCATATAAGCCTTAAACCTTAACCCTTTAAGTGAACTTCCAAAATTGCCCCTTAAATTCTTTTTAATTCAAACTCACTTTAGGACATTTTCTAACTATCAAATTGAAGGAATTTGCTAAAACTTCCTTCTAAAGAAATGTTTCTTATTGTCTCAATTTCATAACGCCACTAAAATCATTTAATTTGGTGCACTACACCAAAAGTTATAGTCCAAACATTTTGGACTATCATTATGCTAAAACTTTTTCCAGCACTTTAATTCCATCCAAAAATTGATAATCATCGAGGCTGAATTAAAATTCAGTTTCTTCATACAAATTGTAGCCCTATTTCTCTATTTTAATCCAAATTAATAATCACTTCATTTGGATTACTAGACCAAAAGTTATGGCTAAAATACTTTCAGCTCTTACTAATTCAAGACTACACAGTAAACCCGATTTCAATTAAGAAATTGAAAGTCTTAGGGGATAAATTAAAATTCAATTCCTTCATATGACTTGTAGCCCCATGACTCTATTTTATTTTTCCATAATAATCAATTCAATTGGATCTCCACAGATCAAGTATTTCTCAAAAGACTGAACCATATTCAGAAAATTATCCAACTCACTTTGATTAAATCAATCTCTTTCAATTTAATCTCAAAAATTATAAATTTCCCATTCTGATGAAGATAAATGTCTTAGGAATCCAATGCTTTAAAAACTAAATCAATCGGAAGTCGGACGGAAAAGTTATAAACAAAAGATTGAACAAGGGTCGGATTAGGGGAGGAGAATAGCAAAAACAATAGGATTTTTCATATATATATATATATCCAAAACTTTCAAAATTCATAACTCTTGGTATAGAACTCCAAATTTAACAAATTTGATATCAAAAGAAAGCTTAAAGGAACATCTACAACTTCCCTGAAGAACTCCATAACCAATTTCATCTCTAAAGGGGTCAAAAATCCAATCAAACTTTCTTCCTAAATTAATATATCCCTAAACAATAACTCAACTTTGAAAACTTCTATCTTTCAGCTCCAAAGTCTAAACATGTCATATTTTATATCAATGCAAAGATCAAAAAATCACCTACAACTTTCATGAAGGACAGAAAAATCAATTTGGCCTCTAAGAAAGTCAAATTTCCAATCAAATGTTCTGTCCTTTAATATTCATGCCAAAATAGTAACAACAACTTGCAAAAATCATAACTTCACATTCCATGGTCCAAAAATTGCATACCTCATATCAATGGAAAGATAAAGACAAAATCTAAAACTTTCATGCAGAACTCAAAAGTAAATTCAACCTCTAACTAGGTTAATTTTCCAGTCAAAGATTCTGCCAAACATATGCCATCCTATAGCATTTTTCAAACAAAGTAAAATAACCTTAACTTCGGAAAATCATAACTTTCAATTCCGATATCGAAAAATATCATACTTTATGGCTACAGAAAGCTTGCAACATAAGCTACAAGTTTCATGTAGATCATTTTCTCAAAATTTGCCTAAATCAAAAAGTCAACTCTCTATCCCCAAAAAGTCAACTTTCTTAATTCTGCAACTTCTCACACTTTCACCTATTTATTTCATGCTTTTCAACTCTATTTCAATCAACTCATTTACTTTAACTTTTATAACTCATAAAACTCTACTCAAATTTCAAAGTCATCAAAACCAAAATAATTCTTTTCTCATCTATTTTCTCAAAGTATCATTTCATCTATAACACAATACATGTACAAAAATACTCATTTCATACCTTTTATATTTCTAAATTTCACTAAAAGATCAGGTTCCAACAAAAGGATACGAAACAGTCAAAGCTTTAGAAAGAATTCGAAAATGATACAAAAGCAAGTAGTCAAAGCTGTAGCAAGGAGTCATTATATTTCTACCACCTTGTCCTTAAGTAAATTATTTTCCTTATACTGCATCATGTATGGCTGAAACATATTAATTTGGTTACGTTATTTCCATTGCATTTTGATTTCTATTTTTTTTTTGAAATCTATCATTTAGCTAAATCTTGTATGCTTTGTTTTTGATCCAACAACACTAACTAACCGTGCGCTTATGGATTATCAAAATAATTAAAACTTACACACAACCATAACCCAATCAAGCACCTTTGTCTGAGCATCTTGTTGGCCACTATTGTTGAAATCATATTAGAAAGGGTAGCTTTTCTACCCCCATTAAAGATAAACTCTACATTTCATGGAATCGTAAACATCATTTCCTTCTCTCAACAATCCAAGGTAGCAAAATGAGTATAATGAATGTTTATGTTTGTGAATCAATTGCAAAGAATCTCATATGTCTTTGTAATGTAAATATATGGATTATAGAATGTAATGACTGTTAGCGATCTAGAAGGAGGGGTTGAATAGATCTTTAAGTTTTTTGTAATTTTTTACAATAAAATCAGAAGTTAATTCACACAAAAATAATTTAAAGAAATTTAAATATAAAAGAGTAGGGAAGAAGATCAAACACTGTTTTTATAGAGGTTCGGTGCTAAGACCTAAGCTCCTACTTAGGATTTTGCAAACCACTTTATTACACACTTTGTAGTTCAGTGTGAAGTCTTACAATACTGCTTGATTTCCGACTCAAGCTACCTTTACACTTGATTTGTCTTCCATCACAAATCCTACCAATACCGCTTGATTTTCGGCTCAAGCTACCTTTACAAATGATTTGTCTTCCGACACAAATCCTACCAACACCACTTGATTTCCAGCTCAAGCTACCTCACACGTGACCTTTCACTAGTCACTCAA
Organism: Erythroxylum novogranatense; assembly: GCA_029891385.1. NCBI lineage: Eukaryota > Viridiplantae > Streptophyta > Magnoliopsida > Malpighiales > Erythroxylaceae > Erythroxylum > Erythroxylum novogranatense. The sequence goes on from CM057225.1 coordinate 25,956,694, forward strand.
ATTGTAAGAGAAATAAGATAAAGATTGAAGAACAAAGCTCAATACATGATGTAATAAGATAAGAACAATAATGAGCAATTTTGGAGCAATAGAAGAGTATGTAGGCTTGTAGAACTTGTCTCTTCTCTTCTTCCATCATCCTCTATTTATACTTGAAGAAATATAGCTGTTGGAGCTCATTCTAGCCGTTGCTTGATTAATATTACCGTTCCTTGATAATCTCCCTTCCATTTGTGGCTAATTGGACCGTTGGAATTAATGTGTTGTACCCATAAGTGGACTTGTCGAGTTGTATAAGTCGACTTGTGACCATAAGTGGACTTGTCGAGTTGTATAAGTCGACTTGTGACAACATTTTACGTAAACTTGCATCTTCGCTTTTCTATAAGTCGACTTGTGATATGTAAGTCGACTTGTGATCCTCGATAAGTCGACTTATGTATGATTAGTCGACTTGTGTTGTCTCAACCTGACAGATCTTCATATATTAGTCGACTTATGACGTACTAGTCGACTTATGCTGTTCGGATCTTGATGTATAAGTCGACTTATGTTGCCTTCAACGGTAACATCCAACCAAATCTTCTATAATCCTCATGATTTATGCCATTTTCACTTATAAGGAAACTCCCATCTTGATTCTTCAATGATTAAACACTTGCCCGTCTTGATTTGCACAATTCTTTTATTGAATATCAATCCCAAAATACCTGAAACAATTTCTTAACCAATTCTATACATTTTATTATTATCAAAACATAAGTGGGATTTAATTTGTCAACCACCATTGGTCCAACAATCTCCCCCTTTTTGATAATGACAAAACACTTAGAAATTGTTTAAGAAATGAAAACAAAGAAACATTGATCAAGGTTTTTATACCTTGTCATTTTGGTTAGAAGTCTCCCACTCAATCATATGAATCATTGAATTTAATAACCTTATAAGATCAAATTCATAAAGTAATTTGAAATCAAGATAGACTCAAATCAAAGACAATTATACATACTCCCCCTTAATCAAGTAACTGAAGAATATCCAATTTCTCATTTTTCTCCCCCTTTTTTTCATAATCAAAACAAATAATACAAACCAACAATAGATGAAATATCGCAATCACATTAAATAGAGAAGCAAGTCATCAAACACAAATAGTCTCAAGTAGTAAGCAAATAATATGAAATGTTTGGTCTTGGCTAGATACAAACACCATCATGGTGGAGAAACATCATCATGAATAAATCTCAAAAAGTAGAAGAGAATATGTTTACGGAGATTTGATGAAAAAGAGAATTTTTTTTAAAAAGACCCAGATAACTTATATTCGACTGGCAGTTCATAAGAAAACACAAAGAAAATGCAAAGTCATTACATAACATAACAATCCAACAATGGAACACGTGTAAACATAAGTCGACTTGTTTTACCTCCATAAGTCGACTTATCGACCCTCATAAGTCGACTTATCCTGAATTTTCTTCATTTTCATAGTGCTGTGTACATCATAGGTCGACTTATTAAACCACACAAGTCGACTTGTTAGCAGACTTGTCACCAATTAGTCGACATCCACTATCAATGTACCATGTGCTTGGTGGATCTTCATTCCTTGTTTGTACCTACAACTGAAACATCCTTTCTTCTCATTGGTACCCAAGCCATCTTGGGTCCATTTTGGTTAGTCATATAAACCACATTAGGAGGAGATGTACCTTTTACTACGCAGATTTTCTTCACATTAATACATCTTCTAATACTTTTGCATGCCATTTCTATATGACCATCTTTCAAGCATCTAGCACATTTAGCAACTTTGCCATCTTTAGTAAATTTAGAAATCAAAGAACAATCTCTATCAAATGGATCATATCCTAAACCATGTTTAGAAATTGAATATCTTTTTAAAGACAACATCTTTTCAAACTTTTCATTCCCACCAGCAAATTTTTCAACCACATAAGAAACTTCCTTTCTAAGTCTATCAAGCTCACAAGTAAGACTTTCTTTTTCAGCAAGACATGCAGAATGATCTTCCTTAGGACAATCTAAATCATCAATCGTCTCATGTAAAGCATTATTTTCAGCAACCAGTTCTCTTATATTCTTTCTCAATTTCTTGTTTATCTTAATAGCTTCTTCAAAATCAATTTGTAAAGCAGTAAAAGAATCTCTAAGTTCTTGATCTGAGATTATTACCTCATCCTCATCATCACTTTTCAAGAAGCTATTTCCCATAAGAGCAAGGTTGTTTTCATCATTGCTTTGATATGCTTCCTCATCATCACTCCACGTGGCTATAAGGCTAGTTTTCTTTTTCCCTTTGTCATACTTGTCATTTTTCTGAAGATTTGAACTCTTCTTTTCTTCATAGCCTTTAGACCTTCTTTTTACAGTATACTTCTTTGTTTCTCCAATTCTTCTGCCACTTAATTCTTTTCTTCTATTTTTGAGCATTTCTTTGAACTTTCTCAAATTTCTGGCATACATTGATATTTCTTTGTCTTCTTCCTCTTCATCTATTTCTTTGTCACTTTCATCAAGAGAAGAAACATTAGCTTTTAAAGCAATTGAATTTTATGACTTACCTCTTCCTCCTCTTGATTTGAGAATGATCTCATAGTTTATGAGAGATCCCACCAAGGCGTTGAATTCCAGATGATTGAGATCCTTGGATTCCATGATAGCAGTGACTTGTGAGTCCCTTTTTTTCGGTAGTGAGCGAAGAATTTTCTTCACCTTCTCGCTATCCGTCATATGCTTTCCAAGGTTGCCTAATTCATTTATGATTTTTGCAAAACGATCAAGCATAGTAGAAATAGACTCACCTTCCTTCATGACAAACATTTCATAGTCATGGAGAAGCATGTTGATCTTAGTTTCCCGGACTTGGTTGGTTCCTTCATGGGTGATGCGAAGACTTTCCCACATTTCTTTAGCGCTGGTACAAGAATTGAATCAGTTTCTTTCCTCAACCGTGAGAGCGCAATAAATTAGCTTCATGGCTTTTGCGTTGATGTAAGCTTGCTTCCAGTCATTGTCGTCGTATTCCAGCTCTATTTTTAACTCACCATTTTCTTTCAACGGTGCTTGTGGACCGAAGATGATAATCTTCCAATATTCTACTCCTTCGCTTATAATATGATACTTCATAGGATTTTTCCAAGAAGAGTAGTTAGTACCATTAAACAAAGGAGGGCGATAATTTGTGTTACCTTCTTCTGCTAGTTTGTTGTGTGCCATCCCTGGATACTTCTGCTCTGATACCAATTGTTAGCGATCTAGAAGGGGGGGTTGAATAGATCTTTAAGCTTTTTGTAATTTTCTACAATAAAATCAAAAATTAATTCACACAAAAATAATTTAAGCAAATTTAAAAATAAAAGAGTAGGGAAGAAGATCAAACACTTTTTTTATAGAGGTTCGGTGCTAAGACCTACGTCCTCTACCTAAGCTCCCACTTAGGATTTTGCAAACCACTTTATTACACACTTTGTAGTTCAGCGTGAACTCTTACAATACCGCTTGATTTCCGGCTCAAGCTACCTTTACACTTGATTTGTCTTCCGGCATAAATCCTACCAATACCGCTTGATTTTCGGCTCAAGCTACCTTTACAAATGATTTGTCTTCCGACACAAATCCTACCAACACCACTTGATTTCTGGCTCAAGCTACCTCACACGTGACCTTTCACTAGTCACTCAAATTGTAAGAGAAATAAGATAAAGATGGAAAAACAAAGCTCAATACGTGATGTAATAAGATAAGAACAATAATGAGCAATTTTGGAGCAATAGAAGAGTATGTAGGCTTGTAGAACTTGTCTCTTCTCTTCTTCCATCATGCTCTATTTATACTTGAAGAAATATAGCTGTTGGAGCTCATTCTAGCCGTTGCTTGATTAATATTACCGTTCCTTGATAATCTCCCTTCCATTTGTGGCTAATTGGACCGTTGGAATTAATGTGCTGTACCCATAAGTCGACTTGTCGAGTTGTATAAGTCGACTTGTGACCATAAGTCAACTTGTCGAGATGTATAAGTCGACTTGTGACCATAAGTCGACTTGTCGAGTTGTATAAGTCGACTTGTGACAACACTTTACGTAAACTTGCATCTCCGCTCTTCTATAAGTCGACTTGTGATATGTAAGTCGACTTGTGGTCCTAGATAAGTCAACTTATGTATGATTAGTCGACTTGTGTTGTCTCAACCTAATAAATCTTCATATATTAGTCGACTTATGACGTACTAGTCGACTTATGCTGTTCGGATCTTGATGTATAAGTCGACTTATGTTGTGCAAGTCGATTTATGTTGCCTTCAACGGTAACATCCAACCAAATCTTCTATAATCCTCATGATTTATGCCATTTTCACTTATAAGGAAACTCCCATCTTGATTCTTCAATGATTAAACACTTGCCCATCTTGATTTGCACAATTCTTTTATTGAATATCAATCCCAAAATACCTTAAACAATTTCTTAACCAATTCTATACATTTTATTATTATCAAAACATAAGTGGGATTTAATTTGTCAACCACCATTGGTCCAACAATGACAATGTAAACTTATGGCTATGAATAATATGAGAAACTTAGTTCTTCGAAATACTTATTTCTATATGATGCCATGATAAGTTGAAGTGACTACTCTAACATGTCGCTTCTGTGGGGTATATGCTCGGATATTCTCTAGAATGTTAGAATATGCTCTATGGTAGTGGGATGTTACAATTTTTATATCAGAGCATGGTTTGACATCCAAAGATATAGGAGTAGTTTCACATGATATCTAGTGAGAGATTCACATAGTGATCATAATTGTTGTTTGTTATAGGTTATTCATAATAGGAGACAAATTTGTCGAGTCAACTGACCTTGAGTCAATAGGGGCTAATAAAGCGTCTCTTATGCCCCAATCTGAATCAATGCTTTCTAGAGTACCTAAGAGGAAAGAAGGTCTGATAAACTTAGAAAGTAGGGGGATGCATACTTCTATAGAAATATAGGCCTTACTGAGGCAAAGATCTAGTTAGAAAGGATAAAGAGAATATTGGATCAGATGGATTGAAAATCGAATGAGAGGTTGATTATGTTGTCTCGTTACTGCAAGGCTCGACTTACCAGTAGTGGAAGATTATTCCTAGTATTTCAGTCCGACCTTGTATACTAATGTGGGAAGGCTTTTTGAGGGTCTTTAAGGATAACTATAAGCTAAAGATCTACCTGGACGGACAAATGAAAGAGTTCCTTTATTTGAAACAGGGGAGCCTTACTATAGCCGAGTATGAAGTGTGGTTTAATAAATTGATGGGGTATGCTACAACCTTGATTCTGTTGAGGAGGATAAATATATACGATTCAAAGATGGGTTTAATATGGAAATTAAACTAAGGTTGGTAATTACCAATTTGAGCAGCTTCACTAAGCTGAGAGCTGCTTCGATCAGAATTGAGTAGTTACTGAAGGATGAATGGGATGAGTACAGACAAGAGTTTAGAATGAAGAGGCCTGGAGAATTTCAAGCTAATTTTGGCATAAGATTTAGTAAATTTCATAGTAAACCATAATGATCACAACTAAGATCTAGACAGTCAGGGTTTAGTCCGATAGGTAACTTTGGTTATTTTTGGTAAAGGTCAGGCGTTTAAAGGGTAGACTTATAACAGGCAATCACCACAGATGCCTAATTGTGAGCACTGTGGGAAGAGACATGGTGGTGAATGTTGGAAGCTATCAGAAGCTTACCTACATTGTGGTTCTTTTCAGCATCAGATCAGAGATTGTCCTACTATCATTGGAGCACAATTGGGATTAAAAGGAGGAATGGTAACTAAAATGACTACCTAGTAGAGTAGAGTGTAATATCTCATTTTTTTTGGAATATGCTTAGGGTTTAACCCTAAATTAAATATTGCATATACATGCATAACAATAGCATTCATACACGAATTGATATTTATGCACATTACAAGTTAGCATAAGCACTCAATTGACTTATTCCGGTGTATGAAAAATGTTAAGTGATCATGATGTGAATTGTGTTTTAATATGTCTTAAATTTTGGTATGATTGGATTTCAATTAGAACATTTGGAATTAAATGTTATGGATTGGGAAATTAATGGATTAAAATGTACACTTGGACTAGGACAAATGCTGAATGGCAGGATATATTGATGCTTGAAAATTTTGGATGATTTAACCTATAATTGAGTGACATTTGGCATAGTTAAATTGGTGACGAATGGACTAGAAATTAAATAAAAATTAGATCAATTAATATGTGACAAATGGACTAATTACTATGTGACATGTGGACTAACCATAATAAGGCATATGGACTGAATAATTGGTGACTAATGGTAGTATAGGAAATGGGCAGATGCATTACATGCCTTAAGACATATAGTGAGTTTAGACGTTGACACCTAACATATAATGTAGCCAATTTTTGTAGCCAAGTTTTTTTGTTTCTTTCCTTCATTTCTTCACCAAAATTGCTCCAAATCTTTCTCTGTACTTTTTCTTAAACCCTAGCCAATTTGTTTCATAAAACCCATACGTATATCTTTCACCAAATTGCCAGAAAACTAGGTAAATGTGCTTATGAGTTGCATTCATTTTTTCTTGCTTCGGAGGACTAGTATAATCTAAAGCTTTGAGCTGAATTGGAAGTCTAATAGGTAAGTAACAATCTGAGTTTCAGGGTATGTCAAATGATATAAGAATAATGTTTGAATTGGACTGAAATGCATGTGATATTGGTGAAGAAGAATTGCTTAGCAATGTTTTCACCAGGCATGCATTGGTATTTTGGCCATAACTTGATCTGTAGACATCCAAATGGGAGTATTTTAAGTTTAGATTAAACTAAAGACATATGGATATATTTTTATAAAGGAATCTAATTTGAATTCTATTTCTAAGAATTTAAAATTTTGGATTGAAGTTGAGTTTCTGGATTATGTCATTGTTTGATACTAGTATGTAGTATTTTGGTTATAACTTTCTAAATACTAAACCAAATTTCATGAACCTAGTGTCATTGGAAACTTAAGACATAAATGAACAATATTTTAGAAGAATGTTTTGCCTAAATCCTTATTTTTCCTTGTCAAAATGGCTATGTAAAATTGTCTTAAAAGTTTGTTTTGAGAAGAGATGGAATGTAGCTTGAATAAGAAGTAGTGCATGATCATGCACAAGCACGATCATGATATAAATGGGTTATAAAGGGGTTGCATGATCGTTCACGAGCATGATCATGAATGAGGAGGTTCAATTGGAAGTGCACGATCATGACAGTGGAGGTATCCTTCTATTTGATAGCTTTGAACACCCTTCACTCCGATTAACTTGAAATTTGGACCACAAAATCCTCACACATTACTCTTACTTTCCAAAAAATTTTATTTATATGAATTCATTAAGAATGGATTGTTGATTACCAAATGTTTAGGTCTGAAATTTTGGAGATGTTGTAAGAATGAATGAGAGTTTGGATATTGTATAAACATATAATGGTATAATAACATTGGTGAATGATTGATTGATGATATTATAATTTATTGAGGTGTTAACCTAAGTTCAAAGTAGACATATATGAGTGAGGTTTGAAGTATGAATGATCATAAGATGTGAATTAAGGAAATATACCCGGAATAGTCATTGAGCATGTATTGAACTTGACTTATGTATATATGTGCACAATTGAATAACTATTTGATTGATTGACTTTGTAATGTGAATTATGTGTGAATTGTTTGATTTTAGATGCTCAATTTAGACACTAGTCAGACATTGTCGGACCATCTAGGCAATAGTATAAATTGGAGTGTACTGTAAGTCAACCTAGATGATCTTCCTAGGATTGATTTATTCTATTTAAATTCTAGTTATCGAAATATTTGTGACTTGTTTGTGAATTTTATACTTTAATGGTACAAGGAGTTTGATATTCAAGAATGTATTGGAAGTGTTCTATTTGCATATGAAATTTGAATGATATCTGTTTGTATTTGAATTCTAAATGATATCTGAATACTTAGTGAAAGTTTAATGTTAGACTAAGGTCTGATGAATATAAGATTATGTCTGTGCATTATAAATGAATGCTATACACAACATATTCTGTTATTTGATGCATTTCATAAAATTCATATTCAGATAAAGACGTTGTGAGCAATGTAGCCAGTTTGAAAAATTTTTAAGTTCAGAATTCTGCACATAAAGCTTTGCTCCATGATTTCTATACCTAGCTGAGCCTAATGGGCTAGTATCTATTTCTGTATCTGAAAGACACTCGATCACAACAAATAATAATGAATCTGGAGTCTCATATGCATCTGCATTTATATATATATATGATTATGAAATCTTTTCTAAAATTGTGATGATAAAGTGATGTGCCATGATAATGTGATTGCTTGAATTATTCATGTTCTAAAAGAGTGTATGTGAAATGTGTGATATTGTGTCTTTGACATGGGTGAGATCATCAATGATGGTTCGCTCATTAAGTTTGCAAAACTCATCAAAAATTGCAACGTGACTTTTCAGGTATGAGACAGGAGACCTAGTTCCTAAGATTTGTCTAGAGGAACATTTTGGATTCAAATATGGTTTAAAGGTTTGTCAACCGACATCAGAGGAGTTATAGTTTGTATTTTTTAGTTTCTTTGTCATATAGAACTTTTGTATAAAGATTGTAAATATTTGTTTCAATGAATACAATGTAAACTTTTTTCAATGAATGAAATGAAGTGCTGAGGTTTTCAAGTATTGTACATTCTTTATGATTCCATTAAGAGATTATGTTTGCTCTAACATACCATTGTCATAGGATATGTACTTATGTCCTCTGGATGTTCGAGTATATACTCTATAGTAGTGGGGTGTTACATAGAGTCAGTGGAGTGGGACAGAGAGGCAGAGGCAGAGGTAGAACAAGTTCTGCAAGTCCTAGTGCCAGAACTGAGGTGCGAAGCAATTAATCATAGTCTCAGGCTAGGATCTATGTCATTACCAGATAGGAGGCTCAAGACTCCCCAAATTTCATTGTAGATGTGTTACATGTCTTTCAGTTAGAGGCATTTGCACTGCTAGATCCATGATCTATGCATTTATTCATCACACCACATTTGGCATCTAAACTGCATTATAAGAGAGAGATATTGAAATGTGGCCTAGTAGTGAGTACTCTAGTGGGTAGTACTACAATAATTGGGTAAGTATGTAAAGAGTGTACTATTCAGATTGATCAAGATGAGATGAAAGTTGATATGATAATTTTGCAATTAAGAGGGATAGATATTATCTTAGGTATAAACTGGCTCACTATACACAGGGCTATGATGAACTAATATACTAACGAGGTGATTATTGAATCTCCTACTTAGTTGAGAGTAAAAATATTTTGAGGTGTTATTCAAGTAATGCCAGCCAGATTAATTTTCTCAATGAGTGCCTTTAGGTTGATACGAGGTGGATGTGAGGCTTACCTAGCCTATGTAACCGATACCCAGACTAAGCAGATAGTTCAAGATATTCCTACTATTAGGGATTTATCGGATGTGTTTCCCAGTGAATTACTGATTTTACCCCCAAAAAGAGAGATGGAGTTTATGATTGACTTAGTTCCAAATACAACTCTTATATCGATTACTCCATATAGGATGACACTTGTGGAACTTAAGGAACTTTAGACTCAATCATAGGAGTTATTAGATAAGGGCTTCATCAGACCCAGCGTATCACTTTAGGGAGCTCCAGTATTGTTTATAAAGAAGAAAGATGGGACCTTGAGATTATGCATCGATTATAGACAGTTGAATCGGGTGACAGTAAAGAATAGGTACTCATTACTGAGAATTGATAATCTACTTAATCTACTGCAAGGAGCTCAGGTGTTCACTAAATTGGATATGAGATCAGGGTACTATCAGTTGAATATAGCAGAAGCTGATACACTAAAGAGTGCATTTAGGACCTGATATGGGCATTTTGAGTTTTTGGTAATGCCTTTCAGATTGACGAATGCTTCAATAGTTTTTATGGAACTAATGAACAAAGTATTTCAACCGTACCCATATTACTTTATGATTGTATTTACTGATGACATTTTGGTGCATTTGAAGAGTACAGAGTAGCTTTCTGAACATTTAAGGGTAGTTCAACAGATTATAAAGGAGAAATAATTGTATGCCAAGTTAAGTAAATGTGAATTTTGGCTTTATCAAGTGATATTTCTTAGTCACATAGTATCTAGTCAAGGCACTCGAGTGGGACCAAAAAAAGTTAAAATAGTGATGAAGTGGTTAACCTCAAAGAATGTATCTGATATTCAAAGTTTTCTTGGTTTAACAAGATATTACAAGAGGTTTCTCGAGGGGTCTTCATTGATTTCAGCCTCTTTGACAAGGCTTCTGAAGAAGAATGTACCCTCAAATGGACTGATGAGTGCCAAAAGAGTTTTGAGGAATTAAAACGCTGATTGACTACAACACCGGTGTTAGTTATTCCATTTGGATCATAAGGATATGCAGTATACAGTGATGCTTCACATTAGGGATTAGAGTATGTTTTAATGCAGTATGGCAAAGTAATTGCATATTCATCAAGACAGTTTAGATCTCATGAATTCAACTATCTAGTTTATGATTTAGAACATACTGCAGTGGTGTTTGTTTTGAAGATTTGGAGACATTATCCATATGATGAGACGTTTCAGACATCCTGGTAAAGCTAATGTTGTGGTTGATGCCTTAAACAGGAAATCTAATAGTACTGTGGAACTCGATATTATCAAATCTAGTTCAGCTGAGAGCCTTAGATGTTGAGTTAAATTTGGGGAAGAATGAGGTATTATTAGCTACACTCAAGCTTTGGCTAGTATTGCATGAAAGGATTAGAAGAGCCTAAAGTAAAGATCTAGAATTTAAGAAACTTATTGAGCAGTTGAAACAAAATGTGAATTTTGAGTTTGAATTGAGAGATTATACATTGTGGTTGAAACAAATAATATGTGTACCTGATGTCAATGATATGAGGAAAGAGATTTTTTAGGAAGCTCACTTAACAGCTTATGCTATATATCCTGATACTACCAAGATGTACAATATGTTGAAACAACATTTTTGGTGGCTATGGATAAAGAAGCAAGTAGCAAAGTATGCTGCCAAATGTTTGACTTGTCAACAGATTAAAGCTAAGCATTAGGCTCTGGTTAGAAAGTTATAGTCATTACCTATTCTGGAGTGGAAATGGGAGAGGATTATTATGGATTTTTTAGGACTCCGAGGAAACATGGTGCCACGAAATTGGCACATTTCTTACCCATACGAGAGAACAATACATTAGATCAACTAGCTCGGAGATATGTGAATGAAATTGTGAGATTTCTTGGAGTCCCAGTGTCTATTATATCAGATCAGGATCTCAAATTCACTTCTAAATTTTGGAGTAGTTTACAGCAGCTTTAGGTATGAAGCTAAATTTTAGTACAACATTTCATCCTCAGACAAACGGACAGAGTAAAGGGACTATTAAAACTATTGAAGATACGCTCAGGGCTTGTGTATTAGAGTTCTAAGGAGCATGAGATCAATATATAACCCTTATTGAATTTGCTTACAATAATTATTACTATAGTAGCATTAATATGGCTTCGTATGAGACATTATATGGCAGAAAGTGTCGATCGTCATTGTATTAGGATAAAAAGGGCCTGAGGATTATTGAAGGCCTATAATTGATCCAAGACACTGTTGATAAGGTGAAATTGATCCACAATAGAATCAAGGCAGCTCAAGATAGGAAAAAAAAGTTATGCAAAGAAATATCAGAGCGATATGGAGTACTAAGTGGGAGATAAAGTGTTTTTAAGAGTGTTTCCTTGGCGAGGAATGCTAAAGTTCAATAAAAGGGGTAAGTTGAGCTCCAGATACATTGGTCCATATGATATTATCGAAAAAGTTGGACTAGTGGCATACAGACTAGCACTACCAGCTAAGATGGCTTAAATTCATAATTTGTTCCACTCTAGTATGTTTAGAAGATATCGAGATATCAATCAGACCTGACACATGTGATACCTGTACAGGAAGTAAAGATTTCAAGTAATTTGAGTTATGTAGAAGAACCAGTCAAGATAGTGGGATATCGAACTAAATAATTGAGAAACCGAGTAATCCCATTGGTTAAGGTTCTTTGGAGGAATCAATCAAGACAAAAGCCACATAAAAGACTGAGGAGAATATGAGAAATCAATACTCACACCTATTTAGTCAATCAAGTAAGAATTTTGAGGATGAAATTTCTTAAAGGGAATTTAATTGTTAGATTGAGTGAAATCATATGAGAATTTATGAAGTGCATTTCATTTGCATGCATCATATCTACATCTATATATCAATCATGATTTAGAGACATTATAAAAATAGTATATGCACTCATTTGACATATCTCGGGCTACGAAGTATCATAAATGATTATGATAAAATTGTGTGTTAATTATGACTTGAATTTTGTTTGATGGATTATAATTAATGAAATGGGAATTTATTGTTACTATAAAGTGGTTGATAAAGCGATATGTGCATCCAGTCTAGGAAAAATGTTAAAGGGCTAGACAAAATGATACTTAGGAATTTAGGTTGAATGAGCCTATGAAATAGTGATATATGGCATTGGGAATAAGTGGCAAATGTCTTAGTTAGTTGGGAGATAAATGGTTTGAATACATGAGTGACAAGTGGCCTAGGAATTTTATGACAAATGGACTAAAAATTAGGTGACAATTGGTAGCATAAGAAGAAGACACGTGGCATAGCTCTTTATTTGACAAGTAGTATGACATGTGTCTCACCCCTCTCCACACACTTGCACCCCACGACCTCCACACTTGAAACTGCATCTTCTTCATGTTTTGGTTGCTTGCTACCCTTTTCTTTCTTCATACCATCGATGTAGCATCCCATCACCAATGGGAAGGATAAAATAGTAAATTTAGACTGGGTTGTGATTTTGTACACATGATTGTGCATGCACTCGTGACAATTCCTGAATTTGTGTCTTTGTGAAAATGAGAATTTGTGTGTGTGGATTGAACTGGAATGATTTACGTGTATTCAGCATTAAAGTGCTAAGTGGTTACCGATGAGATTTTCGGTACAATGACTGTACAACTGACATTCAATTAAAGACATGATTTAGGAATTTTTGGTGAGTATGAGTAATTGAAATTGGAAAGGTTATGAAAGTCAAAGAAAATAAATTGACTGAATTGGAAATTGATAGGCATGAAAGCGAATGATTCTAAAAGAATTGAATTTCAATTCAGTCCCTAAGAATATGAATTTCTAAATTGAAGTTGTAAAGTTATAAGAAATTGGATAGGGCAATTTGGACAAGATACGTAAAAGAATAAGGCTTAAGGTTAAATGAAGAGGGCAAAATGGTCATTTCATAATTTGAAATGGTATAAACAAAAAGGGAATTGGGTTTGAAAATGGGGAAAGGAGGAAGAGGAACTGTCGAGGAAGAAGAAAAAGAGAAGAAGAAAGGGTTCGGCAAATCCATGAAGAGTTTAAGGTTTTTGAAAGCTAAATCAAGTAAGTTTATATATCCTTCCTCTTGCTTTGTTGATTGATTTATGTTTTGAGTGATATGGGTAAAGATTGGGTTATGTATATGTTGGTCTAGGGTTTCCGAACATGGGATATATTTCTGATGATTTGCAAATGATATGGGTTGGATTTGAGTTGGAAAATGATGTATGAGTGTTAATTTGGAATATAGATGAGTTGTGTGTCAAATAGATTGGAAGACTTGGATTAAATTGGTTGAAAGACAGATTCGGGAGACGTGATCGGGCTCGCACGTCGCGACGTGCTCATGCGCACATCGCAGCACGCAAATTTGCGCTCGTCGCAATGAGGGCGGGAAGCACGTCGCGATGAGGGCGAGAAGCACGTCGCGACGAGGGCGAGCATGCACGTCACGACGAGGGCGAGCGTTTGGATTTCTTCGCGGCGAGCTTTTTCACGTCACGACGAGCTGCTGTTCCCAGAAAGTCATATTTTGGTTTTCAAGCGATAATTTTTTATACCGTCGTTCAAATGAGATAATGTTAGATTTGTTATGAACTAGAGACAAGGGTTTATACGCTTATAGAAAGGGGGAGTGTTGTAGCAGTCTGTTAAAGTCCTCAATTTTGGTTGGAAGTTTAGTGTAAAGTATAGTTTCGGCATAAAGATAGTCCGTCTATGTTGGGCAATGATTTTTAGATTTCAGAAACAAATTGTATAATTTGAGAGTCAATTAATTTTTGTTTTTCTGGAAAGTTTAACGGGAACTGTTTTTATAGTTAGTGCAGGGAATGTCACAAAAGTGCATAGTACTTATCATTAGATTGCTACATGTGCATTATTGTTGAAATGTACAATGTGTTAAAAATATGTGTTCTAATTTATGATAGAGGCACTTTTGGAAAGTCAACCTCAGACATTTCAGAGACCTCCAGGCGTTAGCATGGAAGCCAGGTGAGTGACCTAGACAGTTCTCAGAGAATGTTATAATTCAGTGATTTAAATTCTCTGAAGTAAAATATTGAGATATTATTGAATGTGAACTCCATATAGAAGGTCCGGAGTATTGAAGTGATAGTATATAGAAATATTATGAGAATGTGAAAGTGTAATTGTGTTTGTGATGTGAAAATCGAGAATATATTAGAAATGAATGTGATATACTGATCCGAGCTACAAGCTCAACTACTGAAAAAGAGCCTCGAGCTCGAAAAGGAGTAGTGCATACCCAGAGGGCTCTCCTACCCTTAAAACGGATGGGAAGTAGTGCATACCCAGAGGGCTCTCCTACCCCTAAGACGTGTTCACTGGTTAATGAGCCCTTGATGGGACAGTTTATGTTTCAGAGCTACAAGCTCAACGATTAATGAGCCCTAAATGGGAAAGTTTCAGAGCTACAAGCTCAACGATTAATGAGCCCTAAATGGGACAGTTTCAGAGCTACAAGCTCAACGATTAATGAGCCCTAAATGGGACAGTTTCAGAGCTACAAGCTCACCGATTATAGAGCCCTAAATGGGACAGTTTTAGAGCCTATGGGTCAACGATTGATGTATACTGCTTTTGATTTGATATACTGATTGAATGACAGAAAACATGCCATATACTGATATAATAATGATTATGAGGTACAATTAACTGAAAAATGTATGACATATTGTTATGTGTCTAGCGTTGTGTGAGATTTTATGGCTATCGACTAGACTCGCCACCGATCAGAGCTGTTAGCTCAACGTACGTAAATGAGCTTCAAGCTCATGAGTGATTTAGAGCCTTAGGCTCAACGTTTGATGAGCCCTGTATCCAGCACTGGATAAGGGACAGATTTAATGAGCCCTTCAATGGGACCGTTTGGGCATTAAGTCACAGCCAAATGATAATTGAATAGTAAGCGAGTGAAATACTTATGTTTCGAAAAATGGGACGTATGAATATAGATTTCTGTAAATGTGTAAATGTGTAAATGGGAATTTTTCCTTGAAAAAATGTATTACGAGATAGAGATAGATCTCTGGGAATTGTAAATGAGATAAGAGAGAAGAATGAGAACATAAGTTATTAGTTGATTCTATACTTTAGTTAGCGGACCATCGATGATGTTCACTCATTGAGTTTGCAAAAACTCATCCTCAACCTACAATTGTTTTGCAGGACTCAAAAGAATACCCCGTTAAGCAATAGCTGTATAGTGATCGTGGAGTGCCAGATGGGGACGGGATCAGTTGCGTCTGCATTAGAGTGAAGACTTTGCTTTTATGTTATTGTGTATTTTATATAAGGACCATCGTGGTCATTGTATCTACCAGATTGGTTATGTAAACTATTTTCTGCAACATACATTTGTGTAAGCGTATGATTGTTTCAAAACAAAATTTTTGTACTGTGTTTTAACTGAGTGTTGTATCGTCCCATCCTCACAGGACGTGGATTTGGATATCACCATCGATGTCGGGTTCGGGTCTTACGGGAGTGGGGTGCTACATTTAGTGGTATCAGAGCCCAAAAGTACGAGCTTACATGGGCATTTTCTGAAATATAGGTCAAATCGTATACAGTAAAGACATGTTAAAGCAGACCGTGGCAACTGATCCCTAATCTGAGTTCCATGTACATGTGTTAAGTGTTTCGGTGTGAAAGAAGAAGTGAAATATTAGTATAGGAGTCAATGAGGATTACGGGCAATTGGGAATGGGAAAAGTGCAACGCGAGGGCGCGAGGCCCGAAAGGTTGAGGCCCTTTTTAGGGACACGAGGCCCGAGAGGCCGAGGTCCTACAGATTGTTAATAATATTCACATTGTACTGTGGGTGTAAGCCCTTTCGATGTGACATGAATGTGAAGACAGTGGCTTGGATTGATTTAGGAACCAAGTGGTGTAAAATTGAATAATGAGATTTAAGTGTATAAATTGGGTTAAAAAGAAAGTGGAATTTTGCGATACCCTGGAGGGGGCATTTTGGACATGGGAAGTGTAGGAAAATCCCGGGAGGAACATCACATGTTCCAGCAGCGGAAACAAAAATTTATGGTCCCAGGACCTTCCCGAAAACCCAGGATCCCGGTGTCGGTATGAAAACTCAAACCTGAATAGCCAATAGAGACTATCTCTAAAGGTATCCACGCAGAGATCAGAAAACCTAACCGAGTCAAACTCTTTTGACCCGGGAATAGCTAGAACAGAATAAGAGCTGCTAGACCCTACCTCGTCTGGAGAGCTTGAGAATAACGTTGGAACCACTTGCTTGGAGAAGAAGAGATAGCGTTGATGCCTTGAAAAGAAGAAGAAAATGAAACTTTTCCAAAAGTTTAACACTTTAAGCTTTTCTTCTTCACTTGGAACCCTAGCATCGACGCAACAACCCCACTCATCATCTCTTCTTATGTGTATTTTAACCTTTAAAATGACTTAGCATAAGAACATGACATGTGGAAGGATTTAAACCATTAACTAATTAATGGATTATTTAAATAAAACTTTGAAAAGTCAAAGTTTTATCCTCTCCCCTCTTTCCAACGTACATACATATATAATTAATTAATTAATTAATTAATTACTTAATTAATTAATATATATATAATTACTAAGAGGTCCAATCAAGCTGGGTCTGGTCCTACTGCCTTATCGGGGCCCCGATCTTTGAAGCAGACTCTAAACCTTTCTTAGCAATATTGATGTCGCGATCTCATCGGGACATATCCCAATCCCATTGGGATCCATTTAATCCTAATGCTCTCCATAATTGGAACTCAGTCCAATACTATTTTACGGATTCTCTGAGTCACTCTTATGCGTGTGACCCTTTAGGTTTCCGGTTATGTTGGCCACTTAGATTAACAATTAATCTGAGCAAGTCATGAGCGGTATCTAGCAACACATCATGACCCCCAATTGACCGGAAAGTAATTGGTTTGATGAATTCATCACGAACCAGATCACGAACCCTTCCATAGACAATTATTGTGCAATTCGTCTTTTCATCATCCTATACCCCACTTGGTTATGAGTATGGCTAATATGTCAACTCTTACTAGACTAAGTCTAGCCCAAGTGAAATTAGTTCCTGTCTGAGGACTCATTACTTTATATGTCCATGAAGACACTCTTCATGACATAGTCATGCTCTGGCCAGAGACTTAAAGTAATGATCCTGACAAGAGGCCAGGGTATCTCTTTTGTTTTCACAGAAGTGATGAATCCTTTATTGGCTACTCAATTACCTTCGAATGCCTCAAACTGTACCCAAGCACCACCCTATGAGTAACCTCCGGAAGGCCACAAGGAATGGAGTCAAAATGCGGATCAAGATTCAAGATATCCTTGAGTACCTCAAGTCTAAGGATACTTGCACCATTGCTATGATGAGATTATCATCGACATTAAATCCATGTGATGATCTCATGGCGAATCATCCAATGAACTTACTACCACTAGTAAGCATCCATATGTCAACTCTAAATATCTCATATTTACGGTTTATGAGATCCACCGCTTGATCCAATCAAGGAGTATGACATATGTTAGTCAATCCGGATTAATGATGTCCAGTCTCATTAATCCTATGACTAGGAAAATTTAGATCTTGACATAATTACACATGATAGGAATCTCGGGAGTATGATCACATCATAATTTCCTTCATGCTATGTCATATATCATGGACTTCATTAATTTGATTAAAGATCACTATCAATTCATAAAGAACATCAAATAAATGAAACATGCCTTTCTTTATTTATTCATAAAGTCATACATGACTATGAACAAAAAAGCGCTAAAGGGATTGCCTTTAGGGCACTACTCTAACAAATCTCCCACTGACCTAAAGCCAATCGCCTTGGTATCTAATACCATAAGCGAGTACATGAGAATCAAAATTCTTCTATGACAATGGCTTCGTCAACGGATCGACAATGTTACGCTCTGTGGGAATCCTCTCGATCGCGACATCACCTCTAGAATGATCTCTAATCGGATGATATCTGCATGATGCGTGTTTAGATCGTTGGTGAGACCTTGGTTCTTTTGCTCGAGCAATAGCCCCATTGTTGTCACAATACAACCGTATGGGTCCATCACACTAGGAACCACACCAAGTTCGAAATGAACTTCTTGATCCAAACGACTTCCTTTGCACCTATGATGCGACAATGTACTCTGCCTCGATCGTTGAATCGCTGATCGTCTCTTGTTTGGAACTCTTCCAACCGATCGCTCCATTGCTTAGCGTGAAAACATAACTTTGACCGGATCTGAGTCATCCTTGTCGATTGGAAACCGCATCCGTATGCTCGCTTACTTGAGATTTCCATCTCCATATATCAAGAAAACATCCTTAGTCCTTCGCAAGTACTTGAGGATATTCTTGACACCACCCAAAGGACCCTCACCAGATCCGATTGGTATCCGCCGTGACACTCGAGCATACGATACATCGGACCTCGTACATAACATAGCATACATGATCGATCCTACTGCAGATGCATACGGGATCGATCCATGCGCATCCTCTCATCTTGTGTCTTAGGACACATAGATTTCGAGTGTTATCCCATGAGTGATGGGAAGAAACCCTCTCTTGGATTGCTCCATGCTAAACTTCTTTAGCATCTTGTCTATGTACGATGATTGTGAAAGACCAAGCAACCTCTTTGATCTATCTCTATAGATCTTTATCCCAAGGATATAAGTGTAAGTACAAGTCGACTTGTACTACTGATAAGTCGACTTATTCTTGAAAAGTACCGATAAGTCGACTTGTACATTGCATAAGTCGACTTATTTAAGGATCTTCGTTTATTTGTGCCTAAAGGCAATCCCCTTTAGCGCGTTTTATTCACAGTCGTATGCAGACTGAATGAATAAATAAAGAAAAGGCATAATTCATTAATTTGATGTTCATGAACATTGTTTATGAATTGATTGGATCTTTAATCAGATTAATGAAGTCCATGATATATGACATAGCATGAAGGAAATTATGATGTGATCATACTCCTGAGATTCCTAACATGTGCAATTATGTCAGTATCTAAATTCTCCCTAGTCAAAGGATTAATGAGACTGGACATCATTAATCCGGATAGACTAGCACATGTCATATTCCTTGATTGGATCAAGCCGTGGATCTCAGAAACTGTAAAGATGAGATATTTAGAATTGACATGTGGATGCTTACTAGCGGTAGTAAGTTCATTGGATGACCTGCCATGAGATCATCACATGGATATCTTATCTAGTGTCAGTGATAATCTCATCATAGCAATGGTGCAAGTATCCTTAGACTTGAGGTACTCGAGGATATCTTGAATCTTGATCCTGCACTTTGACTCCATTCCTTGTTGCCTTCCGTGAGGTAACTCATAGGGTGGTGCTTGGAGTGCGACTTGAGGTATTCAAGATAATTGAGTAGCCAATAAAGGATTCACCACTTCGGATTAGCGGAGGAGATACCTATGGCCTCTTATCGTCAGATCATTACTCGAAATCTCGGCGAGTGAATATGTCATGAAGAGTGTCTTCATGGACATATAGAGTAATGAGTCCTAGGGCGAGATCTGTTATCACTTGGGCTAGACTCAGTCTAGTGAGAGTTGACACTTTGATCATGCTCATAACCAAGTTGGGTATAGGATGGTGAAAGGACGAATTGCACGGTAATTGTCTATGGAAGGGTTTGTGATCCGGTTCATGATGAATACATCAAACCGATTACTTTCCGGTCGATTGGGGTCATGATGTGTTGCTAGATACCGCTCATGACTTGCTCAGATTAATTGTTAATCTAAGTGGCCAACATAACCGAAACCTAAAGGGTCACACGCTTAAGAGTGTTTCAGAGAATCAGAAAATAGTAATTGGACGAGTTCCAATTATGGAGAGCATTAGGATTAAATGGATCCCAATGGGATTGGGATATGTCCCGATGAGATCGCGACATCAATATTGCTAAGAAAGGTTTCTGGTGATTTTTCAGCACCGGGGCCCGGTAGACCGGTAGGACCGACCCCAGTTTGACTGGACCTCTTTAGTAAATATATATATATATTAATTAATTGAGAATTAATTAATTATATATATATATATGTTGATTTACGTGGAAGCCATAAATGGAGAGGATAAAGGAAGTTTGAAAAGTCAAAATTCATGATTATTTATCATTTTAAGGCACTTCCATGCTTTCTACGTGGATGCCCTTCAACCAAGCTTCTTATATGTGTTTTAAGTGTTAAATAAACATATAAGAAGTGATAAAGAAAAAGAGGGCTTACACGTTGGTGGAAGGGAAGGGATCGAAAGCTTAAGGGTTAAGCTTTTGGAAAATTTGATTTTTCATCTCCTTCATCTCTTCTTTTCAAGTTGCTTCCACTCTCCAAGGCTTCCACCAAGGTTCAATCACTAGCTCTCCAGGACAGAGGTAGGCTCAAGTAGGCTTTATTCTGTTCTAGCTATTCCCGGGTCAAAGGGGTTTGATCCGGTTAGGTTTTCTGATCTCTGCGTGGATCACCTTTAGAGATAGTCTCTATTGGCTATTTAGGTTTATGTCTTCATACGGATACCTGGATCCTGGGTTCGGGAAGGTCCCGGGAACAAAAATTTTTGTTTTCCGCTGCCGGTACATGTGATGTACCTCCTGGGATTTTCCTACAGTGGTATCAGAGCGTCTGGTATCCCGTATGAAGCTATAACCTAAGGTAGATCAGAAACCCTAAGTGCTGTTGATGTTGATGCATGTGTACTGCCCAGATTTCGAATTGCTATAGAGATAGGTTTTTCGAAATTTTTCTGCCCAGAAATGTTCATAACATGTTAGAGAATATTTCTATGAATTTTCAGAATTTATTGATTTGATTTGATATAGTTTTGCTAATTAATTCCCTAAGGTTACAGATGCTGTTTTGTGAAATGATTCTGGAACAGGCAGTAGTATAAAATCGAGAATAAATTCTAGAAACATCTTTTTCTGGATTTTCCTTCACCTACATGTCTCTAAGATGTTGGTGAATGTCTGTGAGCATGGAAATTGGATTTCAAGGTGATTGGATATTTATTCACGAATTTATTCTATGCTGTTGGGAATTGCTGTGCTGATGAACACAGATTTTGAATCGGTTTTGTTATTTAGGTTGACTGAGTTTTTGATGGCCTAAAATCCTGAAAATATTCATGTAGCATGTTCAGAACATGTAGTAACCTATATAAGTTTCTCATGATTTATTGAAATTGTTTCATTGATCATTTCGAGCAATGTACAGAACTGGACAGTTTTTGTGAAAAGTGTTGAGATTGTTTTGCTTGGCTTGATTGAGTGTGCTTTTTCAGTTCCAATGCCTTGCACCATTTTTAATGTGATTAAAAATGTGTTATATTGATGTAGTAGGATTTCCAAACTGAATTGCTTGAAGTTGTTTATCCTAGAATTTTCGGATGCCTAATTGATCACCTTTGTGTCTCGTTAGTATATTTCATTTTCTTGCTTGTTTTGGCCGTCACAATTTTTGTGACAAGTGCCGGAGTAAATTTGATAATGTATATGCTAGCTAGAGATGCTTAGGATGATAATTTGGGTGTTCCTAAATTGTTTGGACATTAATGAGTTTTGACTCATTTCAAGCTTTTCATATAGTTTGACTATTTAAGGCATTCATAGTTCAATGAAGTGTTCATTGAGGCATCAATTATCAGATATTACCTTAGGTATGTAGGCGTTGTGAATTGGAATTGCATTAATTAAGGAATTAGCCGATTAGAGATTTTAGCAAATTTACCTAGATAAGTCGACTTATCTATAACATAAGTCGACTTGTTCAAGGTTTTTGGGATAAGTCGACTTGTCTATAGAATAAGTCGACTTGTTCAGGATCTCAGTATAAGTCGACTTGTAGTACCTTATAAGTCGACTTGTTCATGGGCAGGTGAAATAAGTCGACTTGTGTCATACAAGTCGACTTGTGTGTGAGCGAAGCATAAGTCGACTTGCATTTGATGAAAGTCGACTTGTGGCATGCTCAGGTTGGATGATGGATGATTATAAGGATTGATTCAATACGATTGATGAAACCTAAATCATTCCATATAGTCTTCGTGACTATAATCCTTAAGCTTGGAGTCGAGAACCCGAAATCCCTCCTCGGTATATGAAAACTAACGCCTTCCATTAATATGGTAAGAACCAGAGTTCTTATAGGGTTGGGTTGTTGAGCAAACTCAAGCTCACTCTATACGGATATGTTCGAACTATGAAAATAAGATTTTCGGATTAATGGGTTGGTTTTCACTGGAAGCGTTGGTTTGTTGAGCAAACTCAAGGTCAACGTGGACAGAGGCGAAATTGGGTAGCATACATCGGATGTATGCGCATCAAAGAGTTGATACCCAATGAAGTGCACACATCAACAAGTTGATAGCACTGATTGATAGTTGTGTCTAAGATGTAATTGGTATATCTGATACCTCCCGAGACATAAGGTGGCTTGTTGGACAAATCCAAGGTCATTCTCAATGTCGGTTATCGATGATACAATTGGTATGACCGGTACCTACCGATTGACCTAAGTTGTGGCTTGTTGGGCAAACTCAAGGTCACTCTTAGCAATGTCGGATATCGACCCACTAGGACATTATGTCATATTGTTTCTCCGGATTCAGTAAGAGGGTTATGAATTCTAGGAAACTAGTAGAACCATATGCATATCATGCAAGTCCATATGATCATGCAGGCATTTCTATTCTATCATTCCTTCTCTCTATCGCGTTTAGGTTGATTGAAGAAGTCCTTCAGTGTGAATATACGCTCTCTATTCTGGACCGATTTTCTTGATTGGCTAAGGAATCTGAGAATTGTTCTCGATCCGAGGAACCGGATCGTCCTAGATGTTCCACTTCGGATGCACCGCTTGTCGATATTTTTGATAAGGATCAGAAGGCATATCGTAAGCATCTAATGGACGGGGACATGGCTATTTGCCTCGATGTCACCAGAGCTGCAAAAGCAGCACGAGTCCATGGATGCTCACTCTATATTATTTCATCTTATGGAGCTGTTTGATGAGTAAGCTTGGTCTGAAAGGTTCAAGACCTCAAGGCTTCTCTTCATCACAAAGATGGCTCCAAGGACAATCGCCAGGCAAGATACCACTCAAGATGAATGGCTATATTGAGAGATTGGCTGTCTTAGGATTTGTAATGGATTATGAGTTAAGTAGAGACTTAATTCTGGTTGGATTGTCTGATGGTTATTCACAGTTTGTGATAAACTATCGGATAAACCAAATATCCACAACAATTCTGGTGATCAATCTGCTCATGACAATGAAAGGCTATCAAGATAGATAGCAAGTGCTAATGGTGGATGCTTCTTCTTCTGGTTGAAAGAAGAAAAAGGCCAAGAAACCAAATGGAAGTGCCATCAAAGAAAAACCAAAGTATTACGCCCCAAAAGGATTTTGCTTTCATTGTGGCAAAGTCTAGCCACTAGAATGAACCGTAAAATCTATTCGAGTCCTTGAAGCGATAAAAGGCATCGATGCCTCTACTCCTTCAAGTATGTTTGTCATTTGAGGTTAATACTATTCTGATCCAAACATATCGGTATTTGATACGGATGTGGCTCATACATATGAAATGTTATGCGGGGCCTCGTGGGACGATGAAAGCTCATAAAGAGAACTAGACCTTTGTGTAGGTAATGCAAAGAGTTGCTACATTAGCCGTATGCACTTCTTGTTACTCCCTACCGGGCTTATATTCAAATTGGATGATTGTCATTTTGTACCGTTTTAAACAAAGAACATATTATATGTTTTATGTTTAATTAGAGTTAGTTTCCATTGGACTTTTAGTAGCAATGGTTATTCTATTAGTTCAATGGAATGCTCTATGGTACTGGTACATTATGCAATGGAATTGACATATGAGATATATCATATCCAATTATGAATATCAATGACGAAAAGACATAATCGAGATAATTTAAAATCAACTTACTTATGGCATTGTCGACGGCCATATAAATGAGACACGATCGCTAAGCTCCATAAGAGTGGATGTTTAGGGTCATTTGATTATGAATCATATGACACATGCGAATCTTGTTTATTAGGCAAGATGACTAAGTTATCCTTTAAAGGAAAGGGTGAGCAGTGAATGGAATATTAGACCTAATACATTCGGATGTATGTGGTCCGATGTCCATCCATGCGAAGTGGTTGTTTTTACTTCATTACTTTTATCGGTGATTATTCACGATATGGGTACATGTATCGATGAGATACAAATCAAGTATTTGAATAGTTCAAATAATTCGAAATGAAGTGAAAACTAACTTGGTAAAAGTATGAATACATTACGATCGATCGATGGTGGAAAATACTTAGACCAACAGCTTTGGATTATCTCGTAGATAATGGGATATTATCTCGATGGACTCCACCTTGCACGCCGACACAATGATGTGGCTGAAAGGAGAAATCGAACCTTGTTGAGACGTAGTGCGATTGATGATAGGTTTAGACAGCTTTGGGAATATGCGCTTGAGACAATTGCTTTACTTGCTAAACGAGTTCCATCAAAGATAGTTGTGGTTACTCCATATAGAGATATGGACTAACTGAAAATCCTATCTTTCTCATCTCGAAAGTATGGGGTTGTCACCTTCGTGAAGCGGACACGGTCGATTAGTTTGATGCAAACTGACAAGTGTTTGTTAGTGGAATATCAATTCTACCTTCTTGAGGAACAAAAGTTGTTTGTTTCCAAGCATCTTTGTTTTCTTAAAGAAAGAGTTTCTTTTACAAGAGGACAAGGGAGCAAAGTTGAACTTAGAAGTTCAAGATGCTCGAACAAACACGATCAATCGCTCGAACTTGAAACTGCCACTCATATAGATGAGGTAGCAGTTCAACCTTCTATTACACACGAATTTTGTAGGTAAAGTAGGATACGCTCTGTTCCCGAGAGATATGGATTTCTCGTAAGGGAACAGAATGACGTATTACTCATACGAGATGATGAGCCTACTACTATGAGCAGGTTACGAAGAGTTGAGTGCGAAAAATGGCTTCGTGCCATGAAATCCGAAATGGATTCCATGTACATAAACCAAGTATAGACTTTGGTTGTTACACCTGAAGGGATAAAACCCAAAGGGTGCAAAGAGGTTTTAGAAGAAAACCAACATGGATGGTAATCTGATTACCTATGAAGCGAGGCTAATGGCCAAAGGATATCGTCAAAGACAAGGAGTTGACTATGACGAAACCTTCAGCCCCGTAGCAATGCTTAAATCCATTAGGATACTCCTAGCCATTGTCGCTCATTATGATTATGAGATATGGCAAATGGATGTGAAGATAGCTTTCCTGAGAGGAAATCTACCCGAGGATGTGTATGACACAACCTGAGGGCTTCACTTCCATCGATGGCGAAATGGATTAAAGCAAGCTTCCAGGAGTTGGATTATCCGTTTAGTTGAGTCAATCAAAGAGTTTGATTTCTCACAAAATTCGGATGATCATTGTGTGCATAAGAAGGTTAATGGGACTGCAATCGTATTCCTTGTGTTGTATGTAGATGACATACTGTTACTCGGAAGCGATGTCTCTATGCTGCAATCAGTTAAAATTTGGTTGTCCAAACAATTTGCCTTGAAAGACCTTGGTAAAGCAACTTATATCCTTGGGATATAGATTTATGCAGATAGATCAAAGGTTGCTTGGTCTTTCACAATCATCGTACATAGATGAGATGCTAAAGAGGTTTAGCATGGAACAATGCTATGTACGAGGCCCGATGTATCGTATGCTCTAAGTGTTACGAGCAGATACCAATCGGATCCTGGTGAGGGTCACTAGGTGGCTGTCAAGAATATCCTCAAGTACTTGCGAAGCACTAAGGATATTTTCTTGATGTTTGGAGATGTAAATCTCCATGTGAGCGGGCATTCAGATGCCAGTATCTAATCTGATAAGGATGATTCTGAATCACAATCAAGTTATATACATTCACCTTTGAATAGCGAGGCGGTCAGGTTGGAAAGAGTTCAAACAAGAGAGGATGGCGATTCAACAACCGAGGCGAGTACTGCCGCATGAGATGTCAAAGGCGGTTTGGATCAAGAAGTTCATTCTTGAACTTGATCTAATCCCTAAATGTGATAGGCCCATAGGATTGTATTGTGATACAATGGGGCTAGTCTTGTGAGCAAAGGAATCAAGGTCTTATCGACGATCCGAACATCTACTCGCCAATTCGGAGATCATTAGTCGAGATGATGTCACGATAGAGAAATCCTGAGCAAAGTGTTCTTGTTCGTTGACAAAGCCATTGTCACGGGAGAATTGTGTTTCTCATGGACTCGCTTATGGTATTAGATACTAAGGCGATTGGCTTTAGGTCAAGTGGGAGATTTGTAAGTACAAGTCGACTTGTACTATTGATAAGTCGACTTGTTCTTGAAAAGTACCGATAAGTCGACTTATTTAAGGACGGTACTGTTTATTTGTGCCCTAAAGGCAATCCCCTTTAGCGCGTTTTATTCACAGTCGTATGCAGACTGAATGAATAAATAAAGAAAAGGCATAATTCATTAATTTGATGTTCATGAACATTGTTTATGAATTGATTGGATCTTTAATCAGATTAATGAATTCCATGATATATGACATAGCATGAAGGAAATTATGATGTGATCATACTCACGAGATTCCTATCATGTGCAATTATGTCAAGATATCTAAATTCTCCTAGTCAAAGGATTAATGAGACCGGACATCATTAATCCGGATAGACTAGCACATGTCATATTCCTTGATTGGATCAGCGGTGGATCTCGAAGCGTAAAGATGAGATATTTAGAATTGACATGTGGATGCTTACTAGCGGTAGTAAGTTCATTGGATGACCTGCCATGAGATCATCACATGGATATCTTATCTAGTGTCAGTGATAATCTCATCATAGCAATGGTGCAAGTATCCTTAGACTTGAGGTACTCGAGGATATCTTGAATCTTGATCACATACTGACTCCATTCCTTGTTGCCTTCCGAGGTAACTCATGGGGTGGTGCTTGGGTGCGACTTGAGGTATTCAAGATAATTGAGTAGCCAATAAAGGATTCACCACTTACGGATTAGCGGAGAGATACTATGGCCTCTTGTCGGGATCATTACTCGGAAATCTCGGCGAGTGAATATGTCATGAAGAGTGTCTTCATGGACATATAGAGTAATGAGTCCTAGGGCGAATCTGTTATCACTTAGGCTAGACTTCGGTCTAGTGAGAGTTGACACTTTGACCATGCTCATAACCAAGTTGGGTATAGGATGGTGAAAGGACTAATTGCACTGTAATTGTACATGGAAGGGTTTGTGATCCGGTTCGTGATGAATACATCAAACCGATTACTTTCCGGTCAATTAGGGGTTATGATGTGTTGCTAGATACCGCTCATGACTTGCTCAGATTAATTGTTAATCTAAGTGGCCAACATAACCGGAACCTAAAGGGTCACACGCTTAAGAGTGTTTGAGAGAATCAAAATAGTAATTGGACGAGTTCCAATTATGGAGAGCATTAGGATTAAATGGATCCCAATGGGATTGGGATATGTCCCATGAGATCGCGACATCAATATTGCTAAGAAAGGTTTCGGTAATTTTTCAAAGATCGGGGCCGGTGAGGCCAGTAGGGCCAATTCCCAGTTTGATGAACCTCTTTAGCAAATATATATATATATTAATTAATTGAGAATTAATTAATTATATATATATATATGTTGATTTACGGAAGCCATAAATGGAGAGGATAAAGGAAGTTTGAAAAGTCAAAATTCATGATTATTTATCATTTTAAGGCACTTCCATGCTTTCTACGTGGATGCCCTTCAACCAAGCTTCTTATATGTGTTTTAAGTGTTAAATAAACATATAAGAAGTGATAAAGAAAAGAGGGCTTACGTTGGTGGAAGGAAGGATCGAAAGCTAAGGGTTAAGCTTTTGGAAAATTTGATTTTCATCTCCTTCATCTCTTCTTTTCAAGTTGCTTCCACTCTCAAGGCTTCCACCAGGTTCAATCACTAGCTCTCCGGACGTAGGTAGGCTCTAGCAGTGCTTTATTACATTCTAGCTATTCCGGGTCAAAGGGTTTGATCCGGTTAGGTTTTCGATCTGCGTGGATCACCTTTAGAGATAGTCTCTATTGGCTATTTAGGTTTATGTCTTCATACGGATACTGGATCCTGGGTTCGGGAAGGTCCCGGGAACAAAAATTTTTGTTTTCCGCTGCCGGTACATGTGATGTACCTCCCGGGATTTTCCTACAAAAGTTGCTTCACCTAGGTCCTTCATCGCAAATTGCTTGGACAACCAAATTTTGACTGATTGCAGCAATGAGACATCGTTTCCTAGTAATAATATGTCATCCACATATAGCTCAAGGAAAACGATTGCATTCCCATTAACCTTTTTGTACACACAGTGTTCATCCGGATTTTGTGAGAAACCAAACTCTTTGATTGACTCATCAAAACGGATGTTCCAACTCCGGGATGCTTGCTTCAATCCATAAATGGATTTCTGAAGCTTGCATACCTTTTCGCCATCACTGGAAGTGAAGCCCTCTGGTTGTGTCATGTACACATCCTTGGCCAGATTTCCGTTAAGGAAAGCTGTCTTCACATCCATTTGCCATATCTCATAATCATAATGAGCGGCAATGGCTAGGAGTATCGAATGGATTTAAGCATTCTTCTGAAATTTGAAGGTCTCGTCATAGTCAACTCCTTGTCTTTGGCGAAATCCTTTAACCACGAGCCTTCTTTGTAGGTAATCACATTACCATCCATGTCGGTTTTCTTCTTGAAAACCCATTTGCACCGATAGGTTTTATCCTTCAGTGCATCAACCAAAGTCCATACTTGGTTTATGTACATAGAATCCATTTCGCTTTCATGGCACAAGCCATTTTTCGCATCAACTTTTGTAACCTCTTCATAGGTAGCGGGCTCATCATCTTCTATGAGCAATACGTCATTCTGTTCACTTACGAGAAATCCATATCTCTCGGGAACGATCGCATCCTCTTGACCTCTGAACTTCGTGTGTCACGGAAGGTTGAATGTTACTTCATCTGAATGAGTGGCAGTTTGAGTTCGACGATTGATGCATGCTTGTTTGAGCATCTTGAACTTCTTGAAGTTCAACTTTGCTCCCACCGTCTTCTTGTAAAAGAAACTCTTTCTCTAAAAGACAGCATGCCTTGAAACAAACACCTTTTGTTCCTCAGCATGGTAGAATTGATATCCTTTGGTCTCTTTAGGATATCCTACAAACAAACACTTGTCGATTTCGCTTCAAACTTATCTCGATGAATCCGCTTCACGTGGCGTGACAACCCCATACTTTCGGATGAGAAAGATAAGGTTTTACATTAGTCCACATCTCATATGGAGTAACATCAACTATCTTAGAGGAACTCTGTTTAACAAGTAAACAGCTGTCTCTAGCGCATATCTCCAAAACGATTTTGGTAACTTTGCGAAACCCATCATTGATCGTACCATGTCCAACAAGGTTCGATTTCTCCTTTCAACCACACCGTTGTCTGCGGGCGTGTAAGGAGGAGTCCACTGAGATAAAATGCCATTATCTCTGAGATAATCCTGAAACTGTTGGTCTAAGTATTCTCCACCACGATCGGATCGTAATGCCTTGATACTTTTACCAAGCTGGTTTTCTACTTCATTTCTGAATTGTTTGAACTTTTCAAACGCTTCAGATTTGTATCTCATCAGATACAACTACCCATATCGTGAATAATCATCGATAAAGGTAATGAAGTAATGAAAACCACTTCTGGCATGGATGGACATCGGACCGCATACATCTGAATGTATTAGGTCTAATACTCCAATCGCTCGTTCACCCTTTCCCTTGAAGGGTAACTTAGTCATCTTGCCTAATAAACAAGATTCGCATGTGTCATATGATTCATAATCAAATGACCCTAAACTACCACTCTTGTGGAGTTTAGCGATGCGTGTCTCATTTATATGGCCAAGTCGACAATGCCATAAGTAAGTTGACTTTAGATTATCTCTTTTATGTCGTTTGGTGTCATTGACATTTAAAATTGGATTAGACATATCTAATATGTAAATACCATTGCACAATGTACCGTTCCATAAAGCATTCCATTAAATTAATAGAACAACCATTGCTACTAAAATTCATATGGAATCCAAATCTATTTAGACAAGCAGACAATATATTCTTTGTCAAAACAGTACAAAATAACAATCATCCAATTCGATATAAGCCCGGTAGGGAGATACAAAACATAGGTTCCTACGGCTAATGCAACAACTCTTGCTCCATTTCCAACACGTGGGTCTACTTCTCCCTTCATGAGTTGCCTCATCGTCCCGAGGCCCCGTGATATCATTACATATGTGAGCCACAACCAAAGTATCAAATACTCGGATGTTGTGATCGATGCGATATTAACTTCATGACATACAAACACGAAGTAGTCGAGGCATCGATGCCTTCTTACCTTCAATGACTCGAATAGACTTTGCAATTGCGCCTCAATGGCCATCTTTACCGCATGGAAGCAAGTTCCTTTTAGGCGACTTCTTTGGTCTTCTTCTTGATGGCGCTTCCTTTGGTTTCTTAGCCTTCTTCTTCTTTGGGTTCTTTTCTTCTTTGAACTCGAAGAAGAAGAAGCTACTACCAACACTTCTTCTTACTATCATTCTTGATAGTGCGGTCACCGTCTTGAGCAGATTGATCGGCTCGTATTATAGTGGATATTTGGTTCATCCGATAGTTTAGCACAAACCGCTGCATAACTGCCGACAATCCAACCGAATTAAGTCTATACTTAATTCATGATCCATTCAAAACCTAAGACGGCCAATCGCTTCAATATAGCCATTCATCTTCGAGCGTCTTGCATGCCAGATGTCCTCGAGCCATCTTGGTGGTGAAGAGAAGCCTTGAGGTCTCGAACTTTTGGACGGGCTTGCTCGTCAAACAGCTCCTAAGATGAAAAACTATTGTGTGAGCATCCATGGACTCGTCTTTATACAACAGCTCGGTGACATCGACGCAAGCATAATGCAAGTCGCCATGTCACATCCTTAAGATGCTTACTATATGCCTTCGATCATCATCGAAGCATCGACAAGCAGTGCATCTGGAAGCGGAAAATCTAGGATATATCCGGACCTTCAGATCGAGAACGATTCTCGTGTTCCTTAACCAATCAAGAAAATTCGGTCCGATTAGCTTGTTTGACTCCATTAGCGGCGAAGGTTCACACTTGACGACATTTTCAAACAACCTACACGAATAGAGAGGAAGAATGTTAGAATAGGAATAGCTACATAATCATAAGGACTTGAATGATATGCAAAAAGTGCTCCCACTAGTTTCATAGAATCCATAACCCTCATTACGAATCCAAAGAAACAAAATGACATTATTTCCTAGTGGGTTGATATCCGATATTACTAAGAATGACCTTGGATTTGTCCAACAAGCCACAAGTTAGGTCAATCGGTAGGTATCGGTCATACCAATTGCATCATCGATAACCGACATTGAGAATGACCTTGGATTTGTCCAACAAGCCACCTTATGTCTCGGGAGGTATCAGATATACCAATTACATCTTAGACACTGACTATCAATCGCTATCAACTTGTTGATGTATGCACTTACATTGGTATCAACTCTTTGATGCGCATACATCCGATGTATGCTACCCAATTTACCTCTGTCCGTATTGACCTTGAGTTTGCTCAACAAACCAACGCTTCAGTGAAAACCAACCCATTAATCCGAAAATCATATTTTCATGGTTCAACATATCCAGTATAGAGTGAGCTTGAGTTTGCTCAACAACCCAACCCTATAAGAACTCGGTTCTTACCATATTAATGGAAGCGTTAGTTTTCATATACCGAGGAGGATTTGGAAACTCTAGACTCAAGTCAAGGATCATAGTCACGAAAACTATATGGAATGATTTAGGTTATTTCATCAATCACATTGAATCAATCCTTATAATCATCCATCATCCAACCTAAGCATGCCACAAGTCGACTTTCATCAAATGCAAGTCGACTTATTGCATCTGCCCACACACAAGTCGACTTGTTTGACACAAGTCGACTTATTTCACCTGCCCATGTATAAGTCGACTTACAAGAAGCTACAAGTCGACTTAGCTACAAGTCGACTTATACTGAAATCTTGAACAAGTCGACTTATTCTATATACAAGTCGACTTATTCAGGGAATTTTGCTAAAATCTCTAATCGGTTAATTCCTCAATCAATGCAATTCCAATTCTCAATACCCTCATACCTAAGGTAATATCTGTTAGTTGATGTATCAATGAACACTTCATTGATCCATGAATGCCTTAAATAGTCAAACTATATGAAAAGCTTGAAATGAGTCAAAACTCATAAATATCCAAATAATTTAGGAACACCCAAATTCTCACCCTAAGCATCTCAAGCTAGTGCATACACTCTCAAAACTACTCCGGCACTTGTCACAAAAATTGTGACGGCCAAAACAAGCAAGAAAATGAAATGTACTAACGAGACACTAATGTGACCAATTCGGCATTCAAAAATTCTTGAAAAAGCAAATTCAAGCAATTCACTTTGGAAATCATACCACATCAAGATAACACATTTTTAATCACATTAAAAATGTTTCAAGGCATTGGAAGTGAAAAAGCAACCTCAATCAAGCCAAGCAAAACAGTCCCAACAATTTTCACCAAAACTGTCCAGTTCTGTACATTGCTTGAAATGATCAATGAAACAATTTCAATAAATTCTGAGAAAATTATATAGGTTACTAAATGTTCCGAAAATGCTACCTGAATTTATTCAGGATTTTAGGCCATCAAAAACTCAGTCAACCAAAATAACAAAACCGATTAAAATTCTGTGTTCATCAACACAGCAATTCCCAACAGCATAGAATAAAATCGAAAATAAATATCCAATCACCTTGAAATCCAATTTCCATGCTGAAAGACATTCACCAACATCTTAG
Source organism: Erythroxylum novogranatense (assembly GCA_029891385.1). Classification (NCBI taxonomy): domain Eukaryota; kingdom Viridiplantae; phylum Streptophyta; class Magnoliopsida; order Malpighiales; family Erythroxylaceae; genus Erythroxylum; species Erythroxylum novogranatense. The sequence continues at coordinate 25,990,366 of CM057225.1, forward strand.
AGACATGTAGGTGAAGGAAAATCCAGAAAAAGATTTTTCTAGAATTTATTCTTGATTTTATACTACTGCCTGTTCACAGAATCGTTTCAAAAACAGCATCTGTAAGCTTAGGAAAATAATTAGCAAAACTATATCAAATCAAATCGATAAATTCTGAAAATTCATAGACATATTCTCTAACATGTTATGAACATTCCTGGGCAGAAAAATTTCGAAAACCCTATTTCTATAGCAATTCGAAATCTGAACAGAAAACATGCTTCAACATCACAAGCAATTAGGGTTTATGATCTAGCTTCAGTTAAAGCTTCATACACGACACCAGACGCTCTGATACAACTGTAGGAAAATCCCGGGAGGAACATCACATATTCCAGCAGCGGAAACAAAAATTTTTGGTCCTGGGACCTTCCCGAAAACCCAGGATCCCGGTGTCGGTATGAAAACTCAAACCTGAATAGCCAATAGAGACTATCTCTAAAGGTATCCACGCAGAGATCAGAAAACCTAACCGAGTCAAACTCTTTTGACCCGGGAATAGCTAGAACAGAATAAGAGCTGCTAGACCCTACCTCTGTCCTGGAGAGCTTGAGAATAACGTTGGAACCACTTGCTTGGAGAAGAAGAGATAAACGTTGATGCCTTGAAAAGAAGAAGAAAATGAAACTTTTCCAAAAGTTTAACACTTTAAGCTTTTCTTCTTCACTTGGAACCCTAGCATCGACGGCAACCCCACTCATCATCTCTTCTTATGTGTATTTTAACCTTTAAAATGACTTAGCATAAGAACATGACATGTGGAAGGATTTAAACCATTAACTAATTAATGGATTATTTAAATAAAACTTTGAAAAGTCAAAGTTTTATCCTCTCCCCTCTTTCCAACGTACATACATATATATATATATATATATATATAATTAATTACTTAATTAATTAATATATATATAAAATTACTAAGAGGTCGATCAAACTGGGTTGGGTCCTCTGCCTATCGGGCCCCGATCTTTGAAACGACTCAAAACCTTTCTTAGCAATATTGATGTCGCGATCTCATGGGACATATCCCAATCCATTGGGATCCATTTAATCTAATGCTCTCCATAATTGGAACTCGGTCCAATACTATTTCTGATTCTACGAGTCACTCTTATCGTGTGACCCTTTAGGTTTAGGTTATGTTGGCCACTTAGATTAACAATTAATCTGAGCAAGTCATGGCGGTATCTAGCAACACATCATGACCCCAATTGACCGGAAAGTAATTGGTTTGATGAATTCATCACGAACGGATCACGAACCCTTCCATGAACAATTCTTGTGCAATTAGTCCTTTCATCATCCTATACCCCACTTGGTTATGAGTATGGCTAATATGTCAACTCTTACTAGACTAAGTCTAGCCCAGTGAAATCGGTTCTGTCGAGGACTCATTACTTTATATGTCCATGAAGACACTCTTCATGACATAGTCATGCTCTGCCGAGACTTAAAGTAATGATCTGACGAAGAGGCCAGTATCTCTTTTGTTTTGTGAGTGATGAATCCTTTATTGGCTACTCAATTACCTTGAATACCTCAAGCTGTACCCAAGCACCACCCTATGAGTAACCTCCGGAAGGCCACAAGGAATGGAGTCAAAATGCAGGATCGATATCAAGATATCCTTGAGTACCTCAAGTCAAGGATACTTGCACCATTGCTATGATGAGATTATCAACGACATTAAATCCATGTGATGATCTCATGGCGAATCATCGAATGAACTTACTACCACTAGTAAGCATCCATATGTCAACTCTAAATATCTCATATTTACGGTTTACGAGATCCTTCGCTTGATCCAATCAAGGAGTATGACATATCTAGTGCATGGGATTAATGATGTCGATCTCATTAATCCTATGATTAGGAAAATTTAGAATCTTGACATAATTACACATGATAGGAATCTCAGGAGCATGATCACATCATAATTTCCTTCATGCTATGTCATATATCATGGACTTCATTAATTTGATTAAAGATCACTATCAATTCATAAAGAACATCAAATAAATGAAACATGCCTTTCTTTATTTATTCATAAAGTCTGTACATGACTATGAACAAAAAACGCTAAAGGGGATTGCCTTTAGGGCACTACTTTAACAGGAAGAATATCGAGTTAGCATAAAAATATGTCCATGTTGGACCACAAACTCTTGGATGATGAGGGAATTGTGATTCTGATGAGTATGTCTGATAAAATGGGATATGTGGAAATGGGAAAAAGGCAGGCAAAGATTCAGTGTAATTGTGTTGACATGAGTAGGATGGAATGTACTGGGCGTAAATGAATAAATTGAGTAAAAGAAAACGAAATGTGTCATAGTTTGGATTGGGTCAAATGTAGACATGAGGGGAATATCAGTTAAAATGACCAGTGTATGAATTTGGCGAGCATATATCGATGCGAGATAAAAAGGTCAGGACGACCAGGTATTATGATTTGACTTGTCTGTTCAATAAAGTGGGATTTTTTGGAAGTGAGAAAGCATGTGATTTGCGTGGGTAAATATAGATTCACTGTATTCATATTGGTGTGTAAAAGGGTATTAATATGGGACCGAAATGCTTTGCCTTCGAAGGAAATAGAGAAGTAAAGTTATTGACAAAAAGAAGTAGAAATGGTGTGATTAAAGTGTACAAGCTTGGTTAAAAAGGAAATGATTTAAGTAAAAGTGGTTTTGAAATGTGATAATAGCCTGAATACTGGGATTGCATTTCTTGATGCTTCTGTATTTATAATTCTAAGTGGATTGGGAATTTGAGCATGGACGATAAAATTATAAGAATATGATGTTACAAATATTGGAACGTGATTCACGATATGTTACTATGGGGATAACTAGGCTTGCGCTTCGATTTGAATTGTTTAATGTATACATTTTTAGAAAATTATGATAACTTAAAAGGGAAGAGTGAAAGCACTCAAAATTGTTCATGGCGAGTTGTTGTTTATAAAAAGGGAGTTAAATAATGGGAAGCCGAAAGGAATTTCTGTCAATGTGTGTATTAGTAGGAGGAACAAGTGCAGAGCACTTATGGGTCACCAAGTCAGAGGGTGAACCCTATTTATAGGTAGGAACAATAATGGAAATGTTGGTATTACGAGTGACTATGAGTGATTGAAATGTGACATAAATATATCTCTAGATGAGATAGTAAGAGTTAGATGAAATTTACTGGGTTGTATAGTATAAGAGATTACTTTATAGTTCATTGGGCCTTAGTAGCAAGCACGCATTGACCAGAGTGGGCGATACGGATTGATCCTAATAGGATAGAAGGAAAAGTGGAAATGGGTTCTCTTAAAGTTTCAAAAAAAAGACCTATAAATACATATGGAAAATAGATGAGTGATTATATCGAGGTTTGTCAGCGTGGATTTTGATCTGTGAGGGTAGGCTTTCCATAACAAATAGTTGAAATGATAAGCTCTTCTCGCGATTTAACAATGGAATCTGGTAATTCTTTCATTTGTCTAAAGGTCGAAAGTTCCTTACCTGATACAATCGGGTTTGTTTCAGTAGGGAACTGACTGCCGTAATGAAGGAATTTTGGAGTTGAGGATGTGAAATATCTAAGTGTATAAGGGGACTCGGGTATTTCAAGGAAACACTTTTTTTATGTGAGGAGAATTTTGGGTCTACATCTTTGGGTGTAAATGTGTGTTTGGGAACCGTAAAATCCTCCTTAATGTTAAGGGTTTCCAACACAAGACGTTATGATTTTAGACCGATTGAAATATGTGGAGCAACAGATAGGAATGAACATACATTTGTATGAGTCAATGAGGAATCTGTGGAAATTTTTTAAGAAATAGGAAGTTTTATGAGAAATTGAGGGTACCATGTGACCAAACTACTGCACAGAGGAATTTGTACTCAAGGAATTGCATGAGCAGAATAAGAGGTTCTACTTGTTAGTGTTAATTATGCTCTGATTTGATATGGTTATAGAAGATTAATGGAACCTAAGCATAAGAATATCAATAAGTAACTATGATCTTAGTGAAGATGAATTTATGATTATGTGGAATTTGGTTGAAATGTATAACATGATTTTGGTGTTGCTAAAGATGAATTACTGTCTGAGCTAAATTTAGACCCATGATTTGGAAAACGTCTGCAATAGAAATTGGATTGAAATCGTAGAATCATGATGTGGACAAAATCATATGAGGTATACCGTGACTAAACAAATTAGTAGAGATTAAAGTATGATTAGGAATTGGAAAGATTGAAAGGATTGGGCTAAGGAACCTATGTTCCAATTGATAGTATCGGATAGAACATTGTATAGTAAAGTACCATATTTTTGGATATTGGGTTACTAAGACTAGTGTAATACAGAGGGTAATGTGATGAATTAGCAGAGCAAAGGAAATGGGGGAAAACCCAAATTTGTGGATTTGGGGGATGTTGAAGACATCGGCACATATGTATTACCGTTTAAAGAAAGGTCCTAGTAAGGGGACCCCAAAAGAGCAAATGGGTAGCTAAGAATGTGGACTTGAGTGAATATGTTTGAATAAGTTCCGGCATTGCAAGTGATGCTTTCCATCCCAAGAATGCATGTAATATGAAGGAGTTGTGATTGAGTCGCCTATTTGTAGCACTTCCACGTAGAGCTATGCTCCGTGAATTTATTCTGATTTGACTGAGCCTACGGGCCAGTATTTTGATTTGACTGAGCCTACGGGCCAGTATTCTAATTTATGAGCCTCTGAGCGATGATTCGATTTGGTGAGCCTCTGAGCCAATTACGATTTGGTGAGCCTCGGACCAAATTCTAATTTGACTGAGCTTTTGGGGCCAATACTTTGTACAAGTGAGAGGCACTCAATCACAACAATAAGAACGAATGTGCATTATGGCTAGGATTGTTTCAATCCTATATATGTGTGGAGTTGAAATTGTGAGTAATGAGTTGAAATTTCTAAAAATTCTTCAACAGAATGTAAGAGAAGTATGAATTCTAAATAAAGAAGTGAAGGAGAAATTGACAACATCAATTATGATGTTGTAAAGGGAACATCAAATAGAATGCTATTATTTGAAATGGAAGAGTGTATGAGAAACAGTACCCCTATCGTATTTTAGTGTTAAAATGAAATTTTGAGGACGAAATTTTTATTAGGAGGGGAGAATTGTAGCATCCCATCACCAATGGGAAGGATAAAATAGTAAATTTGGAATGGGTTGTGATTTTTTACACAAGATTGTGTATGCACTCGTGACAATTCCTAGCTTTGTGTCTTTGTGAAAATGAGAATTTGTGTGTGTGGATTGAACTAGAATGATTTACGTGTATTCAGCATTAAAGTATTAAGTGGGTACCGATGAGATTTCCGATACAATGACTGTACAACAGACACTCAATTAAAGACATGATTTAGGAATTTTTGGTTAGCATGAGTAATTAAAATTGGAAAGGTTATGAAAGTCAATGCAAATAAATTGACTGAATTGGAAATTGATAGGCATGAAAGTGAATGATTCTAAAAGAATTGAATTTCAATTCAGTCCCTAAGAATTTGAATTTCTAAATTGAAGTAGTAAAGTTATAAGAATTTGGATAGGGCAATTTGGGCAAGATACGTAAGAGAATAAGGCTTAAGGTTAAATGAAGAGGGAAAAATGGTCATTTCATAATTTGAAATGGTATAAACAAAAAGGGAATTGGGTTTGAAAAAGGGGAAAGGAGGAAGAGGAACCGTCGAGGAAGAAGAAAAGGAGAAGAAGAAAGGGTTTTGGCAAATCCATGAAGAGTTTAAGGTTTCTGAAAGCTAAATCAATTAAGTTTATGTATCCTTCCTCTTGCTTTGTTGATTGATTTATGTTTTGAGTGATATGGATAAAGGTTGGGTTATGTTTATGTTGGTCTAGGGTTTTCGAACATGGGATATATTTATGATGATTTGCAAATGATATGGGTTGGATTTGAGTTGGAAAATGATCTATGAGTGTTAATTTGGAATATAGATGAGCTGTGTGTCGAATAGATTGGAAGACTTGGATTAAAATAGTTGAAAGATAGAATCGGGAGGCGCGATCGGGCTGGCACGCCGCGACGTGCACATGTGCACGTCGCGGTGGGCAAATTTGCGCTCGTCGCGACGAGGTTGAGAAGCACGTCGCGACGAGGGTGAGCGTGCACGTCGCGACGAGGGCGAGCATTTGGATTTCGCTGTGGCGAGCTTCTTCATATCACGACGAGCTGCTATTCCCAGAAAGTCATATTTTGGTTTTTAAGCGATAAATTTTTACACCATCGTTCAAATGAGATAATGTTGGATTTGTTATGAACTAGAAACAAGGGTTTATACGCTTATAGAAAGGGGGAGTGTTGTAGCAGTCTGTTAAAGTCCTCAAATTTGGTTGGAATTTTAGTGTAAAGTATGGTTTCGGCATATAGATAGTCCGTCTATGTTGTTCAATGATTTTTAGATTTCAGAAACAAATTGTATAATTTGAGAGTCAATTGAGTTTGTTTTTTCGGAAAGTTTAACGGGAACCGTTTTTATAGTTAGTGCCAGGAATGTCACGAAAGTGCATAGTACGTATCATTAGATTGCTACATGTGCATTATTGCTGAAATGTACAATATGTTAAAAATATGTGTTCTAATTTATGATAGAGGCACTTTTGGAAAGTCAGCCTCGGACATTTCAGAGACCTCCAGGCGTTAGCATGGAAGCCAGGTGAGTGACCTAGATGGTTCTCAGAGTATTAAATGTTATAATTCAGTGATTTAAATTCTTTGAAGTAAAATATTGAGATATTATTGAATGTGAACTCCGGATGGAAGGTATGGAGTATTGAAGTGATAGTATACAGAAATATTATGAGAATGTGAAAGTGTAATTGTGTTTGTGATGTGAAAATCGAGAATAGATTAGAAATGACTGTGATATACTGGTCCAAGCTACAAGCTCGACTACTGAAAAAGAGCCTCGAGCTCGAAAAGGAGTAGTGCATACCCAGAGGGCTCTCTGATTGAGCCCAAGTTTAATATATAATTGGCTACAGTTTCATGGTTGGTAATGCACTTTTTGACTCTTAATTCATGATTTTTGTGTTTAAATTAGTCTCTTATGATGAGTTTATTTTTTATGCAATTTGCTAGTTAAATTGTACACATTGACATTAATTGCATTATAATTTTTCTAAGAGCAATTGATACTGCACATTGTTATTTTATATTGCAGGAGAAAAGGAGTCAAAAAGGATCTGAAGAGTCGGCATAATGTCCTTAAGGCACATTGCGACGTGAACTAATCACCTCGCCGCGACGAAATGTAACTCCCACGTCGCGGCGCATCAACACATGATCGTACGTCGCGACGTCAACAATTTAACACGTTGCGGCGAGCAAATCATTTCCACACGTCGCGGCGAATATTAATTTATACGTTGCGACGAGCGAGCAATTCCATACGTCGCGACAAATATTAATTCGCACGCCGCAACGTCCAGACGGGTATTCGGAATTTAAATGGAAAAATCACTCACTGTACTGACCCGACCCGTGAACTATCCCTTAAATATTGCTGAATTAGGTTAGAATGGGCAATCATCATCTGTCTGGGCAATCGAACTTGGGGAGAAAAGAGGAGATCGACGAGCGAGAGAGAAGAAGAGGAAGCAACATCGTCCACCACCGGGGTTCCCTTGGGGTTCCTGAGGGACAACTCTGCATTAGTTTTATCTTATTTTTACCGTCGCCGTCCACCATGGATATCTTGGAATCGTTGCGAGTTGTGAGGCTTCCGGTTGCTATGCGTGGCTTGGCATTTCTTTCCTGTTGAAGATGCAGTGATGGATGGAGTTCACCGAGCTTCCAATGGGAGTAGCTTAATCTATAGTTTAGCTATGATTTATAAATTCCTAGGTCTAGGGTTTGTAATTTGTAGTGAAGCTATTTGATTATAGTTAATTTTTGGACATTTAATGTTGGGTCCCAAATTTTCTTTTATCGATGTTATTAAGTGTGAATTATGTTGATTATGTGTTTATGCCTTATTTTGATTACATTGGAGAATTAGTGGATAATTGAGAACTATTTGAGTTAATTATGGAATAAATGTTTATGAAAGGATAAATTGTGTAAGGGCAATTTTGGAAGAACACTTAGGTTGGGAAGTTTAAGACCTTACATGAAGGGGAAAGATGGTCTTTGTTCATGCCATTTAACTTAAGTGATAAAAATTAGAAGAAGAAAGAAGAGTAAAGGAAAGAAGAGAAGAGGAGTGTCGTTGGTGAAGAGGGGAAGAAGAGAGAAATTAGGGTTTTGCGTTTCCAAGGGATTTCGACGGATTGAAGCAATCTGAGGTAAGTTTAGCTCTTTTCCTTCTTGTTTGGGTTGGATGAAACCCTAATATAGTTTAGCATGTGTAGCAAAATGGTAGTTGAGTGGTTTATGAAAAATGGTTAAATCTCTTAGGGTTGATGATCATGTTGTGTTTGTTTATGATTTTGGGTTAGAATGAGCTTAGAAATGAAGTTTAAGACATGATTCAGGGTTTAGATGTGTTGTAATTGAAGGATGGGAGGTTTAGGGTTGAAAAAAATGAGAAAAACAAGTTACGGGTGGTTTCTGGGCTCGTTCGTCACGGCGCGCCCAAGTTTACTCGTCGCGACGAGCTCCCTTCTCGTCGCGGCTAGCGGCCAATTTCCTGCGGCGACATAATTTAGTATTTTGGGTATAACTTTTTATGTAGATGTAAAAATGAAGTTATTCTTTTTGCTTTGTAAACTAGAGAAATAGGGCTACAAGTTTCATGAAGAAATAAAATTCGGAATCAGTCTCTAAGAATCTTCAATATTTGATGGAATTTGAGCATGAAATTCTTGTTTCAGTTTTGGTTGTAGTTTGAATGGTTAAAGTTTGACTTTTCGATTCCTACACCAAATTGATTAGGATTTTGGTTATTAATTAAGGAAATCAAGTGAGGCAAGAGGACCAAGGGGTTCAAGAGGAAGCTCATTCCTAGGCAAGAAAAAGTAAGAAATTCAAGGTGGGTTCATGTTTATAATAGAGTAAATAAGTTACTCATTGTTTTGTTCAAATTAAGAAAGATTTAATGCATTTAAATTGCATTATCAATGATTGAATTACATGCTATTAGGAATGATTATAGGATTCTATATGATTTGCATTCATGAATTATGAAAAGGATTCCAAAAGGGGTTTTTTTCCTTTCAAGAATACATGTACATGAAATCATGTTTTACGAAATATATGACAAGCAAGTTTACAAGCAAGTGCCAGTTTGGAAATCAAGTTTACAAGAACATGAATCATGCATATTTATGTGGGTTTGTGGTATGTCCCTCACGAACAGTCAACTGCACATTGAATCATGAAAAGGCTTCTCCCGCCTGCCCGCTAGTGGCACAGGGTTTCTTACAAGGATTCCCTCACTAAACTACGTCTACACATAACCATTTCGATGGGAGTGTGTACTACGTCATGAAACAGGGACAATCCAAACCATCATGTTATGTTATATGTTTATGATCTGTTGTTATGTTTCATGCCTCATGATATGTTCAAGAATCAAGCATTTTCAAGCTATGACTCATACATGCTCAATTGTTATGATTTCAACAAGTACCACGAAAATGAGTTATTTTTGAATACTTTTGCTTATTTCTATATTATAAATATGTTCTCACGAGCTTTATAGCTCACCCCCCTCTAATCTCCCACATCCAGGTGACGAGCAAGAGACCGAGTGAGTCACGAGTTACGGCAGCATTCCATTTTGTCATGTTTATTTTTAAGCTTTAGTTACATTTCAAGTATTATTGGTTCAAGAGTATTTTGTATTTTTGGCTCTTGAACTCAAAGTTGTAATTTGGTTTGAGATGTTCTTAAAGCTTTATGAAACTGATCTTTTGGAGCATGAATTATGGATTTGTTTGTTTAAATCACATGAAAGTAGGTTTCAAGTTTGTTTTCCAGTAGGCCCATTGATCTTCCGCGGGTCATTTCCTTAATCGTATAATTAACATGTTTCACGCCACGTTCTCATGTCCGATGTTGGGCTCCGGCAGCGGGGTCCAACATGTTGTGGTATCAGAGCGCCTAGGTTTTGATCTAGGGCTGCATGACATTGCTTTCAAGGAATAACTTGCATTGTTTTACATGATTTGAACTGTTTCTACATACTTTGAAATTGCCTTACTTGAACTAAAGATTTTCAATGGTTTTATATTGAAGGAGTGAACATGCCACCTCGAAAGAGAACTCGAGGAGCTATGACTTGGTCTCATTCTCGTCGAGGACGCGGATGAATCCCATATTCCACAGGATGCTGGGACACATTCTGCTCCGATTTCAGAGGCACCTAGTTTGCAACAAGAAGTGCCTCCACCGCCTCCTCCTATGCCTCAGGCAAATCCCATGGATCCGAGTTTCTTTCAAGCCTTTGCTCGGAGCTTTTACGTGCATGCCATGGGTGGAGATCTCGAGATGCCGATCAAGCTCCATGAGCGAGGTGGGCGATGACAAGCTCCGGAAGTTTGGGGCTGTGGATTTCAGTGGGACTACAAATCTAGAAGAGGCTGAAGCCTGGTTGAAGAGGACCGAGAGGGTTCTAGTTCAGATGAGATGCACAGATGAGGAGAAGTTAGACTATGCAGTCAGTTTGTTGCAGGGTGACGCACTGCATTGGTGGGAGTCAGTGTCTCACAGTCAGGTTGTTCCTTCGGTGCTGACATGGAGGGATTTTGTGGAGGTGTTCAGAAAAAAGTATCTCTCTAGAGTCTACGTGCAAGATAAGGCCAGGGAATTTCTGAATCTCATACAGAGGGACATGAGTGTGAGCGAGTATGAGCTGAAGTTCACACAGCTTTCTGGATATGCAGCCAACATTGTGGCAAATGTAAGAAGACAAATGCAAGTAAGTTTGAAGGAGGTTTTCACTTGGGGATCAGGGAGAAAGTCCTGATCCATAATTTCTATGACTACCAACAATTGGTGGATGCTGCTCTCCAGGCTGAGAAGCTGGAGAATATCAGAAATTAAGTGAATAAGAAGAGGAAGAATAGGGAGCAGACTTTCAAGAAGGGTACTAGTGCTTCAATGCCTGAGAGGAGCACGAGGAGCTCTCACAGTCAGAGCAAACTGGGTAGCAGTGGAGTTACGAGAACAAGCGGTGAGGCGATGTCGAGGCAAGCCTCTAATGTGGGAGGCACCGGTAGAGCTGGAAGGAGTTGGTACACCCATCCCTTATGTGACCAGTGTGGGAAACATCACCAAGGAGAGTGCCTCGAGTTCTTGGGAGTTTGTTTTAGATGCGGAGAAGGGACATATAGCCAAGGATTGTCCACAGGAACCGAGACAAGAGGGGTCGTAGTTTCAAGTTCCAAGGCGTGCAGAGACAGTGGGAACTAGGCCAGTTACTGAGGTAGGTAACTCTGGGACTGCAAGGAAGGCTATTCCTCCAGGAAGGCCAAGGTGTCAGGCGCCGGCAAGAGTGTTTGCCATGACTAGGGAGGAAGCTGCAGCTGCACCTGAGGTTGTCACGAGTATGGCTCGATTATTTGATTCAGCAGTATTTGTTTTAATTGATTCTGGTTCCACGCATTCCTTTGTTTCTGCAAGCATAGCATTACATGGTGTGAATTCTGTGCCTTTGGATAGGCCTTTGATTGTTAGTACTCCTCTAGGGAGGAATGTGGTGATCAGTCAGGTGTATGAGCAGTGTGAGCTTTTCATTGATGGTGCTAGATTGGTAGTGGACTTACTACCGCTAGACCTAAGAGGGGTTAGATGTTATTATGGGGATGGATACAATGGAGAAGTATCTGGCCAAGCTAGATTGTGGTCGGAAAGAGGTGGAGTTTGATCTGGGCAATGGTGAGAAGGTGATCTTCAGAGGAGATAGGAAGACACCATCGCCAAGATTGATTTCAGCTATGTTAGCTGAAAGAATGATGGGCCAGGGGTGTGAAGCTTTCTTGGCACATATTGTAGATTCCGATGTGAAAGAAGGGAAATTAGAGGACTTTCCGATTATGAGGGAGTTTCCAGATGTGTTCCCAGATGAATTGCCAGGTTTGCCGCCGGTAAGGGAAATCGAGTTTTCCATTGACTTGATTCCGGAACGCGCTATTCAATACCTCATATAGGATGGCTCCGTGAGTTGAGGAGCTTAAGGAGCAGTTGGAGGAAGCTGTTAGAGAAGGGGTATGTCGGACGAGTTCGTCTCCTTGGGAGCACCGGTTCTGTTTGTTAAGAAGAAGGATGGATCATGGCATATGTGTATTGACTACCGGAGACTCAACAAGGTGACAGTTAAGAACAAGTATCCTCTACCACGGATAGATGATCTGTTTGACCAGCTGCAGGGAGCAAGGGTTTTCTCGAAGATTGATCTCGGTCGGGCTATCATCATTTCGAAATTAAAGTGCGATGTAAGCAAGGCGACATTCGGGACCCGTTATGGGCATTATGAGTTTTAGTTATGCCATTGACGACCAATGCTCCATTTGCTTTCATGGATCTCATGAATAGGGTCTTGAGGAGTTTCTGGATCAGTTTGTCATAGTGTTTATAGATGACATTCTGGTGTATTCTAAGAGTGAAGAAGAACATGAAGAGCATCTCAGGATTGTGTTGCAGACTCTGAGGGAGAGAGAGCTTTATGCTAAGTTCAGCAAGTGTGAGTTCTGGCTTCATGAGGTGTCATTCCTTGGACATGTGATTTCGCAGGATGGAATGCATGTTGATCAGAGGAAAGTTAAGCGATGGTAAATTGGCTGCACCTAAGGCGATGGAGAGGTGAGGAGTTTTTTGGGTTTGGCAGGTTACTACAGGAGGTTTGTAGAAGGATTCTCCATGATAGCTGCTCCGATGATTAAGCTATTGAGGAAGAATCAGAAATTTATTTGGACTGATGAATGCGGAAAGAGCTTTGAGGAGCTCAAGCACGAGGTTAGCAAGTGCTCGGTGCTAATTTTGCCTTGGTGATGAGGGCTATCTGATTTATAGTGATGCTTGAGGAAGGGTCTCGGTTGTGTGTTGATCTGAGGAGCAGGGGTGATAGCATATGCTTGAAGACAATGAAGCGATATGAGTTGAATTACCCGACTCATGATTTGGAGTTGGCAGCAGTGATATTTGCCTTGAAGATTTGGAGGCATTATCTTTATGGGGTTCAGACGAGGATCTTTACAGATCACAAGAGTCTCAAGTACTTACTGAGCCAAAAGAAATTGAATTTAAAGCAGAGAAGGTGGATTGAGTTACTCAAGGATTATGATTTCTTGATTGAGTACCATCCAGGCAAAGCGAATGTAGTGGCTGATGCTTTGAGCAGGAAGTCTTCCATTACTCATGTTCAAACAGTTTATATTCCTTTATTGGAAGAGTAAGGCCTATACTCCGGGAGAAGGTTAAGGAGTTGCAGGCACAGGATGCAGATTTGAGCAAACTTCGAGAGGAAATTCAAAATGGTAAGATTTCTGAAGTCGTAGTGAGAGATGATGGACTCATGACAGTGGGGGACAGACTTTGTATTCCAGATAGCAAGGAGGTTAAGAATGAGATTTTGGATGAGGCACACAATGCGCCATATGTCATGCACCCAGGTAGTACCAGGATGTACAGAGATTTGAGAGAGCATTTCTAGTGGAAGGGCATGAAGAGGGATGTAGCAGAGTATGTCAGTAAGTATCTCATGTGTCAGCAAGTCAAGAAATTTGAACACCGGCGCCTTGAGCAAGTTAAGGCCATTGTCCATTCACGAGTGGAAGTGGCAAAGAGTAACCATGGATTTTCTAATGGGTTTGCCTAAGACTAGCGAGAGCATGATGCCATATGGGTTATTGTGGATCGGTTGTGAAGTCAACCCATTTCTAACAATCAAGCGGTGATTCGTTGCATGTGCTAGCCAGGAAGTACATTGATGAGGTAGTGAGATTGCATGGGATTCCAGATTCTATAGTTTTTGACAGGGATCCTCGGTTTACTTCGAGATTCTGGGGAAGCTTGTAGGAAGCTTTAGGTACTAAGCTGCATTTTAGTACGACATTTCACCCTCAGACGGATGGTCAATCTGAGAGGACCATTCGGACACTTGAGGGGATGCTCAGGGCATGTGTGATGGATTTCAAGGGAGCTTGGGATGAGCATTTGCCATTGGTCAAATTCACTTATAATAATTCGTACCATTCGAGCATTCAGATGGCTCCATATGAGGCTTTGTATGGAAGGAGGTGTAGAACTCCGATATGTTGGGATGAAGAAGGGGAGAGGAAACTGGTAGGACTAGAATTGATCCAGATGACAGTGGAAAAAGTCAACCTGGTTAAGCAGCGACTTAAGGCAGCCGAGGATAAGATGAAGAGTTACACTGATGCTCATCGGAAGGAGATGGAATATGAAGTCGGTGAAAAAGTGTTCCTCAAGACGTCTCCTTGGAAGGGAGTAATGAGGTTTGGCAAGAAAGGCAAGTTGAGTCCAAGATATGTGGGTCCTTATGAGATTCTTGAGAGAATCGGACCACTAGCTTACAAGTTGGCATTGCCGCCATAATTGTCCCAGATTCATGATGTCTTTCATGTTTCCATGTTGAGAAGGTATAGATCAAATCCTTCTCATATCATTCAGGTTTCGGAAGTACAGTTGAGAGACGACTTGAGTTATGAGGAAATTTCAGTAGAGATCTTGGACATAAAGGAAAAGGTCCTCAGGAACAACACGGTTCAGCTAGTCAAAGTCCTGTGGAGGAACCATTCAGTGGAAGAGGCCACGTGGGAGCCATTGGAAGCTATGAAGGAGAAGTATCCGCATCTTTTCGATGATTCAGGTAAATTTCGAGGACGAAATTTCTTTTAAGAGGGGGAGAAATGTTGGGCCCCAAATTTTCTTTTATCGATGTTATTAAGTGTGAATTATGTTGATTGTGTGTTTATGACTTATTTTGATTACATTGGAGAATTAGTGGATAATTGAGAACTATTTGAGTTAATTATGGAATAAATGTTTATGAAAGGATAAATTGTGTAAGGGCAATTTTGGAAGAACACTTAGGTTGGGAAGTTTAAAACCATACATGAAGGGGCAAGATGGTCTTTTTTCATGCCATTTAACTTAAGTGATAAAAATTAGAAGAAGAAAGAAGAGTAAAGGAAAGAAGAGAAGAGGAGTGTCGTTCTTGAAGAGGGGAAGAAGAGAGAAATTAGGATTTTGCGTTTCCAAGGGATTTCGACGGATTGAAGCAATCTGAGGTAAGTTTAGCTCTTTTCCTTCTTGTTTGGGTTGGATGAAACCCTAACATAGTTTAGCATGTGTAGGAAAATGGTGGTTGAGTGGTTTATGAAAAATGGTTAAATCTCTTAGGGTTGATGATCATGTTGTGTTTGTTTATGATTTTGGGTTAGAATGAGCTTAGAAATGAAGTTTAAGACATGATTTAGGGTTTAGATGTGTTGTAATTGAAGGATGGAAGGTTTAGGGTTGAAAAAAATGAGAAAAACAAGTTACGGAAGGTTTCTGGGCTCGTTCGTTGCTTGGCGCTCGAGGCCTAAATCATGATGCTTGAAGTTTACTAAATCGTCGACTGGCGGCCAATTTCTCTGACGACATACTTTAGTATTTTGGGCATAACTTTAGATGTAGATCTCCAAATGAAGTGATTATTTTTGCGTTGTAAATTAGAGAAATAGGGATACAAGTTTCATGAAGAAATAAAATTCGGAATCAGTCTCTAAGATACTTCAATTACGGATGGAAGTTGAGCATGAAATTCTTGTTTCAGTTTTGGTTGTAGTCTGAATGGTTAAAGTTTGACTTTTCGATTCCTACACCAAATTGATTGGGATTTTGGTTATTAATTAAGGAAATCAAGTGAGGCAAGAGGACCAAGGGGTTCAAGAGGAAACTCATTCCTAGGCAAGAACAAGCAAGAAATTCAAGGTGGGTTCATGTTTATAATAGAGTCAATAAGTTACTCATTGTTTTGTTCAAATTAAGAAAGATTTAATGCATTTAAATTGCATTATCAATTATTGCTTTACATGCTATTAGGAATGATTATAGGATTCTATATGATTTGCATTCATGAATTATGAAAAGGATTCCAACAGGGGTTTTTCTCCTTTCAAGAATACATGTACATGAAATCATGTTTTACGAAATATATGGCAAGCAAGTTTACAAGCAAGTGCCAGTTTGGCAATCAAGTTTACAAGAACATGAATCATGCATATTTATGTGGGTTTGTGGTATGTCCCTCACGAACAGAAAAGTGCACATTGACTCATGAAAAGGCTTCTCCCGCCTGCTCGTTAGTGGCACAGGGTTTCTCACAAGAATTCCCTCACGAAACTACGTCTACACATAACCATTTCGATGGGAGTGTGTAGTACGTCATGAACCAGGGACAATCCAAACCATCATGTTATGTTATGTGTTTATGATCTGTTGTTATGTTTCATGCATCATGAATTGTTCAAGAATCAAGCATTTTCAAGCTATGACTCATACATGCTCAATTGTTATGATTTCAACAAGTACCACGATAATGAGTTATTTTTTAATACTTTTGCTTATTTCTATATTATAAATATGTTCCCACGAGTTTTATAGCTCACCCCCCTCTAATCTCCCCCATCCAGGTGACGAGCAAGAGACCGAGTGAGTCACGAGTTACGACAGCACTCTATTTTGTCATGTTTATTTTTAAGCTTTAGTTACATTTCAAGTATTATTGGTTCAAGAGTATTTTGTATTTTTGGCTCTTGAACTCAAAGTTGTAATTTGGTTTGAGATGTTCTTAAAGCTTTATGAAACTCATCTTTTGGAGCATGAATTACGGATTTGTTTGTTTAAATCACATGAAAGCAGGTTTCAAGTTTGTTTTCCAGTAGGCCCATTGATCTTCCGCGGGTCTTTTCCTTAAACTTATAATTAACATGTTTCACACGCTCTCATGTCCGATGTTGGGCTCCGACAGCAGGGTCCAACATTTAATGCGTTGTTTGGATTGGTAGTTTACATTGTCACATTTAACTACATTGTTATGAACAGCCAAGTTGGGGTTTATTGCTTTGTAGTTAGATTAGCTTAATTAGAGTTTAATTAAGCGTTGAACAATGTAAGGTGTGTGGATTTGTTTATGTAGACTTCTGTGCTTAAATATATGAAGTCTCATATATGTCAACTTGTGATCTTGTCGATTCTCTTTTATCTGCCTAGTTGTGTTTGATATTGAGTTGATCTAGATTTCATTTGACCCGTTGTATTAGCAAATCCACATGCATACTAAGATGCTTTTAACAAGGTTTTAAGCAATGGAGTTCATTGATTAAAGCCTTGGACTTAAAGAATCCTTTAAGGTTCTGAGGCTCAAGAGCACTCAATGGGATCTTGAGGAATGGAGTCGAGAGTGACAGGAGTCCATTAATCAAGATCCTGGACTTAAAGATAGTTCTTTAAGGTTTACCATTCAAACTTAGTGATTTCTAATCCCACCGCACACACTAAGATGAGCTTAACGGGATCTTGAGCAATGGAGTTCATTGATCAAGATCCTGGACATAAAGAGTCCTTTAAGGTTCTGAGGCTCAAGAGCACTCAATGGGGTCTTGAGAAATGGAGTCGAGTGGCGAGAGTCCATTAATTAAGACCTAGACTTAAAGTGAGTTCTTTAAGGTTTACCATTCACACTTAGTTTTGAACTGTGATAGCCAAAGCTCATTTTCAAAAGGATTTTATCATTTGTTTTAGTATTTTCTTTTCTATTTTCAAAATCCAAAATACTTTTAACATGCTTTTAGTGTAGTTAATGTTTTCAAACAAAACCCCTTTTCCTCATGATTTCACTTGTATTTTATGACATATAGGCTAGTTTAGGTCCATTTCATTAGGTTTCGATTAAGTGAGGCGACCGAGGTTGCATCTATCTGCAATCCTTGGTATAAATTATTTTTGACCGGTTTCTAAGGATCGATCGTAAGGTCGAATCGACAAAGCCGCGATCAAAATGGCGCCGTTGTCGGGGAACCGCGACGTGGTTCTCTAAGTTAGCTTTTGTCATTTTGTTGCTAAGTGAAGTTAGGAGTGTTTTATTTTAGATTGCATTCTAGATAGTTTAGTTTCATGCTTATTGATAGTTTTCTTTTATCTTTGATAGCTGGCATTTTACAGATTACACCTTCCATTGATGTTCGCTGAGCCTAACTCTTCCTATTTCTGCGACAAACATTTTAGGTGAATCTGGCTTAGTGGAGGTCAACACGGACATGGAAATGGATGAAGTTGTTTCACCACAACATGGCCATCTGTCGAAGGTCTATCGGAAGTATCAAGAACCTCCATAACTCCCAGGTTGTCTCTTTCTTTCACTTGTTTACTTACTTAAGCCTCGTGATTACTTGTGATATATATTGGTGCATTAGTTTGTTAAGTAAGTGTCAGGGAGAAACAACCCTTGTAGGAAAATAGTTTAGCTTTTAGTTTAGTAAGTAGCCTTTCCATTCAATAATTTCCCCCTTTTGAGTTCTATCTCTTGCCCTCCTGTTGTTATGTTGAATTGTCCTTTGTGCTTCCTTCCCTTATGCCTTATCTTTTCTTGTTTACCATTGAGGACAATGTGTGATTTAAGTGTGGGGGAGTTGTTTCCCTATCTATCTTTTGTATTGCCGACCTGTTGATGTTTTGTTAATACAGGTGTTAGCCAATCTTGCATTTTGTTAGTAAAAACTTGGTAAATTTAAAAATTTGTTGTCCTTCTGCTGTTTCTCGCCGTGGCGACAGGTCACACGCCGTGGCGAGGCTCATATTCATCACCTGTACGTCACGACGTGCATGCTACACGTCGCAACGTCCACCCGTTTTTGCATAATGAAAATTTTTCTCAATTCAACTTCTTCCGCATGAAACTTTTGTACCTTTTGTGTTTCAAAGACCTTATAAGTTCAAAGTGGTACCTGAGTTTATGAAAATCCCTTCCATTCTTTTAATGATAGTTAGTCTTGACTCATTTTACTTTTGATGTTTTCAATTCAAAGTGAATTAAGGTATGCTAACAAAGTAGCACTTTAAGTTTTTTAGACTTGAGATTGTTCATTGAGATAATACCCTTGTTGGAAGGATATTTGGGCCTAATTTCTTTTCTTCAATCTTTGTGTGCATATGTTATTTCATACTTCACTAGAACTTGTTTCAATTCTTACTTGAAGCTTGATGGACTAGATTTTTGTTGATGTGATAGGCGTTCCTTCTTGACCCTTTTCCCAAACACAGGTCCATAAACACTTATCCACTTGCTAGCCCATTGAGCCTTATTATGTATGAGCACTTGCAAACATTTCATATGATGTCATTAGTTTAATTTGCATTTCCTTTTCCAAAACAAAAAAAAAAGAAAAAAGAGAAAAAAAAGCGTGACGAAAAAGTGTGTTCCAAAAAGGAACGGGAAAAAAAAGAAGGAGAAGGAGAAAGAATAAAAAAAGAAAAAGAAAAAGAAAAAAAGTCATTATTAGTTCAACTGTTGACATCCATTCATAATTTTAGTGCATGTGTTCATATATTTTCTTTCGTTCATTCCATCCATTCATGTAGCCCTCCGCACATTACAACCCTGAAAAGTCCTCTTGATCTTTAAAATCATAGATCTTGTAGTGGAGAAATAGAGCTGATACAAGCTTATGGTAGAGTATGGATTAAGCAGATTGAGAGTTACAATATCCCTAACACAAGGGAGGTGAGAGCAAACACTTTATCTTGAGTGACATCTCTTTTGTCCAATCTCTTGGATTAAATTCTTTTAGTGGTTGTTTTATTAGCACTCTTTCAATCTGCTTTGATTGAATTCTGAGAAAGTGTTTTGTGTCAATTTCCTATTATTGTTTTGAGCATGGGTGGATTTTCTTTTACACTTGTATCTTTTGACTCTTATAAACTTTGTCCAGAGTACAAAGGTTTATGTAACATCCATTCTTGTCGTGAGGTAAAATGGTAATATCGGACCGATGTTGATCGGTTTCTTGTATTCTTGTTGAGTATGCTCTTGGCCTCTAATTATAGAGGCTGGTTTATCTGCATATGCATATATTCATAGGTACATGCATTCATGATTTTCGGTATTTAATTGTGAATTGAAATTGGTCAAGTATTTGGTTTGTGGTATCAAATCGATTGGAATATGATTAATTGAGAATTTGAGTTTTGGGTTCAAATGATTGATTTAATATTGGTTCTGAGTGGTGGTATTTGATAGTGGATTATAGGAAATTTTGGGAAATTAGGAGAAATCGCCGGATAGGAAATATTTGGACGGTGGTGATTATTTGTATAATCTTGAAAGAATCATCCAATGGTGATGGAAAAATTAGGATTTTCTTGATAAGAAATAAATGTGTTGAGTCATTGAAATTTTGAGGCTGGAATTTGGGTGATATGGAGACTTAGGTCTATAAATATTAGGGTTGAATGAAATTGGGGGATTTGACTAAGGCATATGCGAGTTCCTCCTCCCCCTCGATGGTGATTCGATTTTCTTCCCTCGGTGAGAGATCTTTCGTTTTTTTCTCATGGTTTCTTCCTAGTATGCTAGGCTAACTTGTTTACTGTCATTGATGAAGGTTAGAAGCTTTGCTATTGGTTGATTGATTGGTTTGGAGGATTTTAGGGTTACGGTAGATTTGTGGATTGATCTGTGTTTTGGTAAGTTTTATGGCATTTATGTTGTTATTAATGGACTCTACTGCATTTATGGCATTTGTTAGGGTAGATTTGAGTGGTTGGAGTGTTTTAATGGAGGATTTAATGAGGAAAACGATCGGAGAAGATGAAGAGGATCGTCGCTGCGCGACACGCTTGAGCCCCGACGGTGGCAATTTATATTAGATTACCGCCGCGACTTATGGGACGCCTTGGCGGCGTTATATATTATATTCGTTACCGCGGCGAAACTTCGTGGGGCCTTGGCGAGCATTATATATGTATGACACATGACGTGTTTCTCCGTCTCGCTGACACGTCGAAGCGCGTCGTTCATGCATGCGAGCTAACTTTTCTGCGTCATGACGAGAGACGCGATGCCGCGACGAGAGGGACTGTTCCATTGGATTAAAATTGATTTATTGGGCATAACTTTTGATGTAGACCTCCGATTGAGGCGATTCCAGATTTGTTATGAACTAGGAAAAGAGGTCTACAATTGAGGATAATTATAGGAGTTCAAATTGATATAAATGGAATTGAATTATAAGGAATTGGGTCGATTATGGTGCATAGTATGACCTAAATGTCAAATTGAGTCTATTGGAGTTTTGATTGGGATTTGTAATTGAGGTTTTGACCCGATATATAGGAAATGGCTATAGGGGATTCGAATTGAGGAAAATTTACTGGATTTTATGAATGGATCAAATAATTGTCGACCCGTTGAACAAAGAGATAGGATTGAGCTTAAAGTAATCAAATTGGGATTTTGCAACCGAAAATCGTGAACATGCATCGTACATCATTTCAACGAGACATATGCATTATTGAACTGTTTAATTGGGCATTTAGTAATGGTTTATATTTTCTTGTTATAGAGGCACCGTTGGACCGTCGTTCCACGGATATTCTTTGGGACTTCGAGCGAGCTTCGGAAGTTCTGGTGAAGTAACCTAGTTGGTTTCTCAAATTCTGATTGTTTATATGCTCTGTATGAATTACTTGCAAAGGTGAATCTGTATGATTCTTGGCGTGATTAGGATCGAATTGCATGCTACTCTTGAATTGGTGGACTATTTCATGATTCTTGAAATTTATTGGATTGAATTGCATGCTTTCTTCAGAATCGAACTAGATCCTTTGCGTGATCTTTGGGAATCGATATCTTTGGGCTTTATAGCCATATCTTGTAAATTGACCGAATCATTGAATCTTGAATTCTTGAACATTGCCTTTGCATGCATAAATGCATGATCGATAATGGGCGTGTCCCAGTTGCTATTATCCTTTGAAAAAGAGCCTCGAGCTCGAACCTTTGTCTTGTGGGGCCTAGCTTTGGGGAGAAATCCTGACGCGCGTCCCCAACGAACAACGGTGAGCACTTGGGCAATCTTGAATAAGCGGAAAGAGTCTCATATGCATTATATACATGGTGATTGAGCGCTAAATTGTGCGATGATTCTTGAATCGTGTGATGCCATGATTTCTTGTATATTGTGATGCGATCATAAACTATTCTAAGCTCTTGTATTATTGCCCGCGATATCGCTCTCTATTGTAAATGGCTGTTATAGAATCTTGTACCTTTGTATATATCTTTAATTGATATTCTTGCGTCGTCTTTATCATGATTTGCGTAATCGTGATTTGAGTGAACCATCGAGGATGGTTTCTCATTGAGTTCGCAAACTCACCCAAAATTGCAACCTATTTTTCAGGACTGATAGAGTAGACTCCTAGCTCCGAAGATATTCCTTCCTGCCGTGCGAGCTGCTGGCAAGGGACGCGATGGCATACAGGTCGGTCAGCTGGGTTAGCTTTTGAGGATGACTTAGGATAGATGTTTGTATCAGTTTTCTTTTTGGTTTTGTTAGGAGACTGATAGACTTGTCTATTCTGACATTGGATGACTGTACCAGATGATCATTATTTTGGGATTCAAATTCTTGATTTACTATTGTGATATTTTATGATTTTATTTATTGCGATGCCATGTGGATATTATTGGATAATGTTCTGGTAGTGCACCCTTATTGTGGGATACGTGTCGGAGCGATCTTCGAGTTTCCTGATATGTACCCCTACGGTGAGGGGGCGCTACAGTTTAAGTGTGGGGGAATTTGATTGAGCCCAAGTATAATATATAATTGGCTACACTTTCATTGTTGTTAATGCACTTTTTGACTCTTAATTCATGATTTTTGTGTTTAAATTAGTCTCTTATGATGAGTTTATGTTTTATGCAATTTGCTAGTTAAATTGTACAAATTGACATTAATTGCATTATAATTTTTCTAAGAACAATTGATACTGCAAATTGTTATTTTATATTGCAGGAGAAAAGGAGTCAAAAAGGATCTGAAGAGTCGGCATAAAGTCTTTAAGGCACATCGTGGCGTGAACTAATCACCTCGCCGCGGGGAAATGTAACTCCCACATCGCGGCGTATCAACATATGATCGTACGTCACGACGTCAACAATTCAACACGTCGCGGCGAGCAAATCATTTCCACACGTCGCGGCGAATATTAATTTATACGTCACGACGAGCAAGCAATTCTATACATCGCAATGAATATTAATTCGCACGTCGCGACGTCCAGATGGGTATTCGGACTTTAAATGGAAAAATCACTCACTGTACTGGCCCGACCCGTGAACCATCCCTTAAATATTGCTGAATTAGGTTAGAATGGGCAATCATCATCTGTCTGGGCAATCAACACTTGGGGAGAAAAGAGGAGATCGACGAGCGAGAGAGAAGAAGAGGAAGCAACATCGTCCACCACCCAGGGTTCCCTTCGGGGTTCCTTGGGGACAACTTCTGCATTAGTTTTTATCTTCTATTTTTACCGTCTCCGTCCACCATGGATATCTTGGAATCGTTGCGAGTTGTGAGGCTTCCGGTTGCTATGCGTGGCTTGGCATTTCTTTCTTGTTGAAGATGCAGTGATGGATGGAGTTCACCGAGCTTCCAAGGGAAGTAGCTTAATCTATAGTTTAGCTATGATTTATAAATTCCTAGGTCTAGGGTTTGTAATTTGTAGTGAAGCTATTTGATTATAGTTAATTGTTGGACATTTAATGTTGGGCCCCAAATTTTCTTTTATCGATGTTATTAAGTGTGAATTATGTTGATTATGTGTTTATGCCTTATTTTGATTACATTGGAGAATTAGTGGATAATTGAGAACTATTTGAGTTAATTATGGAATAAATGTTTATGAAAAGATAAATTGTGTAAGGGCAATTTTGGAAGAACACTTAGGTTGGGAAGTTTAAGACCTTACATGAAGGGGCAAGATGGTCTTTGTTCATGCCATTTAACTTAAGTGATAAAAATTAGAAGAAGAAAGAAGAGTAAAGGAAAGAAGAGAAGAGGAGTGTCGTTGATGAAGAGGGGAAGAAGAGAGAAATTAGGGTTTTGCGTTTCCAAGGGATTGCGACGGATTGAAGCAATCTGAGGTAAGTTTAGCTCTTTTCCTTCTTGTTTGGGTTGGATGAAACCCTAATATAGTTTAGCATGTGTAGCAAAATGGTAGTTGAGTGGTTTATGAAAAATGGTTAAATCTCTTAGGGTTGATGATCATGTTGTGTTTGTTTATGATTTTGGGTTAGAATGAGCTTAGAAATGAAGTTTAAGACATGATTTAGGGTTTAGATGTGTTGTAATTGAAGGATGGGAGGTTTAGGGTTGAAAAAATGAGAAAAACAAGTTACGGGAGGTTTCTGGGCTCGTTAAATGCAAGCGCCTCAGGCCCTCATCATGATGCTTGAGTTTACTCGTCATGAGAGCTCCCTTCTCGTCGCGGCTAGTGGCCAATTTCCTGCGGCGACATACTTTAGTATTTTGGGTATAACTTTTGATGTAGATGTCCGAATGAAGTTATTCTTTTTGCATTGTAAACTAGAGAAATAGTGCTACAAGTTTCATGAAGAAATAAAATTCGGAATCAGTCTCTAAGAATCTTCAATTTTGGATGAAATTTGAGCACGAAATTCTTGTTTCAGTTTTGGTTGTAGTTTCAATGGTTAAAGTTTGACTTTTCGATTCCTACACCAAATTGATTGGGATTTTGGTTATTAATTAAGGAAATCAAGTGAGGCAAGAGGACCAAGGGGTTCAAGAGGAAGCTCATTCCTAGGCAAGAAAAAACAAGAAATTCAAGGTGGGTTCATGTTTATAATAGAGTAAATAAGTTACTCATTGTTTTGTTCAAATTAAGAAAGATTTAATGCATTTAAATTGCATTATCAATGATTGAATTACATGCTATTAGGAATGATTATAGGATTCTATATGATTTGCATTCATGAATTATGAAAAGGATTCCAAAATGGGTTTTTCTCCTTTCAAGAATACATGTACATGAAATCATGTTTTACGAAATATATGACAAGCAAGTGCCAGTTTGGCAATCAAGTTTACAAGAACATGAATCATGCATATTTATGTGGGTTTGCGGTATGTCCCTCACGAACAGTCAAGTGCACATTGACTCATGAAAAGGCTTCTCCCTTTGCCCGCTAGTGGCACGGGGTTTCTCACAAGATTCCTCACGAAACTACGTCTACACATAACCATTTCGATGGGAGTGTGTATACGTCATGAACGAGGACAATCAAACCATCATGTTATGTTATGTTTTTATGATCTGTTGTTATGTTTCATGCATCATGAATTGTTCAAGAATCAAGCATTTTCAAGCTATGACTCATACATGCTCAATTGTTATGATTTCAACAAGTACCACGACAATGAGTTATTTTTGAATACTTTTGCTTATTTCTATATTATAAATATGTTCCCACGAACTTTATAGCTCACCCCTCTCTAATCTCCCCCATCCAGGTGACGAGCAAGAGACCGAGTGAGTCACGAGTTACGGTAGCACTCCATTTTGTCATGTTTATTTTTAAGCTTTAGTTACATTTCAAGTATTATTGGTTCAAGAGTATTTTGTATTTTTGACTCTTGAACTCAAAGTTGTAATTTGGTTTGAGATGTTCTTAAAGCTTTATGAAACTCATCTTTTGGAGCATGAATTATGGATTTGTTTGTTTAAATCACATGAAAGCAGGTTTCAAGTTTGTTTTCCAGTAGGCCCATTGATCTTCCGCGGGTCATTTCCTTAAACGTATAATTAACATGTTTCACGCCACGCTCTCATGTCCGATGTTAGGCTCCAGCAATGGGGTCCAACATGTTGTGGTATCAGAGCGCCTAGGTTTTGATCTAGGGCTGCATGACATTGCTTTCAAGGAATAACTTGCATTGTTTTACATGATTTGAACTGTTTCTACATACTTTGAAATTGCCTTACTTGAACTAAAGATTTTCAATGGTTTTATATTGAAGGAGTGAACATGCCACCTCGAAAGAGAACTCGAGGAGCTATGACTTGGTCTCATTCTCGTCAAGGGAGCACGGATGAATCCCATATTCCACAGGATGCTGGGACACATTCTGCTCTGATTTCAGAGGCACCTAGTTTGCAACAAGAAGTGCCTCCACCGCCTCCTCCTATGCCTCAGGCAAATCCCATGGATCCGAGTTTTTTTCAAGCCTTTGCTCAGGCTTTTACATATGCCATGGGTCAGAGATCTCAGATGCCGATGCAAGCTCCGATGAGCGAGGTGGGCGTTATGACAAGCTCCTTGAAGTTTGGGGCTGTGGATTTCAGTGGGACTACAAATCTAGAAGAGGCTGAAGCCTGGTTGAAGAGGACTGAGAGGGATCTAGTTCAGATGAGATGCACAGATGAGGAGAAGTTAGACTATGCAGTCAGATGAGGACCGAGAGGGATCTAGGGTTTAGATGTGTTGCAATTGCTAAAGGGATGGATTGAAGTTGGAAAATGCAGGAAAACTGGGTTTCGGAGTCGAGCTCCAGACCCGCACGCCGCGACGTAGAGCTCGTCGCGTCGTATAATAGATAAATTCATGGCGAAGAGCGGAGAGGCGTTCGTCGCGCCATGCGAGAGAAGCGTTCGTTGCGACGTACGAAGGAATTTGGCTCGCCGCGGCGGAGGTCCACTTTTTCTGAAGGAGATTTTTGGGCATATCTTGGGTTGTAGATGTCCGATTGAGGTGATTTTGGATTCGTTGTGATCTAGAAATAAAGGACTACAAGTTGTATGAAGAAGGGAAGTTTGGAATGAGCTGTTTAAGGTTCAGGAATTTAGATGGAAGTCGGATGGAGACTTTTAGTGCTTTACTTTTGTTTGTTAAGCTTTATGGAATATTTCTTTTGGATATTGATGGAATGAGAACTTGGTTTACTATAGGAAACCAAGCTGACCTGTCCCAATCGCATGAGGAAGGACACCAGTGAGTCAGCTACTCGAGCGATATTAGGTGGGTAATATGTTTATGGTTATTATGTGTATGGGCAAATTGCCTTATATTTGCTTGCTTGCATTATGTGACATTGTTTGTGTTAAATTGTATGAGAAATATTGAACATGCATTGTGATTATGATTATGCATGGCCTTGATAGGCCTTATGGCATTTTGCAAATACGAAAAGAATGAGAATTTCGAAAGCTTTGCTAAGATGCTTTGAGCATGAAATGAATGGATTATGTGCTTTGTTTGGGTAAGAGAGTTACGGATGGAGTCACGTGCCTGTTGACATAAAGCCTTCTCCCGGCTGCCCGCTTAAGACAACGAGATCCTTGAGAAATCGGACTCGGATAGTTTACGGATGTAACTTCGGTTTATCCGAATCGTTTACGGAACTCTCGAACCATTTGTGTGCATCCATGATTGATTTAATAGGAATGATGCATAATGATTGTTATGTTGAGAAACAGAAATTGCATGACATGTTTCTATGAATGTGAATCATTGGATAAATCTTGAATTGTGATATGCTAGTATATATACATATTGCCTTATTGTGTGGCTCGTTGCCAATGGCTATAAACGTATATGCCACGGAGCTTCGCAGCTCACTCCATTACTCTCCCCTCCTCGAGTGCGGTCGAGGCGATTATGGACCTTGCGAGGCATCGGAAACTTCAAGCTAGTTAGGAGCCTTGTATTAAGTTAGTACTTTGGTTAACCCGCCAGCATTTCATCATGGAGCATACTTATGTATTTTGGATTTACCTTTCATTTTGTATTATGCTACATTTGAAAATATTTGTTAAATTTCCTTTCATTTGTAATGGCATGAAGCCCTTTAGTTTATGGGGTGTTTAATTTCACAAATGGAATGCATGTGTAGAATGTATGTATGAGTATATGTTTGTGTTTGAATCGAATTATGTATTTGTATGGATGTTGGGATCGGGTCCGAAGTTATTTGGGCGCCTGTCGTCGGCGCAGCCCGAGGGGCCACCTCGGGAATAGGGATCCGGGGCTCGGGCCCAACATGTTTGGTATCAGAGCCCCTAGGTTCAGTGTCCTTGGCTTAGACTGCATAATAGGATGAACTGTGTGATATATGATTAATTGTTGCATTGATTAAGTGACATGCATATCATGCATACATGTAGATTGACCAGTAGCTAATCCTTAGTGTTTACCTATGAAGGAGTACGATGCCACCTCGTAGAAGGACACGAGGAGTTTTGCGAGGATCTGCTTTTGACTCTCCGACTAGAGAGGAGAGGACGATGAGTCGATAGCCCTGGGAAGGTGAGACTTTTGTAGGGCTAGGTAGTGAGCCCCTTCCGTCGCCGACTCAGGAGTCGCCTGTTCCGCAGAAGCAAGTGCCTCCTCTTGATCCGAGGCTGTTCCAGGCGTTCACTCAGGCATTTGTTGGTATGGGCGGATGCCACGACCTATACCTTGACCCAGATTCGAAGGGAGATGGTTTGACAGATTGAGAAAGTATGGGGCAGTTGATTTCTTAAGGACATCAGATCTAGAAGAGGCCGAGACTTGGCTGAGGAAGACCAAGAGGATGCTGGATCAGATGGAGTGTGAGGATGACGAGAGAGTCATCTATGCTGCCAGTTTGCTTCAGGGAGATGCTCTTCATTGGTGGGAGACTATGCCAGGGAGTCAGATGAGGCCAGTCGGGTTGTCATGGAAGAATTTCTTGGCTGCTTTTAAGAAGAATTATCTGTCAGAGGTTTACATTCAGCAGAAGCAGAGGGAGTTCCTCAGTTTGACTCAGAGGGAGATGTCAGTGAGTGAGTATGAGCGTCGGTTCACACGTTAGCGAGATATGCTTGGATCTGCTGCTGAGTGAAATTGCTAGGTGTCACCGGTTTGAGTCAGTCTGCACTTGGCTATCGAGAGAAAGTTATAGTCAAAACTTCATGATTTCCATGACTAGTTGAGGCGACTTTGAGGTAGAAAATATTGAGAATATCGAAGTCTTTGTGAACAAGAAAAGAAAGGCGGAAGGCGATCCGGAGGGAGGTAGCACTAGTACTCCTATGCGGATAAGTGCTAGGAGCTTCTGCTCGATCGAGAGGAGAGGAGCGATTAGTGCGAGCCGACCTAGGCCGATGAGGACTTCTCTGTTTCTCACCAAGCCTCAGCGGTGGGCGGCGGTAGAAGGGAGATAGGGATAGATCATTCATCCCGAAGTGTGAGCCTTGCGGAGATCCCATAGAGAGAGTGCTTTAGATTGAGGAGCTTGCTTCAACTGTGGGAGAAGGACACATTGCGAGTGTCCTCGGCCTCCATGACAGAGAGAGCCTAGATGCAAGCTCAGGAGGGCAGAGACCATGGGAAAGGCAGCGCAGCAGAAGTGGGCGATTCGAGATGCAGCCAAGAGGGTGAATCTTCCGGGGAGACCGAGAGGGCAGGCACCAGCTAGGGTGTTTACGATGACTCAGGAGGATGCAGAGACAGCTCCTGATGTTGTGACTGGTATGATTCGACTCTTTGTTGATGATGTGCTAATTTTGATTGATCCAGGTTCTACTCATTCGTTTGTTTCCTCGAGCAGACTCGTGTGTGATAGGATTGTGAGCCCTTTGGATACTCCGCTGATGGTGAGTACTCCAATCGGCCAGTACATTGTGATTAGTCAAGTGTATAGAGGTTGTGAGATTCGCATTGATGGAGAACTTCTAGTGGTGGATTTGATGCCACTGAAGATGGGAGGATTGGATGTGATTTTGGGTATGGATACCTTAGAGAGGTACAACGCTCATTTGGATTGTAAACAGAAGACAGTGGAGTTTGATTTGGGTGATGGAAAAAAAGTGATGTTTAATGGGGACAGGAAAGCGAGTCCGCCCAGAATTGTTTCAGCATTGACAGCAGAAAAGATGATGAGTAAAGGATGTGAGGCATTCTTGGCCTATGTGGTGGACACTAGGGCAGATAGAGGAAAGCTGGAGGAGATTCCAGTAGCCAGGGAATTCTCGGAAGTCTTTCCCGAGAAATTGCCAGGACTACCGCCAGCTAGGGAAATTGAGTTTCCCATCAAGCTTCTTTTAGGTACCACACCGATTTCAATTCTGCCTTACCGGATGGCTCCAGCGAAATTGAAAGAACTTAAGGAGCAGTTGAAGGAGTTATTGGAGAAGGGGTATATTATACCGACCTCTTCACCTTGGGGAGCTCCGGTTCTTTTTGTGAAGAAGAAAGATGGATCGTTGAGGATGTGTGTAGATTACCGGAAGTAGAATCAAGTTACTGTGAAGAACCGATATCCGCTTCCTCGCATTGATGATTTGTTTGATCAATTGCAAGGGGCGAAGGTCTTCTCCAAGATAGACTTGAGATCGGGTTACCACCAGTTGAGGATTAAGGAGTCGGATGTGCCGAAATCTGCTTTCAGGACTCAGTATGGGCATTTTGAGTTTCTGGTTATGCCCTTTGGATTGACGAATGCGCCTGCAGCTTTTATGGATTTGATGAATCGGGTTTTTAAGGTATTCTTCGACCAATTTATCATTGTCTTTATCGATGATATCTTGGTTTATTCCAGGAGTGATGAGCAACATGAGGAGTATTTGAGGATTTCTTTGGAGACTTTGAGGAGAAATGAGTTGTATGCCAAATTCGATAAATGCGAATTTTCGCTGAGAGAAGTTTCATTTCTTGGATATGTAATTTCAGAACAGGGAGTGCATGTGGATCCAAAGAAAATAGAAGCTGTGGTGAATTGGGAAGCCCCAAAGAATGTAGCAGAAGTGAGGAGTTTTCTGGGCTTGGCAGGCTATTATAGGAGGTTTGTGGAGGGATTCTCTATGATAGCTGCTCCGATGAAGAATTTGTTAAGGAAGAATCGAAAGTTTCTCTGGAGTGATGAGTGTCAGAAGAGTTTTGAGGAGCTTAAGCGCAAATTGACGAGTGCTCCGATTTTGATGTTGCCTTCTAGAGATGAGGGATATACTGTGTATAGTGATGCTTTGAGGAAGGGTCTTGGCCGTGTTTTGATGCAGGGAGATAGGGTGATAGCATATGCTTCGAGGCAGTTGAAGCCTTATGAGTTGAACTATCCGATGCATGATTTGGAGTTGGCAGTTGTGATCTTTGCTTTGAAGATTTGGAGGCATTATTTGTATGGAGTTCAGACGAGGATCTTTACTGATCATAAGAGTCTTAAGTATTTATTGAGCCAAAAGGAACTGAATTTGAGGCAGAGAAGGTGGATCGAGTTACTCAAGGATTATGATTTGTTGATTGAGTATCATCTGGGCAAGGTCAATGTAGTGGCGGATGCTTTGAGTAGGAAGTCTTCGATTGCTCATGTTCGATCAGTTTATCTTCCTTTGTTGGAAGAGATGGCCAAGCTTAAGATAAGCTTGAAGCAGGAGGAATCGGATTGTCTTTTAGCTAACTTCCAAACGAGACCGATTCTTAAGGAGAAGGTTAGGGAATTGCAGGCTCAAGATGCAGATTTGAGCAAGCTCAGAAAGGAAATTCATAATGGTAAGATTTCTGAAGTGATAGTGAGAGATGATGGGCTTATGACAGTAGGGAACAGGTTATGTATCCCATATGTGCAGGAGGTTAAGGATGAGATTATGGATGAGGCACACAATGCGCCTTATGCTATGCATCCAGGTAGCACTAGGATGTATAAAGATTTGAGAGATAATTTTTGGTGGAAAGGCATGAAGAGGGATGTAGCAGAGTTTGTCAGTAAGTGTCTAGTGTGTCAGCAAGTTAAAGCTGAATACCAGGCACCTTCAGGCAAGTTGAGGTCGTTGCCTATTCCGGAGTGGAGGTGGCAAAGGGTGACTATGGACTTTTTGATGGGATTATCCAGGACCAGTAGGAAGCATGATGCTATTTGGGTTATTGTGGATCGGTTGACGAAGTCAGCTCACTTTTTGGCGATTAGATAGACTGATTCTTTGCATATGCTGGCAAAGAAGTATATTAATGAGA
The DNA here is from genome assembly GCA_029891385.1 of Erythroxylum novogranatense. Classification (NCBI taxonomy): domain Eukaryota; kingdom Viridiplantae; phylum Streptophyta; class Magnoliopsida; order Malpighiales; family Erythroxylaceae; genus Erythroxylum; species Erythroxylum novogranatense. The sequence continues at coordinate 26,022,404 of CM057225.1, forward strand.
TAGTGAGATTACATGGGATTCCAGATTTGATTGTGTCTGATAGGGACCCTCGGTTTACTTCGAGGTTTTGGGGCAGTTTGCAGGAAGCTTTGGGGACGAAGCTAAATTTTAGTACGACGTTTCACCCTCAGACGGATGGTCAATCTGAGAGGACCATTCGGACACTTGAGGGGATGCTTCGGGCTTGTGTGATGGATTTTTGAGGAGCTTGGGATGAACATTTGCCTTTGGTCGAATTTGCTTACAACAATTTGTACCATTCGAGCATTCAGATGGCTCCATATGAAGCATTATATGGCAGGAGGTGTAGGACTCCAATCTGTTGGGATGAAGAAGGAGAGAGGAAACTGGTAGGACCAGAATTGATTCAGAAGACAGTTGATAAAGTCAATCTAGTTAAGCAGCGACTTAAGGCAGCACAGGATAGGATGAAGAGTTATGTTGATGCTCATCGAAAGGAGATGGAGTATGAAGTCGGTGAGAAGGTATTTCTCAAGACATCTCCTTGGAAGGGAGTGATGAGGTTCGGCAAGAAGGGTAAGTTGAGTCTGAGGTATGTGAGTCCTTATGAGATCCTTGAGAGGATTGGACCACTCGCCTACAAATTGGCGTTACCTCCGGAATTGGCTCAGATTCACGATGTTTTCCATGTGTCTATGTTGAGGAGGTATAGATCGGATCCTTCTCATACTATTCAGACTAGTGAGGTTCAGTTAAGAGATGATCTGAGTTATGAAGAGCTTCCAGTAGAGATTTTGGATACCAAGGACAAGGTTCTCAGGAACAAGACGATTCAGCTAGTCAAAGTCCTGTGGAGGAATCAATCGGTAGAGGAGGCTACATGGGAGCCCTTGGAAGCCATGAAGGAGAAGTATCCTCATCTCTTTGATATTTCAGGTAAATTTCGATGACGAAATTTCTTTTAAGAGGGGGAGAAATGTTAGACCCCGAATTTTTTTTAATGATGTCATTAAGCCTGAATTGTGTTAAGTATGTGATTATGCTTTCGTTTGATTAATTTGGAAGCATTAGTGGATAATTGCGGGTTATTTGCGTTTAATGTGGTTTTGATGAGAATTAATGGAAATGATAGGATAAAGATATATGAGGGCATTTTAGGAAGTTTGCTTAGGTTGGAATGGGTTAAGGTTGGTTGGAAGGGTAAAATGGTCTTTACCTATTTCATTAGACTTGAGAGTAAAAGCTTAGAAGGAAAGGAAAGAAAATAGAAAGAAGGAAGAGAGAAAAGAAGAAGAGGAAGCCGTCGGTGGAGGAAGGAGGAGAAGAAGAAGAGAGTTGTGATCTTTGAGATTTTCGACACTTTCGAACCATTTTCGGGTAAGTTCTGCTTGTGTTAAACTTGTTTTAGTTGGATTTAACCTAAGGATAGGTAGAATGTGTGAGAATCGAAGGTTTTAGGGTTTGTAAGGCAAAAATGGCTAGATCTCTTGGGTTGATGCATTTGTGACTGATTTTGTGTTATTGCTGGGTTAGAAAGGTAGTATAAGACTTGATCTAAAGTTTAGATGTGTTGCAATTGCTAAAGGGATGGATTGAAGTTGGAAAATGCAGGAAAACTGGGTTTCGGAGTCGAGCTCAAGACCCGCACGCCACGACGTGCGTATGAACAAGCCACGACGTGGAGCTCGTCGTGACGTATAATAAATAAATTCGTCACCACGAGTGGAGAGGCGTTCGTCGCGATGTGCGAAGGAGGCACGCTGCGACGTGAGAGAGAAGCGTTCGTCGCAACGTGCGAGGATGGCTCGTCGCGACATACGAAGGAATTTGGCTTGCCGCGGCGAACGTCCACTTTTTTCTGAAGGACATGTTTGGGCATATCTTGGGTTGTAGATGTCCGATTGAGGTAATTTTGGATTCGTTGTGATCTAGAAATAAAGGACTACAAGTTGTATGAAGAAGGGAAGTTCGGAATGAGTCGTTTAAGGTTCAGGAATTTAGATGGAAGTCGGATGGAGACTTTTAGTGCTTTACTTTTGTTTGTTAAGCTTTATAGAATATTTCTTTTAGATATTGATGGAATGAGAACTTGGTTTATTATAGGAAACCAAGCCGACCTGACCCAATCGCAAGAGGAAGGACACTAGTGAGTCAGCTACTCGAGCAATATTAGGTGGGTAATATGTTTTTGGTTATTGTGTGTATGGGCAAATTGCCTTATGTATGCTTGCTTGCATTATGTGAAATTGTTTGTGTTAAATTGTATGAGAAATATTGAACATGCATTGTGATTATGATTATGCATGGCCTTGATAGGCCTTATGGCATTTTGCAAATATGAAAAGAATGAGAATTTCGAAAGCTTTGCTAAGATGCTTTGAGCATGAAATGAATGGATTATGTGCTTTGTTTGGGTAAGAGAGTTACGGATGGAGTCACGTGCATGTTGACATAAAGCCTTCTCCCGGCTGCTCGCTTGAGGCAAGGAGATCCTTGAGAAATCAGACTCGGATAGTTTACGGATGTAACTTCGGTTTATCCGGATCATTTACGGAACTCTCGAACCATTTGTGTGCATCCATGATGGATTTAATAGGAATGATGCATAATGATTGTTATGTTGAGAAACAGAAATTGCATGACATAGTTTCTATGAATGTGAATCATTGGATAAATCTTGAATTGTGATATGCTGGTATATATACATATTGCCTGATTGTGTGGCTCGTTGCCAATGGCTATAAGCGTATATGCCCTCGAGCTTGCAGCTCACCCCATTACTCTCCCTCCTCAGTGCGGATCGAGATGATTATCGACCTTGCAAGGCATCGAAACTTCAAGCTAGTTAGGGCCTTGTATTAAGTTAGTACTTTGGTTAGCCATGACATTTCATCATGGAGCATACTTATGTATTTTGGATTTACCTTTCATTTTTTATTATGCTATATTTGAAAATATTTGCTAAATTTCCTTTCATTTGTAATGGCATGAAGCCCCTTAGTTTATGGGGTGTTTAATTTCACAAATGGAATGCATGTGTAGAATGTATGTATGAGTATATGTTTGTGTTTGAATCGAATTATGTATTTGTATGGATATTGGGATCGGGTCCGAAGTTATTTGGGCGCCTGTCGTCGGTGCAGCCCGAGGGGCCGCCTCGAGACAGTTTCAGAGCTACAAGCTCACCGATTAAAGAGCCCTAAATGGGACAGTTTCAGAGCCTATGGCTCAGCGATTGATGTATACTGCTTTTGATTTGATATACTGATTGAATGACAGGAAAAATGCCATATACTGATATAATAACGATATGAGGTATAGTTAACTGAAAAATGTATGACATATTGTTATGTGTCTAGCGTTGTGTGAGATTTTATAGCTGTCGATTAGACTCGTCACCGATCAGAGCTGTTAGCTCAACGTACGTAAATGAGCTTCAAGATCATGAGTGATTTAGAGCCTCAGGCTCAACGTTTGATGAGCCCTGTATCCAGCACTGGATAAGGAACAGATTTTAATGAGCCCTTCAATGGGACCGTTTCGACACTAAGTCACAGCCAAATGATAATTGAATAGTAAGCGAGTGAAATACTTATGTATCGAAAAATGGGACGTATGAATATAGATTTCTATAAATGTGTAAATGGGAATTTTTCCTTGGGAAAATGTATTACGAGATAGAGATAGATCTATGGGAATTGTAAATGAGATCAGAGAAAAGAATGAGAACATAAGTTATTAGTTGATTCTGTACTTGAGTTAGCGGACCATCGATGATGGTCACTCATTGAGTTTGCAAAAACTCATCCTCAATCTGCAATTGTTTTGCAGGACCCAAAATAATACCCCATTAGACAACGGGTGTATAGTGATCGTGGAGTGCCAGATGGGGACGGTATCAGTTGCGTCTGCATTAGAGTGAAGACTTTGCTTTTATGTTATTGTGTATTTTATATAAGGACCCTCGTGGTCATTGTATCTATCAGATTGGTTATGTAAACTATTTTCCGTAACATACATTTATGTAAGTGTATGATTGTTTCAAAACAAAATTTTTGTACTGTGTTTTAACTGAGTGTTGTATCATCCCATCCTCGCAGGGTGGGGATTCGGATATCACCATCAATGTCGGGTTCGGGTCTTACGGGAGTGGGGTGCTACAATCGACACCCTCACATAACCTCCATAACCCTTGAATTTTTGCCAAAATTTTGTGGTCTTCATCTTATGGTTTGAAACCTTTTGTGTTTTCATCTTATTCTTAGAGTATATTTTATCCTTGCATGTTTGGAGGGCTAACTTAGCTTGATGATCAATGAGGTTTTGAGTTGAACAAGTAAGTGATTTATTCATCTATTGTAATATATGTTGGCATAACATTCATGATGATTATTTGGGGATGAACTTGGTTGTGGTATTGATGATGATATTGTGCTAGAAAATTGATGGATGAATTGGTTTTGTCTTGATTTATGAAATAGTAATTTAGAGGCTATGTATGATTTTAGATTGGGATTTGAAGTATAATTAAGGTATAATTGAGGTATAATCAATGGATTATTATGATGGTGTTAGAATCTAGAAAAAGTTTGAAGGAAATGGATGGTGAACTTTATGTTCACCCATCCCATGATCGTTGAATCTGCATAAGCTCCTTCCCACAATCATGGGCAATGCATTGAAGTGAGAAACTTTTTCTTTTGTCTTTCCACGATTTCCATGATCTTAGGGTATCTTTCCACAATCGTGGAAAGGTACCCCAAGATCTTGGAAATGCTTTAATACGAAAAATTTTGTTTTGTGTGATTGTAGAACTAACTAAGGATAAACTACTTTACCTTGGTGTATTTGGACTTAATTAAGGATTAAAATGAACCTAGATTGCTGTTGAATCAATTGGTTAAGTGTTTGACAAGTTTAGGTTGATAATTGATGTTATAACTTGAGGATTGGATTGTTTGATATCAATGTATATGAATTTGAGAAGTATGAGTTATTAATCATATAAAGATGTTCTTATGAATGCAAATGTGATTTAAAGGATATAGGTAATGAATTAGACATGACTGAATAAGAATTGGGAAGTTTTGCTAATATAATGCTAGAAAAAGTATTGGTGAATGTATGATAGATGAATTGAGAGTAACCAAACTTACTTAAGGCATAACTTAATTGCAAACATGATATATATAAGCTATGATGAATGAATGAGCAAGACTTGTGAATAAGGTTGCTTACTTGGGATAGTCAATTGAGCATGCATTGAAAATAACATATATGCATGTGTATGATTGAGTACTCATTTGATTAAACAAGTTTGTAATGTGTAAATATGTGTGTATTGCATGATATAGACGCATAAATTGATCAACAACATCCAAAGATTATCGGATCGTTAAGGAATTGGAGTATACTGTGAGTAACCTAGATGTACAATCTCAATTATTTGTTTATGTTTAAATTGTCTTGATTATTCTTTATATGTATTTTGAATTGATATTAATATTGTGATATTGATAATTTCAGACATTGATTGTCCGAGGAGTTTAATATTCAGGAATGTATTGGAAGTGCTATCTATTTGTATGTGAATGTGGGAAATGAGTGCTAGACTAAATGTTTATGTCAGACTTAGATCCAATGAATGCGATAAATGCATGTGTATACTGAATGAAAGTTATGGATGGCATATTATGTGATTTGATGCATTTCATGTCATTGATATGCATGATTAGATAAAGGAGTTCTGACTGGAGTAATCAGTATGAAAGGAGCTTAAAGCTCATAAATGTGCACAAAGAGCTACAAGCTCAATGATTAATGATCCCGGTATCTACAATAGGTATGGGATAGTGTTTGAAATGAGCTTGGTATCTACAATGGATACGGGACAAGTAAATTAGTACTCAATCACAACAAGATCAAAAGAAAATGGAGTCACATATATATATATATATATTTCTTTTTATCTTGTTGTGATTGAGTACTAATTTAATTGTCCCGTATGTGGATAGTGTGAAGAATTACTGAATTGTGTTGAAATAATAATATAAATTGTTTGTGTGCATGTTGAAATGAATGATTGAGAATACTACATGAAATGTTTGTGTTCATAATGTGTTGATTGAAATGTAAGATACATATATCGTGATTTGGTATCCAAACTAAATGATGTGATCAATGGGAATTAGTTTTGGAGAATATGATATATTTGAGAATTTGGATTATATGTCTGTGATGTTGTGCCCTGATTTGAGTAAACACGTCGATGATGGTTCACTCACTGAGTTCACAAACTCATCAAAATTGCAACGTTAATTTTTAGGTACTTAGGGGACTTAGCTTTTAAGACAATCTAGTAGCAGCCTAGTATTGTCCATTTTGGAACCAAGAATGGCTCAAAGGTCTAGTTAACTGATTATAAAGTGTCCAGTTAGATTATTTGTTCCAGTACCCAGTTTTACGTTGTACATATTGTATAAAGTTGTGAACTTTCATATGTTATATATTGTATAAACATGAATTATGAGTGTAATAAATGTTTATGTTTATGAATCAAATGCAAAGAATCTCAAATGTCTTCGGTAATGTAAATACACAGATTATAGAATGTAATGACAATGTAAGAAACTTAGTTATTCGAAATGCTTATGTTCTATATGATGCCATGATAAGTTGATGTGACTACTCTAACATGCCACTTCTATGGATTATATGCTTGGATATTCTCTGGAATGTCAATATATGCTCTATAGTTGTGAGATGTTACACGACAACTCGCACTCTAGCTAAACCTTGATGAAAAGTTTGATTGATGCTACTATTGTTGCTGAAAACTAGAGGATCTTACAGAGTGCCTCCTACCCTGCTCTATCGTATAAAAGGTACTTTGCTCCACCAAAATCCTCTCTAACTACTTGGCCATATCTACTAAGGTAGAGAACTTCTATTGGTAGCTCATAGTCATGCCAACGAAAAGACCTAACACATACTAGTTGTGTTTCCTCGGCTCATGTGAACTAATCTCTGAGGCATAATGAATTAAGAAAATAAAGCTCGTGTTGTACTCGTCCATTTTTCTATCTCCACAGTGTAGGTTCAGAAACTCTAATCTAAGCATCTCACGAGTTATAGAGGAGAGGTAGTAGTCCATAAATCTCTCTCTAAATTATGACCAAGTCATTGTACCCAAGTATGAAAGGATATGATCTCAGTACTAATCCTTGGTCATCCCTTGGAAAGACATCTCTATCAGACCCACTATCTGTGCATCGGAACAATGCATCCTCCTTCGTCGCATCTCCACCTCATTGAGAAAATTAATAGTCTCCTAAGGTCTATTTCTGATGAATTCTATTGTACAAAACCTTACATATTCCATAGATAATTGCATGTCCGACCTCTCTTGTTTTGAAACTACCATTGGGGGAGCTAGCTGTTGCTACTACTGCATCATCATCATCGAGTCTCGAAACATAGCATTGATAGCCTTTATTGCTGCTAGGAATGCTTGTAAATCAAACGCAAGTGAACTAGGAATGCTTGTAAATCAAATGCAGGGACCTCTTGTAACATCCCATCCTCATATTAAGGGTTAGAACCCAGATTTCAAATGGAGAGAATAGAAATGTGAGAGTTAGAAAAAAATTTGCATTTCACGCCTAGCAGCATGTCAGCATACATGTAAGTGAATTTGAATCTTTCCACATACAAAACTAAGTGTACATGCATTCATTGACAACTTCCAGGTATGATTGTTTTTAAATGTGATTTTATTGAGAAAGAAAAGTAAAGGGAGTTGAAAGAGTGATCTTGGTATGAGTTGTGATAAGGAAAGAATTGGAAACAAAAGTGGTGGTTGATCTAGAAATGTTCACTGAGTGTGCTTCAGTCTATTAGCCATAACTTTTTCTCTAGTTATCAAATGAGAATATTCTTTTTTTGGATTAAAATAGAAACATATGGTTACATTTCTTATGAAGATATCAAATTTCAATTCTATCTCTAAGAGTCTCAAAATTTGTCATGAAGTGAGAATTGAGTGTAGTACATTGGTGGATGAATGTAAAATTCATCTTCGGACTTTAAGGAAAATTTGGGATTGATCTAGATAGATTTTGGTACCGTTGCCTTATTGAGAGTTGTATATCTTTCTGTTATCTTCCAACGGTATATAGTATGAGAATTTTGAACATTGGAGTCGAAATTTATGCCAATTGTAAAACATCTTCTGTGTTACTGTTCATAAACTTCTTCTGGGTTACTATTTATCTTACATCTTCTATTCCATTTTTTATCCTTCAAAAATGGAATTTATCTTTGAGATCTTCATGAAATTTGTAGTTCTTAAAGTCCTCTTTCAAACCATCCAAATAAAACCTAAATCTGAAATCTATAGAGGAAGTTATGAAAATTGTAAACTTATTCTGTGTTACTATTCATAAACTTCTTCTGGGTTACTATTCATCTTACATCTTCTATTTCATTTTTGATCCTTCAGAAGATAGAATTTTTCTTTTAGGTCTTTATGAAAGTTGTATCTCTTGAAGTCCTCTTTCAAAAAATCTAAAGAATGCCTAAATCCGATATCTGTAGAGGAATTTATGACAATTGTAAACTTCTTCAATGTTACTATTCATAAACTTCTTCTGGGTTACTGTTCATCTAACATATTCTGTTCCATTTTTTATCCTTCAGAAGATAGAATTTATCTTTGAGGTCTTCATGAAAGTTGTATCCCTTGAATTACTCTTTCAAACCATTTAAATAACACCTAAATTTGATATCTTTAGAGGAAGTGATGACAATTGTAACCTTTTTGTGTTACTGTTCATAAACTTCTTATGGGTTACTGTTCATCTGACATCTTTTGTTCCATTTTTTATCCTTCAAAAGATAAAATTTGTCTTTTAGGTCTACATGAAATTGTATTGTTTGAAGTCCTCTATCGAACCATCTAAAGAACATCTAAATCCGATATCTCTAGAGAAAGTTATACTAATTTTTCCACGATAGGTTCAATTTGATTAAGGATAAAACCATATTGGATTCTTTTGGCCATAACTTCTTCTCTAGACACTCAAATGAGTTGATTCTTTAACCATTGGACTCATAAGACATTTCTCAACATCTACACCAAAAATAGTAGCTATCTGAAATGAAGTGAGAGATATTGAGTGAAAAACGTGGGATGAGTACAGTGTGTGTGTTTTTAAATGCTATGAACTGGTGTTATTCCATTGAACATACTTCAGTATTTTGATGATTTCTGGATCGGTACAACTCCAAATGAGATGATTCCTAATTTGTGGTGAACTAGAGATATGGATCTACAAATTATATGTAGAAATTGGAATCTAATTCAGTTTCGAATATGTTTAAATTTCATATAGAAGTTATGTATAGTATACTGATTTGGACAAGAGCAGTCCAAAAATATTTGAAGCATATCTTCCGAATCACTGAACCGAATTGAATAATTTTGGTGTCATTAGAAACATAATACAATGGGGGACATCTTCTGGAAGAAAGTGTTATGTTAGAATGTTCAAGGATGCTGTTGACAAGACACTTAAGTATAAAAGACATAAGGCATAATTGGAAGGGCAAACGGGACAATTCTCAATCATTAAGGGCATAATTGGAAGAAAAAGTATTGTTTTGCTTAAAAATGAAGAAGAAAAACGTGAATGGTAGGATAAGCAGAAGAGAACAACGAAAATGAGAGAGAGAAAAAAGAGACTTCGGTGGTTTGAGAGAAAAGAAGAGAGTGGGTTAGGGTTTAAATCTTCTTAGTCTTCAAAAATATTTTGAAGCTGTCTAAGAAGAGAAAAAGGAAGAGGAAGAAAAGAGTTTCCATTTGAGCTAAAGATCTCTTCATTTGGTGAAGAATCAAGGTAAGATCATTTTGACTCTTTTGAATTTTTGGAAGCATTCTATTTCATGGAGTTTAGAAAATGCTTGGGTTTAAGTATTATAGAATCAATTTTAGTGATTTTGCATTATGGGATTTTCAATTAGATTCCTATTGGACGAGAATTTAGATATTATGAGATCATATGAGGTTAGAAAAGAGATGAAAAGAAATTGGGTTATGATATAAAGTAACCAAGTGTTCTTGATGTATAAGCTTATGAATAAGCTAGACACAAGCAAAGGGTAAAGATTGAAAGGAGAATTTAGAAAGATCATGTATAAATGAAGTGTAAATCTAAGTTCAATTAGACACATATGAATTATGAAATGGGAATGGGCATAAAATGTGTTCTAGAACATATACCCGGGATTGTCATTAAGTATGCATTGTACATAGCCCATATAATTATTTGGAAATAAATGAGTTTTGTAACGGGTGTGAATTGTGTATTGCATAAATTGTGTCGTGTAGGTTAAACATTTACATATAGGCGTATCCAGAATTTGGAAGCAAATGTTATTTTTTGGAGCGTACTATTAGTAGATCAAGATGGTCTCACTTCATTGTTTGTTATTTGAATTCTTGTATTATTTGACTATTGAATGATTTTGTAAATGTGAAGTGGATGAACTAAATGTATTGAAGTGTTTGCTAAGTGTTTTCTGAATGTGTAATTGCATGCAAGTGAAAGTGTGAATTCTCAACTATCTGTTGAATACAGGACTACGGTCCAATCATAAGCGAATATGGTTGAATAAGAGCATGCAAATATGAGTGATGCATTTCATTTAATGAATGCATGAAACATAATGGTTGTTGTAATCAGAGTAGGCGCCGATCAGAACTTAAAGCTCGGCGAGTGAAAATGAACTTCGAGCTCAAAAGTGAATCAGAGCTTCTGGCTCAACGTTTAATGAGCCCTATATGGGATAGTTATCAATGAGTCCTATATGGGAAAATTATCAATGAGCCCTATATAGGACAATTAGGCACTCGGTCACAAAAAAGTAACAATGAAAAGTGGGTCTCATATGCACTGCATATGCATAATATGAATGATTAAATTGTATTGGATATGAAATATTGTGAATTATGTGTTATGTGATTGGGTGAGCCATCAATGATGGTCACTCATTGAGTTCGCAAAACTCACCCAAATTTTGCAATTATTTTTCAATATCAGAAGAATACCCCGTTAGGCCAACGGAACTATACCTATAGCATTCAAGTGAAGGATAGAGGTCAGGATCAATTCGTATCTGCACTGCATTTCTCTATTTTATATTGAATTGTATATTCCGCAAATTTTTGTATATATTGCTATTCCGAAATGACTTCAGCGTATTGTATTTGTAAATGAGCCTAAATTGGTTATAGTTTTCGCATAATATGTTGTGATTCAAAAAAATATTATACCTGAAGTGAATCACACATTATTACAATGCTTATTATATGATGTATAAATGCACAAGAAGGGGGGTTGAATTGCGTATTTCCCTTTTTTGAAAAATCTTCAAAAACGTTTTGTCAAAAGAAAAACTTGTTCTTTTCATAGAAACTACTGTAAATCAAAGTTAATCATATTTTCGAAAACTTGTTAGAAAACTAAGTAAGAAAACAAAAATTTGAACGATAAGAGAGATAAAGATAGAGAGAAGTTGACACATTAATTTTTATACTGGTTCACCCAAACCGTGGGCTACGTCCAGTCCTCAGATCCCTTTCTGAGATTTCACTACTTCTCAGATGTTACAAGTATTTTTTTACTCCGAGTCTCTTCAAATCTCTTACAGTCAGTATTCTTTCACACTTAGCCTCTATAGGCTATCTGTACTAATTTCTTACAAAAAGATTTTTTAGCTTTGTTACAGTAAGATAGCTCTAGCTATTTGCAGAGTAAACTCTCAAATAAGCTTTTTAATGTTCACGTATATGTATATCAGCTAACTTTGCAATCTTCGACTTTGACTCATATTTATAACCTTCGTCTGTAATTGCTTCTTGAATCTTGCTTCTTGAATCTTGAAAGAAACGGTTATTCAGTTGAGTTCTGTAACTAACTCGAACTGACTCTTGATTTGCCTCCGTCTGATTTTCATCGTCTGTTTTTTCTACTTCGTCTGCTTTTTATTCTTCGTTTATTTTTGGCTTCCGTCTGCTTTTCGCTTCTATCTGCTTTTTTGCTTCGTTTGTTTTTCAGTCTTCGTTTGTTTTTCATTCTTCCGTCTGCTTTTCGATTCTCCATCTTCTTTTTAATTCTTCCGTCTACTTTTTAATATCTTCCATCTGCTTTTCCTTCTTCGTCTATTTCTCACTTCTCCGTATGTTTTTCATTCCTTCATTATTTGTACTTCATCAAAATCATTAATGTAAAGTCATTTTAACTTAACAATCTCCCCCTTTTTGATGATAACAAATAATCATATGATTCAGGTGAAAAACATATCTTCATACAGTCTTCGTCTGACTTCTTCATTTTCTGCTGACTCTTCCTCCCCCTATCTTTTCCTTTCTTCATGCAAAATTCATCTTCTTTGTACATCCCCTTTGATTTCTGCTTTCCATTTTCTTCTCCCCCTATTTGTTATAATAAAAAATGATTAATGCCGATGATGCTTCAACAACTCTTTCACCATCTCCTTTAACTCTTTGACTTCTCTTCGTAGGTGCATTACCTCAGCTTGTAAGTCAAAAGGCGAGGTGGGTTGGTCATCATCCTTCGGGAGTTCTAGAAACGCAATTATAGTAACATATGCGTCTAAATATGGAATGTAATCTTCAACAATCTCAAAGGTGGGTGGTTGAACCGATAGATTGGGCTCAGGAAGGTCTAATTCATAAGGAGCAGGTAACATAAGCACTTGTCTTCCTCACAAGGGTAGAGCTTCTTCTTCAATGGATAGTGTTTTAGATAGTGGCCTAATACACACTCTTGCTCTGCCAAGGATTCAATAAGCGTCTCTTTAGTCGACTTTCCCCATCGGGCGGTGTTCATCCTTCTCTGTAAAACTACAACTGGCTCCTGTAAATGTCTTATTTGAAGTGCATGCTTCATCTATTCTTTGTACTTCTTCTGCAATCTGATCTGCAGACAGATCATCAATTACCCCTTCTGGGTATAACTTCATTTTCCCCTTATCAACATCTAAGGGATATCTTGGTTACAGGTCTGGTACAATGTTCTTTTCCTCAGACTCCAATGTTCTTTTCCTCTCAGTCTCCTTGGCCAGATTGGCTGATTCTTCACTTAAAATCGAGACTAGAGATCTCGTAGCTTTCGATGCGCGAGTCACAGAGACTTCTGCCTGACTTCATTCTCTGGACCGCTTTTCTTCTTGCTGTCTCAAGGTTCGAATCCTGGGTGATCTCTTCGCCTTCTTGGGAATCTCACTCAAAAGCTTCTCCCCTTTTCTCTTTAAGACATTTTCGTCTAAACTTTGAACTTGGCTACTTTCTCTTTGACAAACCATTTTTTCTTTCAAAAATTTTTCAGATGATTTTCTTTTTTCAATAATGGGCATATTTGTACTAACCTGAGATTTAGAACTCTTTGTGGGAGACTTCTTCTGTTTCTGCTCCCCCTCAGTTCTAGCTTTATTCTCAGAGTCTTCCTCTATTCTGTTGAGATTCTTCAAACCCATTTTTCTTATAGTACCTGAGTCGATAACACTCCTAACAGTCATCATTTGTCTGATTCCCCAGTCAAGACAAACTCCAAACTCCCTGAAAATCCTTGTTAACAACATTCCGTACGGGTAGCTATTTGTATCCTTCATTCCTTTAACCATATACTGAAAGATCAGAAATGGTAGGTCAACTAGTTTGCGATTCAGCAGGTAAAATAGGCACTGTTCATCTAGAGTAGTCACCAAATGCCTTGAACCCGCTCTCAGTAAGACACAGTTAAACAAAATTGCATGTAAGACCCTGGCTTTCAGCACCAGACTCGAGGTCTTCCTCTCTGTTGGGTCATTTTCTCCATACAATCGTCTATTCACTTTGTCTTCCTTTAAACTAACTTTTTTCATCCATCTGGCTTTGCTCGATAGCTTCTCTCCAATAGATAGACATCCAGTCACCTTCTCGATCAGCTCCATTGTTATAATAATGGACAGTCTGTCTACTGTAGAAACAATAGCTTTTTCTTCCATCTGCGCATTCTTCCAAAAATCATATACTTCATTTTGGTACACGTACTCCCGCTCCTAAAAGAACTTCCTCCAACCGGCCTCTACGATCTCTGGTTCGATATCCATATCATCTTTCCTCAGAGATTCAAAATCCGCATGCCTTCCATAAATCATCGCTTGCTCCATTGATTCTGAATAGAAACTGACTTAGGTAATCTGTTCTTCAAAGGTAAGGTGATTTCAGAGGTTTGAGAGGGCTGAAAGTTTGTGAGCTAAGAGTATTCAAAGGGTTTCTGATTTGAGGCTACTCAAAAGGTCTTATCAAGCATGTTCTAGAATTGGTGAGGTTCTCAATACTATGAGACTTTCCCTCCAAAATTTCCTTGTGAGAGAAGTTACCAGTTGTAACTCACTGTTTCTGACGCTGTTAACTTTGACGACCTTTTTAACTTGGCTGTGAAATGTCAGACGATTGGCCATTTAACATCACCATGTTGAGGTTCTGTCTGATTTCCTAGAACCATTCTTCACTCAATGGTTTAGTGAAGATGTCCGCCCATTGAAACTCTGTCTCAATAAACTGTAGACCCACAACTTTTCTCTAAATGTAGTCTCTGAAGAAATGATGTCGGACTTCGATATGCTTCACTCTCGAATGTTGTATAGGATTCTTCAATAAGTTGATGGCACTGGTGTTGTCACAGAAAATTGGGATCTCCTTTTCATGAACTAAATAATCTTCTAGTTGGTATTTAATCCACAGTGTTTGTGAACAACAGCTTGCGGCAGACATATACTCAGGTTCGGCAGTTGATAGCGCGATTGAGCTTTGTCTCTTGCTTGAACAGGAAACTAGGTTTGAGCCAAGAAAGTGACATCCTCCACTTGTACTCTTCCTTTCAACTCTATCTCTGGTATAGTCCACATCGCAGTATCCAATCAACCTGAAATCTTTACCTTTCTTAAACATTAAGCAAAGATCAGTAGTACCTGCGAGATATCTCATAATTCTTTTAATAGTAATATAATGAGACTCTCTAGGAACGGCTTGAAACCTTGCACACAAGCATAGACTGAACATTATGTCAGGTCTGCTTGCTGTAAGATAAAGCAAAGAACCGATCATCCCTCTATACAGGGTTTGATCCACCTTCTTACCAACTTCGTCTTTCGACAAAAGGTTTGAAGGGTGCATCGGAGTTGTCATAGGCTTCACATTACTCATATCAAATTTAGACAACAGTTCTTTCACCTATTTTTGTTGATGGATAAAGATCTTCTCATCGGTTTGCTTAACTTGCAACCCAAGAAAGAACTTCAACTCACCCATCATACTCATTTCAAACTCATTTTTCATCAGACTCTCAAAACTCATACATAAGTTCTTTGAGGTAGCACCGAAGATGATATCATCAACATAAATTTGCACTAAAATAAACTCATTCTCATAGTTCTTCCTAAAAAGTGTCTTATCTACTTGACCTCTACTAAAACCACTCTTTAAAAGAAAGGTACTTAGATGATCATACCAAGCTCTAGGAGCTTGTTTCAAGCCGTATAAAGCTTTATGAAGTTTATAGACATGATCTGGATATCTAATGTCCTCGAAACCAGGAGGTTGCTTAACATACACCTCTTCGTCTATAAAACCATTCAGAAACGGGCTTTTCACGTCCATCTGAAAAAGCTTTATATCAGGGCAAACCGCATATGCCAGCAATATCCTAATTGCTTCAAGTCTCGCTACTGGAGCATATGTCTCACTGTAGTCTATTCCTTCTTGTTGATTATAGCCTTATGCTACTAATCTAACTTTATTCCGACTCACTCTCCCTGATTCATCTAACTTATTCTTAAAAACCTATCTAATTCCTATAATGGATTTCTTCGAGGGTTTAGGAACCAAGGACCAAACTTTATTCCTAGTAAATTGGTTCAGCTCCTCTTGTATGAATAAAATCCAAGCTTCGTCCTAAAGAACTTCCTCAATCTTCTTAGGCCCTATTTCAGAGATAAAAGCTACATTAGCTTCTCTTCTGAATTTGGACCTTGTTCTGACTCCTTCAGAGGTCTCTCCGATAATTAACTCTTCTGGATAAGAACTCTTATATTTTCAATCTCTTTTTAATCTACTAGTTTCTGGAATATCCTCAACTTTGTCTACTTGAGTTCCTGATGATGGAGCTTCTATTGTATCATCTAAGTACTTTGAAGGGACTTCACACCCCATGTCATCTTTCTTACGGGGTTAGGAACTATCATCAAACTGTAAGTACAAGTCGACTTGTACTACTGATAAGTCGACTTGTTCTTGAAAAGTACCGATAAGTCGACTTGTACATTGCATAAGTCGACTTATTTAAGGATTCAGATTGTTTATTTGTGCCTAAAAGGCAATCCCTTTAGCGCGTTTATTCACGATCGTATCGGTGAATGAATAAATAAAGAAAAAGGCATAATTCATTAATTTGATGTTCATGAACATTGTTTATGAATTGATTGGATCTTTAATCAGATTAATGAAGTCCATGATATATGACATAGCATGAAGGAAATTATGATGTGATCATACTACTGAGGTTCCTATCATGTGCAATTATGTCAGTATCTAAATTCTCCCTAGTCAAAGGATTAATGAGACTGGACATCATTAATCCGGATAGACTAGCATATGTCATATTCCTTGATTGGATCAAGCAGTGGATCTCAGAAACTGTAAATATGAGATATTTAGAATTGACATGTGGATGCTTACTAGCGGTAGTGAGTTCATTGGATGACCTGCCATGAGATCATCACATGGATATCTTATCTAGTGTCAGTGATAATCTCATCATAGCAATGGTGTAAGTATCCTTAGACTTGAGGTACTCAAGGATATCTTGGATACTGATCCTGTACTTTGACTCCATTCATTGTTGCCTTCCAGAGGTAACTCATAGGGTGGTGCTTGGGTGCAGCTTGAGGTATTCGAAGATAATTGAGTAGCCAATAAGGGATTCACCACTTCTGGATTAGCAGAAGAGATACCCATGGCCTCTTGTCAAGATCATTACTCGTAAATCTCTGGCCAGAGTGAATATGTCATGGAGAGTGTCTTCATGGACATATAGAGTAATGAGTCATAGGACGAGATCTGTTATCACTTGGGCTAGACTCAGTCTAGTGAGAGTTGACACTTTGACCATACTCATAACCAAGTGGGGTATAGGATGGTGAAAGGACGAATTGCACGGTAATTGTCTATGGAAGGGTTCGTGATCCGGTTCTTGATGAATACATCAAACCGATTACTTTCTGGTCAATTGGGGGTCATGATGTGTTGCTAGATACCGCTCATGACTTGCTCAGATTAATTGTTAATCTAAGTGGCCAACATAGCCGGAAGCCTAAAGGGTCACACGCTTAAGAGTGTTTGGAGAATCAGTAAAATAGTAATTGGACAGAGTTCCAATTATGGAGAGCATTAGATTAAATGGATCCCGATGGGATTGGGATATGTCGATGAGATCGCGACATCAATATTGCTAAGAAAGGTTTTGAATTTTTGAAAGACCGGCTCTGGTAGGCAGTAGGACCAACCCAGTTTGATTGGATCTGCTTTAGCAATTATATATATTAATTAATTAAGTAAATAATTAATTAATATATATAAATATATAACCATGTGCACGTTGGATGAAGGAGAAGAGATAAAGCCATTTGACTTTTCAACTTATTACTTTATTAAGTTAAAGAAATGAATGGCTATTAATCCTCCAAATGTAAGCTTCTTAAGGAAGCATCTTTAATGGTTAAAGAAAGACATAAGGAGGCTAAGAATGTGTGATGGTCGAGGTTTTGCTGGAGAAAACAAAGGAAGCTTAAGAGTTAAGCTTAAGGTGAAATTGGATTTCATTTCTTCTTCTTCATCAAGCCATCATCGATTTCTCTCTTCTCTCAAAGCAAGGTCCAACGTTTCTTCAAGCTCTCCAGACGTAGGTAGGTCTAGCGACCTTTAATCTGTTCTAGCTATTCCTGGGTCAAAGGGGTTTGACTCGGTTAGGTTTTTCTGATCTCTGCGTGGATTACCTTTAGAGATAGTCTCTATTGGCTATTTAGGTTGATGTCTTCATACGGATACCTGGATCCTGGGTTCGGGAAGGTCCCGGGAACAAAAAATTTTGTTTTCTGCTGCCTGTACATGTGATGTACCTCCCGGGATTTTCCTACACAAACTTGACATGAAAGGTCTCCTCAACTGTCTTTGAGGTAAGATTATAAACCCGAAAAGCCTTGGATGATAAAGAGTAACCTCGAAAGATTCCTAGAAAGGTCTTTTAGTCGAACTTATCCAACAACTCCTTTGTATTCAGAATAGAGGACTTGCAACCAAATGGATGAAAGTAAGATATATTCGGTCTCCTTCCATTCCATAGCTCATAAGGAGTTTTCTTTAGCAATGGTCATAGCAATATTCTATTCTGAATGTAAAACATTGTATTCACAGCTTCTGCCCAGAAGTACTTAGGAAGATTCATCTCACACAGCATAGTCCTTGCCATCTCTTGAATCGTCCTATTCTTCCTTTCAACAACTCCATTCTGCTGCGGAGTCCTAGGAGCAGAGAAATTATGGAAAATTCTATTTTCCTCACAAAATATTCTAACCTTCTCATTCTTAAATTCTCCACCATGATCACTCCTGATACTGGCTATAGACGTTCCTTTTTCATTTTGTAACTTTCTGGAAAGGGTCCTAAAACACTTAAAAGACTCATCTTTGTGTGACAAAAATAATATCCAACAAAATCTAGTAAATTCATCCACAATAATAAGTCCATATTTCTTTCCACCAAGACTTACCGTCCTAGTTAGACTAAAAAAATCCATATGTAACAAATCTAGAGGTCTAGAAGATATTACGGTATTTTTAGAAGAAAATGATGTTTTCACTTGTTTTCCTTTAAGACAACTTTCATAAAAGAACTCTTTATCAAAACTTATGTTTGGTAAACCTCTTACCAAATCATGCTTTAACAGTTTTGAAATATGTTTAAAACTAACATGACCTAGCTTTTTATGCCAAATTAGTCTCTCTTCTTCAGTTGATAAAAATCATAAAACATTTTGATTTTGAAAATCTTCTAAACCAATTTTGTAAAGATTATTGCTTCTCTTGGCAGAAAAGAATATAGACCCATCTTTGTTTCTGACTTCACAAAGATTTTGATTGAACGTGACTTCAAAACCAGAATCACACAATTGACTAATACTAATCAAATTGTGTTTCAGACCATCAACAAGCAGCACATTATCAATACATACAAAGGAATCTTTACCTATTTTACCGATTCCAATTATCTTGCCCTGCTGGTTGTTTCCGAAAGTTACCGATCCTCCCTTCTTATACTGAAGATCTAGGAACATAGACCTTCTTCCCGTCATATGTCGCGAGCAACCACTATCTAAATACCAACGGTGCTTGTCGCATCTTCCAAGGAAGGATATCTGCAGGAGAAAATATTTTATTTTTTGGTACCCATATTTTCTTGGGTCCTCTTGGGTTAGTAATATGCACAAAATAATTCATTTAATGCATTTTACAAGTTTGTTGATGAAAACATGTTTGGTGATACCTTTTATTCTGGAAGAGAGGCATTCTTCCATGATGAGATTTATTTCTTGTAAACCCTAATCCGGTTTTATCACTCGGATGTCTAGATTTTCCTAGCATCTCATTCATTTTCTTTGTACTCTCAGTGAAGGTAGCTAAATCAACTGAAAGACTCTTAATCCTAAGCTTCAGCTGATTGATCTCTTCGTATCTATCTACAACTTCCTTTTTCTTATTCTCCTCTATTTACTTTTTCAAGCAGATATTTTCTCTCTCTATTTCTTCTGTATGTTTAAGGTTTTCTACATACTTTTTCTTTAACAGTTTGTACTGTTTTAGAATAGCATGAGAATCTTCTAGTAGTTCTGAATATGCATTATGCAAGTCATCGTATTCAGAAGTTAGCTCCTCGTCACTTTCTTCCTCGACTACCAGGAAAATGTTTGCATGCTCTGATGTCTCGGAGCTTGTATCTGATTCTGACGAATCTAGATCCTCCCAAGTTGCCATCATGTTTTTCTTGCCTTCTCTACTCTTCTTTGGTTTCTTCTTTAGAGTATGACACTTGGACTTGTAATGTAGCACCCCCTTATCGTAGAGTACCCACCGGAACACCCGTAGGTCATTCCGGTACATATCCTACGATAAGAGAGAACTACAGACAAACAACTCTAAACTCCACATGGCATCACAATAATAAAACAGTAATATGAAATTTAAACTTTTTAAAACCAAACTGTGATCCATTTCATTTCATCAAACTCAGTAATTT
This sequence comes from Erythroxylum novogranatense, assembly GCA_029891385.1. NCBI lineage: Eukaryota > Viridiplantae > Streptophyta > Magnoliopsida > Malpighiales > Erythroxylaceae > Erythroxylum > Erythroxylum novogranatense. The sequence goes on from CM057225.1 coordinate 26,042,778, forward strand.
ATACAACTGTTAGTGTTCTTAGTCTGTACATCACTCTGAACACTATATACAACATGACAAAAATAGCAGTCCTAACTAGTTCATCTCAAAAGAAATCCCAGCTGACCGACCTTTGAGCCATAGCCTCTCTCGCCAATCTGATCTATGCGACTCTACAGTCTCTCTGAACTATCGATCCTCTCGATCCTAAAAAATAGGTTGCAATTTTGGGTGAGTTTGCGAACTCGATGAGGAACCATCATCGATGGTTCGCCCAATCCATGCATCACACAAACAAATTACGAAATAAGATATCCACGAAATCATACGATCACACAAACAAAAGGCATTTCGGTATTGATTATTCATCCAATATGTATGCAATGCACATGTGACACTTTTCTATTTTATTACAAGTGTTGTGACCGAGTGCTTACGATGAAATGGCGATGAACACGTCTAGGGAGTAGGATTATCTCCCTTCGAGCTCGAGGCTCGTTTCTAGTATTAGTGGCGACTCTGGTCACAACTATTCTTATCTGTTTATGCATCTGTGTATGAAATGCATATGCCCAATTTAACAGTCAATTAATAGTCAGTGAATCACAATCAATCACAGTAATAGCAAACAAGTAACAATTAACACATCAAGGCACTTCTATGTCAAATCTCCCAATTCATCGGACCATCTGTCTGGAATCCAGTCAGAAACAAACGCAACCACTAATTCCACCATTATTTCCCACATTAGACATATAATAATTGAACAAAAACCATCTCAGTCACTCACCTATTACTTCCGAGCTAATGCCGGGAAGTCTTTGCTACGTCGGTAGGTCGACACTCCAATTGTGCCTCTATAATAATTAAAGAAGATAACTATTACTAATTGTCCAATCAGAACGAGTTAATGATGCATACGTAACAATTAAAAGGTGTACAATGCATGTACATGATATTCCCGACCCTAAACCAAACTTTTCCATCATAAAAATCCGTCTAAAAATTAGAAATCTAACAACACAGAAATTACTCAATTCAGACCTCTATCGGTCCAAAAATAAATAAAACAGTGACTAAAGAACCATTACCCAGACCCACGTCAATTTTCCGTCCAAAAAGTCCCAAAAGAACACAAAAATCAAATAAAACAATTAATATATATGTATATATGTTGCCCCTATTTCCTTCTCTTTTTCCTATTTTCAAACCGAAATTCGAACACCTATAACTCTTTGCACACAATTCAGAAAATTACAAACCATATCTCGTTGGAAAGATCATAAAAACCTGTACAAGTTTCATGAAGGCCATAAAAATCAACTTCACCCCTAAAGGTGACAAAAATCCTATCAAAGCTACTGCCCAGTCAATGCCTCTCAAAACAGTGCAGGATTTTGCAAAATCCATAACTTTCCATTTCCTTAGTCAAAAATTACAAAATAAATGTGCACAGAAAAATCACAATGTTTTCTACAACCTTCATGAACAACCTGAAATCAAATTCACTTGTTAACTAGGTCAATCAATTCAACAAAGAATCTGCCCACTGAAATTCCCCAATCTGGACAGCAAATTTTAAAACAGCATAGCTCCTTGCACAAATGTCAAAAAAAATCACTACCTTATATCACTGGCAAGATAAGATCTCATACTTCAATTTTCATAAAGGACTCAGAATTCAATTCCATCATTAACAAGCTCAAAAATGTCATGTAAGTGATCCCTACGATCGAGAATCAATGACCTAATTCAGATTCAGTTTTTTGCAAATTCATTACTCCCAACTCTGATATCCAAAAATAACATGTTATATACCATTTTCAAGATAATTTCTTCCTCTACAAATTTTTATAAGATCACTTAAGTCAATTAAAATCACGGAAATCTCTAAATTTGCTTCCAAGCACAATGCTCACAAAACCTACCCTTATGGCTAGGTTCCAACATAATGCACATAAACAGCCAATATTCACAGGTCATAACTCACAATATACATATCGAAAAATTGCAAAATCAGTGGCAATGGAAATCTGACATGATAGGCTTCAACTTTCATGAAGAACAGTTTCACCAATTCCTTATAAATTAATCTAGAACAATCATCAAAACAATTAGGTCATCAATCAAGATCATCGCTCACACATTCCCATGTCTCTGATTTTCCAAGCCAGAATTCAACCTCATAGAGCTACAATTAGACAACACCTATTTCACACAAAATTTTAGCCAATCAACTAAAGTTTAATTTGGAACAAACCGTACCTCATTTTCATAACCAGACAATTAGTTATGATCAAAATAGTGTAATCGGTACAAAATCAATTTTCCAGCTTTAGTACTAACCTTAGATCCTATCACTTCCAATGCCAATAACACATCACAAAGCATCCAAATGGACAAGAAATCAGTCACTAGATCATTCATACATTCAATTAGACCAATAGTCACAATTTGGCAGAACTAAATTCTTCATTTCCATGCAAGAATAGTCATCAACAATCAATCCAAAATCAAACTAAAACCAAGTAAAAACACATCATTCATGCTAACTTCCTCAAGTCATACTCAAACATAACCTTATACCCAAACAATCCTACCCCTATCTTCATGAAATTAATGTATAAATAATCACAATAAATGCACCAAAATTCCCAATGAATGCATCTAACTACCACTTCATTCATTAAATAAACAACCAAAACTTAAAACAAAAACTTACCTAATCAAGTTTTGCCTCTTCAATACTACACCAACTTCTCCACTTTCTCTACTCTCTAATCCTCATACACGGTTGTCATCATGGTAAGGAGGTAGAAGGTTTAAGTTTGCAAGCATATAAGGAGGGCTCTTAAGTAGAAGGAGAGTAAAAATAAAGCCAAAATCAAAGGAGAAACCAAAGAAAAGAAGATGGAGATTTCGGTTGAAGGAGCAAAGCAAGTCAATTTTTCCTTCTTTCCATTCAAAGTTGTCGATTGTGTGGGATGGAAGTAAAACAAAACCATTAAATAGGTAAGACACTTGGCATTTTTAAGAAAAAGACAAAAAAAAAGATAAAAGACAAAAACTTTTTATTAAACCCTAATGAAATGAATCTTTGACCCATTCAATTCCAATGGCCTAAATTTCAATCCAAAAATAATATACTCAATATTGTAGTGTCATTGGACAGAAATTTTTGATACCGAAAATCAACCGGTTCGCTACTTGGCGATTTTTTCGGTCCAGAAATTTTCTCCGAAAAAGTCCAGAAAAATTCCTAACATTCCCTTAAAATATAAGACACACAAAGAATCACTTAAATGAATTTTTCAAACTCAAATACCACGTTATCCACAACAAAATTTCATTAGGCACAAATACCGGGAATGTCATGAATGCATGTACAGTTATTTCCATGTGCACAAATTTCACTGTTTACCAATACCAGTATGTATGAACAATCCTAATTAAGCCCAATCACTCTCATCCTTTGCCAAATTACTATTCTACCCTTCCCGTCGGGGGTGAGATATTACATGTAATGTCCAGGCTGATTACACTCGTAGCATATGATGGATGTCTTTTCTACTTTTCCATCATCTTTGTCGTTCTTCTTGAAGAACTGACTTCCTTTGGATTTCTTCTTCCACATCCCTTGGATTTTCCTGGAAATGAAAGATAGCTCGTCATCTTCATCACTTGAATCTTGTTCTGATTCGCTGGAGTCATCATGCTTTTATTCTTCAATATTTAATGCTTTTGATGATTTTCTCCTCCTTTGAGTCTTGTGATTCTTCTGTCTGGCCTTTAATGCTATTGACTTGTCCCATTTGGGCTTGTCTTCAGCATCGAGCTCAACTTCATGAATCTTCAGCGATCCAAGCAACTCGTCAAGCTTTAGCCCGCTCAAACCCTTAGCTTCCTGCACAGCAGTAACTTTTGGTCTCCACCTATTTGGAAGACTTCTTAAGATCTTACGTACGTGATCTTGGTTATCGTAAGTTCTTCCGAGAGCTTTCAATCCATTGATGATTGTTTGAAATCTTTCAAACATTTGATCAATAGATTCTTCATCTTTCATCTTGAAAAGCTCGTACTGGTGCACAAGAATGCTTATCTTGGATTCTTTTACTTGGTTTATACCTTCATGAGAGATGGACAACGTGTCCCACATCTCCTTCGCAGTATCGTATCCGTGGACTTTGTCATACTCACTTCTGTTTAGGGCACAACTCAAGAAAAACTTCGCCTTAGAGTTCAGTTGGAATCTCGCCTTTTGATCAGCCGTCCATCTAATCCATTGAATAAGATTTCCATCTTCATCTACTGGTGTATATGGTCTATTCTCTATCACGTCCCAAAGGTCAACATGAGTAGATTCTATAAACAGCCGCATCCTATCTTTCCAGTAGTGGTAGTCTTCTCCGTTGAATGATGAAGGTCTAGTGACTGAGGCACCTTCTGCAATGTACGTATGTGATTTTGCCATAATCTTTGATCCACACTTTCTTACAGTGATCCTTGGACATCAAGCTCTGATACCAATTGAAGTGAATCACACGTTATTACAATGCTTATTATACGATGTATAAATGCACAAGAAGGGGGGTTAAATTGTGTATTTCCCCTTTTTGAAAAATCTTAAAAAACGTTTTGTTAAAAGAAAAACTTGTTCTTTTCGCAGAAACTACTGTAAATCAAAATTAATCGTATTTTCGAAAACTTGTTAGAAAACTAAGTAAGAAAATGAAACTTTGAACGATAAGAGAGATAAGGATAGAGAGAAGTTGACATGATAATTTTTATACTGGTTCACCCCAAACCGTGAGCTACGTCCAGTCCTCAGATCTCTTTCTGACATTTCACAACATCTCAAATGTTACAAGTATTCTTTTACTCCGAGCCTCTTCAGGCTTCTTACAGTCAGTATTCTTTCACACTTAGCCTCTGCAAGCTATCTGTACTACTTTCTTACAGGAAGATTTTTGAGCTTTGTTACAGTAAGATAGCTCTACCTATTTGCACAGTAAACTCTCAAATAAGCTTTTTAATGTTCACGTATATGTATATCAGCTAACTTTGCAATCTTCGACTTTGATTCATATTTATAGCCTTCGTCTATAACTGCTTCTTGAATCTTGCTTCTTTAATCTTGAAAGAAAAAATTATTCAGTTGAGTTCTGTAACTAATTCGAACTGACTCTTGATTTGCCTTCGTCTGCTTTTCATCGTCTGCTTTTTCTACTTCGGATGCTTTTTATTCTTCGCCTACATTTTGGCTTAAATCTTTTTCGTTTCAGTATGCTTTTCTACTTAAACATTTCTCATTCTTAATCATTTTTCATTCTTCGCCTACATTTTCATTCTTCCGTCTTCTTTTTATTCTTCCATCTTCTTTTCGATTCTCCGTCTGCTTTTTAATTCTTCCGTCTGCTTTTTAATATCTTTCGTCTGCTTTTCCTTCTTCGTCTGTTTCTCACTTCTTCGTCTGTTTTTCATTCCTTTATTATTTGTACTTCATCAAAATCATTAAGGTAAAGTCATTTTGACTAACAATACCAATTTTTGAATGATTGAGTGCTTTAGCACGCCACTCTCACGGGGCACGAACTCGGATATCACCCATGATGTCAGGTTCAGGTCTTGTAGGAGTGGGGTGTTACACCTCTCATGTCTAGGCCATTCTGAGCCTGCTATGATTTTTAGCTAAAACGGTAAAGGCAGATGTCTCGTCTTGAGCCGAGGCTTCATCGTGACTCTCTTGGTCAAGTGGAGTGAGAAATTGAGCATGTCTATTCATGCTAATATTGAAAGAAAAAGATTGGTCAGTACCATCAGTGAGAATATGAATTTATTTTGTAAGAAGTTACTTTAAAAAGAAGTGGATTCCTACTTGTCTGCAATGACAAACAAAAGAACATCTTAGGCTGTAAATCTATAACCTAGGCTTTGATACCAGCTTTGTCACGACCCGAAATGGACGCATGACAGACACATGGGACCCAAGGTTTAAAATCCTAAATCATATATAAGTCTACCACTAGTGACAAAATAAATTCAAATCCCAAGAACGCAGCAAGTCTATACAATATAATAACAATAGTGCACGTCAGAAAGAAGTTTTACAACTCATAAAATCCTATCACTATGGATGCTACAATACAAGATAAATAAAAATAAAGAAAGAACATTCACAAATGTAGTTAGGTCGCAACGGACACGTCACGGGAGTCACTATTACAAAGTCGGTGGTAGTTGACCTAAAAAAAAGTTTGAGGGAAGTCAGACCTCGCTGCGTAAGCTCATATCGTCCTACGACGCCCAATTTTATACGCACAGTCATGTATGAATATCAAAATACATACACATCATGCTATACATCCAATCACATCAACAACATAAATAAATTATGGGGAAGAATATCTGTAGGACCCTAATCTCCAAGGATAAGCCCTCACAACTCTAAAACTCAAATGGCTGCGGGGAGCTATGCATCACCAACTCCCCAGCCATGCTCTTATATTCATATATTCGTAAGGCTCTCTTAATCTAAAAGGTTTGCAGGAAGCCAAGCATCAACCAGGATCAACCCATAAAATATCTCAATATCATAAACAAAACAACTCTCATAGTCATAAACAATGCACATCTGGTTGTGATGCATACCCATCAAGTGGCACATCTTACAGATGTTTTCTTGCCTACAATCAAACATAGCAATACATATCAAATTATTAAACATGCAATTTATCAAGTAAACATTCATTTATGCAATACCCTGTTATGGATGATCAAACACAATAATCAAAGAACAATGCAAAAAATAAAACGAACACACAGATTTACATGGTTCACCAAAATATGGCTATGTCCACGGGTGGCTAGGGTTTTTTGTTCACTGTGAATTGTTTTCTAATGATGCGATACACTAGGAGAATAGAATATAAAAGAATAACACTAGGGTTTTTTTTAGTTGGATCCGCGAATGTGGGCCTAATGTAAAGTCCAGTATATTTTATTAGGCTCCATATCTTAACAATTCTCCCACCTGGAGACTGATCCAGCCAACCCAACCATCTTCATTATCCATGTCAATGTACCCAACAAACTCACCTAGCTGCAACATCTCCCACTCTATGGTAGAAGTCCAACTGAGTGTGTTACCAATCGAATCTTCGATTTCTTTTCTGCGAATGCTCTCGCTCAAGACAACATCTTGGACTTCATCAAACTTGAGCTTCTCAGATCCACGTGAACTGCTAATTACAGAAACAATAGTATCCCACGACTCAGTTAGAGAAGACATAAAAATCAGGGCTCTAATCTCATCATCAAAATTAATATCAACAGAGCTTAATTGACTGATAATCATATTCTATTTGTTAATATGATCTGCAATAACTCCACTTTCAGACATCTCCATATTGAACAAATGATGCATCTGATATACCTTATTGATAGCCGATGATTTTTCATACATATTAGACATCTCCTTTAGTACTCCTACAGTCGTTGTCTCCTTAATGATGTTAAAGGCAACATTTCTCGCCAACGACAAACGAATCGACCCTAGCGTTTGTCGATCTTTCAAATCCCAAACCTCCTGTCTCATGGTTTCTAGCTTCATCCTTAACAAGGGTTCATAGAAGTTTCTCTGATATATATAATCTTCCATCTGCATCTTCCAGAAACCAAAATCATTTTCATCAAATTTCTCAATTTGAAACTTCGCGCTTTCCATCTTTTCAGATTGTTGTTGTTGGACCCCGAACTTTTCTTGGAATTTATAAATATGAAATGAGAAATTTTGACGATTATTCATGTGTAAAGAAAAGAATAATTCTTGCATTTGAAATGAAGTAGAAAAGATAGTTATGTGCAAGATGGGTTATATGTGAAATATTGGAAGTTATAAGTTGAAACATGATCATTGAGTATGCTTCGGTGTTTCAGCCATAACGTTTTCTCTAGTTATCCCAATCAGATGATTCTTAATTTGGATTAAACTAGAGAGATAAGAATATAATTTGTCTGATGAAATTGAGTTCTAATTCAGTCTCTAAGAAAGTCAATTTTTGGGTGGAATTTGAACATAGCATATTATTTCAGCATTAGAACATTTTGGAAATGTTTGGGTATAACTTTCAGATTACGGAACCAAATTGAAAGATTTTCATGTCATTAGAAAATTGAGACAATGAGGAATATTTCTATATAAGGAAGTGCAAGCAAATTCCTTCAATTGCATGATTAGAAAAGGTGTTGATTTTTAAGGAGTTAACCATGATTTAAATGAATTTTGAGATCTTAATAGAGTATTTTGTGGAATTAATTAGCATGTTAATAGGAGTTTATTAGCATGTTAATGTGAGTAAGACCTTATGACATGGATTTAAATTGAATTAAGGTGGTAACTTATGCATGAGGGCAAAATTGGAAGATCACTTAAGCATTTAAGTTCCTAGGCTTTTAAGTAAGGGCAATATGGACCTTTTAACATCATTAGTGGTATAAAAGGAAAGAGAAAAGAGTGGTCTTCTCATTTTAAGAGAGGGAAACGAAAATTTAGAGAGAAGAGGGAGAGAGAGTTGTGGAGAGAAGAAAAGAAGAAGAAAAGAAGAAGAGAGAAGGAAGAAGAAAGAAGAAGAAAAAGGAAGCAAATCATCTTGCCAAGGTAAGTTTACCTTCTTCTTCTTGCTTCATTAGAGAAATGAGTTATATTGAGGATGAAGGGATTAGAAAGAGAATAGGTGTTGTGTTTGAAGAATATGATTTAAGGAACCCATTTGATTTTTAGGGTTTCTAAGTTGGGTTTTGGGTTTCCTAACCTATATGGACTATGGGTACGTTGAATTTGAGTTTGATTAGGGTTAATTTCATTTGTTTTGATTTTAAAGTTTTAGGGATTTTGTGAAAATTGGGGGATTTCCATTTGAATCAAAATTGAATGAGAATTTTGGTTTGTTTTAGGAAATCAAGAGAAACCCTATCCAAAACCAAGAGGAAAGGAACAATTGAGGTTGGATGTCCAAGAAAAATGAGGTGGGTTTCATGTTTATAGTTAAATAATAAGCCATTAAAGTTTTTCCCAAATTAAAAGAATAAAATGATTTCAAGTATTTCATAATTGTGCATATATTGTTTTCAAATGATTTAAAGAATTTGCTTATATGTGTGCATATGTTCCATGAATTGGATTTGAATTGTTGTGAATATGCAAAAATGCATTGTGATACATGATTATGTTATGCCATTGAAATTGTGTCATGGCATTTTGATTTGAATGGAAAGAATAAAAAGAACATGAAAAGTGTGAAAGCATTTCATTTCGATAAAATGATTTTGAGCACTGCTTATGTGCTTTGGTTGGGCGAGAGAGGAACCGTTTCGTTAGTCATGTGCACATCGACGTTAAGCCTTCTCCCGGCTGCCCGCTTGTGGCCCACAAGATCTGAAAAGTGGACTCGTTTCTTTCATAGAGTAAACTTCGGTTTCTCTATTTTATTCACGAAACTCTCGTGCCAAATTGTGTGTGCATTAGCATTTTGATGTGTTATGTTATGATGTGAATTATGTGTTATGCTTGAATGAGAAACGACATCATTTGTGTTTAATGGGATGATATATTGAATTATGAGATGTGTATAGAAATTGTGAATTGTCAAGTTGGTGCATAATTGTTTTGCACTATTGTGAATTGGTTGAAAACTATTTTTTTTCTTGAATTCAATAAGAGTTTTTATACGATAAATGAATAATTTCAATGGTTTTTCTTATTATGGATTATAAACCTGTTACCCAAGGGCATTTTAAGCTCACCCCCTCTCCGTCCCATCTCCAGGTATTGAGCAAGGGATCAAATGAAAGTGAATCAGGGCATAAATTCGAATATGCATGTGTTGTTGTGTTTTGGAATTATTGATGTAAAATAAGGCTTCAAGTGGATTTTGAGAAATTTTGGATTTTGCATGTTTTGTATATTGGATTTTGATATTGATGATGTATTATGGAATGAGTTGCCATTGAAGTTGGTAAACTCTTATTTTATGATGTAAAAGAAATATGGATATGTGTATGGACTTTGAAATGTGAAATTGTGTATGGATGATGAGTTGACGAACATTGAATATGAGCTATTGATATATATATATAAGTGAGATAATAGGGAAAGGAAAGATAGGAATGTCATGAAGCACGAGATGTTGTTGAATAGGAAGGGTCGTATGGATTAAGGTTGAGAGTTGAAGAATTCCAATTGGTAGTTGAATGGTTATGTTCATAAAAATCCCAGTTTGTATAAGGCAAAATTGTAAGTTTTCCATGAGGATAAAATATGTATATGCTAACTTCCAAGGAAACAACTGTATTGATTTAGATTGAATTGGACCAAGTTGTCTTCATAGAAGTTGTAGTTCGACTTTATAGCTTTCCAACGCTATAAAGTATGCAATTTTTCAATATCATATTTGAGAGTTACAATCATTCCAAGTTAGGGTGTTGTAGTGGACGAAATTCCCGAACCATTAGCGTATATGAAGTGAATCTCGGAGTCGAAAGAGTGGATTTTGGCAAGATTATGAGTATAGGAGAAGTTAAGATGGATTTAGGACTCTTTGGAGGGTTCTTGGAGGGTGAAAATTTGTTATACCCGAAGGTTACACGGCCTGCCTGTGTGAATTTACACGCACCGTGTGTTTCTGGGCGTATGAACACTATTTCACCCGAAGGTTACACGGTCTGACCGTGTGATTTTACATGTTCCGTGTATTTTGACTCTAATAACGACCTACTTTCAAATTTTGTTCTTCGTGAAAGTTGTATCCCTAGATGTCTAATTTCTAATGGTCTAAGAACGAAGTCAATAAGATACCCATAGTGATAGTTATGGAGTTTGCGCCAAATTATGTTCAGTAGGAATCAGGATATGAACATGTTGGAATCGTTTGGCCATAACTTTTGAGTTCGACCTCCGATTGAGGTGATTCTTAAGGCGATTGATTCCTAAGACATGTATCCATCTCGCCATAAAAATTTAGATCTTTTGAAGTTGATTTGCCAAATTTTGGAGGAAAGGAATTGAGAGGTCGGTTGGGAGACCATGATTGAGGTATGAACACACTTTGGATTTTCAAGCATATCTTCATCTATAGAACTCCGATTGAGTTAGTTCTTTCTCCAAAATGAACTAGAGACATCAAGCTACAATTGTTTTGAAGAAAATAAATTGTGGTTATTGACATTTTGTTGGGTGGGCTCGCCCTTGTGGGTTGAGATGTTATGAGAATGATGATGAACCGATAATGGCTAAAAAGATTCCATAGAATAACCCTACAGGTTATTATGCTCACGTTTTATGAATGGTTTCCGGATGTTGGTTTCCAAAAATGGATCCAACATGTGTGGTATCAGAGCAAGAGGAAAAAAAATCGATGATGGTTAAGGAGACTTCATTGGAGTACGTTCACGTCATACGGTTTTGACTCCACCAGTCAAAGTGCTCCTATAGACGCCCAGATCATCCAACAAGGCCCTTCGGTAAGTCAGGAAATGTGTGAGCAATTGCTAAGTCCTGTCACTGATTTAGAAATCCGCAGTGCTCTTCATAATATATGGAATGATAAAGCCCCTAGGGCTGATGGATTCACTTCAGCATTTTTTAAAAATCAGTGGGAGACAGTTGGTGGGGAGACACTAACAGTTGTACATGAATTTTTCAGAACAGGTCTGCTGCTCAAACAGGTAAATCACACTATTTTAACCCTTATCCCTAAAACCAAACAGCCTCCCAAAGTCTTAGATTTCAGGCCTATCGCATGTCCTAATGTGACTTACAAAATCATCTCTAAGATTTTAACGGAGCGTATGCTGAAAGTAGTGGATGCCATTATTGACCCAGCCCAATCTGCCTTCATACCAGGCCGGGCTATGCAAGACAACATTGTTCTGGCGCAAGAGTTAGCACGGGGGTACAGCCGCAAACGTATCTCACCTAGATGTATGTTCAAAATTGATCTCACCAAGGCTTATGATATGGTTTCTTGGGAATTTTTATCTGCTATGTTAACAGGTCTTGGGTTTCCGAATGGCTTTGTGGAATGGATTTTTGCTTGTGTTACCACAGCCTCCTACTCTATTTCCGTCAATGGAAACTTATATGGCATGTTCAAGGGTAGGCGTGGCTTGCGACAAGGAGACCCCATGTCGCCTATCTTGTTTTTATTCTACTTGGAATATCTGTCTCGCACTCTTCGTCACACATGTATGGACTCTGAATTTAATTTCCACCCAAAATGCCAACCCCTTGGTATCACCCATCTGGCCTTTGCAGATGATCTCATGCTTTTTTCCCAGGGTGACATTCCTTCCATTAAGATTTTGCTAAATGGCTTGAATGCTCTAAATCGTGTGGCTGGTCTACAAGTGAATCCTTTGAAATCTAACATCTTCCTGGGGGGGTGTATGGGGTTCTGACCGTGATGCTATTCTCCACTTGACAGATTTTTGTCTAGGTGATTTCCCAGTTAAATACTTGGGCATCCCCCTCGCCCCTATGAAAGTGTCTATAGCTCAATACTCAACTCTACTAGATGCGATGGACTCATACTTTTCTTCCTGGAATGGCAAAACCCTTTCCTTTGCCGGTCGGCTGGAACTGATCGAGACTTTCTGCAAGTGCACAGAATCGTCCTAATACCCGCACAGTGAGTATTCTAAAGTCGTCTCCCTCAAGGACCAATTCATTTACACGTCAATTTTACCTAACTAATTGCATTATATCAATAGAAAAGTGTAAAAATGATTGGAAGTAGATTGATCAATTGAATTGCAAGAATCGAACAAACAATCGTAAAATTGGTTTAATTAATGATTAAAACTAGGAGAGGATTCACTCGATTGAAAGGATAAGTTGCACTGACATGGAATGGGTTGAATGTTTGGCTAAGAAAGCAGTGGCACTAATAAACCTATAACCTTTCTCAAGGTATAAAGGAGCATTTAGTTAGAAATACCCATTTCTTAATGTAATAGTCTTCAACAAAATCTACTCAAAGACAAGCCACTTCAAGCTCTCACCCTAGCCCAGGTTATCTCTAACTCTAAACTCAAGGTGTTCATCTTCCTAGAGCATGAAACATGTGTAGGAAAATCCCGGGAGGTACATCACATGTACCGGCAGCGGAAAACAAAAATTTTTATTCCCAGGACTTTCCCGAATCCTAGGATCCAGGTATCCGTATGAAGACATCAACCTAAATAGCCAAAAGAGACTATCTCTAAAGGTGATCCACGCAGAGATCAGAAAATCTAACCGAGTCAAACCCCTTTGACCCGGGAATAGCTAGAACAAATTAAAGGTTGTTAGACCTTACCTTTGTCCTTGGAGAGCATAGATCAACGTTGAAACCTTGCTTGGAGGAAGAGAGAAATCGATTGTTGCCTTAGGAAGAAGAAGAAAGATGAACTTTTCAAAGCTTTTAACCTTAACTCTTAAGGAAACTTCCACTTCTTCAAACCCAAGCAAAAACCGTCGTCCACCCTCCTTAAGCAAGCCATCTTATAGTTATTTAATCACTTAAAATAACTTACCATAAGATGTCAACATGTGGAAGCTTAATGGCCATTAATTAATTAATGGAATAAAGAAATCAAGCTTTGACTTTTCAAAGCTTATCCTTCTTCCCTCTTCCAACGTGCACACATATATATATATAATTGCTAAAGAGGTCCAGTCAAACTGGGGTCGGTCCTACCGCCTCTCGGGCCCGATCTTTGAAACACTCCTAAACCTTTCTTAGCAATATTGATGTCGCGATCTCATCGGGACATATCCCAATCTATTGGGATCCATTTAATCTAATGCTCTCCATAATTGGAACTCGTCTAATACTATTTTACATTTCTCGAAACACTCTTATCGTGTGACCCTTTAGGCTCCGGTTATGTTGGCCACTTAGATTAACAATTAATCTGAGCAAGTCATGAGCGGTATCTAGCAACACATCATGACCCCAATTTACGGAAAGTAATCGGTTTGATGTATTCATCACGAACGGATCACGAACCCTTCTATAAACAATTACCGTGCAATTCGTCCTTTCACCATCCTATACCCCACTTGGTTATGAGTATGGTCAAAGTGTCAACTCTCACTAGGCCGAGTCTAGCACAAGTGATATCGGTTCTCGTCACCCGACTCATTACTTTATATGTCAATGAAGACACTCTTCATGACATACATCTTGCCACCTTAGTAATGATCCCGACAAGAGGCCATAGGTATCTCTTACGCTAATCCGTAAGTGGTGAATCCTTTATTAGCTACTCAATTATCTTGAATACCTCAAGCTGTACCCAAGCACCACCCTATGAGTTACCTCGGAAGGCAACAAGGAATGGAGTCAAAGCACGGATCGGATATCAAGATATCCTTGAGTACCTCAAGTCTAAGGATACTTGCACCATTGCTATGATGAGATTATCACCGACACTTAGATAAGATATCCATGTGATGATCTCATGGCGGTCATCCAATGAACTCACTACCGCTAGTAAGCATCCACATGTCAATTCTAAATATCTCATATTTACGCTTTACGAGATCCACTGCTTGATCCAATCAAGGAATATGACATGTGCTAGTCTATCCGGATTAATGATGTCGAGTCTCATTAATCCTATAACTAGGGAGAATTTAGATACTGACATAATTGCACATGATAGGAATCTCAGGAGTATGAACACATCATAATTTCCTTCATGCTATGTCATATATCATAGACTTCATTAATTCGATTAAAGATCCAATCAATTCATAAACAATGTTTATGAATATCAAATTAATGAATAATGCCTTTTCTTTATTTATTCATAAAGTGCACTCGACTTTGAATAAAAGCGCTAAAGGGATTGCCTTTAGGGCACAAATAAACAAGATCGATTTTGAACAAGTCGACTTATCGAATGAACAAGTCGACTTATCGGTCACCGAACATGTAAAGTCGACTTACACATGGTACAATCGAGTTATCACTTACAAATCTTCCACTTGACCTAAAGCCAATCGCCTTAGTATCTAATACCAAAAGCGAGTCCATGAGAATCACAATTCTCTGTGACAATGGCTTTGTCAGCGAACAACAACACTTTGCTCTGTGGGAATTCTCTCTATCAGGATATCATCTCGAGTAATGATCTCCCGAATCGGCGAAGTACGAGTTCGGATCGTCGATAAGACCTTGGTTCCTTTGCCTGTGCACTAGCCCCATTGTATCACTATACAATCCTATGGGCCCATCACAGCTAGGGACCAGATCAAGTTCAGTAATGAACTTCTTGATCCAAACCGCTTCCTTGAGCATTTCATGCGGCAATGTACTCTGCCTCGGTTGATGAATCAGTAGTCCTCTCTTGTTTGGAACCTTTCAAATTGACCGCCACGCTATTCAGTGTGAATGTATATAACCTGATTGTGATTCAGAATCATCCTTATCAGATTAAATACTAGCATCTGAATGCCCGCTCACTTGGAGATTTCCATCTCCATAGATCAAGAAAACATCCTTAGTGCTTCGCAAGTCCTTGAGGATATTCTTGACTGCCACCAAGTGACCCTCACCAGGATCCGATTGGTATCTGCTCGTAACACTTAGAGCATACGATACATCGGGCCTCGTACATAGCATTGTTCCATGCTAAACCTCTTTAGCATCTCATCTATGTACGATGATTGTGAAAGACCAAGCAACCTTTTGATTTATCTTCATAAATCTATATCCCTAGGATATAAGTTGCTTCAAAAAGGTCTTTCATCGCAAATTGATTGGACAACCAAATTTTAACTGATTGCAGCATAGAGACATCGTTTCCTAGTAACAGTATGTCATCTACATACAACACAAGGAATACGATTGCAGTCCCATTAACCTTATTATACACACAATGATCATTCGAATTTTGTGAGAAATCAAACTCTTTGAGTACCTCATCAAAACGGATATTCGAACTCCTGGATGCTTGCTTCTATCCAAACATGGATTTCTGAAGCTTGCATACCTTTTCGCCATCGATGGAAGTGAAGCCCTCAGGTTGTGCCATACACATCCTCGGGTAGATTTCCTCTCAGGAAAGCTGTCTTCACATCCATTTGCCATATCTCATAATCATAATGAGTGGCAATGGCTAGGAGTATCCTAATGGATTTAAGCATTGCTACGGGGCTGAAGGTTTTGTCATAGTCAACTCTTTGTCTTTGGAAATCCTTTAACCGAAGCATTGTTTTATAGGTAATCAAATTACCATCCATGTTGGTTTTCTTAAAAACTCCTTTGCACCTCGTGGGTTTTATCCCTTCAGTGTAACAACCAAAGTCCATACTTGGTTTTCATACATGGAATCCATTTGATTTCATGGCACAAAGCCATGTTCCAGACTCTGAATTTTTCAGAACCTGTTCATAGGTAGTAAGCGCATCATCTCATATGAGCAATCGCCATTCTGCTCACTTACAAGAAATTCATATCTCTCGGGACAAAGGTCGTATCCTACTTAACCTCTGAAATTAGTGTGTAGTAGAAGGTTGAACTGTTACCTCATCTATATGAGTTACGATTTGATTGACGATTGATCTATGTTTGTTTGAGCATCTTGAACTTCTCCAAGTTCAACTTTGCTCCCACTGTCCTCTTGTAAAAGAAACTCTTTCTTTAAGAAAACAGCATGCTTGGAAATAAACAACTTTTGTTCCTAAGCAAGGTAGAATTGATATTCCACGAACAAACATTTGTCAGACTTTGCATCAAGCTAATCTGACTGTGTCCGCTTCACATAAGCAGGACAATCCCAAACTTTCAGATGAGAAAGATAAGGCTTTCAGTTAGTCCATATCTCATATGGAGTAACATCAACTGTCTTTAATGGAACTCTGTTTAGCAAGTAAACAGCTGTCTTGAGCGCATATTCCCAAAACTGTGCAAAACCTATCATCAATCGCACCATGTCTAACAAGGTTCGATTTCTCCTTTCAGCCACACCATTGTCTTTGCGGCGTGTAAGGTGGAGTATCTTGAGATAAAATCCCATTATCTCTGAGATAATCCAAAACTGTTGGTGTAAGCATTTTCCACCACGATCAGATCGTAATGTATTCATACTTTTACCAAGTTAGTTTTCTACTTCATTTCTGAATTATTTGAACGTTTCAAACGCTTCAGATTTATATCTCTACAGATACAGGTACCTATATCGTGAATAATCACCGATAAAAGTAATGAAGTAAAAACAACCACTTATGGCATGGATGGACATCGGACCACATACATCCGAATGTATTAGGTCTAATATTCCATTCACGCGTTTACCCTTCCCTTTAAAGGATTACTTAGTCATCTTGCCTAATAAACAAGATTCGCATGTGTCATATGATTCATAATCAAATGACCCTAAACATCCACTCTTATGGAACTTAGCGATGCGTGTCTCATTTATATGGCCAAGCCGACAATGCCATAAGTAATTTGATTTTAAATTATCTCGATTATGTCTTTCCGCGTCATTGACATTCATAATTGGATATGACATATCTCATATGTCAATTCCATTGCATAATGTACAAGTACCATAGAGCATTCCATTGCAACTAATATAACAACCATTGCTACTAAAAGTCCAATGGAAACCAAATTTAATTAAACATAAAACATACAATATGTTCTTTGTTTAAAACAGTACAAAATGTCAATCATCCAATTTGAATATAAGCCCACTAGGAGTAACAAGACATAAGTGTCTCACGGCTAATGTAGCAACTCTTGCCGCATTACCTACACAAAGGTCTAGTTTTCCTTTTATGAGCTTTCATCGTCCCCGAGGCCCTACATATCATTTCATATGTATGAGCCACATCCGTATCAAATACCGATATGTTTGGATCAGAATAGTATTAACCTCAATGACAAACATATTTGAAGAAGTAGAGGCATCGATGCCTTCTTCGCTTCAGAACTCGAGATAGATTTTACGGCCACCTCAGGTGGCTAGACTTGCCTGATGAAAGCAAAAATCTTTTGGGAGAATCTTTGGTTTTCCTTGATGGCGCTTCCTTTGGTTTCTTGGCCTTTTCTTCTTTGAAGTAGAAGAAGCGTCCACCATTAGCACTTGCTTGCTATCCTTCTTGATAGCTCGCTTTCGGTTTCTTGAAAGATTGATCACCAGAATTGTTGTGGATATTTGGTTTATCGATAGTTTATCACAAACCGTGAATAACCATCGACAATCCAACCAAATTAAGTCTCTACTTAACTCATAATCCATTACAAATCCTAAGACGGCCAATCTCTCAATATAGCCATTCATCTTCAGGGCATACTGGACAGCAGATATCCCTGGAGCCATCTTTGTGGTGAAGAGAAGCCTTGAGGTCTCGAACCTTTCGGACCGAGCTTACTCATCAAACAGCTCCCTAAGATGAAATACTATAGAGTGAGCATCCATGGACTCGTCTTTCTGCTGCACTCTGGTGACATGAGGCAAGCATAAAGCAAGTATCCATATCATCATCCTTTAGATGCTTACAATATGCTTTCGATCCTTATCGAAGCATTGACAAGAGTGCAACTGGAAGTGGAACATCTAGGGCGTATCCCGTTCCTCGGATCTAAGAACAATTCTCGATTCCTCACCAATCAAGAAAATTCGGTCCGAATAGAGGCGATAATTCACCTCGAAAGACTTCTTCAATCAACCTAGCGATAGAGAGAAGGAATGATAGAATAGAAATGCTGCATGATCATAAGGACTTGCATGACATGCATATGGCTCCCACTAGTTTCCTAGAATCCATAACCCTCTTACTGAATCCAGAGAAACAAAGTGACATAATGTCCTAGTGGGTCGATATCCGACATTGCTAAGAGTGACCTTGGGTTTACCCAACAAGCCACAACTTAGGTCAATCGGTAGGTATCGGTCATACCAATTGTATCATCGATAACCGACATTAAGAATGACCTTGAGTTTGCTCAACAAGCCACCTTATGTCTCGGGAGGTATCAGATATACCAATTACATCTTAGACACAACTATCGATCAGTGCTATCAACTTGTTGATGTATGCACTTACATTGGGTATCAACTCTTTGATGCGCGTACATCTAATGTATGCTACCCAATTTAACTTCATCCACGTTGACCTTGAGTTTACTCAACAAACTAACGCTTCGGTGAAAACCAACCCATTAATCCGAAAATCTTATTTTCATGGTTCAACATATCCGTATAGAGTGAGCTTGGGTTTACCCAACAACCCAACCTATAAGAACTACGGTTCTTACCATATTAATGGAAGGCGTTAGTTTTCATATACCGAGGAGGATTTCGGGTCTCATCTACTTCTTCTCCAAGCCGTAGGATTATAGTTACCATGACTATATGATATGATTTAGGGCATTTCATCAATCACATTGAGTCTATACCTAAAATCATCCATCATCCCACCTATGCACAAGTCCACTTTCATCAAATGCAAGTCGACTTATGCTTCTGCCATACAAAGTCGACTTGTGTGACACAAGTCGACTTATGTCATCGCCCATGAACAAGTCGACTTACAAGGTACTACAAGTCGACTTATAATGAGATCTTGAACAAGTCGACTTATTCTTCAAACAAGTCGACTTATCCAGAAAACAAGTCGACTTATCCAGAAAACAAGTCGACTTATTAAGCGAACAAGTCGACTTATATCCCATATAAGTCGACTTATCCAGGGAATTTTGCTAAAATCTCTAATCGGCTAATTCCTCAATCAGTACAATTCCAATTCTCAACACCAACATACCTAGGGTAATATCTGTGAATTGATGCCTCAATGAACACTTCATTGATTCATGAATGCCTTAAATAGTCAAACTATATGAAAAGCTTGAAATGAGTCAAAACTCATTAATTTCCAAATAATTTAGGAACACCCTAATTATCATCCTAAGCATCTCTAGCTAGCACATACATTATCAAATTTACTTCAGCAAATGCCATAAAAAATATGACGGTCAAAACAAACAAGAAAATGCAAGATACTACCGAGACGCTAATGTGATCAATTCGGCATTCAAAAATTCTTGGAAATGCAACTTCAAGCAATTCAGTTTGGCAATCATAATACATAAATATAACACATTTTTAATCACATTAAAAATGGTTCAAGGCATTGGAACTGAAAAAGCACACTCAATCAAGCCAAGCAAAACAGTCCCAACAATTTTCACAAAACTGTCCAGTTCTGTACATTGCTCGAAATGATCAATGAAACAATTTCAATAAATCATGAGAAAATTATATAGGTTACTAAATGTTCAGAAAATGCTACATGCATTTTTTCAGGATTTTAGGCCATCAAAAACTCAGTTAACCTAAATAACAAAACCGATTCAAAATCTGTGTTCATCAGCACAGCAATTCCCAACAGCATAGAATAAATTCGTGAATAAATATCCAATCACCTTGAAATCCAATTTCCATGCTCAAAGACATTCACCAGCATCTTAGAGACATGTAGGGAAGGAAAATCCGAAAAACCATTTTTCTAGAATTTATTCTCGATTTTATACTCATGCCTGTTCCAGAATCGTTTCACAAAACAGCATCTGTAACCTTAGGGAATTAATTAGCAAAACTATATCAAATCAAATCGATAAATTCTCAAATTTCATAGACATATTCTCTAACATGTTATGAACAATTATGGGCAGAAAAATTTCGAAAAGCATATCACAATATAAATTCGAAATCTGAACAGATACCATGCATCAACAGCAAATTCCATTAGGGTTTCTGATCTCGCTTAGGTTTTAGCTTCATACGGGATACCAGACGCTCTGATACCACTGTAGGAAAATCCCGGGAGGTACATCACATGTACCGGCAGCGGAAAACAAAAAATTTTATTCCCAGGACTTTCCCGAATCCCAGGATCCAGGTATCCGTATGAAGACATCAACCTAAATAGCCAAAAGAGACTATCTCTAAAGTTGATCCACGCAGAGATCAGAAAATCTAACCGAGTCAAACCCCTTTGACCCGGGAATAGCTAGAACAAATTAAAGGTTGCTAGACCTTACCTTTGTCCTTGGAGAGCATAGATCAACGTTGAAACCTTGCTTGGAGGAAGAGAGAAATCGATTGTTGCCTTAGGAAGAAGAAGAAAGATGAACTTTTCAAAGCTTTTAACCTTAACTCTTAAGGAAACTTCCACTTCTTCAAACCCAAGCAAAAACCGTCGTCCACCCTCCTTAAGCAAGCCATCTTATAGTTATTTAATCACTTAAAATAACTTACCATAAGATGTCAACATGTGGAAGCTTAATGGCCATTAATTAATTAATGGAATAAAGAAATCAAGCTTTGACTTTTCAAAGCTTATCCTTCTTCCCTCTTCCAACGTGCACATATATATATATAATTGCTAAAGAGGTCCAAGCTGGGAATTGGTCCTACCCTACCTACATCGGCCCCGATCTTTGAAACAGCTCAGGAAACCTTTCTTAGCAATATTGATGTCGCGATCTCATCGGGACATATCCCAATCCATTGGGATCCATTTAATCTAATGCTCTCCATAATTGGAACTCTATCCAATACTATTTTACTGATTTCTGAAACACTCTTATCGTGTGACCCTTTAGGCTCCGGTTATGTTGGCCACTTAGATTAACAATTAATCTGAGCAAGTCATGAGCGGTATCTAGCAACACATCATGACCCCAATTGACGGAAAGTAATCGGTTTGATGTATTCATCACGAACGGATCACGAACCCTTCCATGTACAATTACCGTGCAATTCGTCCTTTCACCATCCTATACCCCACTTGGTTATGAGTATGGTCAAAGTGTCAACTCTCACTAGACCGAGTCTAGCCCAGTGATATCGGTTCTCGTCACGGGACTCATTACTTTATATGTCAATGAAGACACTCTTCATGACATACATCTTTAACCGACCTTAGTAATGATCCCGACAAGAGGTCATGGGTATCTCTTACGCTAATCCGAAGTGGTGAATCCTTTATTGGCTACTCAATTATCTTCGAATACCTCAAGCTGTACCCAAGCACCACCTATGAGTTACCTCTGGAAGGCAACAAGGAATGGAGTCAAAGCACAGGATCAGTATCCAAGATATCCTTGAGTACCTCAAGTCTAAGGATACTTGCACCATTGCTATGATGAGATTATCAACGACACTTAGATAAGATATCCATGTGATGATCTCATGGCAGTCATCAATGAACTCACTACATGCTAGTAAGCATCCACATGTCAATTCTAAATATCTCATATTTACGGTTTACGAGATCCTTTGCTTGATCCAATCAAGGAATATGACATGTGCTAGTCTATCTGGATTAATGATGTCGGTCTCATTAATCCTATGACTAGGAGAATTTGAATCTTGACATAATTGCACATGATAGGAATCTCGGGAGTATGAACACATCATAATTTCCTTCATGCTATGTCATATATCATGGACTTCATTAATTGATTAAAGATCCAATGAATTCATAAACAATGTTTATGAATATCAAATTAATGAATAATGCCTTTTCTTTATTTATTCATAAAGTGCACTTTCGACTTTGAATAAAGCGCTAAAGGGATTGCCTTTAGGGCACAAATAAACAATCTGGATTTTGAACAAGTCGACTTATCGAATGAACAAATCGACTTATCGATCGAACATGTAAAAGTCGACTTACACATGGTACAAGTCGACTTATCACTTACAACATGAGTTACTCTTCAGTATACCCAATGATTCCTAAAAAATTTATCTATGGAGATCAAGCATAGAAACATAATGAAGTGCAAGAAGATAAACAAAGCCCAGTAATTCTCATTAACATTCAATCATCCACATTGTATCAACCTTCCTTCAAAGAGTTACATCCTCACCCTAAGTGAGGTTAGCTCTAAACATGGCAACAAACATTATACACAATGAGAAGCTCAACATTAGAAGAGAGAGAAAGTAGCAGAGAAAATTCAAAGAATGAAGTCTCAATCCTCTTGGAAAAGTCCCCAATTCCTCCTTTCTTCCTCTCTTTTCGCTTCTTCTCACCGCTTCCTCCTCCCTTTAGGTCAACAACCCTTTCTATTTATATCTCCCCCCTTCAGAAGAATTAATTTCTCCAAGTAAAAGTCTGTTGTCACCGCGTGTCCGTTAAACGGACATGTGTGTCCGTTTAACGGACACTCTCGGGTCTGGGAGTGTCTTTTAGCCATACGTGTCCGTTAAACGGACACACATGTCCGTTTAACGGACATGGCCTTGTCTTTGGCTCTTCATGCGTTTGACCTTCCAAATGCTATAATTTCTTCTCGGAGTCTTCTCGAAAGTTGCAAAAATCGGGATTCTCCTTACTCTCGTCCTCAATTGGCTTGGGTCCAGTATCTCCAAGGTGAGTTATGCCCTTAATTTCCAAAATCGAGCATTTGTACCTACAAGGTAATAAACTTGAAATGTGAGCCAATTTGCTGAATAAACTTCAATTCCAATCAAATAAAATAAGTCAAATTGAATCTAAATCATTCCCACGCATCTACAGAATTTGACTTATCAAATTCCCCACACTGAGTCATTGCTTGTCCCCGAAGCAACCAACAAAACTTCTAATGCACCTAACCAAATTATCGATTCCACTATCGAGGTGTACGGTGACATTTGCCTATGTCACAAGCTTGTAAACCACTATGTGTCCACAATGGAGGAGTTATAGTCTCACGGGGTTTACTTAAAGCGAATGGTACCCTGAAACATTTCCTTGCCATCGGTTTACACTAGTCATCACCATAGTTCATTCCGAGAAGTCAAGCGCATGAAAGGTGAAAATTGGATTTGGAATTAAGACGACATAATACATCATAAATTCGATCGCATTCAGCAACAATGAAATTCCATAATGCTTCAATCTATCAAAATCATGTGCTTAGAATGAAGTCTCTCATGCAATGCTCATACTCACACCAAATAGTGTTTAGGATCACTCTCAATCATCTTCTCATGATTGTCACTTACCATAAACTTGCATTTGATCTACTTCTCCACTACTCCCATCTATGGCATATCTATGGATCAAAAAGGGCTTTAATTCTTAGGTTCTAATGGGGCCCATGGTGAAGTGGTTTATGAATGAAGGGATAGGAAGTCAAATATTCAACAGTTAGTAGAGTCGATTTTTCTATTCCTACCTTCTTCCTTAGTGTGGAACATTTCACCAATGCTATTGTCTCGATTTTTCCCATTTCTTTACTATGGAGACTGAAAGTAGCATGAAATTATGTCTTTGACAGATTCCCTTCCTTTTTCCTGATATTCCCCCAAAATTTTTTAAATTTTGAATTTTTTTTTTAACAAATGCTGCTTTTTCATGCTTATTGATTTGGCTAACCTGATTTCCCCCACACTTCTTCCTTTGTATTTCTAACCAAAGAGATAGTGAATGCACAACATCGACAGCTCTCCTAACCGTTGAACAAGGGTAAATTGGTTTTTCTCGGTTCAAGGTTCTTTGGGTTAGTGGGTTTACAAGGAACATGGTTTTATTGCACTTCCTAGGCTCAAGGGGGTTTACTAGGGGATTAATGTATATGAAGGGTTGGCTGTTTGGCTCAAACTCATTCCTATTGCCTTTTATCATTTCTAAGACATACCATAGTATGATTATGTAACCTTGAAGAGATGTGATGCAAGTTCTAGAAGTGGGCATACATGGAAGAGAAATTTATCACTCACAAGAAAATGGGATTGAGAGCAATCCTCTAGGCTCAATTTCGCTTTCTCGGTTATGTTTCCTCATTCTAAAGCACAATTATTCAATCGATTTGACATTATACATTCCATTAATGCAAGACATGCAAACCCCATTAATCATATTATGCATCCTACTCAAAGCCAACCTCAATTCTCATACAATTAACTCAAGAAATAAAAGTATAATGACAATTAGGCATAAAAGATGTTAAAAATTAGACCAATAATAAAGATTAGGCAAATATCTCAAAAAAAAGGTCTAATAGATTAAAATCAACTACTCCCCCACACTTAGAAGTGACATTGTCCTCAATGGCCTCAACAAAAGGAAAGCGACAATGTATCTGAGAATAAGTACAGCAAAGAGGAGGGAACTCCCTGAATAGTGTATTGTCGATGAGGCATTTTCCTGAAAGAAGCAAAATATTTAGCAACCCAACAAGGCAAAAGATATCACAACAAGGCAAAAGATATCATCCTAAGCCCTAAACGTTAAGTCTTCGGTGGCGGTGGGTGATGCGCCTCCACGAACGTTTTCATCATGCTTTCAAGTCGCCGTTGTGAAGCGATAATCTCTGCCATTTCCCCTTGGAGGGTAAGAATGCTAGCATTCAATTGCTGCCAGTTGGGGGTATTGTCAGGAGGTGAGGGTACCCGTGGTGCGCGATCCTCGTGGTGTCTTCTGCGTGGGTTCACCCAACCGTGGGGACTATTGTCATCAAACTCGAATTGATGCATTTTAGCAGCATTAATCACATCCCCCTCATCAGGAAGAGCTACCACTTCAGTCCTTGTTATGACCCCCAGCTTATGGAACAGTTGACTTAATAATATCGGGAAAACAAAAGCCTTGGTATTAGCCTTGTGGTGGACCACCTGCCACATGGCCGTCATTATCAGTTTAGCCGCCGCGATACCCTGAAATTGCTCGTCGATGAAAAACATCTTGTCTAAAATGTATATGTCTTCAGTGCGGAGAAATCCTGAATCACTGGCCTTCGGAATTAAATTATGAGCAATTACATAAGCAATGAGTCTCGGGGCAACATCGAGATGCTTGCAATGCACAAAATACCGCTGCCCCGATGGTCGCCAAACCCTGTGGACTCCCAGTCGATCCATAGCATCATCTTTGGACCACGCCTCATCACTAGAGCATCGGGTTTGCAAATCAAAAGACAAGACATTGCCTCCCTGAGGTAGCTCCAGGTGACTACAAATCAGTTCCTCAGTAATGATGACCTCGTCCCCATTGACCCGCGAGGTGAGCACTGGTGGTTGTTTACCTGTGACTGAGCTCAGATTAGCGTAAAACTGCTTGACGACCTCGGGGTAATAAGTACCTGTAAGAGTCAATAACTTGCCCCAATGAAATTTATCTAGATTAGCCTGCACCCTGTGCTTCTCGTTAATGTAGTCAGTCACAGACACCTCAACTACAAATTTGTTATTCCGCTTTTTCAGGTACCAGGCCTCACATTGCTCATTGATAAATAATGTGGGCTCGACAAGTGGTTCCTCCGGGGCTACATTTTTCCCTTTTTCTGATCGAGAGGACTTCCCCGCATTTTTTCGGACTGTTTGCTTGAACCTGGACATGATGTACTTTCCTGTTCAAATTATTCCCAGTCAACAACCAATGCCAATTACCACAATTCACACACACCAAACGCAATCAATATGTAGGTATATAAATGTCACAATCTCTCCATCGGTGAGAATCATCAATCTAAACAAGATAAATGCAGCGACTACCAATTATCAAACACACGGGTGAGACAAAATCACCAATTATAAGCCCTCAACTGTGAGCAACCATTGAAGATTCACCGTGTAGAGATTCAATTCATTTAACGTCCAGCCTGTACACAAAATCAAAACGAAAAGCACACAACAGAGAAAACAAGAACCCTAATGCGAACATTATCCTTTACCTCTTCGAAGATAGAACAACCTTGTGACCAGAAGTTGGCCCTCGTACACGATCTGCTTTAGAGTTCCAAACGTGAAGCACGCAGCTGCTACTATAGGTGAGCGGAACCAGAGGTGGAGGTGAGGAGAAGAGAAAGGAAAGGAGTGGCCTTTAAGGAAATCGGGGAGGAAAGGAGGTGGGAGAATTGTGGTGGTGGAATCGAGAAGAAGAATAGATTCTCCGGCGTCTAGGGTAGAGAAGGGAAAAAGAAAGATGCGGAAAAGAATAGGGTTTTAGGTTTAAAGCAGGCGATGTCAGTTAAGCGGACATAAGTGTCCGCTTAACGGACAGATGCAGGTCATTTTGTTTCCAAAGGGCGATCCATGTCCGTTAAACGGACATTCGTGTCTGTTAAACAGACACGTACGGGTCATTGTGCCTCTCTGCAAGATTTATGTCCGTTAAACGGACATGCGTGTCGTTAATGAACACGTCACGGTGAATTAAGAGACAGGGGCAATTCACGATCAGATTCAAATTCAATCGATTCCTTCTCCTATGAGATTACTAAAAATTATGTGCACAATGGGGCAGAAGCTTAATAAAGAATTATAGATTCACGTACCTGCTTTCCCATGGTTAAATTTAATCTCACCTCAAAAATTCTGAATTGAACCAACCCCTCTGTTCTTCCAAACATTTGTGAATGTCCATGAAAAGTCCTCCGTGTACTAACAAGGTGACTGTAAAACAATAAAAAGGAAAACCACCAGATGAATAAAACACAAAGTAAACGGAAACAATAACAAGAAAAACTAGAAATATTGGGTTGCCTCCCAACAAGCGCTAGCTTTAAAGTCCTTAGCTGGACTTGGTCAAGTGATTCTTATTGTTGGAATGTGGCGATGGCAATGCATCCCATCATTTTCCCCTCATAATAGTGTTTCAATCTTTTCCCATTGACCACAAAGGGCTCTTGATCATCTTTCTTGATCTCCACTGCTCCATGGGGATATGCCTTTGTCACCATAAATGGCCCCGACCATCGGGATCTCAATTTTCCGGAAGAGTTTGAGCTGAGTTGAACAATAACACCTTCTGGCCGGGTTTGAATTCTCTCCACAGTATACGCTTGTCGTGAAAAGCTTTTGTTCTTTCCTTATAAATCAAAGCGTTCTCAAAAGCGTCCCTCCGGAATTCATCCATCTCGTTTAGTTCTAACAATCTCTTCTGCCTTGCTGCCTTGATATCAAAATTCAGCTTCCGGATGGCCCACAATGCTTTGTGCTCAATTTCAATGGGGAGATGGCATGATTTTCCGAAAACAAGTCTGTAGGGTGACATTCCCAAAGGAGTCTTGAATGCAATTCTGTACGCCCACAGAGTATCATCAAGTTTTAATGCCCAATCTTTCCGAGAAGTATTTACCGTCTTCTTTAAATTTTGCCTGAGTTCTCGGTCGAAACCTCAACTTGCCCACTGGTTTGTGGGTGGTAGGTGGTGCCAAACCTGAACTGACACCCGTACTTCAATAGCAGAGATTTAAAGTGGTGGTTCTGGAAATGCACCCCATTATCACTGATTATTGCTCTTGGGACACCGAATCGGGAGAATATGTACTTCTTGACGAATTTGACTACACTTGCCCCGGTATTATTGGACAGTGCCACAGCCTCTACCCACTTCGACACGTAATCCACAGCTACTAGGATATATTCATTTCCAAATGACTTTAGAAATGGTCCCATAAAGTCCAGACCCCATACATCAAAGAGCTCTACTTCAAGAATTCCAGATTGAGGCATCTTATGCTTCCTACTAATATTGCCTGTCCTTTGGCACTTGTCGAACGTCATGACAAATGTCCTATCATCCTTAAAAAGAATCACCCAATAGAGCCCAGATTGTAAAATCCTTGCTGCTGTTTTGTTGGCCCCATGGTGGCCTCCACATAAGGAGGCATGACAGAGATAAAGCACTGACCTCATTTCATCCTCGGGTACACATCTTCTGATTACCCCGTCGGCGCATCTTCGAAATAATAGTGGATCTTCCCAAAAGTAGTGTCGTACTTCAGCTAAGAATTTTTTTCGCCTATGATATGAATAATCTGTGGGCACAATGTCGGACACCAGGAAGTTGACATAGTCTGCAAACCAAGGAAGATTATCCTGTAATGACCACAAACTCTCATCGGGAAATGCATCGTTGATCCGTTCTTTTACGCACTTGTCCTCCCGTTCTAGCCGCGACAAATGGTCAGCCACTACATTCTCTGACCCTTTTTTGTCTCTAATTTCTAAGTCAAATTCCTGCAAAAGTAAAATCCATCTAATCAGTCTCGGTTTTGCATCCTTTTTAGTGAGAAGATACTTCAGGGCTGAATGGTCTGTATACACAATAACTTTAGACCTAACTAGGTAAGATCGGAATTTGTCAAAAGCATAGACTACCGTTAACAGTTCTTTCTCAGTTGTCACATAATTAAGCTGGGCATCATTTAAAATTTTGCTAGCATAATAAATAACATGGAGTTTCTTATCCATCATTTGTCCCAAAACGACTCCGAGTGCAAAATCGCTAGCATCGCACATTAATTCAAACGGGAGGGTCCAATCCGGTGTGGTCATGATAGGTGCTGACGTCAGTTCTTTCTTTAATCTGTCAAACGCAACAAGACACTCATCAGTAAATTCAAAAGGGGTATCTTTTTGCAACAGGGCGCAAAGAGGTCAAGAGATTTTTGAAAAATCCTTTATAAACCGACGATAGAACCCAGCATGCCCTAGAAAGCTCCGTATTCCCCTAACTGAAGTAGGAGGTGGTAGTTTGTTGATGACTTCAATTGTAGCCGGATCGACTTCAATCTCGTTATTGGAGATTTTATGCCCTAGGACGATTCCTTCTTACACCATAAAATGGCATTTTTCCCAATTGAGCACCAGGTTGGTGTCCTCACATCTCTGCAGAACCTGTTCTAGATTGAACAAACATGCATCAAAGGATGACCCAAACACAGAAAAATCGTCCATAAATATCTCAATTATATTTTCCACCATGTCCGAGAATATTGCCATCATGCATCGTTGGAAGGTAGCAGGAGCGTTGCATAATCCGAAGGGCATTCTTCGGTAAGCGAATGTACCGTAGGGGCATGTGAATGTTGTTTTCTCCTGATCCTCCGGGGCAATCAGAATTTGGTTATAGCCAGAATAACCATCTAAAAAGCAGTAATACTCATGCCCCGCTAATCTTTCCAACATTTGATCAATAAAGGGCAGAGGAAAGTCGTCTTTCCTAGTGGCTGCATTTACCTTCCGGTAGTCGATACACACTCTCCATCCCGTCACAACCCTAGTAGAAATCATTTCATTCCTCTCATTCGATATAACAGTTATGCCACCCTTTTTAGGCACTACCTGCACTGGACTAATCCAAGAGCTGTCAGAAATAGGATAAATAATACCTGCGTCGAGCAATTTGAGTACCTCGGCTCGCACAACTTCCTTCATGTTAGGGTTGAGCCTCTGTTGACTTTCCACCCTCGGTTTATGATCCTCTTCCATCAAAATCCTATGAACACAAATAGAAGGGCTAATTCCCTTTATGTCCGCAATATTCCAAGCAATGGCCAATTTGTGTTCACGTAATATTCTTAACAACTTGTCCTCTTGTGAGGAATCCAAAGAGGCAGAAATGATAACAGGGAAGGTATTTGCTTCCCCTAAAAATGCATATCTCAAATGAGTTGGAAGTGGTTTAAGTTCAGGATGTGGCGGGCTCATGCAGAAGGCAATAACTTGGGTTTGGAGGGCCCAAGTCTTCAATTTGAGGTTTGTGTCTAAGACCACTACCTGCAGCCTAAAAATGCATTCACTAATTCCTCATCTAATTCCACAGGTTCCATTTCCAAGGTTAAGCACACTTCAACGCATCTTCACTCGAGAATTGAGGCGGTTTCATTCCTGAGGAATCAACGACATCAATTCGGTAAGTCACTTCATCAAAAGAGGGTCCCTTCAGCACCTTGAAAATATTGAACTCCTCTTTCTCATCACCGACCCACATAGTTAACTTACCTTCTGTGACATCGATTAAAGCTCCCCCTGTGGCTAAAAATGGTCTTCCCAAAATTATTGGAACTTGAGTCAAACTCCATCTCAAGCACAACAAAATCAGCAGAAATTATAAGCTACCGACTTTTACCAATAAGTCCTCGACTATCCCAATAGGGTATCGAATTGATCTGTCGGCAAGTTGCAGCGAAATTGTTGTCGGTTTAAGTTCTCCAATTCCCAACCTGTTGTATAAGGACGAGGAATAAGATTAATGCTCGCTTTTGAGGTCACATAAACATTAGAAAATGTTAGATTCTCCAAAATGGCAAGGTATAGTGAAACTCCCTGGATCTTTTAACTTGGGAGGTAGTTTATTCTGTATAATAGAACTACACTCCTCGGTTAAAACTCTTGTGGCTAATTTTTCCAGCTTCTTTTATTCAAGACCATTTCCTTCAAAATTTTGTGTATCTTTGGCATCTCATTAGTGCTTCCGTAAGAGGAATATTGATATGAATCTTTTTGAACAAGTCTAGAAATTTCTGGAATTTAGACTCGTCAGTCCTTTTCCTCACTCTTTAGGGATACGGGATAGGTGGTACAAAAGTCAGGTCCGACCCCAATGGCGATTCATTCCTTGGAAGTGCTTCCTTAAGTTCCTCCCCTTCTTCTATCTTTTCTTCCTCTTTTTCCGGAGCCTTCTTTTTCTTTGGGCTTACATCCTCTACTGTCTTACCACTTCTCAAAACAACTATCATACAATCTTGTTTTGGATTTACTTGAGTGTTACTAGGCAGCTTACCCTTTCCTCTTTCGCTGACCTCTCTTGCCACTTGATTTATTTGCACTTCCAGATTTCTAATGGCAGCTTGATTTGAGTGAATATTCTGCTCCATTCTACTCATTGCTTGCGAACTGGCCTGAGTACTCTGATCCATTTTACCCATAAGCTGAGTGAACATGTCTTCCAGGCGGTCTACCTT
The DNA here is from genome assembly GCA_029891385.1 of Erythroxylum novogranatense. NCBI lineage: Eukaryota > Viridiplantae > Streptophyta > Magnoliopsida > Malpighiales > Erythroxylaceae > Erythroxylum > Erythroxylum novogranatense. Next base: position 26,074,499 of record CM057225.1, read on the forward strand.
TTTCTCCCATGGAGACGAAAATTGTTGTGGAGCAGAAGACGATGGGCCAGAGAACTGTTGCTTGGGTGGTGGTGGGAACCCGGGTGGCCCCATTTGTGGCCCTATTGGTTTTGATGCCCCTTGATTCTTCCAAGAGAAGTTCGGATGGAATCTCCAACCTTCATTGTATGTGTTTGAAAAGGGATCTAACCTTTGACCCTGCCTAGTGTTGTTGACATAGCTCACTTCTTCTTCAGTCAGAGCGGTCTCAATGTTCATACATCCCGCTGCTGCATGCCCAAATCTCCCACATAGAGTACACGGGTCGCGACTGGACTTATTATCGTTCATCAGCACATTCAGCTTCTTATTGATTTCGGCGACTTGATATGCCATATCCGACTTGGACCCTACTTCATTCAAAGTTCTTTGCCTTCTGCGGGTTACCTTACAATGTGAGTTCTCGGCAACCTTTTTGAAGATATTCCATAGCTCTTGAGAACTCAGATCACTTATATTACCCCCAGCATTCAAATCCACCAAAGTTTGGTTATGATCAGACAATCCATAATAGAAAAACTGAGTCAACGAATACATATCAAATCCATGATGAGGGCATTGATTGAGGAGATCATTGAATCGTTCCCAAGCCTCATGAAACTTTTCTCCGTCTTTCTGTGAAAACCAATGTATCATTTTCCGGAGTTCCAAAGTTTTATGAGCTGGGTACCACTTCATCATAAAGGTCTCCATTACCTTCTCCCAAGTATCAAGGGAGTCCACTTCCAAACTCAACAACCAATTTCTAGCTAAACCCTTCATGCAATAAGGGAAACACCTTAATCTCAATTCATCCTCCGTCAGTCCATACAATGGAAGTGTTTGGACTGTCGCATAAAAATCCCTCATAAATGCCAACGCATCTTCGCTAGGCATCCCATTAAATTGTGGCAAGATAGACAAGTGGATTTGCTTCAACTCATAGTTCCGTGCAGCCGCAGTCAACCTAATACACGACGGATTCCCTGCAATGAAAGGCATTTGGTAATCCCTAATCCTCCTAACCGTTGGATTGACAACCACTGGTTCAGCTAGGTTTTCCCCATTAAATTGTTCATCTCCTAATTTAGGTTCTTCGTGCAACTCTGGGAATTGGTTGTTGTGAGCCATTTCTCTTCTCCATTGTGCGTTGTTCCTCCTGCACATTCGTTCAATTTCCGAATTGAATTCAACCAAGGATTCGTCGTTCGTTCTTCGCGAATGCCTCAAATGCATGTAATTCCTGAAACCCAACAAAGGCAAGGTTCACAATTCAGTAGAGGAGAAGAAATTCCAACAATAGACAGACAAATAATACAAATAGTTAGACTAAAAGAGACTTTAAACAAAAAGGTCCCCGGCAACGGCGTCAAAAACTTGATCGAGACTTTCTGCAAGTGCACAGAATCGTCCTAATACTCGCACAGTGAGTATTCTAAAGTCTTCTCCCTCAAGGACCAATTCATTTACACGTCAATTTTACCTAACTAATTGCATTATATCAACAGAAAAGTGTAAAAATGATTGGAAGTAGATTGATCAATTGAATTGCAAGAACTGAACAAACAATCAGAAAATTGGTTTAATTAATGATTAAAACTAGGGAGAGGGATTCACTCAATTGAAAGGATAAGTTGCACAGTATGGAATGGGTTGAATGCTGGCTAAGAAAGCAGTGGCACTAATAAACCTATAACCTTTCTCAAGGTATAAAGGAGCATTTAGTTAGAAATACCCATTTCTCAATGTAATAGTCTTCTAACAAAATCTACTCAGCACAAGCCACTTCAAGCTCTCACCCTAGCCCAGGTTATCTCTAACTCTAAACTCAAGGTGTTCATCTTCCTATAGCATGAAACATGAGTTACTCTTCAGTATACCCAATGATTCCTAAAAAATGTATCTATGGAGATCAAGCATAGAAACATAATGAAGTGCAAGAAGATAAACAAAGCCCAGTAATTCTCATTAACATTCAATCATCCAAATTGTATCAACCTTCCTTCAAAAGAGTTACATCCCTCACCCTAAGTGAGGGTTAGCTCCTAAACATGGCAACAAACATTATACACAATGAGAAGCTCAACATTAGAAGAGAGAGAAAGAAAGTAGCAGAGAAAATTCAAAGAATGAAGTCTCAATCCTCTTGGAAAAGTCCCCTAATTCCTCCTTTCTTCCTCTTTTTATGTGCTTCTCACTGTCGTCCTCCTCCCTTTAGGTCAACAACCCTTTCTATTTATATCTCCCCCCTTCAGAAGAATTAATTTCTCTAAGTAAAAGTCTGTTGCTGCCGCGTGTCCGTTAAACAGACATGTGTGTCCGTTTAACGGACACTCTCAGGTCTGGGAGTGTCTTTTAGCCATACGTGTCCGTTAAACGGACACACATGTCCGTTTAACGGACATGGCCTTGTCTTTGGCTCTTCATGCGTTTGACCTTCCAAATGCTATAATTTCTTCTCGGAGTCTTCTCGGAAGTTGCAAAACTCAGGATTCTCCTTACTCTCGTCCTCAATTGGCTTGGGTCCAGTATCTCCAAGGTGAGTTATGCCCTTAATTCCCAAAATCGAGCATTTGTACCTACAAGGTAATAAACTTGAAATGTGAGCGAATTTGCTGAATAAACTTCAATTCCAATCAAATAAAATAAGTCAAATTGAATCTAAATCATTCCCACGCATCTACAGAATTTGACTTATCAGGAACTCATCAATTCGGTGATTCAAGGGGTGATTGGTTTTTGGCTTCAGGCCTTCCCTATACCAGTATTAATCTTGGACAGAATAGCCTCGCTTTGCCGCCTCTTTTTATCGGGGAGTAAAACAAGTCGGGTTGCTTGGGACACAGTTTGTACGTCAAAACAGGAAGGGGGTCTTGGTCTGAAAAATTGCAGGATCTGGAATTCAGCACTCTTAGCCAAACAAGTGTGGAATATCCATTCAGAAGCTAATTCATTATGGGTCAAATGGGTCCATATGGTCTTCCTACGGGGGGTGTCTATCTGGGATTGGTCCCCTCATCCTCGGGACTGTCCATTGATGAAGAAACTTGGCTCAATTCGAGACACTTTGCTAGTTAAACTGGGGGGCCGAATGACGGTGGCAGAAGGATTATGTAAGCTGTGTGTTCATGGAAGATTCTCTTCTCAACTAACTTATGATTTGCTGCGCATTAAAAATGTACCTAAATTGTGGATGTCCTTCATCTGGAAAAAATACATCCCGCCCAAGTTTTCCTTTGTGACATGGCTAGGACTATGGAACAAACTCCCCACTAAAGATAACCTCTCCTTCCTCGACTTGCACCCTATTTGTATCCTGTGTAAGCGAGAGGTGGAAATCGTGGCTCATCTCTTTTTTACTTGTTGTTTTCCTAACATGGTTTGGCAGGACATTTGTCGATGTTTGCGAGTTACCAGACAAATGAGCTCCCTTGCCCGGGCTGTCAAATGGATTAAATGTGAAGCTAAGGGAGCCCTCCTGCGAAGTAAATCCATCCGCATCGCTTTCCTATGCACGGTGTACACCATCTGGAAGTCCCACAATGCCATGCAATTTGATGGCGCTGCTATTCGTTGGAATGATGTCGTTATCAAATTAAACTGACCACGTATAAAATTTTATTTTGATTGTACCCTGCAGAACTTATTATTCCCCTATTTGCATATTGATTGGTTGAGCTGAGTTGAATGGGGGACATGCTGCTTGAGGGCCCCCTGGACCTGTGCTGAGGACGTTGGTTCCACTGCGTCTAAATTGGTTGCATGGCCCATGCAACTCCTTCTATTGGTTTCATGGCCCATACATCCCTTCGGCTACGTCTCTGTGTAGCCACAGCATGAGGAGAATCCTGCCGCTGTCAAGATGTGGTCCCATATTACGGAGGTTGACTGTCAATAGTTATTACTTTATGGGATGTTTGATTTTTTTATGTTAATTACTTTAGGTCCCAACTTCTTTTGTCCCTTGTGTTGGTATGTGCGTCAATATGAGGATTAACCTCATCCTGGGTGTTTTGGGGTTTAAGGGAATCTTTTGTGCACTAATGTGACTGAGTGGGGTATGCCCCTAAAACTCATGTACATAACATATTTTTTGATAAATATCATTTACCATTTATCAAAAAAAAAGGCAAGAGTTGGGTTCCGGAAACGGCGTCCAACAGTTGTGATACGAACCAAGCTTTGATACCAGTTGTTATGGACGATCAATCACAATAATCAAAGAACAGTGCGAAAAATAAAGCGAACACACAGATTTATGGGGTTTACCAAAATATGGATATATCCACATGCGGCTAGGGTTTTTTTATTCACTGTGAATTGTTTTCCGATAATGCAATACACTAGGAGAATAGAATACAAAAACATAATGCTAGGGTTTTTTTTTTGTTGGATCTGTGAATATAAGCTTGGTGTAAAGTCCAGTATATTTTATCAGGCTCCATATCTTAACATATCCAACCCAATGTATCCACTTATTTAATTCGATATAAAGTCTTATACTAAAGCAGGTACGCATTACTGTATATACGTGTTCGCTATATAAATATATAAGTATCAATCGATATATATATATATATAGATACACATGCATATGAATGTAATTATGCATTGCTATATGATGTCATCTATATCTGCATTGACCAGTATTCATTTGCTAGTACAACTACGGTAACAGTAAGTCGGTATCAACTTACTTGGTAACCAAACTCATCTTTCCAAACCTTTCGATGGGGTCTCGCTCCTATTATACGTAGTAAATCGAAAGAAAAATATCTCGATCAATGCTAATTAGGAGTTATTGGGCTTAAATAAAAATTTAGGTATCATCCAAATTACCTAAGTAGTCTATTTATGAAATTCAAAATTTTCTTTTATTCTCACCTAAACATTCCATGATTTTTAATTCGCAAATTGTTGAAAATCTCGCTATAGTTTTTTAGAGAAAAAAGATTAGTGTAAGTTTTATAAATTTTTTTTACAAAATGACCAAAATAATCGCTGGAACACCAGTCATAGAAAATTTTTAGTCTTAGAATTTGACGATTTTTATATCAAATGAAAGTTCTCGATGAGTAAAACAACTTTCTCCAAAGCAACATACTTAGATTCTCAAGAGATTTGAACGAATTGAAGAAAAATAGGCTAAAAACCTAACCTCTTTTTTCATCAATCGGAAGTGATCCGAGCTACAGCTGGCAATGAGACTATGGGACTTTTGTTTCTAACATTGAGACGAGTCGAATGGTAGTGGTGGTGATCGATAACAGCCACCAAAAGCGACGGATCAACGATTGGCATTTTTTAATGATTTTTCTCCTCGATTTTTATGATGATTCTGACTATGATGGTGGCGAAAATGGGTATGGTTGTGACGGTCTTGTCGAGAGGAAGAGATTGGTATATAAGACTAACCGGTTTGAGTGACCAACGATAAAGAATAGTTAAAGAGAGGGAATTTGTGAATAGTAGCTTTTTTAGGTGGGTTAAAATGAAAATATAAGAAAATAGGAAAAAAAAACAAAAAGTTGTCTCTTATATATATAGCATGCGGGATGTTACAATCTTATTTAAGGAGTTATTTCTATTGAATTTTAAGTCAAAAGTACATTTTAAATCTTAATGTTTACAATATAATACAACTCAACATTTCGAAATGTTTAAATTGAACCACAACGTTTTCAAATCGTTCAAAATAGACACTAAATAAAAGAAATTTTTGATGGAGTTAATTTCTTATCAATTAAATGTCACGTCAATAATTATATGATATTTTTTAAAATTAGATAATAAACCCTAATAGCTCATGAAAAAGTCGGATCTATTGTCTAATATTTAAAATTTTATTTATATCTATTTTATAAATCCATGTTTAGGTTAATTTAAATATTAAAATCTCTTATTAGAATATTCCTTAATTAACATAACAAAATTTATGAATTAGCTAGAGATTAGGGATTTAGCCAAATCCTTAACTAACCTCTTCAATCCCGACTGAGCTAGCAAATAATAACAACTCAGTGACTATATAGAAACCTTGCATATGAAAAGTGGATGATTTTTGCAGGTTTTTTTGTCTAGAGTTACTGCAATTGTAAATCTAATGAGATCTTATACAAAGAGATTCCAGTCAAACGATTCCTGCAAAAGTTTTGCAAAGTTTGAATCTAAAGTTTGATCATGTTGTAGCAATTACTAAAGAGTCAAAAGACTTAGCTACATACTCATTTGATGAACTTTATGGGATCGCTGCAATCCTATAAAGTAAGACTGAACAGGCTAGATGAAAAGAATGAAGAAAAAACTTTCCATTTGAAGGGACAGGAGTAGTGCGCAGTGTTACAATTGCAAAAAAAAAAAAGGGTATGTAAAAGTTAAATGGCTTTGATCCAATGGTAAAGTCATTGTTTAAGGAGCTTACTGAGTTTTACAAATTGAAGGTGAGACCTGGAGATGATAAACAAATGCAAGTGGAAGGCAAATGTACCGTTAAAGTTAACAATGTTCATGGTGATGTAAAGCCCTTTCACGATGTATATTTTATTCCTTATTTATCTTAAAAACTGTTAAATGATATGCAAATTATAGCTAGTGGATGTTCTATCTTATATGAAGATGCTTCTTATGCGATTATAGATAATAATAATAAAATCAGATCAAGTTATTGTTGATGTTCGCATGACACCAAATAAGTTGTTTCCATTTGAAGTGTCGAGTGATGAGAATTATGCTCTTATTGTTAAAGGAAATGAATCTAAATTATGGCATTTACGATATAGGCATATGAATGTCAAAAGTTTGAAGTTGTTGTGTCCAAACCGCCACATCTCATTCATCATCGAGTACTCTTTAATCTTACATATTACTTGTTCGACTGTTTTTGAGTGTCCGTGAACCAAACCTGTTTCAATGAGATTGCCATACTTTTGAAGAAACATGTCGAAAGCCACTTCAAACCCACTTCAACCATGTACACTTCGGGATAAGGACTACCATGTGGTAGATGCCATCGTCATCGGGCACCAAATCTTCTGTCCCCTCTCCCCTGGCTCAACCCTGGTCCCCTCCCATTCCAACCATCCATTCATGGGGAGGGGTACAGAGGACCCCCCCCCCCCTGTTTGTCACCATTTCCTACCATTGCCTTGGTGCTTTATGCACTTGCTCTGTCTCTTCTTATATTGCAACCAATTGCGTTTAAGGAAAATGGAATTTTTTATTATCTAGGGGTTTTCTTTTTACATAAATTTGTTCAGAGCTACCAATTCACCTTGTTAATTTTCATGTACTGATAAAAGATTTTAATATTTTAATAACTTAAATATGGATTAATAAAATATAATAATTATTTTAAATTTCAGAATATGAGTTTTACTTTGTTACGTGATGATAAACCTTATTATTTAACTATTAAGAAATAAATAATGTTACATCATTATTAATGTGACATTTAACGAAACATTTAACTCCATCAATTTTTTAATCTATCTAAGGTTTATTTTTAAAAATTTTAATTTTTAATTTGAATAATTTAAAGCATTAAGAATCAAATTATATTGATAGTAAATATTGTGATTTAAAATACACTTTTCACCTTAAATTTTATAAATTTAATGTATCTTAAACTTTCTCCCTTTTATTCATGAGATCAAACCAATGAAATTGACATAAAATGGAACGCGAGAATATTATGAGAATGTTATGTTGAATATTATAATCTACCAAGTGGAGTATATTATGATTAAACATTGCATTACATTGATTCTGACGCACGTAAAGAATTCCTTTATTTCAGCTAACCATTTCATATTCTCACAAATTTACTTTGAAGTGCAACAAGTTTGTCGTATAATTGATGTACATAGTCAAAATTGGCACATTACTTTAAATTATATAAAGTAATGACAAAGCAAATAATCAATCAACAATTACAATAAATAAATCATTTGATGTTATCCTTTTGTTGCATAACTGGTGCAAGTCAAGAATGCAACTATATTATCATAAAATTGCACATGTATTTAAATTAATCTTTTTATTGCAACTAATTAGTGAATATCAACCACGGATTAACTAATTATTGATGCAACAATTTTATCATAAAACCTAAAATCGTGACTTTAAAATTAACCATCGCTTGTAAGTTCTAACGATCGTGGCTAGTATTCTAAGGAATAACCATGCTAATGTTGGTGTCATTAGTACTAGTCGTCCAAATTCGATTTCATATTCCAACACATATAAAGTAGTGGGAATACAATTATTAAGTAAACAAATCCAACTAGCTAGTTGCCAAAAATATACATAACTCAATTATTGACCATAACCAAATTCGCCAAAACTGATTGCTTGGTTCCATGCATTGACCTAAAGGAACTCTCAGTCATGTCAAAATCAGTGGCTTGAGACAAGGAAAAGCATTGGTCCATTTTCAAGTACTGCGTGTACTTGAAAGACGCGTACATTTCAGATGCGTTCATTTCGGAATGTATTTTCATCCCTTCATTGTAATAAATAAAAAAGAAATTGAGAGGTCAAGAAAGCTTTGAAAGCGGGAACAGAAGATTGGTTGCCCATGCGGACCTACTAGCCGCGTTGTCTACTATGAATACAGAATACCGCGTAATCACCAAATCCCACTTGACGCAGACTTCCCCAGTTTTAATCATTCTAATTTATATCAAATCAAAACATTGCTTCAGTGTCACTACATCACAAATTCAACGAGGTGTGCTGTTGAAAATGGAACCCACAAATTCATAAATTAATTAGTCTGGTCTAAGATGTATGAAAGGTTTATCCTTGATAAATAATTATGGGACATTTTAGTTGACTTTGAAGCTTTGGTGTCTGTGTCTAGGGTTACTCGTAAACTGGAACATGAACTTAAAACCAGAATCTGAAGAATGATACCAGTCGAAGTAAGCTCATGACCATATTAGCCATGAAGAATCTTATGTACAGTTTTTGCGTTGTCGGGTTTATTGTCTTGCATTATTCACTGTGTGTTTCTTCTGACACTGCTGCAGAAGCATATGCTCTGCTCAAATGGAAAGCTAGCCTTCAAAACACATTGCATTCTAACTTGTCTTCATGGCCTCTGCTTCCCGATAATGCCACCAATTTCAGACCAAACACAAGCGCCTGCAACTGGATTGGAATTTCTTGCAATCCTGCGGGCAGTGTCGTTAGGATAAACCTTACAAATGCTGCCTTGAAAGGTACGTTACAAGAGTTTTCATTCTCGTCTTTCCCTAATCTTGCATACCTTGAACTCACCGTCAATGAACTCTCTGGAACTATTCCACCTGGAATTGGTCAGCTTTCCAAGCTTGTTTATCTTGATTTGTCCACAAATCAGTTAACAGGGGTTATACCCCAAGAAATATGCCTCCTTAAAAATCTGCAAACCCTTCACCTTGTTAAGAATAACCTGAATGGCTCAATTCCTCAAGAGATAGGACTACTTCGTTCACTCTCTGTTCTTGCCTTGTACTCCAATCAGCTTTCCGGTCCTATTCCTGCTTCTCTTGGTAATTTGAGCAATTTGTCCTATCTTTATCTGTATAACAATAGCCTCTCGGGTTCTACTCCTCCCGAGATTGGAAATTTGTCGAGTTTGGTTGAACTTTACATGGACACCAACAGCCTAACAGGTCCAATACCTGCCACACTTGGAAACTTAACGAATCTTACAGTTCTGTTCATGTTCGACAACCAACTTTCTGGTCCCATTCCTCAAGAAATCGGAAACTTGAAGAATCTCAACCAACTCAGCTTCCAAACGAACCAACTCTCTGGCTTAATCCCAAAATCACTGGGCGGACTGACTAGTCTCACCCTTCTCCATCTATACCATAACTATCTTTCTGGCCCCATTCCTCCAGAGTTGGGAAACATGAAGTCTCTTGATGATCTAGAATTGAGTGAAAATAATCTTAACGGTACTATTCCTGCTTCCTTGGGTAAATTGAGCAACTTAGAACTTTTATTTCTCCGAAACAACCAACTCTCTGGTACCATTCCACCAGAGATAAGTAATTTCACAAAGTTGACGATGTTGCAATTAGACACAAACCAACTCACCGGTCAACTGCCCCAAGGCATTTGCTCAAGTAAATACCTAGAAAGACTTTCAGTCAACAACAACCTTCTCGTTGGTCCTATCCCAAAAAGCTTAAGAGATTGTACAAGCATTGTGAGACTCCGCCTTGAATATAACCAATTCATCGGGAACATATCTGAAGCATTTGGTGTTTACCCAGACCTTGATTTTATAGATCTGCGAGGCAATAAGTTTCATGGAGAACTCTCTACCAACTGGGGAAGGTGTTCTCAATTAGCTACTCTACGGATTGCATCCAACAACCTCACTGGTACTATCCCACCTGAGCTTGGACATGCAACTAAGCTACAAGCATTTGATGTCTCTTCAAATCGTTTGGAGGGTGAAATTCCTAAGGAGTTTGGCAATTTGACTTCTTTGGGTAGGGTTGATTTGAGCAATAACCAACTTTCTGATGCTATACCGACAGAGTTGGGATCATTGACAAATCTCGGGTATCTGGACTTGTCCAGAAACAGATTGAACCAGTCGATCCCAGCAACTATTGGCAACCTCCGAAGACTGAATTTCTTGAATTTGAGCAACAATCAACTTAGCGGAAGGATTCCCGTTGAAATAAGTAGGTTGATCGCATTGTCCCAGCTTGACCTGAGTTACAACCTTTTCAGTGGAGATATACCATCGCAACTCTCAAATTTGCAGGACATGATATTGTTGAATATTTCCTACAACAGCCTCACTGGTGAAATTCCAACAACATTTAACAAACTGCGTGGCTTACAAGACGTGGACTTGTCAAACAACAAGCTGGTAGGTCCTGTTCCAAATACCGAAGCATTTCAAGAAGCAAATTTGGAGGATAACATGGGACTCTGCGGCAATGTTACCGGTCTGCAACTTTGTGGTAGTTCCAGCAAACATGACTCTGGGAAGTCCGCCAAAATTCTCAAAATTATCCTCCCTATTGTCGGAGCAGCTGCTCTTTTATGTGCTTCATTTTTCACGTTTTTCTATTGCCGAACAAGGAAAAGAAGCTCAAAAAAAGGAAGCGATGTGGGTACTGAAGAATTGGTTTTGATATCAGTTATTGATGGGAAAACAATGTATGAAGAAATCATTCAAGCAACTGAAAGTTTCGATGAAACGTATTGCATTGGAAAGGGTGGATCAGGAAGTGTCTACAAAGCTGAGCTGTCATCAGGAAACATGGTTGCTGTGAAAAAGTTTCATTCTTTGCATCACGGTGACATTGTAGGTCAAAAGGAGTTCCAAAACGAGATAAGGGCACTAACAGAAATCAGGCATCGAAATATTGTAAAGCTCCATGGTTTTTGCTCCCATGCACGACACTCATTCTTAGTTTATGAGTTTCTGCCCAGGGGTAGTCTGGCAAATAATCTGAAAGACGACGAAGCAGCTAGAAAATTGGATTGGGATAAAAGGTTGAATGTGATACAAGGTGTGATCCGTGCCTTGTCTTATCTCCATCACGGGTGCACACCACCGATTGTTCATCGAGACCTATCAAGCAACAATATCCTGCTAGATTGGTACTTCGAAGCTCATGTGTCTGATTTTGGCACTGCTAAGCTTCTCAACCGAGAATCATCTAACTGGACCAGTCTTGCAGGGACTTACGGCTACTTAGCCCCAGGTAGATCTACGTTTGTCTTTCAGTTGTTATATTCCAATTTTATTCCTTAGCCTTCTCAAACCTCACCCCATAACTCACATTATGAATTGAAAATAACTTCTATTCTCTTCATTTTTCTTTCGTCCCCTCCTTACAGAGCTGGCCTACACAATGAAGGTAACTGAAAAGTGTGATGTATATAGCTTTGGAGTGTTGGCACTGGAAGTCATCAAAGGCAGCCATCCTGGCGATATATTATCATCAATGTCTACAAATGATGAAACAGCATTGAATAATATGTTGGATCAGCGGGTATCAGCTCCATCGCCAGAAGGTCAAGAGAAATTGGTTGCCGTAATAAACATGGCATTTTCTTGCATTCGGGCTGATCCACATTTTAGGCCATCTATGCAGATTGTTTCTCAGATTTTGTTAAACTGAAATTACTCATCACGCATGTTTCTCCACAAACATGCATTTATGGCAGGTTTTAGACTACTGCTTTAGCTTCCTTTATTGTAATTACGTTGCTAAAACACTACTTTTGGTTTGTTTCTAACATGAATACAGTTGTGGTGTAAAATTCTTGCGTAATCATTTTCTAGATGTTTCTAATTTCCCAATTTTTTGGTCTATGACTAATAACTAGCTGTTGCACGTTCTCGATATATGAAGATATAGATAGAAAAAATGAAAAAAAAATCAATTACCTTTAAAATCATATGTTGATTGACATAACCAAAATTTACTATTTAAAAAGCAGTAAAAATTCAATTATCTTCTCAAGACTTTTATCAACCGTAAGAAGTGATAACTTGTGTAATATATTTAAAGAAGTGATAATTTGTGTAACCTATTTCTTATATTTTAGTGATAGCCATATCAATTAATTAATTATTGATAACTTGCATTTTTGTCATGTTAATTCTTTTTGTTTCATGTTCTTTTGGTAGACTTTGTGATATTTTGTTTATGTTTCTACGATAATTTGTGTCTTTGCTTGTTTTAGGTGACGAAATACAAGGTGACACAATTTAGACTGAAATTGACAAGATGGAAGCAAGGCATGGAGCAACGCAAGGAGACAAATTAATGTGGGTTGCGGAAATTAAATTAAAATCAATTGGGCAAGAAGATGACAAGACGTGGAGGCAACAAGCTTCGGATCTGATACTAGACAACACGCAGATGAGGAGGAGCAAACGAATTTAAGACAGCCACACACCTACACGGAAAAGCAGCTAAGGGATTTACGTGGCAAATTAGAAGAGGAGAATAAATCAGGAGGCTTCACGCATTAGAGAATGAGGGCTTTTAAATGGGTTTTAATTTGTCTGGTGGGCCCACTTCACTTGAGGAAGGGCACAAAAACCTAAGGGAAAAACATGGAGAAGAGGACAACGGCAACTTTGAGGAGGGGCCCATATCATTTAAGAAAAACAAATGACCTAGGGAATTGATGCGTGGACAGCAATTGGGGAAGGAGGGTGACGGCAGCCTTGGAAAAAAGGAGAGCTTGAAGAAACTATTGAGAGAAAGGAGAAAATAGGTGTCAGCGTGAGGAAAGCAGCTGGAGCCTGGGGGAATAAATCAGAGATTGTGGCGGCAACTTCGAGGATACATATTATTTTCTTTATTAAAGAAGAAGTGGACGGCAACTTGGAGAAGAGCTTAGCTTGAAGTGATTTATTTTTCTCACCATTTAAAGGAGCGTGGACGTGGAAGACAACAGCAACTTTGAGGAGGGATTCGGCATTTAAGTTGAAATGAAGCTTTGTTCGGTGAATTAGAATTTGGTGAAGGTTTAATTCTATTTTTAATTTGTTAATTTCAGTTATTAATTGTTAGAGATTAGAATTATGTGTGGCTAAATTTTTAATCTAGACAAGGTACTTGATGTTTGATACATGTAGTTCGTGAGACTCTTGTGGTTTAATGTTTTCGTGAATTTCTTATGTTTATTTAATCTCTGCGCTTGATCGATTAATTATTGTTGAGTTTGTTGATTAATGAGGCTCATTAATTAATTAACTTAATAATAAATTGCCAATAGATTAGTTAATCCGTGATTCTTTGTCTGTCGAGTGGCGAATTAATTTCAATTAAGAGGTTAATGGGATTAAATAATTTAGTCTAAATAGATTGCATGTGTCCGATTACATTGGCTAAGACGAGGGTCCATTAAATTTATTCTTTGCCATAGATTATATTCTGCAGAGCTTTACTCGGGAATAGTCTAATTGGTTAGGAAATAATCTGCGAGCTTTACTCGGGATTATCGAATAATTACGAATGGATTGGTAGATTTGTGTTGTTCACGATTCGCTATAACTTTGTCCATAGGAATGAGCGAAATTTATATTTTGAGTTTATGATCGAATTACGGTATCAAGCGGAGAGTACCTTGGCTAGGTTTTTATTCATATTATTTTCAATCATATTTTTAATTTCTTCTTGCGTGATTTCGTGCTTTTAAAATCAATCATTCTCAAATCAATTATTTTCATTATTTTTATTTTCATCTGTTTATTTTTATTTTTGATTTCACACAAATAAACAATTACTACATTGGTCTCTGTGGTTCGACCCTATTAATCACTTTACTCGCTTAAGTGTTCTAGAGTAGGAATTTATTTTTGTTGGTTTGACACACCATCAAATTTTGGCGTCGTTGCCGGGGACCGGTGCTTAAGTTTTTGTTTATTTGTGTTGCTAATCATTTTCTTTTCTTTCTTTCTTTCTAGTTGTTTGCATGCGACATTGTGTTTCTGCAGGTGATTTATTGTTTGATCCGTAGATAGAAGACAATAAAACTCAGGAAAGCCACTAAATTGCATAAGAGCCAAGCTTACTACCGCAAGTCTTGCACGAGACCGAGTCGGTGGAAGATTTTGAAGAAGTCGAGATGGCGATCAACAAGCTATTCCACTGCAAGACCACCGAAATTGAGCTCCTGCAACTCGAGGGACATGCTTGCACCACCAGTGAGAGGATCAACCTCTATGTATCTGATCTGAAATGCAGATGATGGGTTTGAATTGAAGGTCGGGTTGATTCAGCGTTGTCGAAATTTCATGGGTTACCTTCTGACGACCCGAACAGGCATCTTAAGGATTTAAATGTGGTATGTTCTGGATTTAAACCGAGAGGCATAACTGAGGATCAGTTGAAGCTGCGTGCTTTCCCTTTTTCTCTTGAGGGCGCAGCTAGAGATTGGTTGTACTATCTTCCTTTGGGACGGTGGATACATGGCCCGATATGGCGAGATTGTTTTGGAAAAATACTTCCGACATCCGTACGCTAATTTCGCAGAGAGATTTGTGGCATCGAGACGAGATCTGAAAAACATGTATGAATATTATGAGAGATTTAAGAGGCTTTCATGAAGTTGTCCTCGGCGATGGAATTCTGAGCGACTTCTTATTCAAGACTTCTATGATGGGATGTTACTAAATGATCGGAAGATTCTTGATGCTGCCAGTGGGGGAGCCATAGTGAACAAGACACCTCAGGAGGCCAGAAACTTGATTGCAACAATGGCAGCAAATCTTCAGCAGTTCGGGTATCGTTCGGACACAAACACTCGAGGGGTCCATGAGGTAAGTAATTCTAGACTCGAAAGTAGACTTGACAAGATTGCTGATTTGTTGGAGAGGCAAGTTATTAATTCTTCCAATGCCAATAATGTCACTGCAAATGCTGTAACCAAGGGACCACAAGTCCTTATTTGTCAAATTTGTGGATTTCAGGGTCATTTTACTGATGTTTGTCCGACTCTGCAAGATGGTACTGTGGAAGCTGAAGTCAAGGCGATCAATGACAATTATCAGCCTCAAAGGAAATATGATCCCTATTCGAATACTTACAACCCGGATGGAGGGATCATCTAATCGAGATATGGGAATGGGCGTGAGGACGAGTAGTCGGCGTCGGCCTCGGCCTCGGCGGCAAACAACAACAGCAATATCCGAGGCCTAATTACGGCGACCCAATTTCCACCTTAGAGGATCTCATGTCACGATTGACTCTCGCTCAAATGACCACCCATACATAATCTGCGAGTTTGGTTCAATTTCGGTGATTGACACAATTCGAGCTCGCACAAATAAAATTTTCAAGAACGAGGGAGCAAATTAGTCAATTGGCTGCTGCACAGAATCAAGGGAAATTGCCCTCTCAGTCTACTGTCAACCCTAGGCAGAATATCAGTGCCATTACCTTGCGTAGTGGAAAAGAAATCGAAAGTGTTGGAGAATCATGAAACTTCAACATGGCCATGTTGAAGCTGCTGAGCCGTAAAAAGAAGTCAAATCGAGGAAATCATAAAAGCTAATCCAGAAAGGCCACCATTTCCACACAGGTTGGCTAAGAAGAAGAAATTGCAGAATGAAGAGGAGATCTTGAAGATTTTTGAGAAAGTGGAGATCAATATTCCCTTTCTCACATTGCTTAGGCAAACACCAAGATACTGCAAATTTCTGAAGGACTTGGTTACTAGCATGACCAAAATGAGAGGCAATCAGCGTGTGGTGATGAGTGAGAATGTCTCAGCAGTGTTGCAGGGCAAGTTACCGATAAAGGAGAAGGACCCAGGTATGTTTACCATTCCTTGTAAAATTGGCAATGTTGGTATAGAACGGGCTATGCTAGATTTAGGAGCTTCTATAAATCTTATGCCATTGTCCATTTATACTACATTGAATGCTGGTCCATTGAAGCAAGATGGGGTGATTTTGACACTGGCTGATCGCAACACTAGGTACCCCGAAGGTTTGTTAGAGGATGTTTTAGTGCAGGTTGATGATTTGGTATTTCCTGCAGATTTCTATGTGATGAGAATGGAGGATGAGGGGTCACATGCTTCTAGGATGATGTTGTTAGGACGCCCATTTTTGAGCACTTCTAGAACAAAAATTGATGTTCACGGGGGAACTTTAACTATAGAGTTTGATGGTGCTAAAGTTACATTCAATATTAATAACACCATTAAGCATCCTGTTGATTATTGTACAGCTTTTGCTGTTGACTGTATTAACTCCTTAAAAGCTGTTGACTGTATTAACTCCTTGACCGAGAAAGTTCTCGAGTTGTGTATTGATGATTTTTTGCAGGCTGCGATAACTGACAACATTACTCCTGCGAAGCTATCAGAGATCGAGACTGAATGGGTAGTCTGCGAGGTATGGTCCATGCAAGATCTGATTTGCGGGCATTACAGTTGCATCGGCATATTACAAAGAACCATCAAGATTGACGGCAATAATTTACTCCCATCCATTCTTCAGCTGCCGACATTGGAGCTTAAGGCATTACCTACGCACCTCAAGTATGTCTTCTTGGGGAGGTGAAACATTACATGATTGTTTCCAATCGGTTGAAGCGATCCGGAGGAGGAGAAGCTTATCCGTGTACTCAGGGAGAATAAAGAAGCTATTGGATGGTCGATTGCAGACATCAAGGGAATTAACCCTACCATCTGCATGCATCGAATCATGTTGGAGGATGATTGCAAACCCAGCAGGCAACCTCAGCGTCGATTGAATCCACCAATTATGGAGGTTGTAAAAAAGGAGATACTTAAATTATTGGCT
Source organism: Erythroxylum novogranatense (assembly GCA_029891385.1). NCBI lineage: Eukaryota > Viridiplantae > Streptophyta > Magnoliopsida > Malpighiales > Erythroxylaceae > Erythroxylum > Erythroxylum novogranatense. The sequence continues at coordinate 26,091,807 of CM057225.1, forward strand.
GCGGACGTGATCTATGCTATTTCAGATAGCAAGTGGGTAAGTCCAACACGTAGTCCCTAAAAAAGCGGCATTCTTGTTGTTGAGAATGAAAAGGTGAATTAGTACCCACTAGAGTTCAAAATGGGTGGCGTGTGTATTGATTTGAAAGTTAAATCTTGCTACCAGTAAAGATCATTTTCCTTACCGTTTATTGATCGGATGCTTGAGAGACTTGCAGGCCGTTCTCACTATTCTTTGTTTAGACGGTTATTCAAACTTTCACCGATTCATGTGGCGCTGAAGATCGGGAAAAGACGACGTTCACTTGTCCGTTTGGCACTTTTGCCTACAAGCGCGATGCCATTTGGTCTCTGGCACGCCCAAATGACATTTCGAGATGTATGGTAAGTATCTTTTCCGACTATGTAGAGAAATCATTGAAGTTTTCATGGATGACTTTCTTTGTATACGGAGATTCCTTTACATCTTGTTTAGAAAATTTGAGAAAGTGTTAGAAAGATGCATTGAAAAAATCTTGTGCTTAATTATGAAAGTGTCATTTCATGGTTAATCAAGGCATCATATTGGGACATATAGTTTGACTAGGGGCATTGAAGTGGATAAATCGAAAATTGATGTGATTAGCTCGCTTCCTTACCCATGAAATGTGCGGAAATACGCTCCTTTCTTGGTCATGCAGTTTTACAAGCGGTTCATCAAGGATTTTTCAAAGATAGCTCATCCAACGAGCAACCTTCTCTGTAAAGATGTGTCGTTTGAATTCAATGAGGATTGCAAAAGGCATTTGACATTACGAAGGAAAAGTCGGTTACCGCACCTATCATCAAACCACGGATTGGAACATCCCTTCGAGCTCATATGCGATGCGGTAACTACACCTTGTAGGAGCGCTTGGGCGAAGGATAGGTCGTGACCCTCATGTGATCTATTATGCATCAAAGGCGTTGGGCGATGCTCAACAAAACTATTCAACCACGGAGAAGGAAATATTTACTTGTGGTCTTCGCATTAGAGAATTCGATCATACTTGCTTGGTACGAAGGTGATAGTGTATTCAGACCATGCTGCCCTTCGATACCTAATGAGCAAAAAGGATGCGAAGCCAAGACTTATCCGATGGGTTCTTCTGCTACAAGAATTTGACATTGAGGTCCGAGATAAAGAGGAGGAAAACCTAGTCGTGATCACTGGTAGGTGCGAACATACGGAGATGATTTGGTCGTTACTGAGGAGTTTCCCGATGAACAGTTATTCACAGTGACTTCAACATGGCCATGTCGAAACCCATGGTACGCAGATTTGGTCAATTTTATCACCCAGAATGGATATCCAGTTGGTATCACATCTGCCCAGCGCCATAAATTGAAGAATGATGCCAGGTATTATATTTGGGATGATCCATATTTATGGAAAATGTGTTTTAATCAAATTGTGCGAAGGTGCGTACCTGAATCTGAAATTTCTTCAATATTGCAATTTTGTCATGCATCTGCTTGTGGTGGCCATTTCGGCCCTAATAGGACAGCTAGGAAAGTGCTTGAATCTGGTTTTCTTGGCTGACATTTTTAGATTCTTATGCATTTTGTAAAGCGTGTAGACAAAGTGCCAAATGATCGGCAACATAAGTAGAAGAAATGAGATGCCTCGGACCCGATTATTGTTTGTGAGATATTTGATGTGTGGGTATTGATTTCATGGGCCCTTTTCCATCATCATTTGGTTTCGAGACATTTTATTAGTATCGATTATGTTTGAAATGGGTAGAGGCAAAAGCTACTCGTACTAATGATTCTAAGGTTGTTGTCGACTTTGTGAAAACTAATATCTTTGTCGAGTTCGGCACTCAAAGCAATCATTAGTGATCGTTGGACTCATTTCGCAATGAGTGTTTCTTTGCATTATTGAAGAAATATGGAGTTGTGCACAGGACCTCCACGGCTTATCATCCGCAAACTAATGGATTGGCGGAATTGTCCAATCGAGAGGTAAAGAGTATATTGGAAAAAACTGTGAACTTTAGCAGGAAAGATTGGAGCGGCGCTTGGGCGATGCTCGTGGGCTTACCGATCGCCTACAAAACGCCATTAAATATGTCTCCTTACAGACTTGTTTATGGCAAGGCCTGTCATCTGCCAGTGGAAGTTGAGCATCGAGCGTTTTGGGCTGTGAAGCAGTGCAACATGAATTTTGATGTTGCGAGGCAACAAAGACAGTTTCAGATTCAAGAATTGGAAGAATTACGGAACCTTGCTTTTGACAACGCTGTTACATACAAGGCCAAAACTAAAGCTTTTCATGACAAGCAGCTTTCTGACAAGAAGTTTAAAGTCGGACAAAAGGTACTTTTATTTAATTCAACTTTGAAACTTTTTGCAGGGAAATTGCGATCCAAATGGATTGGGCCTTTCGTGGTCACAAAGGTTTATCCTTACGGTGCTGTGGACATTCAAAGCATGGAAACAGGAAAAATTTTCAAGGTGAATGGCCATCGTCTGAAGCCATTTTACGAGGGATTTCAGCCCCAATCCGTCGAGGTTAATTCTTTGAATGAACCTTCATATAATTGAATGTGGTCCGTGTCGGGCTAACGACGTTAAACAAACGCGCTTCTTGGGAGGCAACCCAAGGTTTGCTTTTATCTTGTTCTTGTGATTTAATTTTAGTTGATCTTCATTTTGTCGAGTTTCTTTTTTTTTCGACATTTTCTTTTTATGCTCTGTTCCAACACTTTGCTGAATATCACTTGGTCGAGAGGATTTTATTGCCTTACAGAACAGTATAGTTTGATCAGTTATTGGCAACTGAAGGAAATTGGATGCAAATCAGACTTGAGTGGATGTCTTTTATTTGGAAGGAATCAAGACTTTATGTTATGCTCTTACTTGTAGTAAGAGCCCATTAATTTTTGAAACATACCTTCCACTACACTAAAGCCCAACTTCCATTAAGCCCATTACCCAATTTCCACCAAAATCCCTAATTTCCCCAAATCAATTCAATCTTTCCCCTCCCCTACGTCCTCCCTCTCCAGCTTCACATGCGAGAACCTCAACAGCAACCACGCACTCCACATCTGCCCACGCACGGCACGTCCACAGCATCAGCGCACCAAGCATTCACCTGCGTAGACCACATCTCCAGCCAGCAGTACACCCACAGTTGCCCCACCTTCCCACGCCAACAGCAGCCACGCACAAGCCCTCGCACCAACGCCCACAACAGACCAATTCCCCACACCAGCAGCCCCACCTTCCCACGCACGCACCACCAACGCTACAGCCATTTAATTTTAACCCCATTTAATTTCATCACTGCTTTAATTTCATTTGCTGATTGAATTTCGTGTGCTGATTTAATTTCATTTGCCACTGCTGATTTAATGATTTTTGCTGCTTTGCTCCTTGTCTTGTGCGTTGTCGTTGCTGCATTTTTGCGTGTTTTCTCCAGCCTTTTGACTTCTTTTCCATAGCCAATTTTCTGCTCCTTGTGGTGTTGCGTGATTCTCTGATTTTGCAGGTTGATTTTCCCAGCTTGCAACCATGCCTAGGAAATCCAGCAGTAGCTCTACTAGACCGGCAGATTATGCTCCCATTCGACGGTCCAATCGCAAACGTCCGGCAGCAACACCATCCCCTCCACCTCCCATTGATGTATATGATAGTGATGACGAGCAGAACGTGGCAGAGGAGATTCCTACTGCCAATGAGGAGGATGCCCAACCTAATGTGGCAGAGGGCGCAACAGAAACCGACAATGCCACCATTCCAAAGGAGCGTCGACGCCGCTCCCGTTCCAAACGTGGACCGCACATCCAGAGGAATAACCTGACAGCGCACGGACAAGACGAAAATTTGGGGTATGAGGCTGACGAGGATATCCGCTTACTCAACCAGCTTAAAGGGAGAACAATTTGCCCGGGTTGGTATGTGGACGAATCTTGCCTAACTTACTTCAATTTTCAATCCCGGTTTAGGACTTTAGTGAATAATCTAGGATTGTCTGTGTTTGTTGATCTGCAGCTGCCAATCTTTAAAGAATTAGTTTGGGATTTTTATACCTCTTTTACGTTTGAAATGCTCGCTAATGGTGATATCACTACACCGGATACCGTTCGGTTTGGATCTTAGGCGTAATTTTTCTATATGCATTAATGACTGGAATGTAGTGTTAGGTTTCGTACCTGAGTCTATGATTTCTCATTATTCCTATATTAATTCTTTTTTTGATTACCCTGACTGGTTTGATGAGAAAGAGACTTTTTCACTGTTATCCGCTAATCCACAACGGTATAATCCCAGCTCCTCTAAAGCTAATTCTTTACTTGATACGGTGCATAGGATTTTCCACCGTTTTTTGACATTTAATTTTTCAGAAAAAACCAACAATGTGCATGTAATTTCCAAAGCCGAGCTCTTTCTTGTATGGTGTGCTCAGAATAGTATGTGCAATAACATGGGATATTTTTATATAACAAATATTATGTACATCTTGGCACATCGCACACATCCACTAATATTGGGCTCTATGATCACACTGCTTGCGGTTAAACTTTGTAACTTTGATCTTTGTCGTTTTCATCCATTAACCCCAGGACCAACGGTCCTCGCCTTGGATATGAGTGCTCTTTGCAAGATGCAGGTTACTCGAGCATTAGCTGATGGAGAGTTTGTGATCCAACCACCGGATGTTGACACAGCCGAGTCATCTCGCACTCCATCCATGGTACTTTTGGAGCAAATGGGGAGATTGGAACGACGACAAAGCACTTTGGAAAATTTATTCCACAAGCTACAATCTCAGGTCACCAGAATCGAGCGCAACTTAGCCCACTGGTTCAAATGTAGTGGTCATGGCAATCCACCACATCCACCGTCACCTTAGCGCGTCCCTTCGAGAAGCTTTCTCTCACTCTTTCCTTTTATTTTACTGTTTTTGTCTTTCTTTCCTAACATTGAGGACAATGTTTGGTCTAAAGTGTGGGGGAAAGATTTAGGTTCAATTTTGCATGAAATTTTCAGGTTTTAGTGGGTGAATGGTTCAGATTTTTCTTGATTTTTGTGCTTCAAAGTGTCACACCTTTACTCTTACTTGAACTTGAAAATTTTCACTTGTACTTGCATGTTTTAGTTCACAAATCCAAAAAAAAAACTTTTGAAAAACACAAAAGATTTTTCGTTTTTGCATGCTTTTGCACCTTAAGTGTTTAGTTTTGTCTTTTGATCTCCCAATGATTGATAAGAATATGAGTAGCATAGGTGAGAGTTAATCTTTGATATTTGAATCATGAACTTGATGAATGAGTTTTTATGTGAGTTTTAAGCTTGATAGCTTGTGGATTGATTTTGAAACTACATTGTGTTAACTTAATAGATGATTGTCCCATGTGAGCTTTTGAACCTTCAACACAATTCTTTGATGTGTGTTCATTCAGTGCTTTGTATCTCTAGAACTTGCTTGATATCTTGTTGAGACTACACTTTTACATGCATGCATGAAGATGATAAAGGCACTTAGGATTTTAACCACTTGACCAAAAAGCCAACCCAAAGCATGTTGTCCACTAGTGAGCCCATTTGAGCTTATTATCCTTTCTTTGCTTTACCATGTTTAACTTAACTTTTTCTTAATTGATTTATCTTTCTAACCCTTATCATGGTTAGTAGAGCATGCTCGTTGAGTTAAATTTGTGAAAGTTGCGCATATAGGAATATCAGTGGTATATGACTTGTATTGTACTTGTCGTCAATGGGGAAGGAATCGAAAAAAAAAGAAAAATAAACAAAAAAAAGAAAAAGTTTGAGGCCAATTAGAGAAAAGAAAGAAAAGGATTCCCCATGTGCTTGATTGATAAATGTTTGGGGAATGAAAGTTCAAAGAAAAAAAATAGAGAGAGATGTGCTTAATTGTTTGATGATATGCAGGATGCGCACATATGTGTTATTGATTACCTGTTATGCTCTACTCACTTAGATACTTAGCCTTTTCTTACCTTTCTTTTACCTTACCCCTAACCCAGCCAAGTTGCATCCTTGTTTAAGACCTTTTGATTTATGTTGTGCATGTAATACTTAGTAGTGTATTCAAGATTGAAGAGCAAGCCTATGGTAGAGCATTGCATTGTTTGAATTTATAAGAGTTAAAAACACATTTGAGCTATAAACACTTGAGTGTTGGAGTGTATGACAATGAGAGGACCTATTATTTTGACATGGTGTAGATTTCCTCTAAGTCTATCTTGCTATCTTGCTTGACTCTTACATTTAAAGTGAGTTCATTATTTTTATGGATTAAATGTCGCGGGTTCCCTCTTATTTATAATCCTTGTATGTCTTTGAGGTTGTTGGGAGGTCGGGAGAAAAACTTTGACACTTAAGAAAATGTCATTTGCATTTGCATATTTATTTCTTTTTGTTTTTGCATCCATACTTAGTTTTTGCATTCTCGGTTTTTTTTAGACTTTCAAAATTTATGTTTTTAACTTTCCTCGAAGACGAGCAAAAGTTAAGTGTGGGGAAGTTTGATAACTAGCATTTTTGTCATTTTAATTCTTTTTGTTTCATGTTCTTTTGGTAGACTTTTGTGATATTTTGTTTATGTTTCTACGATAATTTGTGTCTTTGCTTGTTTTAGGTGACGAAATACAAGGTGACACAATTTAGACTGAAATTGACAAGATGAAAGCAAGGCATGGAGCAACGCAAGGAGACAAATTAATGTGGGTTGCGGAAATTAAATTAAAATCAATTGGTCAAGAAGATGACAAGACGTGGAGGCAACAAGATTCGGATCTGATACTAGACAACACGCAGATGAGGAGGAGCAAACGAATTTAAGACAGCCACGCTGTTGGACCCCGAACTTTTGATGAAAATTAGAAATATGAAAATGAATTTAAATGGAGAAAGAATTGGTGAGAATGAGAATGAATTTAAGGAAATGTGATGAATTTAAGAAAAATGTAGGAGAAAAGAATTGTTTCGGTTAGAGGAATTTGATATTTGAATGAATTTTTAGGGATTATGAGAGGAAAGTGGATGAGTTGATTGAAATGAAGTTAAATAGCATGAATTAAAAAGAAAAAGTGTGAAAATTTAAAGGATTTAGAAAGTTTGACTTTTTGGAGAGAGAATGTTTGACTTTGAGAGTTGACTCTTGTTTGAGGCAAAATTTGATAAAATGATCTACATGAAACTTGTAGATTATGTTACGAGCTTTCTGTAGACATAAATTTTGTAATTTTTCGATATCGGGAGTGAAAGTTATGATCAGTCAAAGTTTATGTTTGATAAGGTTGACCGGAAAATGGACTCCCGTAGGAGTCGAATTGATGTTTATGTCCATCGTGAAAGATTTAGAGCTTCCCTTAAGCTTTATATAGAGACTAAGTTTGTCAAAATTGGAGTTCGGGATTAAGAATTATGAATTTTGGAAGTTTCGGGTTTTTATGTGAAAAAAAAGGGGAAATGAAGTCCCCCGTCGCTAGGGCGACACGTCGCCGTAGCGATGGCGAGCGTTCGGCTCGCGTCGCCGTAGTTGTTGGACCCCGAACCTTGAGTGACAATTTGAGTTAGTAATATGAATGATCAAGTGGATGAGTTGATTGAAATGAAGTTATATAGCAAGAATTAGAAAGAAAAAGTGTGAAAATTTGAAGTATTTAGAAAGTTTGACTTTTTGGAGAGAGAATGTTTGACTTTGAGAGTTGATTTTTGTTTGAGGCAAAATTTGATAAAATGGTCTTCTGGAAACTTGTAGGTTATGTTAAGAGATTTTTGTGGACATAAAGTTTGTAATTTTTCGATATCGAGAGTGAAAGTTATGATCAGTCAAAGTTTATGTTTGATCGGGTTTGACTTTTATATTGGTTGGAACTTTGGTGAGAAATTAACCTAGTTAGAGGTTAATTGAGCTTTGATGTTTTCATGAAAATTGAAGGATTTGTTTTGATCTTTATTTCGATATAAAGTATGCAATTTTTCGATCTCGGAATATTAAGTATGATTTTTACAAGTTTGTATAGAGGATAGTATCTTTGACAGGAAAATGGACTCCCGTAGAAGTCGAATTGAGTTTTATGTTCTTCTTGGAAGATTTAGAGCTTCTCTCAAGTTTTCTATAGAGACTAAGTTTGTCAAAATCGGAGTTCGAGAGTAAAAGTTATGAATTTCGGAAGTTTTTGATTTTTAAGTGAAAAAAAAAAAAAAAAAGAAAAGTTTTAGCGCCTCGCTGAGGCGACGCCTCAATGCGAGGCGGGCTTCTTCGCCTCGCGAGGCAAGGCTCGCCCTCATGAGCTGTGCGCCTCGCTAGGCGACGCCGCCCTAGTGAGCGGGCACCTCGCCCTCATGAGCGGCGCCTCGCCTCATGAGTTAGGCGTCCGTCTGTGCGCCATCCGACGCTTTGCTTCTTAAATTTTGATTTCTTTGTTTTAATCCGACCTTTGCTCACTATTTTGCCTATATCTTTTCCGTCCGACATCCGATTGAGTTGATTCTTTTGCGTTGGATTCCTAAGACAATGAATTTCATTTTATAAGAAATTTGTGAACTTTTGAGATTAAATTAATGGTGATTAATTTAATCAAAGTGAGTCGGGAAATTTTCGAGCATGATTCAGTGTTTTGTGAAATTCGGGATCTGTAGAGATCCGATTGAAGCGATTCTTGAGGCAAAATAAAGATAAGACAAGGGCTACAAATCATATGAAGACATGAAATGTCAATTTTGCCCTTAGGACTTTTAATTTTGAATTTAAGTTCGGATTGGGGTGTAATTTTGGATTAGGAACACTGTGAGTAATTTGAGTATAACTTTTGATCTGGGAATCGAAATGAGACGATTCTTGTTTTGAATTAAACTAGAGACATAAGGATACAATTGTTATGAAGACTTTGAGTTTCAATTCTAGGATTAAGAATGTGAATTTTGGGACTGAAATAATCGTATATGGAAAATGTGTTAGAATATGGTTATACCCGCACTGTTTCGCACATAACTTTTGATGTAGTGCTCGGAATTGAGCGCGGTCAGTGGCGTTGGATTCGTATGAGTGAGAGGAACATTTCTCAAGAAGGAAGTTTTGACAAATTCCTTCAAATCGATAGTGCGAATCAAACCGCAAGTAAGTGAAATTTTAAGTTTTGAATGGAGGGCAAAATGGTCATTTGACCATCAATTAATGAAACTCATTAATGATTGTCGTTTTGAGCTATTAAAAACGATGAATGGTCTGGAAAATTACAGAAGAAGAGAAAGAAGAAGAAATAAGAAGAGAGTGGAAGTTTCGTATGGAGAAAAGATGAGAGAGAAAGTTATTTTTGATTTTTCTACTTGTTTTCTTAAGGATTTTGGGATGGTTTCAAGAGAGAAAAAGGTAGAGGGGCATAAGAGCTTCCTTCCAAGCCAAAAAAATTCGAATTTGGATGAGAAAGAGGTAAGAGAAATTTTTCTACTTTGAGATTTTGATTAATTTTCGGTTTAGAATTATGACATATGAGATGGGTTTATGGATTGTGGAGTTAATTTTGAAATATATGCTTTAGGCTGGGTTTAATTTTGGATGGAAAATTGATTTAGGTTTAGGCTTAATTTTATGATGAAGGATTTTGTGATATTTTGGTGTAAAATTATTGATAATGATATGGGTTGATGATATATGAAATCAATTTGAAGAATTTGTATTTTATGGTATTGAATTTGGATAAATTGGTTTAGGCCAATTTTAAGATTTGGGGATTTTGAAATTGAGGATTTAAATAGTTTGGAATTAATGTGAATTGATGAATTGTGAGATTAATTTTGAAGAAATTATGTTTTATGAGATTGAATTTGGGTGTATTGGTTTAGGCCAATTTTGAAAATTGGGGATTTTCAAAATTGGAGATTGAAATAGTTTGAATGTAAATGGAATTGGTGAATTCCTAAGTTGATTGTGAAAATTAAGTATTTTCTGATGTGAAATTGGATGATTATGGTTTAGGTTTTGGTAATTTGGAAGAGAGAAAGCAAGGATCAATTGGAGCTTGAAATCAAGTTTCCTAAGCAATAATTGAGGTGGGTAGCATATCTATAATTTGATCTGTAAGCAATATGAAATTTGTGAAAATGAAAGAAAGCAAAATTTTGTATGCTTGATAAATTATTGGAAATGTTTGAAAATAAGAATTGATTTAAAGTTGGAAAATATGATTTCGAATGATTTCAGAAATTGGTACAAGTTTAAATTCAATTGTCATAAATGCATTATTGAATTATACATCGATTGAATGATTTGATTTTGAAATTCAGTATTTGAATGATGAATTGATCGAATTATGCGTTATGTGAATGTATGGAAAATCAAGAATTTGAAAAGTGCCTTGGGCATTCTCAAATCTCGTTTCGATTATGTGTTATGTGGGTCGGTTAGGTCCTTTGGTGAGTCGTATTGTCTCTATTCAGAAAGCCTTCACTCGGCTGCCGCTAGTGGCACGGAACTCCGATTTGGATTCCCTCACGGCTACTTGGACCGCAATGCGGAAAGTGTAATACGTTCTATTCTGTTGCATGGACCGCTATCGGATCGCATGCGATCGTTCTATTGGACCAAACCGGACCATTTTGATCTGTTATGTGATTTTGATTTTGTTAATGTGCGTGATAATTTACCGATGTGATTGCATTCATGTTTATGAGAAATTTTGGAAAAATGAAGAAAAGGGGTTTTCAATCAGGAAATTTATGAAATTTGATATGAAAAGTTTGGAAAAATTGAAAAGAGTTTGAGAGAAATATTTCAAAGTTGAAAAGTTTGAAACATTAGCCCTTTTGGCAAAAAGTTTATAAAGAAATGTTTTCTGCTTATTTATCAGTTTATAAATGTGTTATCCACGAGCTTAGAGCTCACCCCTTTCATCCCCATCTCCGGTTTCGAAAGCGGGAGATTGGATGAAAGAATGTGAAGACAACGATTCAAGCGGTTTTGTGCTTTTGAAATTTGCATGAGTTAGTTTTGAGTAATCTGAAATTTGAGTATGGAAATGTTTATGGTTTAAGATAGATTTGAAAGAAAGTGTATTTGTGTATAAAGTTGAGTATCGGAATGATTGAGAAATTTGTATATGAAATCATGAATAGCTTGGGCATATATATTTGTGTTTGATTAAGGGAATAAGTTTGAATTATGAAAATAGTAGATTGAATGACAAGTATGAGATTGTTTTAGAATTAGGTTTATGTCTATCTCACGATATCCGGACGGAGGGTCCGGTGGATTCTGATATTTGTGTGATTGATTGGCATTTAGAAGTGTATTTCTTTACCTTGCAGGTTTGGGTTAGGAAAAAAGCACCGTTATCTTGCCGAAATTTCGATAAAAATTGGGATAAAAAAATGGAATTTGAGATTTGTATGGATGAATAAGAATTTGTATGATTGTTGAGTTTCGGGTTTAAGAATGAATTTTCCTATGGGAAATTATATGGATGTGATTGATGTAAGAAATGAGAATGAGAAAGAAGAAAAAAAAAATTATATCAGATTTTGGAAGCGTCTTAGGAATTCCCAACGCGATTCTGTTTCCTGTTCTTTGCTTATTCACGGATGTCGGAAAGTGTTTCAGTTTACATTGATTTGTTTGCTTACTTTGTTTTCTATCCGTATTCGATTTGCATTCGATTCGATCCGCTTTAAACTTATTCGTTCCGCTTTGTGATTCAGATTCGATTATTTAACTTATTATATTCGATTGAATCATTCGTTTGTTTCGATTAGTTCTTGCTTCCGCTTGCATTTGCTTCCGCTTCGCTACTTTCGGATTTGTGCGCTTCCGCATTTTGTTTTCGATCCAAAATTTCCGTTTCCATTCGATTCCATTTTTCCGTTCTTCGGTAAGCAAGAAGATTTTGTCTCCGCTTTGTACTTTGTTCGTTTTCCGTTCATTTCCGGTTGGGTTCGATGAACGGATCCAACATTTAGATAAGGATAGTGTGCAGTGTATGTAGTTGGGTCTCGAAAGTGGGATTTATTTCGCTTCGCTACTTTTCGATTTGTATTCGATCCGCTTCGCTACTTTTGGTTTGATTTAATCCGATTTGCTTTTGGTTTTGCCTTATGTTTCGCTTTGTATATTCCGATTAGCGGTTTCTCGCTTTTCGAAATTTTCGCTTCCGCATTCGCTTTGCATTTGTTTCGAGTGTGCGCTTCGCTTTCTGTTTAGTTAAGTGTGTGTTTTCGCATTCGCTTTGCTTCTGCTTTGATTCCGCTTCGGTCCGTTCGCTTTCGATTCTTTGCATTATGTCTTCCGCATTTCGTTTTCCGTTCTGTTTTTCGGTTGGGATCCGGTTCCCGGATCGGGTCCCAACATTTATGGTATCAGAGCCCAGTAATATGATCTTACTTGGGCGTATGAGTATGAATAAGGAATTGATACGAGTTTGTAAAGATAAAAGTGAATTTGTGAGAGTGTGCTAGGTGGTCATTTGATTTTGATGAAAGAAATATGATGGTCTTTAGGAATTTGAAATTGATGTGCATGACTATTTGACGAATTCAAATGATTGGTTTGATTTGAGTGTTAAAAATATGTTTGATTTTCGGAATGTGTTGAGGAAATTACGATTAGAACTTCTTGAGAAATTGTGATGAATAGATATAGATGAAAGAATGATGACATAATGATGATTAAACCATATTAGGGTTCCTTAAGAAATGGACCATTAATTTGTGCCCAGATATGAAGAACTAATGAGTTATAGATATAGTGTTTTGATATGATATGAGTGATATATGATTTAAGGAAGTGAAAATTTTGAAGAGATTGAGAATATGTATGAAGAGTAAAAAGTGATGAAAAAGAAATTGATTATGAGTTGTGGAAAGAAATTAGTAAGAAAGTGCTTGATGATCTTTGTTTAGAAAGAAATTTATGCAATTTATGCAATTTATGCTAAGTTAGCCAAATGGTAAGAGGCGAGCATGTGGAAGCTATAAAACTTTGAGGTCAAGGGTTCGAGTCGTGGCCTCACCCTTGACCAAAGAGGACAGTACTGATTAAGTTGGATGCCGCGGTATAACCCGCAAACACCCGCCGTGGTATAACCCGCAAACACACGCTGGGTGGGAAATATTAGCCCAGGTGTAGGGGGTGGGGTCCAACAGTAGTGATGGCGAACGTCCAGCTCGCGTCGCTAGGGCGACGCGTCGCCAGGGCGACCCAGCCCTCGACGCGCCCAGTCTTGCTGCGTTTAAATAATCTGGCGCCGTTTTGTTTCTCCAATACGACGTCGTTTTGATTTTTCTTGCTTGTTATTTCCTCCAAATCTGACGTTTGTTCACTATTTTGCTTATATCTTTTCCGTCCGACATCCGATTGACTTGATTCTTACGGCGTTGGATTCCTAAGACAATTATCTATATCCTCATAGAAATTTGTGAATTTTTGAGATTAAATTAAAGGAGATTAATTTAATCAAAGTTAGTTGGGAAATTTTCCGAACATGATTCAGTATTTTGTGAAATTTGGGATCTGTAGAGATCCGATTGAAGCGATTCTTGAGGCGAAATAAAGATAAGACAAAGGGCTACAAATCATATGAAGACATGAAATGTCAATTTTGTACCTAATACTTTTAATTTCTGAATTTAAGTTAGGATTAGGGTGTAAATTTTGGATTAGGAACACCTGAGAGTATTTTAAGTATAACTTTTGATCTGGGAATCGAAATGAGGCGATTCTTATTTTGAATTAAACTAAAGACATAAGGCTACAAATGTTATGAAGACATTAAGTTTCAATTCTGGGATTAAGAATGTGAATTGTTGGACGGAAATAATCGTACGTGGAAAATGTCTTAGAATATGGATTTACCCGAACTATTTTGCGCATAACTTTTGGTGTAGTAATCCGAATTGAGCGCGGTTAGTGGCGTTGGATTCGCTTGATTGTGAGGAACATTTCTCAAGAAGGAAGTTTTGACAAATTCCTTCAAATTGATAGTGCGAATCAGACCCGCAAGTGAACATGACTTAAAGTAACATGACAAGGGCATTTTAGTCTTTTCATCAAAATTTAAATGACATGGCCCTTAAAAATCAGATGATGTCATGGGAGAAGAGGAGATTCATGATTTTTCTGCAAAGAAGAAGAGAAAATAAGAAGAAAGAGAAGAGAAGAAGTTTTCGTATGGAGGATAAAAGGAAAGAGAAAGTAAGATTTCGATTTTTTGGTCTTTAAGCATGAGTTTTGCATGGATTTCAAGAGGAAAGGGGAAGAAGAACATGGAAACTTGCTTGGAGCTCTCATGGCCGAAACTTAGAGAGAGAAGGTAAGAGAGAAAAAATTTTTATGTTTGAATTTTGATGAGTTTATTGGTTGATTTAGCTTAATATGGTTATTAATTGAAGTTTTCTATGATTATTTGAAGAGATTAGACTATGGTTATGGAAGATTCTAGAGAGAGAAAGCTTAGTGAAGAAGATGATGAATAGTGAAATTTAGGGGTTTTGAAATTGATGATTTAGATAGCTTGAATTAGTGATGAATTTGAGATATCCTAAATTAATTTTGATGTTTATGCTTTAGGTGAAGTTTAATTTAAAAAATTGTAAATTGGGGGTTTAGGCCAAATTAAAAATTTGGGGATTTTGTGAATTAATGGTGGAGAATCATCAATACTAATATGAATTGATTAAATATGAAATCAATTTTGAGGAAATTGTGATTTATGATATGAAATTTGTGTAAATTGGTTTAGGTCAAATTTTGAAATTGGGGATTTTAGAAATTCTTGTTTTAGAAAGCTTGGAAATATGATAATTATGAATTTCCGATAGTCAATTTTGAGATTTACGCAAATTATGATGTAGAATTTGGGTGATTATGACTTAGGTCATTTTTAGTTGAAAGAAGGAAAGAAGCAAGGATCAAATTGAAGCTTGGAACAAGTTCCTAGCGTCATTTAAAAGTGGGTAGCATATTTATATTTTGATTTATAGGCAATATACGAATTTTCAAAAATGAAAGAAAGCAAAAGTTTGGATTTTGATAAATTATTATTTTGTAAATGTTTGAAAATAAGAATTGATTAAAAGTTTGAAATTTTGATTTCCGAAGGTTTTCTGAAAAATTATTATCAGCTGATTTGATAAATTGATAAAATTTCGAAAATGCATTTGTTGTGTATGCATTGACAAATTATGCGAATTATTGCATTGATTGATTGAATAAATTAAATTGTATGAAGTATTTGAATTGTATGAAGTATTTGAATTGTGAGTTTGTTAGTATTCGATGAAATAAGGTTAGAAAGGCAAGATTTTGAAAAGTGCCATCGGGCATTCTGAAATTTCGTTTTTGATTATGTGTTATGTGGGTTTGGTAGGTCCTTTGTGAGTCAGCGCTGTCTCTATTTGTATAGCCTTCTCCCAGCTGCCCGCTAGTGGCACGGAGCTCCGATTTCGGACTCCTCCACGGCTTAACTGGACATTGTCTTGGACTGATTTGTGTTGGATGCCGCGGTATAACCCGCAAACACACGCTGGGTGGGAAATGCTAGCCCAGGTGTGGGGTCCAACATTAAGAAAGTGTAGTACATTCTGTTTGGACCAAGCCAGATCATTATGACATGTTATGTGTTTTTGATTTGTTTCTGTGTTCTGCATTCATGTTTAAAAATTGAGGAATAAAAAGTGAATTTTGTTATGAAAAGTTTGAAAAATATGAAAAAGGGTTTGAGGAAAAAGTTTGAAAAATTAGCCTTTTGGCAAAAAGTTTATGAAAATTGATTTATGCTTATTATTCAATTTATAAATGTGTTATCCACGAGCCTTCGAGCGCACCCCCCTTTCATCCCCATCTCCAGGTTTCGAGAAGGAGATCGGATGAAAGAATGTGAAGACATCAGTTTCGACATTTGTATAAGTTAGATTTTGAGTATTTTGGAATTTGTATATGAATTTGTGTATGATTTTTGGAATATATATTTATGTTTGATTCTGGGAATGAGTTTGATTGATGAGACTAGTGGATTGAATTGCAATTTGAAGCAGTTTAGAAATAGGTTTGTGTTTATCTGCTGAGATCCCGGACGGAGGGTCCGGTTGATTTTGATGTGTATGATTGTTTGGGCCTTTAAAGTGTATTTTGAACACTTTGTAGGTTTGGGTTAGGATTAAGGCAGCCGTTATGCTGCCGAAATTTCGATAAAAATTAGTATGAATATGATTTTTGGGATTAATACCAATGTGTAAGAATATGGTTAAGTTTTGAGATTTCACATGAGAAAGAATTTCCAAGGAAAAAGGATATAAGATTTCTTTGTATCAGTTTGATAAATGAGTATAAGAAGAAAAGAAAAAAAATTATACCGAATTTTGGAACGTCTTAGGGTTTCCAACGCGATTATGTTCATTCGATAAGTTTTCTTTGATTATTGTTTCCGGATGTCGGATGTGTTTGCTGTGATTCGTTTATATTTTTTTTTCCCGCCTTGCTTTTACATGCTGTGATTCCGACTCTTCTTAATCTTGTATGCCCAGTTAAGATCCTAATACTGGGCTCAATCTTAATAAACATATAGCCCAAGTCCTAATACTGGGCTCTGATACTATAAATGTTGGACCCCGAACTTTTGATGAAAATTAGAAATATGAAAATGAATTTAAATTGAGAAAGAATTGGTGAGAATGAAAACGAATTTAAGGAAATGTGATGAATTTAAGAAAAATGTAGGAGAAAAGAATTGTTTCGGTTAGAGGAATTTGATATTTGAATGAATTTTTAGGGATTATGAGAGGAAAGTGGATGAGTTGATTGAAATGAAGTTAAATAGCATGAATTAAAAAGAAAAAGTGTGAAAATTTAAAGGATTTAGAAAGTTTGACTTTTTGGAGAGAGAATGTTTGACTTTGAGAGTTGACTCTTGTTTGAGGCAAAATTTGATAAAATGATCTACATGAAACTTGTAGATTATGTTACGAGCTTTCTGTAGACATAAAGTTTGCAATTTTTCGATATCGGGAGTGAAAGTTATGATCAGTCAAAGTTTATGTTTGATAAGGTTGACCGAAAAATGGACTCCCGTAAGAGTCAAATTGATGTTTATGTCCTGCGTGAAAGATTTAGAGCTTCCCTTAAGCTTTCTATAGAGACTAAGTTTGTCAAAATTGAAGTTCGGGATTAAGAATTATGAATTTTGGAAGTTTCGGGTTTTTATGTGAAAAAAAAAGGAGAAATGAAGTCCCCCGTCGCTAGGGCGACACGTCGCCGTAGCGATGGCGAGCGTTCGACTCTCATCACTACGACGACACGTCGCCGTAGTGATGGCGAACGTCCGGATAGCGTCGCTAGGGCGACCCAGCCCTCGACGCGCCCGATCTTGTAGCGTTTACTCGATCTGGCGCCGTTTTGTTTCTCCAATACGACGCCGTTTTGATTTTTCTTGCTTGTTATTTCCTCCAAATCCGACCTTTGTTCACTATTTTGCTTATATCTTTTCCGTACGACATTCGATTGAGTTGATTCTTGTGGCGTTGGATTCCTAAGACAATTATCTACATCCTCATAGAAATTTGTGAATTTTTGAGATTAAATTAATGGAGATTAATTTAATCAAATTTAGTTGGGAAATTTTCGGAATATGATTCAGTATTTTGTGAAATTCGGGATCTGTAGAGATCCGATTGAAGCGATTCTTGAGGCGAAATAAAGATAAAAAAAGGGCTACAAATCATTTGAAGACATGAAATGTCAATTTTGCCCCTAAGACTTTTAATTTCTGAATTTAAGTTCGGATTAGGGTGTAAATTTTGGATTAGGAACACGTGAGAGTATTTTAAGCATAACTTTTGATCTGGGAATCGAAATGAGGTGATTCTTATTTTAAATTAAACTAGAGACATAAGGCTACAAATGTTATGAAGACATTAAGTTTCAATTCTGGGATTAAGAATGTGAATTTTTGGACGGAAATAATCGTAAATGGAAAATGTCTTAGAATATAGATTTATCCGAACTGTTTTGCGCATAACTTTTGGTGTAGTGATCCGAATTGAGCGAGGTCAGTGGCGTTGGATTCGTATGATAGAGAGGAACATTTCTTGAGAAGGAAGTTTTGACAAATTCCTTCAAATTGATAGTACAAATCAGACCCGCAAGTGAACATGACTTAAAGTAACATAACAAGGGCATTTTAGTCTTTTCATCAAAATTTAAATGACATGGCCCTTAAAAATCAGATGATGTCGTGGGAGAAGAGGAGATTCACGATTGTTCTGCAAAGAAGAAGAGAAAATAAGAAGAAAGAGAAGAGAAGAAGTTTTCATATGGAGGATAAAAGGAAAGAGAAAGTAAGATTTCGATTTTTTGGTCTTTAAGCATGAGTTTTGCATGGATTTCAAGAGGAAAGGTGAAGAAGAACATGGAAACTTGCTTGGAGCTCTCATGGCCGAAACTTAGAGAGAGAAGGTAAGAGAGAGAAAATTTTTATGTTTGAATTTTGATGAGTTTATTGGTTGATTTAGCTTAATATGGTTATGAATTGAAGTTTTCTATGATTATTTGAAGAGATTAGACTATGGTTATGTTTAATTTTGATTATGGAAGATTCTAGAGAGAGAAAGCTTAGTGAAGAAGATGATGAATAGTGAAATTTAGGGGTTTTTGAAATTGATGATTTAGATAGCTTGAATTAGTGATGAATTTGAGATATCCTAAATTAATTTTGATGTTTATGCTTTAGGTGAAGTTTAATTTGAAAAATTGTAAATTGGGGGTTTAGGCCAAATTAGAAATTTGGGGATTTTGTGAATTAATGGTGGAGAATCATCAATACTAGTATGAATTGATTAAATATGAAATCAATTTTGAGGAAATTGTGATTTATGATATGAAATTTGTGTAAATTGGTTTAGGTCAAATTTTGAAATTGGAGATTTTAGAAATTCTTGTTTTAGAAAGCTTGGAAATATGATAATTATGAATTTCCGATAGTCAATTTTGAGATTTACGCAAATTATGATGTAGAATTTGGGTGATTATGGCTTAGGTCATTTTTAGTTGAAAGAAGGAAAGAAGCAAAGATCAAATTGAAGCTTGGAACAAGTTCCTAGCGTCATTTAAAAAGTGGTAGCATATTTATATTTTGATTTATAGGCAATATCTGAATTTTCAAAAATGAAAGAAAACAAAAGTTTGGATTTTGATAAATTATTATTTTGTAAATGTTTGAAAATAAGAATTGATTAAAAGTTTGAAATTTTGATTTCCGAAGGTTTTCTGAAAAATTATTATCAGCTGATTTGATAAATTGATAAAAATTTCTGAAAATGCATTTGTTGTGTATGCATTGACAAATTATGCGAATTGTTGCATTGATTGATTGAATAAATTAAATTGTATGAAGTATTTGAATTGTATGAAGTATTTGAATTGTGAGTTTGTTAGTATTCGATGAAATAAAGTTAGAAAGGCAAGATTTTGAAAAGTGCCATCGGGCATTCTGAAATTTCGTTTTTGATTATGTGTTATGTGGGTTTGGTAGGTCCTTTGTGAGTCAGCGCTGTCTCTATTTGTATAGCCTTCTCCCGGCTGCCCGCTAGTGGCACGGAGCTCCGATTTCGGACTCCCTCCACGGCTACACTGGACCGCTGTGCGGACCTGATTTGTGTTGGATGCCGCGGTATAACCCGCAAACACACGCTGGGTGGGAAATGCTAGCCCAGGTGTGGGGTCCAACATTAAGAAAGTGTAGTACGTTCTGTTTGGACCAAGCCAGATCATTATGACATGTTATGTGTTTTTGATTTGTTTCTGTGTTCTGCATTCATGTTTAAAAATTGAGGAATAAAAAGTGAATTTTGTTATGAAAAGTTTGAAAAATATGAAAAAGGGTTTGAGGAAAAAGTTTGAAAAATTAGCCTTTTGGCAAAAAGTTTATGAAAATTGATTTATGCTTATAATTCAATTTATAAATTTGTTATCCACGAGCTTCCGAGCTCACCCCCCCTTTCATCCCCATCTCCAGGTTTCGAGAAGGAGATCGGATGAAAGAATGTGAAGACATCAGTTTCGACATTTGTATAAGTTAGATTTTGAGTATTTTGGAATTTGTATATAAATTTGTGTATGATTTTTGGAATATATATTTATGTTTGATTATGGGAATGAGTTTGATTGATGAGACTAGTGGATTGAATTGCAATTTGAAGCAGTTTAGAAATAGGTTAGTGTTTATCTGCTGAGATCCCGGACGGAGGGTCCGGTTGATTTTGATGTGTGTATGATTGTTTGGGCCTTTAGAAGTGTATTTTTGAACACTTTGCAGGTTTGGGTTAGGATTAAGGCAGCCGTTATGCTGCCGAAATTTCGATAAAAATTAGTATGAATATGATTTTTGGGATTAATACCAATGTGTAAGAATATGGTTAAGTTTTGAGATTTCGCATGAGAAAGAATTTCCAAGGAAAAAGGATATAAGATTTCTTTGTATCAGTTTGATAAATGAGTATAAGAATAAAAGAAAAAAAATTATACCGAATTTTGAAACGTCTTAGGGTTTCCAACGCGATTATGTTCATTCGATAAGTTTTCTTTGATTATTGTTTCCGGATGTCAGATGTGTTTGCTGTGATTCGTTTCGCTTTTTTTCGCTTCCGTCTTCGCTTTGCTTCTGCTGTGATTCCGACTCTTCTTAATCTTGTATGCCCAGTTAAGATCCTAATACTGGGCTCAATCTTAACAAACATATAGCCCAAGTCCTAATACTGGGCTCTGATACCATAAATGTTGGATTCCGAACTTTTGATGAAAATTAGAAATATGAAAATGAATTTAAATGGAGAAAGAATTGGTGAGAATGAGAATGAATTTAAGGAAATGTGATGAATTTAAGAAAAATGTAGGAGAAAAGAATTGTTTCGGTTAGAGGAATTTGATATTTGAATGAATTTTTAGGGATTATGAGAGAAAAGTGGATGAGTTGATTGAAAAGAAAAAGTATGAAAATTTAAAGGATTTAAAAAGTTTGACTTTTTGGAGAAAGAATGTTTGACTTTGAGTGTTGACTCTTGTTTGAGGCAAACTTTGATAAAATGATCTACATGAAACTTGTAGATTATGTTACGAGCTTTCTGTAGACATAAAGTTTGCAATTTTTCGATATCGGGAATGAAAGTTATGATCAGTCAAAGTTTATGTGTGATAAGGTTGACCGAAAAATGGACTCCCGTAGGAGTCGAATTGATGTTTATGTCCTTCGTGAAAGATTTAGAGCTTCCCTTAAGCTTTCTATAGAGACTAAGTTTGTCAAAATTGGAGTTCGGGATTAAGAATTATGAATTTTGAAAGTTTCGGATTTTTATGTGAAAAAAAAGGGGAAATGAAGTCCCCCGTCGCTAGGGCGACACGTCGCCGTAGCGATGTCGAGCGTTCGGCTCTCATCACTACGGCGACACGTCGCCGTAGTGATGGTGAACGTTCGGCTCGCGTCGCCAGGGCGACGCGTCGTCAGGGCAACCCAGCCCTCGACGCGCCCAGTGCGCGCGCGTTTCGCTCGATACGGCGCCGTTTTTGTTTCTCCAATACGACGCCGTTTTTATTTTTCTTGCTTGTTATTTCCTCCAAATCCGACCTTTGTTTACTATTTTGCTTATATCTTTTCCATTCAACATCCGATTGAGTTGATTCTTGCGACGTTGGATTCCTAAGACAATTATCTACATCCTCAAAGAAATTTGTGAATTTTTGAGATTAAATTAATGGAGATTAATTTAATCAAAGTTAGTTGGGAAATGTTCCGAACATGATTCAGTATTTTGTGAAATTCGGGATCTGTAGAGATCCGATTGAAGCGATTCTTAAGGCGAAATAAAGATAAGACAAAGGGCTACAAATCATATGAAGACATGAAATGTCAATTTTGCCTCTAAGACTTTTAATTTCTGAATTTAAAATTCGGATTAGGGTGTAAATTTTGGATTAGGAACACCTGAGAGTATTTTAAGCATAACTTTTGATCTGGTAATCGAAATGAGGCGATTCGTATTTTGAATTAAACTAGAGACATAAGGCTACAAATGTTATGAAGACATTAAGTTTCAATTCTGGGATTAAGAATGTGAAGTTTTGGACGGAAATAATCGTACGTGGAAAATGTCTTAGAATATGGATTTACCCGAACTATTTTGCGCATAACTTTTGGTGTAGTGATCCGAATTGAGCGTGGTCAGTTGCGTTGGATTCGTATGATTGAGAGGAACATTTCTCAAGAAGGAAGTTTTGACAAATTCCTTCAAATTGATAGTGCGAATCAGACCCGCAAGTGAACATGACTTAAAGTAACATGACAAGGGCATTTTAGTCTTTTCATGAAAATTTAAATCCCTTAAAAATCAGATGATGTCGTGGGAGAAGAGGAGATTCACGATTTTTCTGGAAAGAAGAAGAGAAAATAAGAAGAAAGGGAAGAGAAGAAGTTTTCGTATGGAGGATAAAAGGAAAGAGAAAGTAAGATTTCGATTTTTTGGTCTTTAAGCATGAGTTTTGCATGGATTTCAAGAGGAAAGGGGAAGAAGAACATGGAAACTTGCTTGGAGCTCTCATGGCCGAAATTTAGAGAGAGAAGGTAAGAGAGAGAAAATTTTTATGTTTGAATTTTGATGAGTTTATTGGTTGATTTAGCTTAATATGGTTATGAATTGAAGTTTTCTATGATTATTTGAAGAGATTAGACTATGGTTATGTTTAATTTTGGTTATGGAAGATTCTAGAGAGAGAAAGCTTAGTGAAGAAGATGATGAATAGTGAAATTTAGGGGTTTTTGAAATTGATGATTTAGATAGCTTGAATTAGTGATGAATTTGAGATATCCTAAATTAATTTTGATGTTTATGCTTTAGGTGAAGTTTAATTTGAAAAATTGTAAATTGGGGGTTTAGGCCAAATTAGAAATTTGGGGATTTTGTGAATTAATGGTGGAGAATCATCAATACTAGTATGAATTGATTAAATATGAAATCAATTTTGAGGAAATTGTGATTTATGATATGAAATTTGTGTAAATTGGTTTAGGCCAAATTTTGAAATTGGGGATTTTAGAAATTCTTGTTTTAGAAAGCTTGGAAATATGATAATTATGAATTTCCGATAGTCAATTTTGAGATTTACGCAAATTATGATGTAGAATTTGGGTGATTATGGCTTAGGTCATTTTTAGTTGAAAGAAGGAAAGAAGCAAGGATCAAATTGAACCTTGGAACAAGTTCATAGCGTCATTTCGAGGTGGGTAGCATATTTATATTTTGATTTATAGGCAATATACGAATTTTCAAAAATGAAAGAAAGCAAAAGTTTGGATTTTGATAAATTATTGTTTTGTAAATGTTTGAAAATAAGAATTGATTAAAAGTTTGAAATTTTGATTTCCGAAGGTTTTCTGAAAAATTATTATCAGCTGATTTGATAAATTGATAGAAATTTCTGAAAATGCATTTGTTGTGTATGCATTGACAAATTATGCGAATTGTTGCATTGATTGATTGAATAAATTAAATTGTATGAAGTATTTGAATTGTATGAAGTATTTGAATTGTGAGTTTGTTAGTATTCGATGAAATAAAGTTAGAAAGGCAAGATTTTGAAAAGTGCCTTGGGCATTTTGAAATTCGTTTTGATTATGTGTTATGTGGGTTTGGTAGGTCCTTTGTGAGTCATTTGTCTCTATTTGTATAGCCTTCTCCGGCTGCCCGCTAGTGTACGGAGTCTCCGTTTCGGACTCCTCCACGGCTACTACTGGACCGCTATCGGACTGATTTGTGTTGGATGCTTGCGGTATAACCCATGAAACACACATGGTGGGAAATGCTAGCCAGTGTGGGGTCCAACATTAAGAAAGTGTAGTGCGTTCTTTGGACCAAACCGCACCATTCGACATGTTATGTGTTTTTATTTGTTTCTGTGTTCTGCATTCATGTTTAAAAATTGAGGAATAAAAAGTGAATTTTGTTATGAAAAGTTTGAAAAATATGAAAAAGGGTTTGAGGAAAAAGTTTGAAAAATTAGCCTTTTGGTAAAAAGTTTATGAAAATTGATTTACGCTTATTATTCAATTTATAAATGTGTTATCCACGAGCTTAAAGCTCACCCCTTTCATCCCCATCTCCGTGTTTCGAGAAGGAGATCGGATGAAAGAATGTGAAGACATCGCCGACATTTGTATAAGTTAGATTTTGAGTATTTTGGAATTTGTATATGAATTTGTGTATGATTTTTGGAATATATATTTATGTTTGATTACGGGAATGAGTTTGATTGATGAGACTAGTGGATTGAATTGCAATTTGAAGCGGTTTAGAAATAGGTTTGTGTTTATCTGCTTTGAGATCCGGACGGAGGTCCGGTTGATTTTGATGTGTGTATGATTGTTTGGGCCTTTAGAAGTGTATTTTGAACACTTTGCGAGGTTTGGGTTAGGATTAAGGCGGTAGTTATCTTTTGAAATTTCAATAAAAATTAGTATGAATATGATTTTGGGATTAATACCAATGTGTAAGAATATGGTTAAGTTTTGAGATTTCGCATGAGAAAGAATTTCCAAGGAAAAAGGATATAAGATTTCTTTGTATGAGTTTGATAAATGAGTATAAGATGAAAAGAAAAAAAATATACCTGATTTTGGAACGTCTTAGGGTTTCCAACGCGATTGTGGTCCTGTGTTCCTTCTTGTTCTCAGATGTCGGACATTTGTTAAGTATTGATTCCGCTTCGTTTCGTTTTGCTTCAGCACATTTGTTATGCTTTCGTTTCGATTTCTGAATTCGACTCGCTTTTCGAGTCCATGTTACTTCTTACGCTTTCGTTTGTTATTTATGATTCGATTCGCAATTTCGATACAGAATTTCTGTTTCCATTCGATTTCGTTTCCGTTCTGCTTTTCCGGTTGGGATCCGGTGTTTCGGATCGAGTTCCAACACACGCACCTACACGGAAAAGCAGCTAAGGGATTTACGTGGCAAATTAGAAGAGGAGAATAAATCAGGAGGCTTCACGCATTAGAGAATGAGGACGGCTTTTAAATGGGTTTTAATTTGTCTGGTGGGCCCACTTCACTTGAGGAAGGGCACAAAAACCTAAGGGAAAAACATGGAGAAGAGGACTACGACAACTTTGAGGAGGGGCCCATATCATTTAAGAAAAACAAAAGACCTAGGGAATTGATGCGTGGACAGCAACTGGGGAAGGAGGATGACGGCAGCCTTGGAAAAAAGGAAAGCTTGAAGAAACTATTGAGAGAAAGGAGAAAATAGGTGTCAGCATGAGGAAAGCAGCTGGAGCCTGGGGGAATAAATCAGAGATTGCGGCGGCAACTTCGAGGAAGCATATTATTTTCTTTATTGAAGAAGAAGTGGACGGCAACTTGGAGAAGAGCTTAGCTTGAAGTGATTTATTTTTCTCACCATTTAAAGGAGCGTGGACGTGGAAGACAACAACAACTTTGAGGAGGGATTCGGCATTTAAGTTGAGTGAAGCTTTGTTCGGTGAATTAAATTTCGGTGAAGGTTTAATTCTAATTTTAATTTGTTAATTTCAATTATTAATTGTTAGAGATTAGAATTATGTGTGGCTAAATTTTTAATCTAGACAAGGTACTTGATGTTTGATACATGTAGTTCGTGAGACTCTTGTGGTTTAATGTTTTCGTGAATTTCTTATGTTTATTTAATCTCTGCGCTTGATCGATTAATTATTGTTGAGTTTGTTGATTAATGAGGCCTGTTAATTAATTAACTTAATAATAAATTGCCGAATAGATTAGTTAATCCGTGATTACTGTCTATCGAGTGGCGAATTAATTTCAGTTAAGAGGTTAATGGGATTAAATAATTTAGTCTAAATAGATTGCGGGTGTCCGATTCTGTTGGCTAAGACGAGGGTCCATTAGAATTTATTGTTGCCATAGATTATATTCTGCGGAGCTTTACTCGGGAATAGTGTAATTGGTTAGGGAAATAATCTGCGGAGCTTTACTCGGGATTATCGAATAATTACGAATGGATTGGTAGATTTGTGCTGTTCACGGTATGCTATAACTTTGTCCATAGGAATGAACGAAATTTATATTTTTGAGTCTATGATCGAATTACGGTATCAAACGGGAGAGTACCTTGGCTAGGTTTTTATTCATATTATTTTCAATCTTATTTTTAATTTCTTCTTGCGTGAATTCGTGCTTTTAAAATCAATCATTCTCAAATCAATTATTTTCATTATTTTTATTTTCATCTGTTTATTTTTATTTTTGATTTCACACAAATAAACAATTACTACATTGGTCTCTGTGGTTCGACCCTATTCATCACTTTACTCGCTTAAGTGTTCTAGAGTAGGAATTTATTTTTGTTGGTTTGACACACCATCAATTATTAACATATCAATTAATTTCTTATATTTTAATTTTCTTCACTTGTTTTACCACTCCTCCGTTTTTTTAAGCTCTTCCTACTATTGTGGTATCAAAGATGCCAAGTTCATTCAAAACTATTGCCGCTAATGGAAATGTAGTAAGCGACAATTCCTTTTTTCAAAGGTGAAAGCTAGGAATTCTCAAGCATCAAAATGAAGATGTTATTTCAGATTCAAGATTTATGGGACCCAGTAGAGAAAGGATATCTTAATCCAGATGACACACCCATGTTGAAAGAAAACAAGAAGAATGACGTAAAAGCATTGTCTTTTATTTATGATCAATTTTTTCAAAAATTGTAGCTACAACAACAGTAAAGAAACTTGGAGGACATGGCAGATACCTTTCCAAGGGTCCTCAAAGATAATCAAAGTGAAACTTCAATCTCTTTGTAGAGATTTTGAAAAATTGCTTATGAAAAGTGGAGTTAAGTAAGAAATTTCAAGTGAAGTTAAGTTGTATATTCGATACATTCAGCATAAATCCGATGTTGAGATTATCAGAACTAGAACAAAAAGAAGCACAGCACGTGGGACTTTAGTAAAGAGTAAAGATTGTGAATTATATTGCGAGATTGAAATCAGAAAATGGGAAGAACGATACATGGTGAATGAAATACGACATATATGAAATGAAGAAAGGTGATTAAGAAAGGGAAATGTTAACAAGTACAATTGGTGACATAAGTTATGCAACCTAACAGGAATACATTGAATGTCGCGTAAGCACGCAAATGTTTAAATTGATGGTTTTAACCATAAAGGATATGCTTAAGGCTTATCGTTGAAGTTCATAGGATCATGAGATCCAAGTATAGTTTTGTTCGATTGTGCTTTCGTATTATGTTGAATAAGAGCTTAAAGGAAGTTCTTTAATTGCTATTATGTATCTTTGTAAATAAAACAATGATGTGACTTTTGATGCGGAAATAAAGTTTTTCAAACTCTGTTATGTTAAGAAATGAAATGCGAGATTGAGATAGTTCAGTATGTATGCAAGTTAATTTTGAAATCCTTGTGAAATGGTTGAGTTGAGTTAGTTGTGATGTTTGATTGTTATGGGCACCCACCTTATGGAATGAGGCTCAATAAGAGTTCATGGAACTAAAGTAATATGAATTAGTAAGTGAACGATGAATTTCCTTTGGGGATATCGTTTTGTCAAGATATGATTTCGGTGAGTGTTACTAACAAGAGATGTCTTAGATTCAAAATGTGAATTACGTGGGAGTGTACGGAAATATTGATATGATATGATACTGGAGTTATCGACACAAGTGAAAGTGGTGAGTAATCTGAGATAGAATGAAGAACTAGTTAAGGAAGTGAACGACCAAATAAGGGATAGCAAGACTGGTAAATCTATTGACTATGATCATGTATCAAAAAAATTTCGAGTAAAGAAGTTAGATGAGAAAATAAATGACTTGATGATTATTCAGTAGGAATTTCGAGGACGAAATTCTTTTAAGAGGGGGAGAAATGTTGGGCCCCGATTCGCATTAAGCATGTTTAAATTATTTTGAGGCATGTTTAAATTATGAGGTTTTAGTTTGATAATTTTTAATTGTGGTTGGAATAAATTGAGGATATTATTACTTAAGTTAAGAAATACTAAATGAAGGGATTTTAGTGACATATGATTTGGTGATAAATTATTATGTGTGATATATTGTTAGTATTGAAAAGAAGTATATGAATTGAGGGTCTTACGAATTTAGGTGATTGAGATTGTGTGGATTTAGTTCAATTAGAGCTTTATTAAATTGTTGATAATTAGGAAGATGATAAATGTTTTTAAAGCTTAAGCTAAGTAAAGTGGGCTTTTAGCCTTTAGCCCTTTTAAATTGTAGTTAAATGAAAGAGAATGAAGTAATTGGGCTAGGTTCATTAGCAAGTAGTTGATCATGTATTAAATGAAAAAGAAAGGGAGCATTTGGGCTTTTAAGTGGGAGCCCACGAAATTTCAAATGGAAAGGAGGGAAATGAAAATTTGGGAAAGGTTATAAGGAGGGAAACTTTGGGCTTGAAGGTTGGGCTTAGGTTAAAGAGTTAGGTTTAAGTTAAAGGGTAAGAGTTAGGTTTAAGTTAAGAGTTAGGGTTAGGTTAATTAAGAAGGATTAGAAAGAGTCTAATGGAAATAGGAAGAGGCCAACGAAAATGCAAAGGAAGCTTAGGTGAGGTGATGTTGTTTTTGCTTAGAAAATAAGAGAGGAAGAGGTCTTTTGGTTAAGCCATCCGAAAACCTATCAAAGAGAGATGAGAATGTGTAGATTTCGAAAATTTCAAAGAGAGAAAGAAGAAGAGTGACTTTCGGCCATGCTAGGAGAAGAAGGAGAAAAAGAAGAAGATGAAGAAGAGAGGTAGGTTTTCAAGTTTTCCTTAAGTCTTGTAAGAAGAGGGTTACGAAAATACCAAAGAAAAGAGAGGGAGAGTGGGTTCGGCTATGAGGGAAGAGAGGGAGAAGTTTATTTTTCTTAAGTTTTTAAGTGGGTTTCAAGGGTTTCAAGAAGGAGAAGGTTAAAGGAAGAGCTTAACCATCCATTGGAATCAAAAAGAAAGAAATCGTGGGTCATCTTTAAGGTAAGACAATATTCGAAATTCATAGTTTTCCAGTAGGATTTGTTTCTTTCTTGTTTAAATGGTGAGTTGAATAATGACTGATGAAAAAAGAAGAAGGATTAATGGAGATTGAAAAAAATCAGATTTCATTGGGTTAGGGTTTTCGAAATTCCTTAGTGTTTTTGTTAGGATTTGTGTCTTTAATGATTGTTTTGATGTTAAGGGATAGGTTAAAGTATAGGTAAGGTGATGTTGCATGAATTTCAAGTTTTTCCCATTCTTGGAAAATTCCAGCACTTGAGTTTTTATTAATTTGTGAATCTAAGATAGGATTTTGCTTGGTTTAGAGAGGGGTTATGATGCTAATTGCTTAAAAAAAGGTATAGGTCAAGTTAGATGGGTGTTAAATCCAGATTTTTGCATTCTTTAACATTTTCCAGCATATGTGCCTTTTGTTAATTATGATCTTATTGTTAGAATTTTGCTTAAAGATGGGATTTGCTTTGCTTGGTTCAAAAGTGTAGTTGGAGAATGATGTATGATGGAAGAAGGAAAGAATAAGAAAAGAAAGATCAAGGGAAAAAAATCAGATTGTGATAGGTAACTTTTAGGCATGAGCTTTGAGAAAGTTGTTGAGATAGGTTTTTAGGACAATGACTTAAATAAAGTATAGCTAAGATGATAGCAAAGAAATTTCATGTTTTCCTTGATGGTTTAAAATTTCAGCATTGGTTACTTGTTTTTAATTCATGGTTTTGTTGTGAGAGTTGTGTTTTTCATGCTTTCATATGATGGTTTGAAGAGTATTGGTTAAAGAAAAAGGAAAGAAGAAGAATACATGAAGTTTGAAAATTTCAGCATAGAGAATATATGAGAGTTTGCATTTTTGTTCAAACATGATGGTTTGTAGTGTGAATATGAAGGTATAGGGAAGATTAGAATAGGTTAAATGCAAGTTTTTCCAAACCTTAGAATTTTCCAGCATGTGTATCTTATGGTAATTAGGATTTTTATGCTTTGTTTAAGGTTAAATAAGGTAATTGAAGGCATTAAAGGAAAAGAGAAATGAGAAAGGTAATGGAGGTGTAAGAAAATCAGCATTTGTGGGGTTCTTTAAAGCATGAGATTGTTGAAAAGTTTGATGCATTTGAGAAGGGTTTTGATAGTTATAATTTAGGAATGGCATAGGCATAGTTAGGTAGGTTTTTAAGCATGTTTTCTATTCTTTTAAAAATTTCAGCATTTGGACCTTATGTTAATTAGGATTTTATGTCTTGATTAAGGTCCAATAAGGCATGGGAAGTAAAGGAAAGGCAATTGGACCAATCCAAGATGCTAGCAAGGAAATTAAGGTGGGTAATTTCTTAATAATTGAGTTAATAAGCATGTTAAAGTTTATTATAAATGCTAACTATTGCTTTCCAATGATTTACAAAGCTTGGATTAATTGCTTTTTGTGATGTTTTACACTTGTATATGGTGTACTTTGAGTATGAGTTTTATGTTGGAATGATTGATTGAATGGTTTGTTAAATGAAAAATTACAAGTATTGGTGATTTTGGAAAATGATTGAATTATGTGATTTTGGAAAATGCCATGTTTGGCAAGTATGTGTGAATAATGTGAAAATGCATGATTATGTGGGTTTGTTGTGATCCCCTCTGTTAGCAAGTGCGCACTTGTCTATATAGGCTTCGCCCGCCTGCCCGCTAGTGGCCCAGGAGTTCCGAAAATCGGACTCCTCTCTATTCACGGCTACACATTGTCGCTTGTCGGACATGTGTAGTACGTTCTGTTAGGATCACTCAAACCACTTGTATGTGATTATGTGCTGTTATGATATGATAGTTTGATATGCGATTATGTGTTTTTGTATGATCTTGTTGAATTTTTATTGACTTTGTCAATTGTTTGACGTGTGGCATTCTGTAAATGAATAAATGAAACTTGAACATGGTTTTTGCTTATTTCTTTTTTATTAAGTTATTACCCACGGAGCCGTCGAGCTCACCCCCCACTTTCCCCTCCACAGGTAGCTAGCGAGAAACTGGAAAATCGCATCGGGTTTGAGACAACTCCGATGTAATTTTGGCTTTTGAAGTTGTAATTGAAGTTGTGTTTTGAGAAAATAGGCTTTAGGTCGTGTTTTGGACTCTTATATAATTTTCGCTACTTTTGATGTAATCGGGTCAAAATGTCCTTTAAAGCCTTGTATGAACTCAATTCCACATGTTTGTAAGAGTTTTGGATTTGAAAATGTAACTTGTGTTTGTTTCTTGCAAATGTATTGTTGTATAGTTGAGAATGACAAAAAGGAAAGAATGGAATGTGTGACTTTATAGATTAGAAATGAGTAGATACCTAAGAGTGAGTTTGCCCTATAGTTTGAGAAATGTTTAGAAGCCTAGGAGTGTGTTGCTGCTATTGGATACTGAGTTCTTATGCAGGTTAATAAATTGAATTGAAAAATTTGGGTTAGGAGTAAATTAAGGGAGGTGCTGTCCAATTTTTCCAGAAATTGGGCAGCAACTTCCATTCAATTTTAGAGTGGCTTAGAGCTTGAAATGGTTTGGATGGTCTTCTTGAAGAATGTAGAAGATGATTAGATCTTTCCAACGGCATAAAGTTTGTCACATTTGGACTTAAAATGAAGAAGTTATAGGGTTTGAAAGTTTTCAGATTTTCTATTCGGATACTGTTCATTCTGCATTTTTGCAGAATCTTTAGAGGCGTTTTTCACCCTCTTAGAGGCTGACCCGGTTTTTGCTTTCTTCATGAAAAATGTAGATTATCTTTCTAGCTTTAAAATGAGGTATGATTTGCAGTTATTGGATTTAGGAATAAAAAATTATGGGGTTGGGAGTGTTGACAGTTACTGTTCATACTGCAAAAACACTGTTCCATTGGTTTTACATTTTAGCTGAAACTTCAAGTGTGTTTTTACCCCTCCTAATGATTGAATCGATTTTTCCATCCTTCATGAAAGATGTAGAGGGTCTTTTTATCTTTCCATAAAGGCATGATTTGTCTCGTTCGGAGTTAGGAGTAAAAAGTTATGAGAGTCAAAAGTTGACTTTTTACTATTCATTTGGTCAATAAAATCACTATTCATTTGGTAAGTAGCTAGAAAGCAACTTTGGACCTTCTAAAGAACCGAGCTAAGTTTTTAAGTATGAAAATGGAGTTAAGATGAATAAGATCAAAAAAAAAATATCGGAATTTTTGGATTAGAGATTGGATATTCGGTAACGGGTTATAAGAGTTCATAAGGAATCATGTGTACGTATTAAGGGAATATGGAGAAGTAGTTGGGTTCCGAAATCGGGTTCCAACACACAATAACTTCTAGTAACATCTAGCTTTTGGACGGTAGCTGCTCTAATCACATGGCACGAATACGATCATTGTTTAAGGAGTTTAATGAGTCTTACAAATTGAAGGTGAGACTTGGAGATGCTAAAGCAAATTGATGGAAAAGGTACTTTTAAAGTTAACAATAGCCGTAGTAATGTAAAGCTACCTTTACGATGACTATTATATTCCTACTTTATCTTTAAAATAGTTGAATGTTAGGCAACTTATACTTAGGGGATGTTCTATCTTGTTTGAAGATGTTTCTTATGAGATTAGAGACAAAAAAAATCAAACAAGGTTATTATTGATGTTTGCATGACACCAAATAAGTTGGTTTCACTAGAAATGTTAAGTGATAAGAATCATGCTCTTATTGTTAAAGGAAATGAATCTAAATTATGACATTTACGATATGGGCATTTGAATGTCAAAGATTTAAAGTTGTTGAGTCAAAAGGAAATGGTATCTAGTTTGCCTAAAATTGAGTCCTTAGATTTTTTTAAAGGTCATATATGGAAAATCATGTAAATTATCATTTCCTACCAAGAAGTGTAAAGGGGCATCTTAATGTCTTGAACTTGTGCATGCTTATTTATAAGGCCCAATAAAACTAATTTGTTTAGAGGAAGTCACTATTTGTTGTTAGTTACAAATGATCAAACTTGAATAAGTTACGTATATTTTTTGTAACTCAAATTTGAAGCTTTTTGTGCATTCAAGAAATTTAAATTTCTAATGGAAAAAAATCTAGAAATATATCAAAATAGTGCAAATAGACAGAGGTGAAAAAGTTGTTCCCAAAGATTTTAACATTTTCTATAAAGAGGACAGAATTTATAAACACATTTGAGAAAAATGGCATGGTAGAATGAAATAAATGTACAGTGATTGAAAGGATGAGAAAAATGTTGCAAGTAAAAGACATGTTGACTTAATTTTGGGGAGCAGTAACTAGATTAGTTTATATATTAAACATATCTCCAACAAGAGAAAAAGCAAACCAAACACCTTTTGAAGCTTGCATAGGAAGGAGACTTTGGGCAAGACATTTTGCAAATCATTAATTGTATTGTATATGCATTGATTAATGTTGCAAACCATAGCAAACTTGATAAAAAAGCTATCAAATGTATTTTTGTAGGTTATTATTCTAACTTTAAATCATATAGACTATGTTCCTATCAATTGCAAAGTTAACATCATTAGGAATGTTATTTTTTACGAGGATGCATAGTGGGATAGGCATGAAAATGTAAAAAGGATTGTATCCTTTCAAGACCTAACAAGCATAGAAGTTCAACCTAAAGCAAATTCACCATAAGCGTCTCCAAACTCTCCTTACAATTTAATTTCCTCAAGTGATTTAACCCCAATAGGTATGGGAATTGGTTTGTCCTCATCAAGCTTATTAGATGATACTCCTCCTTAAAAGACAAGATCTTTTGCTGAAATATATGCGTCAACACAATCTATATTTTTTAATGATCTAATAACCTTTCAAAAAGGGGTTGATAAAGAAGAATGGTGTAACGCAATAAAGGAAAAAATTGTAGCAATCCAGAAAAATGAGATATGGGAATTAGTGAATCTTCCAAAAGGAAAGACAACAATTGGAGTCAAGTCTTTAGAACATAATTTTAAGCCAATGGTAGCATACAAAAACAAAAGACAAGGCTTATGGTGAAAGGATATTCATAGCAACAAGGTGTCAATTATGGTGAAACATTTTCTCGTCTTGCACGGTTTGACACTATAATAACCATTTTGGTAATGGTAAAGTGCAACAACCAGTGTATTAGTTTGACGTCATCCTTTTTTAATAGGGAATTATAAGAGGAAGCATATGTCTCTTAGCCCCAAGGTTTCATTTTCAAAGGCAAAAAAGAGAAATTATACAAGCTATGAAAAGCATTTTATAGGTTGAAACAGGCTACATGAGCATGGTACAATATGACCGACTCTTATTTTTTAGAAAATGAATTTAAAATAAGTAGGAATGAACCAATCTTTATGTGAAAAGGCATGGAAAAAATGGTTTTCTCATTATTTTCCTTTATGTTGATGAC
This sequence comes from Erythroxylum novogranatense, assembly GCA_029891385.1. Taxonomy (NCBI): domain Eukaryota; kingdom Viridiplantae; phylum Streptophyta; class Magnoliopsida; order Malpighiales; family Erythroxylaceae; genus Erythroxylum; species Erythroxylum novogranatense. Next base: position 26,126,220 of record CM057225.1, read on the forward strand.
ATGATTTATTGGGTTCTTATTTTTCTCTTACTAACAAATTCAAAGCTTGTATGAAGAAAAAATTTGAAATGAAAGATTTAAGTGGCCTGCAATATATTCTTGATCTTGAAGTGAAACAACTTGAAGATTATCTTTGTTTCTCAAAGAAAATATGCCATAGATCTATTGAAAGGTTTATTGTGTTGAATTGCAAAATTGCAACTGCACCAATAAAGTTGACTGAGAAGTTGTAAGTTGACAATGATACTGAAAAAATAGATGAAAGAAATTTCAGAAGTATGGTCGAAGGCCTAATTTATTTAACACATATGTGGCACGATATTGTTTTTGTAGTTAGAGTTATTTCTAGATTTATGTATTGCCCTTCAAAGCATCACTTTAAATTCGTAAAATGAGTGTTGTGATATATTGCTGACAAAATTAATTTTGAGTTGTTGTATGGTTGTGGTTTATTATTCAAATGTGTTGGCTGTAAATGTTTGAAGGATAAAAGGAGCACATCTGGTAAAACAAAAGAAACAGATGAGTAAAACAAAAGTGCATAAATTAAAAGTAACGAATAAATATTTCAGGTGTGTTGTACTTAACCATTAATTGAAACACCAATGACCCTTATATATAGGCTTTATAAAGTTACATATAAACTTAATAATATCATAAAATAATGGCACGACTAAGATACGATCTAATAACTAAAAATAGAAAAACAAGGACCTAAACAATTGTTACAAGATATGGCTAAAGACTACCAAAAAATGTGGTCAGATAATAATATAGTTAATAATTTTGAATCGATCTCTAACACTCCCCATTGATTCAAATTTGTAGACACAAAGTTGGGAACAAAAATAAACATGATTGACTTGAGAAAGAGACTGTGTTATAATATCAACTACCTGCTCATTTATACTACAATATCCTAGTATAATTGATCCATTTGATACAAGATCTTATGCAAAGTGAACAAGAATATCAATATTCTTTATTCTCCTATGTTAGGTAGGAAGTTTATACGTAACAATTGCAGCTTTATTGTCATAATAAATTTTAGTTGCTTCATTTTGCTTTTAACCAAGGTCCTTAAGAATTCTCCTTAACTAAATTACTTGATAAGTTGAAGATGTTACTGTTGTATATTAAACTTCAGATGTTGACAGAGCTTTTGTTGCTTGCTTCTTTAATATCTAACATTTAGCAGTTAAATCAAGAGTGAAAAAAAATCAGGTGTGCTTCTTTTATCCTCCAAACATCCAACCCAATCATTATTAATATAGCCAACTAAAACAAAATTCAGTGTGCTCCTTTTATCCTCTAAACATCTAGCCCAATAATTATCAATATAGCTAACTTATTTAAACTATGGACCATGATTATACTATGTTAGCGATCTAGAAGGGGGGGTTGAATAGATCTTAAAACTCTTTGATAATTTCTACAAGAAAATCAGAAGTTAAAACACACAAAAACAATTTTGATAAACTTAATTGAAAAGTGTAAGGAAGAAGATCAAACACTGTTTTATAGAGGTTCTGCTAAGACCTCGTCCTCTACCTAAGCTCCCACTTAGGATTTTGCCAATCACTTTATTGCACACTTTGTAGTTGAGTGTGAACTTTTACAATCCCGCTTGATTTCCGGCTCAAGCTACCTTTACACTCGATTTGTCTTCCCAAGCACAAATCCTACCGACACCGCTTGATTTTCGGCTCAAACAACCTTTACACTCGATTTGTCTTACGGCACAAATCCTACCTCACGTGACCTTTTCACTCGTCACTTAAATTGTAATAAAACAATACAAAGAATGAAGAACAAATGCTCAAAACAATTTGTAACAATATAAGAGCAATAATGAGCAATTTGAAGCAATATGAGAGTATTTGAGCTTATGGCACTTCTCTATCTTCTTCATCAATCATCCACCCTTTATATATGAAGAAATATAGCTGTTGGGAACTCATATAGCCGTTGCTTGATTGTTATAGCCGTTGCTTAATTCTCTCCTTCCATTTTGGCTAATTGGACCGTTGGAGTTGATCTGCTACATACATAAGTCGACTTGTCGAATTCATAAGTCGACTTGTTTCAACCATTTACGAAAAATTCATCTCCACTCTCCAATAAGTCGACTTGTTATATATAAGTCGACTTGTTTATCTCGATAAGTCGACTTGTTTCCTATAAGTCGACTTGTTTACCTCGATAAGTCGAATTGTTTCCTATAAGTCGACTTGTTTAGCCATCTATGATAACATCCGACCAAATTCTCTACAAACCTCATGTTTTATGTCATTTTCACTTAGAGGACAACTCCATCTGATTCTTCAATGATTTGTCACTAACTCATCTTGATTTGCACAATTCTTTTGTTGAATATCAATCCAAAATACTGAAACAATTTCTTAAACAATTCTATACATTTTATTATTATCAAAACATAAGTGGAATTAATTTGTCCACCACCATTGGTCCAACAATCTCCCCTTTTGATAATGACAAAATACTTAGAAATTGTTTAAGAAATGAAAACAAAGAAACATTGATCAAGGTTTTATACCTTGTCATTTTGGTTAGAAGTCTCCCCTCAATCATATAAATCATAACCTTGAAAATCAATTAAAATTTTAACAAACTCCTCTTAATCAAGTAACAAAAGGAAATCCAATTTCTCATTTTTCTCCCCCTTTTTGTCATAATCAAAATAACTAATACAAATCAACAATCGATGAAATATCGCAATCACATTAAATAGAGAAACAAGTCATCAAACACAAATAGTCTCGAATCAAACACACTCCCCCTCAATCAAATGACGGTGACTAAAAGATACCAATTATCAATTTTCAATATTACTCCCCCTTTTTGTCATAATTAAAAACCAATATGAAAAATGAAAAAAAATAGTCGCAATGCAGTCCATAAACAAACAAAACAGCAAACACAAATAAAGGCAATAGTCATTACATAACAGTCATAAGAAGTACCACACACTTGAAACAGAAAAAGAATCCGTGTAGACATAAGTCAATTTGTTTACCGGACTTGTCACCAATTGGTCGACTTAGACACCCATTAGTCGATTTTGTTGTTGTCTCCACTCATATGCCTTGAACTTCCACTATCGATTATACCATGTGCTTGGTGGATTTTCATTCCTTGCTTGTACCTACAACCTGAAACATCCTTTCTTCTCATTGGTACCCAAGCCATCTTGGGTCCATTTTGTTAACCATATAAACCACATTAGGTGGTATTGTGCCTTTAATAACCCAAAATTTCTTAACTTTAACACATCTTCTAGTACTCTTGCAGCAATTTCTATGTGACCATCTTTCAAACATCTAGCACATTGAGCGATTTTTCCATCCTTAGTAAATTTGGAAATTAAAGAACATTCTCTATTATATGGATCATATCCTAAGCCATGTTTAGAAATAGTATATCTTTGTAAAGACAACAATTCTTCAAACTTAGCATTTCCACCAAATAATTTACCAACCACATACGAAAATTCTTTTCGAAGCCTATCAAGTTCACAAATAAGATTTTCTTTTTCAATAAGACATGCAGAATGATCTTCTTTTGGACTATCTAAATCATCAATCATTTCATGTAAGACACTATTTTCAGCAACCAATTCACGTATCTTCTTTCTTAATTTTTTGTTAATCTCAATGGCTTCTTCAAAATCAATTTTCAAAGCATTAAAAGACTCTATAAGATCTTGATCAAAAAATGTTACCTCATCTTCATCATCACTTGTTGAGGAGCTATTGGCCATAAGCGCTAGGTTGTTTTCATCATCGCTTTGGTATGCTTCCTCATCATCACTCCAAGTTATCACCAGGCTGGTTTTCCTTTTTCCTTTGTCGTATTTGTCATTTTTCTGAATAGACGAAGAGCTTTTGCATTCTCTAGCGATGTGACCTCTTTTTCCGCACTTCCAAAGCATTCTTCATTGTTCTTTTTCTTCATAGCCTTTATTTCTCTTTTCCGTGGTGTACCTTTTCCTATCCTCAATTTCTCCACCACGTAATTCTTTTCTTCTGTTTTTGAGAAGTCCTTTAAACTTTCTCAGATTTCGAGCATACATCGCTACTTCTTCATCATCTTCTTCTTCATCTATTTCTTCATCACTCTCATCAAAAGAAGAAATATTAGCTTTTAAAGCAATCGACTTTTGTGGCTTACCTCTTCCTCCTCTCGATTTGAGAATAATCTCATAGTTGATGAGTGATCCCACCAAAGCGTTGAATTCGGATGGTTGAGATCCTTTGATTCCATAATTGCGGTAACTTGAGAATCCCATTCCTTGGCGATGAATGAAGAATCTTCTTCACCTTCTCGCTATCCGTCATATGCTTCCCAAGGTTGCCTAATTCATTTATGATTTCGCAAAACGGTCAAGCATTGTGAAATTGACTCACCTTCCTTCATGACGAACATCTCGTAGTCGTGGAGAAGCATGTTGATCTTTGTCTCCGTGCTTGATTTGTCCCTTCATGAGTTACTCAAGTCTCCCACATTTCCTTGGCAGTGGTGCAAGAATTTACCGGTTTCTTTCCTCGACCGTTAATGCACAATATATCAGCTTCATAGCTTTGGCTTTGATGTACGCTTGCCTCCAATCGTTATCATCACACTCCAGCTCTGTTTTTAACTCACCATTTTCTTTTAACGGTGGTTGAGGACCAAGATAATTATCTTCAATATTCTACTCCTCGCTAATGATGTGGTACTTCATAGGATTTTTCCAAGAAGAATAGTTAGTACCATTAAATAAAGGAGGGCGATAATTTGTGTTACCTTATTCCGCTAGTTTATTGTGTGCCATCCCCGGATACTTCTGCTCTGATACCAATTGTTAGCGATCTAGAAGGGGGGGTTGAATAGATCTTAAAACTCTTTGATAATTTCTACAAGAAAATCAGAAGTTAAAACACACAAAAACAATTTTGATAAACTTAATTGAAAAGTGTAAGGAAGAAGATCAAACATTGTTTTTATAGAGGTTCGGTGCTAAGACCTACGTCCTCTACCTAAGCTCCCACTTAGGATTTTGCCAATCACTTTATTGCACACTTTGTAGTTGAGTGTGAACTTTTTACAATCCCGCTTGATTTCCGGCTCAAGCTACCTTTACACTCGATTTGTCTTCCGGCACAAATCCTACGGACACCACTTGATTTTCGGCTCAAACAACCTTTACACTCGATTTGTCTTACGGCACAAATCCTACCTCACGTGACCTTTTCACTCGTCACTTAAATTGTAATAAAACAATACAAAGAATGAAGAACAAATGCTCAAAACAATTTGTAACAATATAAGAGCAATAATGAGCAATTTGAAGCAATATGAGAGTATTTGAGCTTATGGCACTTCTCTATCTTCTTCATCAATCATCCACCCTTTATATATGAAGAAATATAGCTGTTGGGAACTCATATAGCCGTTGCTTGATTGTTATAGCCGTTGCTTAATTCTCTCCCTTCCATTTTTGGTTAATTGGACCGTTGGAGTTGATCTGCTACATACATAAGTCGACTTGTCGAATTCATAAGTCGACTTGTTTCAACCATTTACGAAAAATTCATCTCCGCTCTCCAATAAGTCGACTTGTTATATATAAGTCGACTTGTTTTGTTAGAGTAGTGCCCTAAAGGCAATCCCCTTTAGCGCATTTTGTTCATAGTCATGTACAGACTTTATGAATAAATAAAGAAAGGCATGTTTCATTTATTTGATGTTCTTTATGAATTGATAGTGATCTTTAATCAAATTAATGAAGTCCATGATATATGACCTAGCATGAAGGAAATTATGATGTGTTCATACTCCTGAGATTCCTATCATGTGCAATTATGTCAGTGTCTAAATTTTCCCTAGTCATAGGATTAATGAGACTGGACATCATTAATCCGACAGACTAACATATGTCATACTCCTTGATTGGATCAAGCGGTGGATCTCGAAGCTGTAAATATGAGATATTTAGAGTTGACATATGGATGCTTACTAGTGGTAGTAAGTTCATTGGATGACTGCCATGAGATCATCACATGGATTTATGTCGCTGATAATCTCATCATAGCAATGGTGCAAGTATCCTTAGACTTGAGGTACTCGAGGATATCTTGAATCTTGATCCTGCACTTGACTCCATTCCTTGTGGCCTTCGGAGGTTACTCATAGGGTGGTGCTTGGGTGCAGTTTGAGGTATTCAAGGTAATTGAGTAGCCAATAAAGTTCATCACTACGTGAAAGCGAAGAGATACCACAACCTCTTGTCGGGATCATTACTTTAAGTCTCGGCGAGCATGACTATGTCATGAAGAGTGTCTTCATGGACATATAAAGTAATGAGTCCTCGACAGAACCGATTTCACTTAGGCTAGACTTAGTCTAGTAAGAGTTGACATATTAGCCATACTCATAACCAAGTGGGGTATAGGATGATGAAAGGACGAATTGCACATGAATTGTCATGGAAGGGTTCGTGATCTGGTTCGTGATGAATTCATCAAACCAATTACTTTCCGGTCAATTGGGGTCATGATGTGTTGCTAGATACCGCTCATGACTTGCTCAGATTAATTGTTAATCTAAGTGGCCAACATAACCGGAACCTAAAGGGTCACACGCTTAAGAGTGTTTGAGAGAATCAGAAAAATAGTAATTGGACGAGTTCCAATTATGGAGAGCATTAGGATTAAATGGATCCCAATGGGATTGGGATATGTCGATGAGATCGCGACATCAATATTGCTAAGAAAGGTTTAGGGAGTTTGACATCCAGGGCGATTGGCCGTGGGGACCAATTCAGCTTGATTGGACCTCTTAGTAATTATATATATATATTAATTAATTAAGTAATTAATTAATTATATATATATATTTATATGTTATACACGTTGAAAGAGGGAGGAGAGGATAAGAATGTTGAAAAGTCAAAGATGCCTTCATTTAATGCTTAAAGAAATGAATGGCTATAAAGCCACCACTTGACTTCATCTTATGGAACTCTTTTAAGAGTTAAAGAAAGACATAAGATGGCTTAAGTGAAAAAAGATGATGGTCGTATGTTTCATGGAAGAGAAAGGAGAAAGCTTAAAGGTTAAGTTTAAGGTGTAATTTGGATTTCATCTCTTCTTTTCTCAAGCATCATCGATTTCTCTCTTCTCCAACACAAGGATTCAACGTTATTCTCAAGCTCTCCGGATGACGGTAGGGTCTAGCAGCTCTTATTCTGTTCTAACTATTCCCGGGTCAAAGGAGTTTGACTTGGTTAGGTTTTCTGATCTCTGCGTGGATACCTTTAGAGATAGTCTCTATTGGCTATTCAGTTTGAGTTTTCATACCGACACCGGGATCCTGGTTTTCGGAAGGTCCGGGACCAAAAATTTTGTTTCCGCTGCTGGGACATGTGATGTTCCTCCGGGATTTTCCTACGGTGGTATCAGGCGTGCGGTGTCGTGTATGAAGCTTTAACTGAAGCTAGATCATAAACCCTAATTGCTTGTGATGCTGTAGCATGTTTTCTGTTCAATTTTCGAATTGCTATAGAGATTATCGGCTCAAGTGCTTATAGGTTGAATGTTCAATAGGAAAAAGGTTTGATTATGATCGTAATATAGAGTTCTGATTTATTGGAGGAATATACTATTACACTGTATAGTGTCTAACGAGAGTCAAAGATTGACTGTGATAAGTGAAACAAAGGGAAGTGACTGAGGAAGACTGCATGGTTAGCTAAAGTGGAAACGGATCGGATAAATGAGACAGCGTAAAATGTATACCCGAATAAAGTGTGTGAACACTATAGAACAGTGAATTGTCTTACGAGATTCGAATTTGAACATAGAGTAAATGGCATATAACAAATGACTGCATTAGGTACATTGTTACTGATTATAGTGAAGTGGAGTTAAATGTCACAGTATTGGTACCAAAGGAATGTAAATCGTCCCTGACGTGATAAAGAGAGGTATCAAAGAAATGGAGATGTACTCGAGGAATACTGAATTGGACTTTATGGCCTTTGGGGACAAAGGTATTAGAGGGATATAATGTGATGGTGAATAGATTTGGAAATCTGCATTGAGTCCTTATATCGGAACCAAAGGTAGTGACTATTCTAGAAATGGCAAATGAGATAGCTAAGAAAATGAGATCGCCAACTAATAGTCTTGTCGAATCAAATCTCTTGTACTAGTGATAATGAATTAGCCAAATTAGTAATCTGGACCACTGATGAGAATGGTTCTTGTGATCACTCAAAAGTGAATCATTAAGTGAAAAGTATATGGGATATGTAGCATCATGTGATAACGGTCATAGTGAACCGTTGATGAGAATTCGAGGACGAAATTCTTATAAGGAGGGAGAATTGTAACATCCCACCCTCTGGAAGGGTAAAATAGGAAATTTGTTGTAGGATGGGATTGATAAGGAATAATTAGTACTGTTCATGCATAATAGGATTGATACATAGTATCAATTGTGTACATGGAATTTCGGTATATGCATTCATGATAATTCCCGGTAATTGGGCCTAAAGCAATTTTATTGTGATTAACGTGGTTAATGGGTTTGGAAAAATATTACGAGTCTTATTATTAAGCGTTATAGATTTTAAGGATTTTCAGAATTTTTTGGAATTTTCGGAGAAAATTCGACCGCAAAATCGCCATGGCAGCCTAAACATGTTTTGGGGTAGAAAAGGTGATTTTCGTTATTGAAAAATTATTTGGAGTACATTTGTTACATGTTTTATAATTTTGGGAATTTCGTTAATTCTCGGAAAAATAATTGAAATTCTCGGATAGGATAAATGCCAAGATGGCGAACAGGTTGATTTTCTCTTGTTATTTGGAACTATTATTTTGGTGGGACCCAAAGAGGACCCTTACATATTGTTGGAACCGAAATTTGGCTTGCATTATGGATAATTGTTGTATTTTTAAAAAAACATGGGAATGATGGTTGACTTTTCTTTATTTCCTTAATCAATTGCCAAGTGTCTTAAGCTTTTGTCTTCTTCCTCTTCTAAAGTTCTCGACTCTTCTAGTGGGAGGAATGAAAAGTTGAAGTTGTTGCTTTATTTATCCCATTCACGACTCTTTTAGCAAATAAATGAAACAATTGTTGCTTTTGGCTTCTCCTCCACGTAAACTCATCCCTTCTTTCTCTTCATTAATTGTGAAAATCCTCCAACTTAGAGCTTTCTCTACACTTCAACCTCCTACTTCCTTATTATGATGGTGCTTGTACATGTGGAATGAAGAGGAGAAGTTGATGTTAATTGAAGAGTGGAAGCTAAGTAGGTAAGTGTTTAAATTGAACTTTGAATGGTGTTTTCAATTATGCTTTGATTGTAGTTTATGAATCATGGTAGTTAGGAGCATCTAATGGGAATTGTGATGTTATTATTAAGTTTATTGATGCTTTATTTTGATGAGAATTATAGTATAAATTAATGGGTATCAATGTAAGGTATGTTAGGATAATGAATGGTAATGGTTAAGTTTGGTTTTAGCTTGATTTTGAATTCATATTGATGATTAATTGTGCATGGAAAGGGAAGAGGTTAGTGCTGCCAATTTTTGGTAGGAATGCCTAGTGAATGTAGACATGATATAGGGACTGATTTTGTGTCCAATTAAGATGCTTATGGATGTAGGAAGGGTGTTGGAATGAAAGGAAGTGAATAGAGAAGTAGATGCTGGAAAATTAACTTTGACCTATTGCACTGATTTGACCATAACTTATTTTGCAGAAATGCAAATGAGGTAAGGTTAGTGGCCACTGAAACTTTGGAATGTTGGCTTCAATTTAGTGTGAAATAGGTGTTGTTGAATTCCAATGATAGAAGGGTCAATTTCTGTATGGAAATTTACTGTTCCATTGCCTATAAACAGTAACCGCAACCATGACATCTGAGTTTTGTTGATTTTTCAGAATTAATTGAGATGGAATTAGGGAAAATGGTCTTCATGGAAGTTGTAGAATATTGAATTATCTTTCCATTTATTCTGATCTTGTTATTTTTAGAATTGTATATTGGGAGATATGAATTGATTACTAATGACTGGTTTTGAGCATTTTGGATGAAACCTAGCTTAAGTGTGATTTTGTGAGTTTACTGATTGGAGGCAATTTTAACATTTTATGTGGACCGAATTGGTGTGAGTGAGCTTCTGAAAAGTTGTAGAGGAAGAGATTACCTTGAAATTGATATATGGTTTGTAATTTTTAGAAGTCAGAATTGGGAGTTATGATTTTGCAAAATGAACCCTACATTAGGTTATGAATGGTGATCATATGATAGCTTCCATAACAGTTTTGAAATTGTTAGAGATCGATTTGGATGATGAGTGCTTCATGAAAATTGAAGTTTGAGATGTTATCTTTACAGGGATATAAATGAATTAATTGACTTGCTTAGAAATAGAATCTGATTTTGGATTGTTCATGAAAGTTGTTGAGGACAATGTGAAATTATTGAAAATATTTTTGTGGTAATTTATTATTGAAGAATCAGTGAGTTATGAAATTGTCAATGTACTGCCCTGTGTTAATGGGAATTGAGTAGGCAGAAGGTTTGATGGGATATTTGACACCCTTAGGGTTGGAATTGATTTTTATGGTCTTCTTGAGTATTGTAGAGGGTTTCGTGATCTTTCCAATGAGATATAGTTGGTAATTTTCTGAATTATGTACAATGAGTTATTGGTGTTGAAAGTTGGCTTGAAATCAAGAAACTAAAGAAGGGAATAAGGGTTAGATATTAATTGTTTAATTTGACTTTTGATTTCTTTTGTCAATAACTTTTCCGTCCGACGTCCGATTGACTGATCCCGAGGCATCGGATTCGTTGAATATTTAATTGCATTTATGAGAAAATGGGAATTTTAGGCGGAATTTGACGTAGCCGAAACGGAATGGTGAATCACCGTTTTATTTACTTGGGACTTATAGAGATCCGAATTGCGCACCGTCAGCGCCAATAGGTTTCTAAATTTTTGATGAAATTTTTATAATGGAAAAAAAAGGGGGATTAAGGCCGGGAATTCATGAATATGCATATCTCATCAACATGAGCACAAATTTCATATTTAGTGACTCGTACTTTTTCGATTCATATAGAGGCCTAATTGGGCGTCGATTGACCGACGTCACGAGACTTCCGGCATTAGCTCGGAAGTAATAGGTGAGTAACCTAGTTGGTTTTCAAATTTCGATTGTTTACATGCTCAGCGTGAATTACATGCAAAGATGAACTGTATGATTTCGGCATGTATAAGAGTGGATTATTGTATGTTTAATGATTTCTACTGTCTTGAATGACACCGATCTCGATATCTTGGGCTTTATAGCCATCATCTTGAACATTGCTATCTTGGGCTTTATAGCCATATCGTGGATTCTTGATACACGGGCTTTATAGCCAAATCTTGCACATTCTTGAATCTTGCCTTGCACGCATAATTGCATGATCGGATAATGGGCGTGCCCCAGTTGCTATTTTTACTTGAAAAGAGCTTGAGCTCTCATCTTTGTCTTGACCGGACCTCGACCCGAGGAGAAATCCTGACGTGTCCCCACCGAACACCGATGAGCACTTGGGCACAATCTTGAATAATCGAAAGAGTCACATATGCATTGCATTCGCATAAATGAGTGATACGTGACATGTCTTGCTTTTGTAATGGCATGAATTCTGTGAATGGTTTTACATTCTTGGACATTGTTATTGATCGCTTGGTAAATGATTATTCTTGATCGTCTTTGTGCGCCATGGGCGTAATGCATGATTTGAGTGAACCATCGATGATGGTTTCTCACTGAGTTCGCAAAACTCACCCAAAATTTGCATCTATTTTTCAGGTCCTGAAGAATACCCCGGTTGACACGGGAGTATGTCTACTGTAGACGAGTAAAGGTTAGAGATCGGGATCAGGTCGCGTCTGCATTAGTGTCTTAGTAAATTGTGTTCCGCAATCACTGTATAACAAGGCTTTGTATTTTTACTGAGCCATTGTGGTTTTAATGTTTTACTACATTGACTGATTGTAAATTATTACTGGATGACTGTAATAACTGAAACTGGTTTATATTGAACACGGGTTTTATTTACTTACTGTGTTTGCCGTGTTAACGTGGAATTAATGGCTCTACAAAGAAAAAAAAATGTGTCTACTGAGTTTTAAATCGACTGATGTAGTACGCCACTCTCGCGGGGCACGGACTCGGATATCACCAACGATATCGGGTTGGTCTTCATGAGTGGGTGTTATTTAGGTGGTATCGAGCCCGATGATACGTAATGTATCTGAGCACGATTTGGAACATAAGTTGCATGCGTTTGAGTCGCGTCGTTGCAGACCGTGGTAACTGATCCCTAGTCAGAGTCGCACGAGGATAAATCCTACGGGTGCATAAGTGTCAAGTGACTAAGTGAGAGAAGAGTGAGACGGGATTAGAGTGTAAATCCCTAAAAGGGGATAATCAATTAGGAAAGGATAAAGGAAAAATGGATAAGAAGGTTGATATTGTACTGGGTTAGAAACCCTCATATGTGATAGTAGAATGACTGTGTTGGCCTAGACTAATTAAGAATTTCCGAATTAAATTGACAATATTATGGTGACAGAAAAATGAAGATGTTGAGAACTTGGAGAGGTCCATTAGAGTTATGGGAAGCATATTGGTTATAGTAGATCTAAGTGAAATTAAAAGCCCGGGATGGTTAGGTAATTACAGTTCTGACTGTATATGTCATGAAAGGGGAAATATTGGAATTGAGTAAAATGTAGATGGTCCAATCGGGCATATTTTGATGCACTGTATTCGAGTTAGAGATCAGTAGATATTATAAGCAGAAGATAATAGCGAAATGGAAAGAAGCTCAATAGAGTGCTGTAACGGTTTATTGAGAACTGAAAGAACCGAAAAAGTAAGATGCCCAGTGCCTATTAGAGTGAGATAAAAGTGTACAGATAAACTGAAGAATTTGTGAAATGGTTATGATTTTATCGGACCCCGAATCTTTTGGTAAGTTAGGATGATTAAATAAGGATTTTTGAATGATTATTCATGAGTGAAGGAGTTAAGAATTTTTGAAATTGAAATGAAATAGAAGATATGGTATAAATATGAGATGGATTAATGTGGAATTAATTGACATGTTAATATGCTTAAGGTAAGGTGTCATGAAATTAGGTGGCATGATTTAATGGGATTCAATTATTGTATTCTGTGGACTTAATTAGCATGTTAAGGAAACTTAATTAACATGTTGATTAGACTAAGACTATATGACATGGATTAAGTGTATTAAGGTGTTATGAAGGTTATAAATGTATTAAGAGTTAAATGGGCCTTGTACTCAAGTTGGGCTTAAGTGGTGATATAAAAAGAAGAGGATTAAAACAAGAGTAATGAGTTAGGTGGCATGAATAAATACAATTAAATGTGTTAGTTGAATTTAAGAGTTTAGAGTTTAATTGGGCCTAAGAGAATAATGGGCCTAAATTAAATGAAAAGAAGAAGAAATGGTTTGGACTTAAGAGATTTAGTAGGATGAGAAGAAAGAAGAAAGAATAATTAGGCTTTAGGTCCAAATGAAATGAATAAAGAGAGGATATATATGAAATGGGCTTTAATGAAGTAGGAAAAGAAAAGAAAATAAGTTGGGCTTAAAGAATTAGTGGGCTTGAGTAGTATAAGAGGAAAATAAGAAGAAGAAGGAATTAAGGGAAATGAAGTGGACTTGGGCTTAAGTTGTAGTATGAGTTAAATGAAGAAGGAAGGAAGAAGGAAAGAAGAAAGAAAGAAGAGGGAAGTAAATGGGCTTTGGGCTTAAGTGACTTAAGTAAAGAGTATAAAAAAAAGAGGAAATAAGGAGGAAGAAGAAGAAGGGAGTTAGGCTTGGGCCTATGGGCTTAAGTAAGATTGTAAAGGAGTATAAAAGAGAGGGAATAAGTGAATTGGTGTAGGAAAGGAGAGAATTTCGAAAATTAGAAGAGGAGAAGAGGAGGTGTAAGTAAATGGTGGGAGAAGGAGAAAAGAAAGAAGTTTGTTAGGGTTTGTGATTTTCTAAGAGATTAAGCAAGAGTTGGAAGAAAGTTCAAGAGTTAAAAGTGTGGGAAATCACTAGAGCTTCACTTTGAACCAAGAAATCACTTGGTTAGCTAAAGATTCAAGGTAAGCTTCTTGATTAAGTTTAAGTTTTTGTTGGTTTTATGGTTTAGAAAGACTAAGAATGGAATGGGTATAGTGATTCTCAAGCTAATTTCATGAAAGGGGTTTTATAGAATTTCATTAGAATTTGTGTTTATTATAAGTTTTCGATTTTAATGAAGGGAAAGAAGGAAGAGAAGAGGAACAAGAGTTGTAGCAAAGAAACCAAGGATTTAGCAAGTTATAAGGTAGGTTTTATGTTTATAGTTAAATGATGGGCCCTTAATATATTTTTCAAAAGAATTATGAATCTAAAATGCTTTCAAATTCATTGTTTTAAAATGCTTTGAAAAAATTGCTATCATTGATATATAATGGTATGAATGATTTGAAAATGTTATGTGAATTGGATGATTGATGATTTGATATGTGAATGTGGATGTTATGTGATTTTGCTTGAGGAATGATGATGCATTGCATATGAAATGCTTTATGTTCATGAAATGATTTATGAAAATTTGCATGATTTATGCAAAATAAGATTTCAAGATTTTTGCCTTTGGGCAATCAAGATTCAAGACATGATTATATGTTATGTGGGTAAGGTTAAGTCCACCCAAGAAACGCGTCTAGTGCGATGACCATGAAAAGCCTTCGCCTTATTTGCCTGATTGTGGCATAGGATGATCCAATATTTGAACTCCTCAAGATTTGCCCATATAAGATCATTAAATGAGATTATATGGTTGCCAAGAATTGGACTTGCCAAACCATTATGATGTGCTAGGTGATATGTGTTATATGATATGAATTGTGATAAGTTGAATTGCATTCATGATTTCATGACAGGTTTGAAAAAATGCATGAATTGAAAATGAATAATTTGTGATTTCAAGAAAATGACAAGAGCTCTTAGTTTATGATTTGATGAAAGTTTGAACAATGAATGATTTGTGATTTCAAGAAAATGACAAGAGTTCTTAGTTTATGATTTGATGAAAGTTTGAACAATGAATGATTTGTGATTTCAAGAAAATGACAAGAGTTCTTAGTTTATGATTTGATGAAAGTTTGAACAATGAATGATTTGTGATTTCAAGAAAATGATAAGAGTTTTGAAGAAAACAATGTTTTATGATCCAAAGGAAATTTATATGAAAATGGACTTCTAAAACTGTTTTGTTCATTATTTGGTTATAAGCATAGAACTATTGGGCTCCCCAAGCTCACCCCCTATTTTCCCAATTTCGGGTTTTAGCAAGAAGTCGAGAGGAAGTGGATCAAGACATCTTGTGTTTGTTTTATTGTGTATTTGAAGTTTGGTTATGTAAATGTATAGTTGTAATTCATATGAGCAATTGAATAAAGTAAATGAGATATTGTTATTGGTTTTGGATTTTGGCTAGGAAATGCCAATGAAATTGTAAAACTCCTATGTATGATGATTAATGCAATATGGACTTGAGTATGATTGTGAATGTAAAATTTCATATAAGCGAATATGGAGAAATGGTTGAAAGTTAGCATGATGCCTAAGTCTTGCTTATGAGAATAGCTTTGATGGTTGTCTAGGAATTTAGGGTTTGATGAACAAATTGAATCAAGAATTTATAGAATGATAAAATGAGTGTGATCTTTGGAGTCGTTATAAAGTATGTTAACATGAGAGGGCATGAATATCATACAGTTAGGTAAATGTTATGAGATTGGGATTGACGGTCATGCATGTGTAATGAAGGTGAGAATGAGGCTTGTGTGAGGTTGAGTGGGCAAAGTCATGTTGAGAGTGAAGTGGATGAGTTGAGAGGTTTAGAAGTGTTTATGATGTTTGGAATAAGTCAAGAGAGAGTGTAGAGGGTTAGATTTTGAGTTACGGATAGATATAAGTCGACTTTTGGACCCATAAGTCGACTTGTGAAGTTTTGCATAATAAGTCGACTTTTTAGATAGATAAGTCGAGTTATTTTCCTCGATAAGTCGACTTGTTGGTGACAAGTCGACTTATTTGCCTCGACAAGTCGAGTTGTTCAGTATAAGTCGAGTTATAGGCTAATTTCCAGCACAGGTCGAGTTGTTAGTCAAGCGTTTTGAGCATTGTTAGAGGCCGAATTTGGTTTTGCAGTCTTCATGAGAGTTGTAGATCTAGATATCTACTTTCAAATGGTGAAAACAAGAACACATTCTGACCTATATATAAAAACTTATGGCAGTTGTTCCAAAAGTGTTTCAGATTGAATTTGGAAGTGAGCATGTTCTATTGTTTTGGGCACAAATCCCTCATATGACCTCCAAATGAGGTGAGGCTTAAACCATTGGATTTATAAGACATATATATTTCTTGATACAGAAATTGGTATCATTTGGAGTTAAATTGAGGAAGTTCTCATTAAAGAAAGTAAAAGGTCGGTTAAGAGAACATGTTTCCGATATGAACTCTTTTAGATTATTGAAGTGTATCTTGAGTTGTAGAACTCCGAATGAAGCGATTCTTGTCTTAAATTAAACAAGAGTCATGAGGCTATGATTTACAAGAAAATTCCAAATGAATTTAAGATTTTAAGTTTTTCAAATTCAGTGAACGCGTAGAGAAAATAAGTTCAAGTAAGATGATTAGGTACATGGGCACATTACGGAACTTTGGTAAGTGAATTTTGGGAGCGTTTTGAGCATGAGAATGAATTCATGATGTCTTTAAGGGTTCAAGGGATTAAGAATGAAAAAAAACCCTTCAAAGTAATACGCACGCTCAAGTTTCACGATCTTAAGCAAGAGAGTTGGGTTCCGGTAACGGGATCCAACAGTCGGGATCCGATCTCCGGGTTGGGTTCCGACAGATTTGGACCGCATAAGCTTGAGATTGAAATGGTTATGTGATTATTGTGTTACGAGTTTGGAAATTCGTATGATAAAATCATAAAGGAAAAAAAAACAGACAGATGATTTCTACTAATGGTGTATCGGGAACTGCTAAATTAGGTGGATATGGACACAAAAATGGTAAATGGATAGGCATATAGATAGAGATAAAATGGAGTGGTATCAACGATTTTGTCGGGTATTGGGGACTGTGACCACCCGATCATAGATTGTTTGAGGAAAATAGTAGATAAGTGGTAGAAAACAGTAAAATAATAATGATCATAAGTTGATAAGCCAAATTGAAGTCAAGTTGCACGTAACGGATAAGGGAATGAGTCATACAGTTTAATGATATGGTGAGAATGAAATAAAGATCTTGAAAAAATGAAACCACAATAGTGGTATATGAAGAGAGTTGTTGTATTTAAGTCGATGTACTGTTGGGGGATATTTATTGGATAGTAATATCGATTGTGACTAATGAAATATATGTTACAGACATATGGAAACCATAGAGGAAATGAGCGGTAAATGTTTAGAGTGATTATAAGTGTGAAGTTCTTAAGGGGTTAAAGTAAGACAAAAGTGGACTGAGTGTACCTGTATGAGAGGAACTGAAAAGTGATTCTGGTATAGATTACAGAATAAGTGTGAAAGAAAGTATTTAAGTGACTGTCATAAGGAACCTTTGTGAAAGGAATGTTCTGATATTTAAATTATGGCATAAAATTGTTGTCAGGACCCGATCCGTAGACCGGACCCCAACAGTCCCGGGATGTGAGCCCGGGTGGAGCCCATCCCGAGACACTTGCTTTGACACCACAGATGTCGGGACCCGACCCGGAGACCGGACCCCAACTGCTGGATCCCATTATCGGAATCCAACTCTTTCCATGTAGGGTTTATTTCATTTAACCCAAATTTCGAATTGATTTCTCTTGTAAGTCATAGCCTTATGACTCTTGCTTAATTTAAGTCAAAAATCACCTCAATCGGGGTTTTATAACTCAAGATATGCTCCAGAAACCTAAAGGAGTTCCTACTCGAAACATGCTCTCTTAACTGACCTCTCACTGACTTTGATGCAAACTTCCTCAATTTAACTCAAATTGAGACCTATTTCTGTAGCAAGAAAGATACAAGTCTTAGGAAGTTAATGGTTCAAGCCTCGCCTCAATTGGAGGTCGGATGAGGGATTTATTCCCAAAACAATAGACCATGCTCACTTCCAAAGTCAAATTTGAACTCTTTTGGCGCGATTCTCATAACTTTTAATCTATGACTCATAATTCTTTCGTGTTTGCACCATTAGAAAGTAGACATCTAGATCTACAACATTGATGAAGACCACAAAATGAGATTCAGCCTCTAACTATGTCCAAACACTTGACTAACATCTTGACTTATGCTGGAAAATCACTCATAACTCGACTTATATTGACAACTCGACTTATCGAGGAAAATAAGTCGACTTATCACTAACAAGTCGACTTATCGGGGCAAATAACTCGACCTATCTAACAAACAAGTTGACTTATTATGCAAAAGCTTCACAAGTCGACTTATGGGTCCAATAACTCGACTTATATCTATCCAGAACTCAAAACCTAACCCTCTACACTCTCTCTTGACTTATTCAAAACACCATATACACTTCTAAACCTCTCAACTCATTCATTCCACTCCCAACATGCTATAATCTCACTTAATCTTACATCATTCATCTACCCACATGAATTTTCAAAACAATTCCATACAACTTTGGAAACCATGCTTAAACATGATAGTAAAGGATTTTGAGAGATCATGATAAATCATAATTCATGCATTTCATTCATATCAAAACAATGTTTTTGCAATGCTTTAGTAGGCATTTCAAGCCTATTACATTTCAATCAAAATACATCTTGTCAAAATACATCTATTTTCTCGAAATGCAACCTAAAGCATTGATCACTAGAAAGATCCTTTCAAAAACATGACCAAAAGAAGATCTTGGAGTAAATGCCTTTAAGCTTGCTCCTTGGGATCCTGCTCATTTCCTGGAAAATTTTTGGGGGGGTGAGCTTTCGCTCCGCGGGTAACACATTTATATTTATATAACAAGCATGTCCTTTTTATTATTCATACTTTTAGCAATTGTTCAATAAGTCATAATGCATGCACCATTCAACATTCATCAATACACAAACATAATCTTTCACAATTCAACATTCATCAATACACAAACATAATCTTTCACAATTCAACATTCATAATTCTAGCATTCTCATGTAATCACAATTAAACATCTCAAATGGCTCGGTAAGTCCATATTCTTGGCAACCACGTAATCTCATTTAATGAGCTTACATGGGCAAATCTTGAGGAGTCCAATGAATGGATCATCCTATGCCACAATCGGGCAGCCGGGCGAAGGCTTTCATGGTCGACGTGCACGTGACGGTTCTTGGGACTATACCTTACCCACATAACATACAATCATGCATAATCATAAGATTGAACTATTCTTGTCCAATTCACTATTTCTTGAAAATCTTGTCTTTCATGCATATTTCATATTGTACAATTTCATGCACAAGTCATAATGTACATTCATTACTCATTTCATCCATTTCATCCAATACTAACTCGATTTTCATCGAATCATCAACATCAATATCAAGCATTTAACACAAGCATTAATGGTCTACAACAACCACATTCATCATTCAATTACAAGCATTTAATACATCTTCTAAGTAATCAAAACTCATTAATAACATGCATTAATTAACATTTATTTGCTTATATACATAAAGATAAATATGGAACCAACCTTATATCCTTGCTTAAGCTTGCCTAAGGAAGCTCCTCTTCTTGTTCTCCCCTTCTTTCTTGTCCTCCTTCATTTATAACAAGAAAAGAACCTTACATCACTTAGGGTTTCTAAAATTGAAAACCCAATGAACTTTAATCATGAAATTAACTCTAGAATCACTAAACCCACTTGATTCTCAACCCTTCTAACCAAAAACCCAAACAAAATCTTAACTTTGAAATCATAACTTACCTTAAATCTTTTCTTAACCAAGAGATTTCTTGTATCAAAATGAAGCTTGAACCTTCCTCCACACTTTTAACTCTTGGACTTTCTTCAAAACTCACCCAAAACTCTTGGAAAAACCACCTTTCTTCCTTTCTTCTTCTTCTTCTCCACTTCACCAAACTCACTTCCTCTCCTCTCTATTTTCGTTTCTTTCTTTTCTTCTCCTAACTCATTTAAATCCTCCTTCTTTTATCTCTTCCTACTTACTTAAGCCCAAGCCCATCTACTTCCTTCCTTATTTCCTTATACTACCTTCATTTAACTTAAGCCCATAACTCAAGCCTATTTATTCTACCTTCATCTTATGCCTTCCTCTTCTTTTCTATTTCATTTGGACCCATTTACTTAGGCCCACTTAACACATTAAATTACCTTTCATTCATTTAATCCAACTAACACATTTAATACATGCTAATTAATGTCTTATGTTATTTAATGCTATCATATTTAATTCATGCTAACTCAATTTCTTAATTAGTCTAACCATGCTTAATTAATAAAATAAAATAAAATAAAATAAAAAGAAAAAATTTCGGGGCTAATATTTCTCCCCTCTTAAGAAATTTCGTCCTCGAAATTCTTACCTGACTCATTAAAGAGGTGTGGATACTTCTCCTTCATTGCATCCAATGGTTCCCACGTCGCCTCTTCAATCGCATGGTTCCTCCACAGACTTTAACCAACCGAATGTACTCTTGTTCTCGAGGACCTTCTCCTTGCTATCCGAATTGCTACTGGCATCTCCTCATAGCTCGATCATCACTCAATTTGAACCTCGAGAGGTCCGAATAATGTGAGAAGGATCGATCTGTACCTCCTCAACATGGAAACATGAAATACATCATGGATCTGAGATAATTCGAGGCAATGCCAATCAGAAGCTAACGGCCCGATCCTCTCTAAAATCTCATACGGACCTACATAACGAGGACTTAGCTTCCTTTCTGCCAAACCTCATGACCCTTTCCATGGAGAGGTCTTAAGAAATACTTTGTCACCTCTCGCATACTCCATTTCTTTTACGTGAGCATCTGCATAACTTTTCATTCTCTCTGCGCTTTAAGCCGCCGCTGATTATATCCACTTTTTCAATCGTCATCCGGACCAACTCGGTCTACTAGCTTCCTCTCACCTTCTTCATCCCAACATATCGGAGTCCTGCATCTTCTGCCATAAAGGGCTTCATAAGGAGCCATCTGTATGCTCGAATGGTACGAATTGTTATAGGCAAACTCGACCAACGGCAAATGTTCGTCCCATGCTCCTTTGAAGTCCATAACACACGCTCTGAGCATTCCCTCTAGGGTCTGAATAGTCCTCTCGGTGACCATCCGTCTCGAGGATGAAAGGTCATCTTGAAATTCAACTTAGTCCCTAGAGCTTCCTGCAAACTACTCCAGAATCTCGATGTGAATCGAGGATCCCTGTCAGATACTATAGAATCCGGAACTCCATGCAACCTCACCACTTCATTAACATACTTCCTGGCTAAGACTTGCAATGAATCTGCCTGCTTAATTGCGAGAAAATGGGCTGACTTGGTCAATCGGTCTACAATGACCCATACAAACATCATGCTTCCTACTAGTCCCGGGTAAACCCATCAAAAGTCCATCGTGATCCTTTGCCACTTCCATTCAGAATGGACAATGGCTGCAACATGCTGAAGGTGCTTGGTGTTCACCTTGACTTGCGACACACTAAACATCTGCTCACATATTCATTACATCCTCTTCATGCCTTTCCACCGAAATGTTCCTTCAGATCTCTGTACATCCCAGTGCTTTGCTGGGTGCATGGAATAAGGCGAATTGTGTGCCTCATCCATGATCTCATCCTTAATCGCCTATCATTGAATACACAACTGTTTCCGATCACCATTAGCCCATCATCCTTACTTGCACTTCGATCGCTTACCATGTTGAACTTCATCTCTCACCACTTAATTCTCGCATCCCGCCTCCTGCAACTCCTTGACCTTCTCCCTAAGGATAGGTCTCACCCTAAATTGAACAACAATACCATCGGATTCATCCTGCTGTAAACTAATCTTCCACTTGGCCATCTACTCCAATAAAGGCAAGTAAACTGCCTAAACATGAGCTATCGAAGATTTCCTGCTTAATGTATCTGCCACTACATTAGCTTTGCCTGGGTGGTATTCAATCATCAAATCATAGTCCTTGAGCAATTCCAACCGTCGTCTCTGCCTTAAGTTCAACTCTTTCTGACTCATAATGTACTTAAGACTTTTGTGGTCCGTGAAGACCCTTGTCTGAACCCCATACAGATAGTGTCTCTATATCTTTAAAGCAAAAATTACCGCTGCTAACTCCAAGTCATGAGTCGGATAGTTTAACTCATACTGCTTCAACTGCCGTGAAGCATAGGCTATTACCCTGTCATCCTCGCATCAAGACACATTCTAAACCCTTCCTCAAGCATCATCAGACATCAGATACCCTTGGTCTCCATTGGGCAAAACCAATCTTGAGCACTTGTCAATCTGTTCTTGAGCTCCTCAAAGCTCTTGACATTCCTCATTCCATATGAATCACGATTCTTTCTTAACAGCTTAGTCATAGGGGCAGCTATCATTGAGAATCCCTCCACGAACCTCCTATAGTAACCTGCCAAACCTAGGAAGCTTCTTACCTCTTTCACTGTCTTAGGTTCTTGCCAGTTCACTACTGCCTCTACTTTCCTCGGATCAACATGAATCCCTTTGCTGGAAATCACATGTCCAAGGAAAACTACTTCATGCAGCCAGAATTCACACTTGCTGAATTTGGCATACAGCTCCTGCTCTCTCAATCTCTGCAATACTATCCTGAGATGTTGTTCATGCTCTCCTTCATCCTTAGAATAGACCAGAATGTCATCAATGAACACAATGACAAACTGATCTAGGAATTCATTAAACACCCTGTTCATCAGATCCATGAAGGCACCGAGCATTGGTCAATCCGAAGGCATGACCACAATTCATAGTGCCCGTGAACGGTCCCGAAAACTCGTCTTATTAATATCGACTCCACGATTCGGAGTTGATGATAACCGATCTTAAGTCAATCTTGAAAAGACCCTTTCCCTTGCAATGATTGAATAAATCATCTATCCTCGGCAGAGGATACTTGCTCAATCGTCATCTTGTTAAGCTTCACGTAGTCTATACACATCCTCCACGCTCCATCCTTCTTCCTAACCAACAGACCGGAGCTCCCCAAGGTGAAGAACTCGGTCTGATGAACTGCTTCTCTAGCAATTCCTCTAACTGCTCCTTAAGCTCCCTTAATTCAGCTGGAGCCATCCTGTAGGGTGGTATTGAGATTGGCGCGGTTACGGGAATCAAGTCAATTTCGAACTCAATTTCCCTCACCGGCAACAACCCCGTAATTCCTCCGAAATACATCAGAAACTCCCTCACAATCTGAAAATCTCCTAATCTGCCCACATTCACTTCTGGATCCACTACATGCGCCAAGAAGGCCTCACACCCTTGGCTCATCATGTTGTCAGCCAACATAGCCGAAATGATCCTCGATCTTGGCGCTTCTGTCCCCTTAAAACCACTTTCTCGATCATTTCCAGATCAAACTCTACTTCTTTCAAACTACGCCTAGCTTCATTGTACCTCTCCATGACATCCATCCCCAATATAACATCCAATCCTTGAAGGTCTAGAGGTAATAGATCTACTACCGCCTAGCACCGTCGATCGAGCTCACAATTCTTATAGATCAAACTAATCACCACCTTACTCCCTAAAGGAGTACTAACAACTAGAAAGTTATCCATAGTCTCGGGACACACACATGCAAATTCATACTTGCGGATCTGAACGAATGTGTAGAGTCGAGATCAATTAACACATAAACAGGAGAGTCAAATAACATAGCCATACTCGTCACTACTTACGGAGCGGCTGCAGCTTCTGCTCTGGTCATGGCAAAGACCCGAGCTGGTGCCTGACCCTGTCCTCTAGGTCTCCCTGTAGTATATGACCTCTTTGATGTTCCTGAACTGCCCACATCATACACTGGTCGAGATGCCACTGTTTCTGCTCTTTTTGGGACCTGCGACTGAGACCCTTCCTGCCTGACTGCCTGAGGACAGTCCTTGATTCTGTGCCCCTTTTGGCCACAGCCAAAACATGCTCCTATCTTCAGCAGACATTCCCCTCTGTGAAATCTCCCACAGTGATCACACTGGGGGTTCCCTCTACCTGTCCATCCCGGGCTTGCTACACTTGAAGCTTGCCCTGTCATAGCCCTAGGCTGCTTGCTCTGAGTGGGGCCACTGCTGCCCACCTCACTCTGTGTAAGCTGAGTTCTGGTACTCCTTGCAGGTGCTGGAGCACTCATGCCCTTCTTGGAGAACTGTTCTCTGTTCTTTCTTTTCTTAGTCACTTCAGCCCTGATGTTCTCTAACTTTTCTGCTTGAAGAGCAGCATCAACCAGCTGCTGGTAATCACAGAAGTTGTGAATTACCACCTTTTCCCTGATCCCTAGGTGCAATCCACCCTCAAACTTCCTAATTTATGCGCTTGATCGCCACGATATTGGCTGCATATCGCGACAACTGAGTGAACTTCAGCTCATATTCTGCCACGCTCAGCTCCCTCTGAGTGAGATTCAAGAATTCCCTGGCCTTCTCCTGCATGTAAACCATCGAGAAGTACTTCCTCCTGAAGGCTTCTAGAAATTCCCTCCATGTCAGCTCTGAAGGTACTTGCTGATCATGAGGCATCGACTCCCACCAAAGGCAAGCATCCCCAGAGTGCATCGATCGCATAATCTAGCTTCTCTTCATCCGAGCACTTCATCTGTTTCAGGACCCTCTCGGTCCTCTTCAACCATGCTTCTGCCTCTTCGGGATTAGTAGTCCCGCTGAAGTCAACTGCTCCATATTTCCGGAGCTTATCATACTGGCCGCTCCTCTCTACTGGAGCTGGCACTTGAGACTGTCTTCCTTGGCCCATGGCATAGGTGAAAGCCTGAGCAAATGCTTGGAAGAACTGGGGATCCATAGGATTCACTTGAGGAGGAGGCGGTGGAGGCGCCTCGTGTTGCACACTTGGTGCATCAGGGTCGGAGACAGGGAAGGTCCCTGCATCCTGCGGAACATAAGACTCATCCGTACTTCCGCGCTGAGAGCTGGGCCGAGATTGAGCTCCTCGAGTTCTCTTTCGAGGCGGCATTACTCCTTCAATTTAAAAATTCAGTGAAAATCTTTAGTTCACATAAAACAAGCTCAATTCATGTAAATCAATTTAAAACAAGTCAATTCACTCATTTGAGAGCAATGTTGCATGTTATGCGTTTAAAATAATGCATATAATTCATATAATTCATGTAGGAAAATGCATGATGACTTGACCCTTAGACATCCCACTAAGGCTCCTAGGAAACCTTAAACCCGGTTTCGCTCTAATACCACAGATGTCAGGACCCGATCCGTAGACCGGACCCCAACTGTCCCGGGATGTGAGCCCGGGTGGAGCCCATCCCGAGACACTTGCTTTGACACCACAGATGTCGAGACCCGACCCGGAGACCGGACCCCAACTGCTGGATCCCATTATCGGAATCCAACTCTTGCCATGTAGGGTTTATTTCATTTAACCCAAATTTTGAATTGATTTCTCTTGTAAGTCATAGCCTTATGACTCTTGCTTAATTTAAGTCAAAAATCACCTCAATCGGGGTTTTATAACTCAAGATATGCTCGAGAAACCTAAAGGAGTTCCTACTCGAAACATGCTCTCTTAACTGACCTCTCACTGACTTTGATGCAAACTTCCTCAATTTAACTCAAATTGAGACCTATTTCTGTAGCAAGAAAGATACAAGTCTTAGGAAGTTAATGGTTCAAGCCTCGCCTCAATTGGAGGTCGGATGAGGGATTTATTCCCAAAACAATAGACCATGCTCACTTCCAAAGTCAAATTTGAACTCTTTTGGCGCGATTCTCATAACTTTTAATCTATAACTCATAATTCTTTCGTGTTTGCACCATTAGAAAGTAGACATCTAGATCTACAACATTGATGAAGACCACAAAATGAGATTCGGCCTCTAACTATGTCCAAACACTTGACTAACATCTTGACTTATGCTGGAAAATCACTCATAACTCGACTTATATTGACAACTCGACTTATCGAGGAAAATAAGTCGACTTATCACTAACAAGTCGACTTATCGGGGCAAATAACTCGACCTATCTAACAAACAAGTCGACTTATTATGCAAAAGCTTCACAAGTCGACTTATGGGTCCAATAACTCGACTTATATCTATCCAGAACTCAAAACCTAACCCTCTACACTCTCTCTTGACTTATTCAAAACACCATATACACTTCTAAACCTCTCAACTCATTCATTCCACTCCCAACATGCTATAATCTCACTTAATCTTACATCATTCATCTACCCACATGAATTTTCAAAACAATTCCATACAACTTTGGAAACCATGCTTAAACATGATAGTAAAGGATTTTGAGAGATCATGATAAATCATAATTCATGCATTTCATTCATATCAAAACAATGTTTTTGCAATGCTTTAGTAGGCATTTCAAGCCTATTACATTTCAATCAAAATACATCTTGTCAAAATACATCTGTTTTCTCGAAATGCAACCTAAAGCATTGATCACTAGAAAGATCCTTTCAAAACATGACCAAAAGAAGATCTTGGAGTAAATGCCTTTAAGCTTGCTCCTCGGGATCCCGCCATTTCTGGAAAATTTTTGGGGGTGAGCTTTATTCTCCATGGTAACACATTTATATTTATATAACAAGCATGTCCTTTTATTATTCATACTTTTAGCAATTGTTCAATAAGTCATAATGCATGCACCATTCAACATTCATCAATACACAAACATAATCTTTCACAATTCAACATTCATCAATACACAAACATAATCTTTCACAATTCAACATTCATAATTCTAGCATTCTCATGTAATCACAATTAAACATCTCAAATGGCTCGGTAAGTCCATATTCTTGGCAACCACGTAATCTCATTTAATGAGCTTACATGGGCAAATCTTGAGGAGTCCAATGAATGGATCATCCTATGCCAATCAATCAGGCGGCCGGCGAAGGCTTTCATGGTCGACGTGCACGTGATTCGTTCTTGGGACTATACCTTACCCACATAACATACAATCATGCATAATCATAAGATTGAACTATTCTTGTCCAATTCACTATTTCTTGAAAATCTTGTCTTTCATGCATATTTCATATTGTACAATTTCATGCACAAGTCATAATGTACATTCATTACTCATTTCATCCATTTCATCCAATACTAACTCGATTTTCATCGAATCATCAACATCAATATCATGCATTTAACACAAGCATTAATGGTCTACAACAACCACATTCATCATTCAATTACAAGCATTTAATACATCTTCTAAGTAATCAAAACTCATTAATAACATGCATTAATTAACATTTATTTGCTTATATACATAAAGATAAATATGGAACCCACCTTATATCTTTGCTTAAGCTTGCCTAAGGAAGCTCCTCTTCTTTTCTCCCTTCTTTCTTGTCCTCCTTCATTTATAACAAGAAAAGAACCTTACATCACTTAGGGTTTCTAAAATTGAAAACCCAATGAACTTTAATCATGAAATTAACTCTAGAATCACTAAACCCACTTGATTCTCAACCCTTCTAACCAAAACCCAAACAAAATCTTAACTTTGAAATCATAACTTACCTTAAACCTTTTCTTAACCAAGAGATTTCTTGTATCAAAATGAAGCTTGAACCTTCCTCCACACTTTTAACTCTTGGACTTTCTTCAAAACTCACCCAAAACACTTGGAAAAACCACCTTTCTTCCTTTCTTCTTCTTCTTCTCCACTTCACCAAACTCACTTCCTCTCCTCTCTATTTTCGTTTCTTTCTTTCTTCTTCTCTAACTCATTTAAATCCTCCTTCTTTTATCTCTTCCTACTTACTTAAGCCCAAGCCCATCTACTTCCTTCCTTATTTCCTTATACTACCTTCATTTAACTTAAGCCCATAACTCAAGCCTATTTATTCTACCTTCATCTTATGCCTTCCTCTTCTTTTCTATTTCATTTGGACCCATTTACTTAGGCCCACTTAACACATTAAATTACCTTTCATTCATTTAATCCAACTAACACATTTAATACATGCTAATTAATGTCTTATGTTATTTAATGCTATCATATTTAATTCATGCTAACTCAATTTCTTAATTAGTCTAACCATGCTTAATTAATAAAATAAAATAAAATAAAATAAAAAGAAAAAATTTCGGGGCTAATAATTGTTCTAGTTGAGATTGTACGTATAGTGAAGAAGGATTGAAAAGCAATTAGGGATAATAATTGATTGATGAGACTTTCGTGAACCGTATAAAGATGGTATCAAGACGAACGGTCAAATGGATAGAAGTACGGACAAAATTAAAGGTGAAATTGGGACATAGCTCATATTGTTGAGGTTATCTCAGACCGTATGTACAGAAATGTAAAGTATCCAACATAAGTGAAATTTTAATTGGAGGTAATCCTATTGCAATGTGAAGTGAATCGATCTCCATTTATGATGCAAAACTGTTGAGGAATCCAGATTTGAAACGAAGAGTAAAAGAGTCCCAAACTGAAAAGTGAGATACTAAAATAAAATGGAAACTTTGGAGGTTTAAATATGGATGACAAGGTATTAACATATGTTGATATGAATGATAGGAAAACAGTTGAGAAGAGAAAATGAAAAGAGTAAATGAATGAAGACAAGAGGTTCAAAAGGGAAACTGACAATGAGGTGATGTAGTGACACCTTCATAAAGAAATTGCAGATACACTAATTGTGGACTCAATGAAAAGGGTAAGAGATGTATGGTAAAGTCAATAAGACCCTAATAGGGATTTATGCGAGGTAAACAAATGGTAGTAACTGTGATTAGAGACATAATGTGTTTAGAAGTGTTGAACAGTGAAAAGTGAAAAGAACGATAGGACTAATTGTGGAATCTGATACTGATGATATACATACACTGGAAGAGTGGGCAGTGAGTATTGAACTGCGACAATATGTTGAATGAGTATGAAATAAATTGAACTGACTGTGATAAATGGTACTGGTGTCATGCTCGCGATTGAAAGCCTTGGAGACTGTAGATTCCTATAAGGATACACTGGGTTAATTTGAGGAAAGAGACCGGTGTAAATACGACAATGCTGAAATGAACGGACAATTCTGCCTACTAAACTCAACTAGTGAACAGATAATGCTGCAATGAACAAATCAATTACAGATATTGGGATTTTCAATGACAATGAGTGTCAAGCAGATTATGGGTAATTGTGAAGTGTTTCTGGAAAAGTTGAAATTGTAGATCTAGTGATAAGAATAGTTAAGAGTGCAGAAAGTAAAGTGGTAAATCTTATGATAAGTTTGAATATATGAATGGAATTGGAAAAAACAATAGTGAAAAATTCAAAGAAGTATGTGTACCGATAAAAGGTGTAGAACAAGAAAGTGAATAATCGAAGTTAGACATTCTGAAGCATAAATAAAAAGTGAATTGAGTAGCGTGGGTTTAAAATGAAGTGATTATCGGCTCAAGTGCTTATAGGTTGAATGTTCAATAGGAAAAGGTTTGATTATGATCGTAATATAGAGTTACGATTTATTGGAGGAATATACTATTACATCAGATAGTGTCTAACGAGAGTCAAAGATTGATGTGATAAGTGAAACAAAGGGAAGTGACCGAGGAAGACGCATGGTTAGCTAAAGTGGAAGCGGATCGGATAAATGAGACAGCGTAAATGTATACCCGAATAAAGTGTGTGAACACTATAGAACGATGAATTGTCTTACGAGATTGAATTTGAACATAGAGTAAATGGCATATAACAAATGACCGCATTAGGTACATTATTATTGATTATAGTGAAGTGGAGTTAAATGTCACGAGATTGGTACCAAAGGAATGTAAATCGTCCCCGCGTGATAAAGAGAGGTATCAAAGAAATGGAGATGTACTCGAGGAATACTGAATTGGACTTTATGGCACTTGGGGACAAAGGTATTAGAGGATATAATGTGATGACCGAATAGATTTGGAAATCTTGCATTGAGTCCTTATATCGAACCAAAGGTAGTGACTATTCTAGAAATGGAAAATGAGATAGCTAAGAAAATGAGATCGCCAACTAATAGTCTTGTCGAATCCGTCTACTGTACTAGTGATAATGAATTAGCCAAATTAGTAACTGGACCACGGACTGAGAATGGTTACTGTGATCACTCAAAAAGTGAATCATTAAGTGAAAAAGTATATGGGATATGTAGCATCATGTGATAACGGTCATAGTGAACCGTTGACTGAGAATTTCGAGGACGAAATTCTTATAAGGAGGGGAGAATTGTAACATCCCACCCCCTCCTGGAAGGGGTAAAATAGGAAATTTATTGTAGGATGAGAGTGCTAAGGAATAATTAGTACTGTTCATGCATAATAGGATTGATACACAGTATCAATTGTGTACATGGAATTTCGGTATATGCATTCATGATAATTCCCGGTAATTGGGCCTAAAGCAATTTTATTGTGATTAACGTGATTAATGGGTTTGGAAAAAATGTTCTGAGTGCGCTATTAAGCGTTATAGATTTTAAGGGATTTTCAGGAATTTTTTTGGAATTTTCTGGAGAAAATTCCCGGACCGCAAAATCGCCATGGCAGCCTAAACATGTTTTGGGGTAGAAAAGGTGATTTTCGTGATTGAAAAATTATTTGGAGTACACTGTTACATGTTTTATAATTTTGGGAAATTTCATTAATTCTCGGAAAAATAATTGGAAAATTCTGGATCGGATAAATGCGCCAAGTGGCGAACCGGTTGATTTTTCTCTGTTATTTGGAACTATTATTTTGGTGGGACCCAAAAGAGGACCCTTACATATTGTTGGAACCGAAATTTGGCTTGCATTATGGATAATTGTTGTATTTTTTAAAAAAACATGGGAATGATGGTTGACTTTTCTCTATTTCCTTAATCAATTGCCAAGTGTCTTAAGCTTTTGTCTTCTTCCTCTTCTAAAGTTCTCGACTCTTCTAGTGGGAGGAATGAAAAGTTGAAGTTGTTGCTTTATTTATCCCATTCACGACTCTTTTAGCAAATAAATGAAACAATTGTTGCTTTTGGCTTCTCCTCCACGTAAACTCATCCCTTCTTTCTCTTCATTAATTGTCGAAAATCCTCCAACTTAGAGCTTTCTCTACACTTCAACCTCCTACTTCCTTATTATGATGGTGCTTGTACATGTGGAATGAAGAGGAGAAGTTGATGTTAATTGAAGAGTGGAAGCTAAGTAGGTAAGTGTTTAAATTGAACTTTGAATGGTGTTTTCAATTATGCTTTGATTGTAGTTTATGAATCATGGTAGTTAGGAGCATCTAATGGGAATTGTGATGTTATTATTAAGTTTATTGATGCTTTATTTTGATGAGAATTATAGTATAAATTAATGGGTATCAATGTAAGGTATGTTAGGATAATGAAAGGTAATGGTTAAGTTTGGTTTTAGCTTGATTTTGAATTCATATTGATGATTAATTGTGCATGGAAAGGGAAGAGGTTAGTGCTGCCAATTTTTGGTAGGAATGCCTAGTGAATGTAGACATGATATAGGGACTGATTTTGTGTCCAATTAAGATGCTTATGGATGTAGGAAGGGTGTTGGAATGAAAGGAAGTGAATAGAGAAGTAGATGCCGGAAAATTAACTTTGACCTATTGCACTGATTTGACCATAACTTATTGTGAAGAAATGAAAATGAGGTAAGGTTAGTGGCCACTGAAACTTTGGAATGTTGGCTTCAATTTATTGTGAAATAGGTGTTGTTGAATTCCAATGATAGAAGGGTCAATTTCTGTATAGAAATTTACTGTTCCATTGCCTGTAAACAGTAACCGCAACCATGACATCTGAGTTTTGTTGATTTTTCATAATTAATTGAGATGGAATTAGGGAAAATGGTCTTCATGGAAGTTGTAGAATATTGAATTATCTTTCCATTGTTTCTGATCTTGTTATTTTTAGAATTGTATATTGGGAGATATGAATTGATTACTAATGACTGGTTTTGAGCATTTTGGATGAAACCTAGCTTAAGTGTGATTTTGTGAGTTTACTGATTGGAGGCAATTTTAACATTTTATGTGGACTGAATTGGTGTGAGTGAGCTTCTGAAAAGTTGTAGAGGAAGAGATTACCTTGAAATTGATATATGGTTTGTAATTTTTAGAAGTCAGAATTGGGAGTTATGATTTTACAAAAATGAACCCTACATTAGGTTATGAATGGCTGATCATAACAGTAGCTTCCATAACAGTTTTGAAATTGTTAGAGATCGATTTGGATGATGAGTGCTTCATGAAAATTTAAGTTTGAGATGTTATCTTTACAGGGATATAAAGTTCTGATTTTACTGACTTGTGTACAGGGAGATATGCTTGTTGTAAGGTTACTGCCCAAATTGAAGGATTGCAGGGACAGTAACATTAAATGAATTAATTGACTTGCTTAGAAATAGAATCTGATTTTGGATTGTTCATGAAAGTTGTTGAAGACCATGTGAGCTTATTGAAAATATTTTTTTGGTAATTTATTATTGAAGAATCAGTGAGTTATGAAATTGTCAATGTACTGCCCTGTGTTAATGGGAATTGAGTAGGTAGAAGGTTTGATGAGATATTTGACACCCTTAGGGTTGGAATTGATTTTTATTGTCTTCTTGAGTATTGTAGAGGGTTTCGTGATCTTTCTAATGAGATATAGTTGGTAATTTTCTGAATTGTGCACAATGAGTTATTGGTGTTGAAAGTTGGCTTGAAATCAAGAAACTAAAGAAGGGAATAAGGGTTAGATATTAATTGTTTAATTTGACTTTTGGTTTCTTTTGTCAATAACTTTTCCGTCCGACGTCCGATTGACCTGATCCCAGAGGCATCGGATTCGTTGAATATTTAATTGCATTTTATGAGAAAATGGGAATTTTAGGCGGAATTTGACGTAGCCGAATAACGGAATGGTGAATCACTGTTTTATTTACTTGGGGACCTATAGAGGTCCGAATTGCGCACCGTCAGCGCCAATAGGTTTCTAAATTTTTGATGAAATTTTTATAATGGAAAAAAAAGGGGGATTAAGGCCGGGAATTCATGAATATGCATATCTCATCAACATGAGCACAAATTTCATATTTAGTGACTCGTACTTTTTCTGATTCATATAGAGGCCTAATTGGAGCGTCGATTGACCGACGTCACAGAAACTTCCTGGCATTAGCTCGGAAGTAATAGGTGAGTAACCTAGTTGGTTTCTCAAATTTCTGATTGTTTGCATGCTCAACGTGAATTACATGCAAAGATGAACTGTATGATTTCTGGCATGTATAAGAGTGGATTATTGTATGTTTAATGATTTTACTGTACTGAATGACACTGATACTGATATACTGAGCTTTATAGCCATCATACTGAACACTGCTATACTGGGCTTTATAGCCATATCGTGGATTTACTGATACACTGGGCTTTATAGCCAAATCTCGCACATTCTTGAATCTTGCATTGCATTTATAATTGCATGATCGGATAATGGGCGTGCCCCAGTTGCTATTTTTACCGAAAAGAGCTTGAGCTCTCATCTTGTCTTGACCGGGCCTCGACCCCGAGGGGAGAAATCCCTGACGCGTCCCCACTGAACACTGACTGACACTTAGGCACAATCTTGAATAAGCGGAAAGAGTCACATATGCATTGCATTCGCATAAATGACCGCTACGTGACATGTCTTGCTTTTGTAATGGCATGAATTATCGTGAATGGTTTTACATTCTCGACATTGTTATTGATCGCCTTGGTAAATGATTATTCTTGGATCTGTCTTTGTATGCCATGGGCGTAATGCATGATTTGAGTGAACCATCGATGATGGTTTCTCACCGAATCATAAAACTCACCCAAAATTTGCATCTATTTTTCAGGTCTGAAGAATACCCGGTTGACACGGAGTATGTCTCTGTAGACGAGTAAAGGTTAGAGATCGGGATCGGTCGCGTCTGCATTAGTGTCTTAGTAAATTGTGTTCATGATCAACGTATAACAAGGCTTTGTATTTTCTTGAGCCATTGTGGTTTTAATGTTTTACTACATTGGTGATTGTAAATTATTCTTGGATGGTATAATAACTGAAATGGTTTATATTGAACACGGGTTTTATTTACTTACTGTGTTTGCCGTGTTAACGTGGAATTAATGGCTCCAAAAAGAAAAAAAATGTGTGTACTGAGTTTTAAATCGACTGATGTAGTACGCCACTCTCGCGGGGCACGGACTCGGATATCACCAACGATATCGGGTTCGGGTCTTGCGGGAGTGGAGTGTTACATGGAGGGCCACTATAGGTTACCAAACACGCTGCCTAATTGTTTCAGGATAGGGACCTATCAGTGTTATTATCAAAGCCCGCTTTTTAAAAAATGGGTTGCCTCCTCTTTTTTGGTTTAATGTTTTAACGTTGTTTTGAAAGTGAGGTGACCATTAGAATGTTGTGATTTACATACATATGGCTTCTTCAACCAAAAGTTTCACACATTGCATTTTTTCAAATACACAGCATGATGCACAGATGAACCTGTGGACGTCTTAAGAGAGCCATTCCATCAACGTTAAAACATTCTGAATCTTTTGGTGATTCAAGGGGATGAACACACGCCAGCCTCAAAAAGTGCCTCTATAAACTAGCCACATTCTGAATCGTCAGGGCTGAGGGAACTAGCCAGGATGATTTTAATGCAAAACAGATGGCTCAAATACTTGCCGCAGCGATACAACAACCACATAAAATATAAAAGCTTCAAGATGTACGATTGAGCATGCCTATAAACTAGGCGTGAGGACTTTTGAACGGGTTGGAGATCTAGAGAGTGCACTCACATGGTTAGACTGGGTTACAAAGATATATAGAGTTGTGGGATGCATAGATGAGTAGAGAGTTGTGTTTTCCACCTTCCTCTTCGAAGACAAGGCAAAGCATTAGTGGGAGCCATTAAGAAACTTCATCTAGATGAGGTGTCTTAGATAAAATTTTAGAGAGAGTTTACAAACTGATTTTACCCATAAAATTATAAGGATGCAAGGGTAGAGGAGTTCTTCCGTTTAGAGTAGGGTTTGAATTCAATCATGGATTATGAGAAGAGATTTTGAGAACTAGTCAGAAGTGTTATGCTTATTACTAATAGTGATGAACAGAAGTGTAAAAGGTTCGTTGCAGGCTTAAGCCCCAAATTATGGATCCATCTATCTTTGGCTTCTCAGTAATACTATAGGGAATTAGTTAAAGCTGCAATAAAAGTTGAGAGAAATGCAACAATAATCACTTAGAATTTAAGATTAGAACTGAAGCACAACGCACCAGCTAGTTCATCACGGGATTCAATAAAGAAAAATAAATGAATGGAAGAAGGTTTAGTAGAGGAGGATCATCCAGTCAGGGATGTTTTAGGTCACCCATTAGCCTTAGAGGCTCCAGCGACACTAGGACCTAGTGCCAGAGTGTACAATTGAGGAAAAAGATATATGGGTGAGTGTTGGGTGAATATGATGGATTACTTTCACTGTAGTCAAGAGGGTCATTTTATCAGAGATTGTCCACAGTTAGTCACTGTAGAAAAGTCGGTAGTTGGATCTTCAACACCTCCATAAGCTAGAGAGGGTTACAGATAGGGCAGCTGGGGTTCTCAAACCAATGAGTCAAGTTTCACTACATCCAATAAAGATTCAGGGGGTAAGAGAGCAGCCCCTACTAGATAGGCAAGTAGACCCCATGCACAGGCTCAAGTTTTTGCAATCACTCAATAGGAGGCTAATGTCACACCAGATGTAGTCACCGATATGATTTCTGTATCAGACCATGATGCATATGTATTAGTAGATCTCGATGTTAAACATTGTTATATGTCTATGAATTTTTTTGTAAATTTGAATCTTGAGCCTTAGTTATTAGATGTTGGAATAGTTGTTTCCATCCCAGTTCACGCTTCGCTGAACGAGTGTTTGTAGATAGTAGAATATTGGTTGAGGGTAAGGAGTTTGTAAAAAACTAGATCATATTGGATATTTGGGATTTTAATGTCATTCTCAAAATGGATTGGTTGAGTCGAGTAGTGGTGGATTGTTTTAAAAATGAGGTTAGGCTGAGTCGATTAGGGAAATCAAAGTCGATATTTTGTGGGATATGGAAAGTTCTTCGCACTAGTATAACAACCACCACGGTAGCTAGTAGAATGTTTCGAAAAGGATGCTAGGAATATCTAGCTTACACGATTGAACAAGATAATTATGAGATTTAATTAGGAGATATTCTGGTGGTCAGAGAATATCCTGATATGCTTCTAGAGGATCTCCTAGGATTACCCCTAGATAGGTTAATAGAATTTGGTAAAAATGGAGGAGTTGTTAGATAAGGGTTTCGTGAGACCCAACACTTTTCCATGTGGAGCTTCGTTTCTATTTGTTAAAAAGAAGAATGGGAGTTGAAGGTTGTTCATTAACTACAAACAACTAAATAGAATAATAGTTCACAACCAATATTTAATTTGCTCCCAAGGATTGATGATTTATTCGATTAGCTACAAGGATCCAAGGTGTATTCGAATATTATTCTAAGGAATAACCATACTAATCTTGGTGTCATTAGTACGAGTCGTCCAAATTTGATTTCACATTCCAACACCTATAAAGCAGTGGTAATGCAATTATTTAGTCGACAAATCCATCTGGCTACTCACTAAAAATAATTTTATTATAAAACTAAAAATTTTCTCTGAATTAAACAACCATTGTAAACTTGTAATAGATCTAACAGTTATTTTAATGGAAGTGCAAAGGTTTACTAATAACTTTCTTGATAATAATGAACCGTCTACCATTAAAAGTCATGTCATATTTTACATTTAGTTTTCTAGTTTGAATTATCAAGAAAATAAAATGTTAATATGTTTCGTTAATCCATTGCAATATATATAGCTCAATTGTTGACCATAACCAAATTCGCCAAAGGCTGCTAATTGCTCGATTCCATGCATTGACCTAAAAGAACTCAACGGCTTGAGACACGGAAAAGCGTTGGTCCATTTTTCAAAATATTCTACTTACCTATGTTGTCTTTTAATATTCACGAATTAGCGTGTATTTCAGATGCGTCCATTTCCGAAACAGATCTTCTGTTTCTAAATTGCTATTTCCTATTATGCCTGAAATATCCTAGTCATATAATTTATTGTAATAAATAATTAGGATTTATCCAAGCACAAATTTGGAACAGCAGATCTGTCCATTTCGGCATGCTATTATTTGTGGTATAATATATTATATTATACGTAATATAGGTACATATATTATATCACCATTGCCTTGGTGCTTCGTACACTTGCTCTTGTCTCTTCTTATATTGCAACCAATTCCGCTTAAGGAAAATGGAATTCTCTATTATCTACGGGTTGTTCTTTAGGTTTCGTTTTTACATAAATTGAGATTGGTTCTTTGTTCTTTGTTTATTTCTTTCTTCGTTATCTTTTGGTCGGGGTTGGAAGAAGTAAGGTGAATTGGTAATTCTGATATGTGGTTTAGGGCTGAATAAATTTGTTCCTGTTAATTTTCATGTACTGATAAAAGATTTTAATACTTTAAATAACTTAAATATGGATTAATAAAATATAAATAATTATTTTAAATTTCAGAATATGAGTTTTAATTTGTTACGTGATGATAAACCTTATTATTTAACTATTAAGAAATAAATAATTAATGCTGCATCATTATTAATGTGATATTTAACGAAACAATTAACTCCATTAAATTTTTATCTATTTAAGATCTATTTTAAAATTTTAAAATTTTAATTTAAATAATTCAAAGCGTTAAGAATCAAATTATATTGGTAGTAAATATTGTGATTTAAAATACACTTTTCACCTTAAATTTTATAAATTTAATGTATCTTAAACTTTCTTTGGGATCAAACCAATGAAATTGACTTAAATATTATGAGAATGTTATGTTGAATATTATAATCTACCATGTGGAGTATATTGCGATTAAACATTGCATTAAATTGATTCTAAAGCACGTAAAGAATTCCTTTATTGCAACTAACCATTTCATATTCTCACAAATTTACTTTCAAGTGCAACAAGTTTGTCATATAATTGATGTAAATAGTCAAAATTGGCACATTACTTTAAATTATATAAAGAAATGACAAAGCAAATAACCAATCAACAATTACAATAAATAAATCATTTGATGTTATCCTTTTGTTGCATAACTGGTGCAAGTCAAGAATGCAACTATATTGTCATAAAATTGCACATATATTTTAGCGTGTGTAAATTGATCTTTTTATTGCAACTAATTAGTGAATATCAACCCCCGATTAATTAACTATTGATGCAACAATTTTATCATAAAACCTAAAATCGTGACTTTAAGAGTGCGGTTGGTTCGTACAGAGAAATGGGAATAAGTTTGAGAATGAATATAGTAAAGAATGAGAATGAATATTATCATTATAATTATGATGGTTGGTTAAAAGGAAGAAATGATTACCATTACTATTGACAGTGGTTAGTTTGTAAGAACACTAAAAAATAAAATTTTATTATAATTAATTAATTAATTATATTATATTATATTTTAATTAATTATATTGTAACTAATTAATAATATTTTAATTACAATATTTTCATTAATGAATAATTATATTTTAATTACTTATATTGTAATTAATTAATTATAATTAATTAATTAATTAATTAAAATTTATTTAATTAATTTTGATTAATTAATAAATTAATTATAATTTAATAAATAAATAATAATAATATTTTAATTAATTATATTGTAATTAATTAATTAATTACAGTATTTTAATTAAAGAATGAATTATATTTTAATTAATTATATTGTAGTTAAATTAATTACAATATTTTAATTAATTAGTTATATTTTAATAAATAAATAATAATATTATTTTAATTAATTATATTGTAATTAATTAATTACAATATTTTAATTAATGAATGAATTATATTTTAATTAATTATATTGTAGTTAAATTAATTACAATATTCTAATAATTAATAATTATATTTTAATGTGTTATATTTTAACTAATTATAATAATTACATCCTTACATAACAATGATACCCATTCCTTTATATTAGAGGGAAATGGGATATTACTCAAAAATAGGTAATGAAAATAATGATTCTATAATAATACCCCCTTATCAAATTTAACATTTCATTTTCTACCCATTCTTTTTTTTTTCATACCCACCAAACAAACACCCCTAAAATTAACCATCGCTGTAAGTTCTATTGATCATGGCTTGTATTTTAAGGAATAACCATACTAATGTTGGTGTCATTAGTACGAGTCGCCCAAATTCGATTTCACATACCAACACTTATAAAGCTGCGGTAATACAATTATTTAGTCAACAAAACCAACTAGCTAGTTGCTAAAAATATATATAACTCAACTTTCCTGCGTCGTCCATTTCGGCGTGTATTATTTGTGGTATGTCACTCCAGTTCCATAATCGCTATTCCTCCTATTCTCAAAGTATTTTCATCCCTTCATTGTAATAAATAAAAAATAAATAAATTGAGAGGTCAAGAAAGCTTCGAAAGAGGGAACAACTAAGAAGGGACCTGCCAGCCGCGTTGTCTACTATGAACACCGCGTAATCACCAAATCCCGGTTGGCGCAGACTTCCCCAGTTTTAGTCATCTAATTTCTATCAAATCAAAACATTGCTTCAGTGTCACATCACAACTACACCTTTCCCTCTTAGATTCAACTAGTAGGTTAACACTACGCAAATATATAATGAAAGTGTCCAATAAATTTATACACAGGATAAAATTTAACATAAAAAAGAACTAAGATGAAATGACTTTCTTTCAGATAAGATAAAAATAGTTTACATGTGTACTACTGACATCTGCAGTATAAAGATACCTTAATCTATAAGTTTTTTAATGTGTGCTTCATAAAATTTCCTAGTCTCGAAGTTTACTTCTTTGAGGTCGTTAATCATCTTTATCATTCATTAGTTTAATACATCTTGACGTGGCGTTCATCCGAACTACTATGTACCTTTTTATTCCGCGCATGGTATTGGATAAGTAACTCATCTAACTGATTTTGACGATCATATGTCTCCTTTGTGACATTTTTCAAATATCTTTTGCACTCGAAATAGTTGGAATTCATATCTTGCATTAAAATAACGAAATTGGTGTGTAAATGTGATAATTATTTCACAACTTTATTGAGAAGGAAGAATAAGACGAAGGTTGGCGAGGCAAAATGCAGCACAGAATAAGGAGGGAACTTATAAAAATGTTGCGTAAAGATAAAAAAGGGTTTTGTTGACATTATAAATTGAAAAAATTATAATGAAAAAAGTAATCGAGAAAAGAATCGGTTACTGACCTGAACGGTCGTTCTTTGTTTTTTGAAATAGAAGAAGTAACCTTGACTATTGCTATCTTTGTGGAATGGAGAATGTGATGTATTTAGGTTAAACAAGAAGAAGACAAGAGAAGAGGGTAGGAATTGTTTGATTGAAGTTAGAGGAGAAAGGATATAAAGTTTACATATAGAGTTGTTAGGGGACCATATGGAAGGTGAGACTTGAAGAGTTGCGTGGTATTAAATAAGGCGATTACTCAAATGATTTTCCTAGATATAGGCAAAAACATAGCTCAGTTATCAATTGAAACGTCAATCTATGTTTTGATCTTATGTTTGTTTACTTCTGCAATACGTTATTGGTACTATTTGACATTATTATAGCAGTTAGAAGATTATTTAATATAATGAAAAGGCGTCTCGATATCGCTTTCTATATTTTGGGGTTACATGTTTTGAAGAAGGATTAGTCGATTCAGATACTCGAAGAAGACATAGGAATTAAAGTGAAATTTAATCGAGTTGGAAATGACATCAATCGAATCTTTAAATAAAGAAGAACAAGAGCAAGCTCAAAGAAGCAAAATGAGTTGAAGTAGTAAGAGGTTGAAAAGCGATTTAAAGAAGAAAAATGGGCGGAAGTTCAAAAGTAGACGAAAGCAAAAGCAGTTGTTATACTGGATAGATAATCTAATGGAAAATCTTCAACACCTTGACGAAAAAATGACAAACAAGGGTCATTTGTTGACTGATCTGTAGAAAAATGGTGGAAAGAATGAGACGAAGCAGAGAAGCAAAAATAAGACGAAGTCAGAAAAGAAGACGGAAGATGAAAAGCAGACGAAAGAAGAAAAGGAGATGACAGTTGAAAAGGCATCAAGCAAAAGGCATCAAGCAAAGCGAGACGATGATCTGAAATTCAAACCGCGTTTGAATTTGAAGATTCTGACAAAAAGAAGCGATTTTAAGAAAATAAGCGGATCGAATGAAGAATGTTGTTATCTTGGACGAGATAATCTAATGGAAATTCTTGACACCATGGTGAAAAACAACAAACATGGCTCGTGTGTTGACTTATGTGTGAAAAATGCGGAAAGAACAATAGGAAGATTGTAACAATGTTTATCTTTCTTGTAGTCATTCGTAATGTGTGAATCGGTTTTGGGTAAGACTTTGAAGTGTCCTTGTCTATAAGGTACTTCATGGGTTGTGTCTGAGATATGCTACGATTTTGGATCGTTAAAGTAGAAATAATGATGAGACAATGACGATGAAAAACAGAGCCTTGAAAAGAGAGGAAGCTATTGAAAAGCATATGGAACTTCAAAAGCAGACGCATTTGAGTTGAGCAGGAGAGGGAGTTGAAAAGCAGACGAAAGCAAAAGCAGACGGAAGTTATCCAAAAGCAAACAGATGCAAAAGTAGATGATGGAAAGCAGACGAAAGCAAACCACCTCGGAATTAAGAACCAGTTTGAGTTACTTACAGAACTGAACTGAATAACTGCTTCTTTCAAGATTCAAGAAGCAAGATTTAAGAACCAGTTGAAGACGAAGGTTATAAATAAGAGTTAAAGTCGAAGTATTATTTCGTTTATTTATGTAAATAGTATTTTCCTATTAGGTATGAAAAAATTCTTGGCTTATATTAATAAAAACAAATATGCGATGAACCGTTATTATGATTATATATAAAAACACGAATATAAATCATGAAAAAAATAATTAGAAAGCGATATTGCAAATAACAATAACATTAGAAAGTGATGAACTATATTGGTAAGGGTAAAGAAAACTAAGACAATTCAACCCCCCTTCTTATGCATTCATATATCGTATAATAAGCACTGTAATAACGCGTGATTAACTTCACATACTTGAGAGAAAAATGTTCAGCGAATTATGTAGAGCTATCTTACTGTAGCAAGCTAAAAAAATGAGTGTGTCAACTTCTCTCAAGCTTTATCTCTCTAATAAAAATAGACGGAAGTTGAAAAGCAGAGGAAAGAAGAAAAACAGACGGAAGTTGAATAGTAGAGGAAAGCAAAAGCAGACGGAAGTTGAAAAGCAGACGAAAGAAGAAAAACAGATGGAGTTGAAAAGCAGAGGGAAGCAAAAGCAGAGGGAAGCAAAAGCAAACGGATGCAAAAGTGGACGAGAGCAAAAACATTTTATAACTTTTATTTTCAGTAGGTCTTGTGAAAAGAACAAGTTTGTTTTAATTAAGCGTTTTCGTAGTTTTTTTTTTTAAAGGGAAATACATAAGGTACAACTTGTTTGATTGAAGTCTCTACTTCTATCGTCTTAAATAACACGAAGCGATATGTCAGACGAACTGGAAACCCAGACGAAGCAGTTACCATATTATGCTATGTAATATTACAATTCTTCAAAGTACAATCTTGATGAACATATTTACAATTTTCCTATTGAATCACAAGTAGCTGCTATATGGATTGACACTGACGATAAACAACATGATAAATGTCCTCATATCCAAGTCTGCAGTAGGCATTCTTTATTTCCGGCATCCTTTTTGAGATTTGTCTCTCCTTAATGTAGATGTTGGAAGTTTGTGTCACTCAAAAACTGATTAACACATTATGAATGACTACAAGAAAGATCAAGATTGTTACAATCTTCCTATTGGATCACAAGGACACTGACGACCGACGTGGAGAATGATAGACATGGTAAATCTCGTCATATCCAAGTCTCCAGTACGTCTTCTTTATTTGAGCCATCCTTTTTCAGGACGGCAATATGATAAATCTCCTTATATCCAAGTCTGTTGTACGCCAAGAGTTGGTGAACACTGATATTCTTTCGACAGCAACAACAGCGAAACTCCAAAAACATCTGTACAGACAAAAAAAAGCTTAAAGAAGATTTACAAGTAACAGAGGAATAAAAGTAACAGGAAGCGAAAACTAAGAGCAACTGGACGTGGGGTAGGTGAACAGTGATATTGTTTCGACAGCTACGACAACTACAACGAAAAAATGCTAAAAGAAGATTTACAACTAACACAGGAAACCACTGTAATACTCTTTCGACACGAACAACAGCTACGACAAGCACCAGCACTGTCAGACAGAAGATACAAGAGAAGGTGAGGCAATGAGCAAGAAGACACTATATAAGCAGTCACAAGGGCATGCATTGTGGGGCCTCGTGCGTGGTCGCCTGACAAAATATTGCATCAGAAGATTGGGTCAGGAGATTGTGTGTATAGAGAGAAACGACACAACATGTATGACAATATGAATGAATGGAAAGATATAAACAGATATAAGTAGTCACAAGGGCATGCATTGCGCGCCGCCGCCGCCTGACAAAATATTGCATCAGAAGATTGGGTCAGAAGATTGCGTGTATATCGCGTGAAGACACATAGATTATCACAAGAGATATATATATTAGTGATTCGTATTATTTAATATCGTAATGTAAATAGTATTATTCCTATTAGGTATAATAAAATTTTTCGCTTATATTAATAAAACAAATATGCAATGAACCGTTATTATGATTGTATAAAAAAATATGAATATATGAATGAAGTTGAATAATAATAATGAATTTAATAATCATGATAAAATATTTAGAAACGATATTGCAAATGAGAATAAATATATGAATGAAGTTGAAAAATAATCATGAATTGAATAATCATGATAAAAATCATTAGAAACTGATATTGCAA
Organism: Erythroxylum novogranatense; assembly: GCA_029891385.1. NCBI lineage: Eukaryota > Viridiplantae > Streptophyta > Magnoliopsida > Malpighiales > Erythroxylaceae > Erythroxylum > Erythroxylum novogranatense. The sequence goes on from CM057225.1 coordinate 26,170,630, forward strand.
ATAACAATAACATTAGAAGGTGATTAACCATCTTTTAAGTCAAAATGACTTCACATTTATGATTTTGATTAAGAACAAATACTCAGTAGAAAAACAGACAGAGAAAGAAAGACAGACGGAGAAAGAAAAACAGACTAAGTAGAAAAACAGACGGATAATGAAAAACAGACGAAGTAGAAAAACAGACGGAGAATAAAAAACAGACGAAGTAGAAAAAGAGACGAAGAAAGAAAAAAAACAGACGAAGTATAAAAATAGACGGAAGTCAAAAACAGACGCATATGTTACTCCAATCTATTGCGACAACACCAGTGCAATCAATCTGTCAAAGAATCCGATTCAGCATTCAAGAGTGAAGCACATAGAAGTCATACATCACTTTCTGAGAGACTATGTTCAGAGGAAGGTGGTGCGTCTGCAGTTCATCGAAACAGAGTATCAGTAGGCAGACATCTTCACAAAACCATTAAGTGAAGAAAGGTTTCAGAAGATTAGACGCAATCTCAACATGGTTATGTTAAGTGACCAGTTGAGCTAAAGTAACGACAAAAATAACGGCGTCAGAAACAGTGAGGTACAGTTGGTAACTTCTCTCACAAGAAAGTTGTGGAGGGAAAATCTGATAATCTCGAGGATTTTAGTGACTCTAGAACACACCGGACTATATCTCTACAAGTAGTCTAAAAGCAAAATCATTACGGTTATTCTCATCTCCAGACGGTTCATTTTGCTTTCCCAATTCTCTCAAACATTCAACCCTAAAAAGCTTACTAGAGTCAGTTTTTCGTTCTGAAACAATGGAGGCAGCCATGATATTCGGAAGACATGTGGATTTCGAGTCATTGAGGAATGATGGTATGGATGTGGAACCAGAGATTGTAAGAGCTGGTTGGAGGAACTTCTTTGAGGTACGAGAACCAGTATACACAAATGAGGTTTTCGATTTTTGGAAGAATGCTCCATTAGTAGACAACACTGTAGTATCATCAGTAGATGGTATATCCGTTGTTGTGACTAAGGAGTCAATAAAGAAGGTGACCGATTGTCCGTCAGTTGGTGAGACCCTCTCTACCAAGGCCGGATGGATCTCCCAAGTCGGTATGAGAGAGGAAGATGTCAGAAGACAATTATATGGAGCTAATGATCCATGGGAGAGGAAGACCTCTAGTTTGGTTTTGAAGGCGAGGATTCTCCATGCAATTCTGTTTAATTGCATTTTACCCAGAGCAGGTTCAAGGCATTTGGTGACTACGTTGGATGAACAATGCTTGTTTTACCTGCTAAATCACAATCCCATCGACTTACCCTTCTTAATCTTTCACTACATGATTAAGGGGATGAAGGATACAAATAGCTATCCTTACGGTATATTGCTTACAAGGATTTTTAAGGAATCCGGAGTCGTCCTAAATCGAGGACATAGAAGGATTGTAGCTGTGAAGAGTAAGATTGATTCAATCACAATACGACAAATGGGTCTAAGGACTGTAATCAAAGAAGAAGCCGACTCTTCAAGGAGAATTAGGACTGAGGGGGAGCATGTTTTGAAGATGACTCCCGCTTCAAGTTCTCGACCTCAAGTGAGTACGAGATTGCCTGCGGATGAATTAAGAACAATGATTGGAAGACTGCTAATAAAACAGGCGAGTCCTCGAATCGAAGCAAGTTAATCCCGGATGACAGAAGAAGGTGCGCCAAAAAGAAAAGGAGAAAGTCTTTTAAGTGAAATTACAAAGAAGGCAAAGAGATCACCGAGGATTCGGAAGACCGTGTCAACTGTTGGGGAAGTTAGTCGAGAGAAAGAAAACGTTGATGCTGCTCAAATAGAAAAAGAAACTGAGCAGAGCACAGTTCAGGAAACCCCCATTGCTCAACAGGAGGAACCAGTGGAGCAAATCCTGATTCAGGAGAAACCTAGTGAAGCACAACCAGAGGCAACGACAGAATCAGACTCGGATAGTGATGAACCTTGTTTGATGGTATACAACTATCATAAGTTTTTGCGAAAACAGACGCTGAAGATCAGAATGGTGGAAGTTGTTACCAGAAGGAGAACTGCTATTGCATTCTGTATTCAACCAGTAAAGAAGATAGTGGCTGTGGTATGACCTATGTTAATTAATAGTAACACATGGGAATTACTAAAAGAAGATGAAAAGATCTTCTACGATGCTTTGAGGGACGCTGCTACTAAGCCATACCCTTCAAAACGTCCCTGCAAACTGTGTACTATTTTTCTGATCACTGAAAACACGAAAATAAAGGTTGCACGGATATCCAACCAAGATATCCTCGAGATTTGACTAAGGGAAGTCAAAATTATTTCGAGGAAGAAGCTAGTGATGATCATTCACGCATCAAATAGTAGAAGAAGTCGAAATATTGATGAGGCATGCGCTTCCGCATGTAATAAAGATGAAGCGAAATGCGGTATAGTGACAAGAAGGAAGACCGCCGATGGGGGAAGAGTAATAACAGGGACATTTATTGAGTTTCTTGTTCAGAAAGTTCTGCGTATTAGACCTCTGTCTAATACACTGTCTATTCAAACAGATGCATTACCCCTGCAAGGAAGACAGTTGCTAATGCTGCCTGCTCCATTTGACTTAGATCTTCCTGAAGCTGAAACATTTATTCGTCCACCAATGATTGAGATAAATGAAGAATACATTCCGACATCAGATGCTTATACTACTTCAATCCCATTCACTCCTCCCTCAGCAGATGTTGATCAAGCCTCCTCGTCGATTGACCCACGAGATGAACTCAGCAGATTACGTGGTGAAGTCAATGAGATGAAGGAGACGATGAATGATCTGAAGAAGATGATGATAGAACTGCTAAAGAGCCACCATCGTTAATCATTTTTTATTATAACAAATAGGGGGAGAATAAGAGCAGAAAAGAAGAGAATGAACAAGGGGAGAAGAGAATGAGCAGAAAAGAAGAGGGTGTTCAGAAATGAAGGTGTGAATGAAGCAGACGAAGAAAGGAAGAAGTCAAAGAAGAAGTTCTGAAGATAAGTTTTTGTTTTCTTCAAAACTTTGTAATTTTGTTTTCTTTTGTATATAATTTGTTATCATAAAAAAGGGGGAGATTGTTAAGTACAAATGACTTTACTCAGATATGATTTTGATGAATAACAAAAAGAACAAACAAAAAACGAACACAGACGAAGTTAAGCGAGCAGACACAAAGCGACGCAGACGCTAAGCAAAGCGACGCAGACACACCTGCGAGACGCTAAGCAAAGCGAGCCGCACCTGACGTAGCATCGTGAGACACTAAGCAAAGCGGATGCGAGACCTGAAAGCGACGCAGACGCAAATAGTAAAGCAGACGCAGATGCAAATAGTGAAACAGATGAAGACGCGTATAACATACGCAGAAGAAGAATCAAGAAGCAGACGCAAGAGTCAGTTCGAGTTAGTTACAGAACTCAACTGATTAACCGTTTCTTTAAAGATTCAAGAAACAAGAATCAAGAAGCAGTTGGAGACGAAGGCTATAAATACAAGTCGAAGTCGAAGATTGCAAAGTTAGACAACGTGAGAAAAAGTGATCGTAAAAGCATTAAGTGCAAATTTAGTCGAGAGCTATTTTACTGTAACAAGCGTTTAAATACTTTTCTGAGAGAAAGTAATACAGATAGGCTGCAGAGGTTCGCAAAAGAAGCGACGCCGCCGCCTGAAAAAATATTGCATCAGAAGATTGGGTCAGAAAATTCACGTAATAAAAAATTAAAGTTTAAGATTTCCATTGTATTAAATGAGGGGCAGTACTGGAAGATGATAAATAGTTAACATGTGTAGAGAGAAAAATATGCGATGAAATGTTATTATGATTATATATGTAGATATCATAAGAAATATATCTATTAGTGATTCGTGTTTCTCATTTTTTCGCCAAGGTGTTGAAGATTTTCCATTAGATTATCACAAGAAATATAAATATTAGTGATTCGTATTATTTAATATCGTAATGAAAATAGTATTATTCCTATTAGGTATAATAAAATTTTTAAACTTATATTAATAAAAACAAATATGCAATGAACCGTTATTATGATTGTATAAAAATATGAATATATGAATGAAGTTGAATAATAATAATGAATTTAATAATCATGATAAAATATTTAGAAACGATATTGCAAATGAGAATAAATATATGAATGAAGTTGAAAAATAATCATGAATTGAATAATCTTGATAAAAATCATTAGAAGCGATATTGCAAATAACAATAACATTAGAAGGTGATGAACCATCTGTTAAGTCAAAATGACTTCACATTTATGATTTTGATAAAGAACAAAAACTCGGTGAGAAAAAGACGAGAGAAAGAAAGATGACGGAGAAAGAAAAAGTACTAAGTAGAAAAGCAGGCGGATAATGAAAAGCAGGCGAAGTAGAAAAGTGAGCGGAGAATAAAAAGCAGATGAAGTAGAAAAGAGGCGGAGAAAGAAAAAAAGGACGAAGTAGAAAAGCGGATTTAAGCCAAAAATGACGCATATGTTACTCCAATCTATTGCGACAACACCAAAGGCAATCAATCATCAAAGAATCCGATTCAGCATTCAAGAGTGAAGCACATAGAAGTCAGACATCACTTTCTGAGAGTTCAGAGGAAGGTGGTGCGTCTACTGTTGGACCCCGAACTTTTGATGATAATTAGAAATATAACAATGAATATTAATGATAAAGAAATTGGTGAGACAATTTATGAATTTAAGAAAATTTGCTGAAATTAAGAAAAATTTATGAGAAAATAATTGTTTAGTTTAGAGGACTTTGATATTTGAATGAATTTATATGGATTATGAGAGGAAAGTGGATGAGTTGACTGAAATGAAGCTAAATAGCAAGAATTAGAAAGAAAAAATGTGAAAATTTGAAGGATTTAGAAAGTTTGACTTTTTGGAGAGAGAATGTTTGACTTTGAGAGTTGACTTATGATTTAGGCAAAATTTGATAAAATGGTCTTCGGAAACTTGTAGGTTATGTGAAGAGATTTTGTGGACATAAAGTTTGTAATTTTGCGATATCGGGAGTGAAAGTTATGATCGGTCAAAGTTTATGTTTGATCGGGTTTGACTTTTATATTGGTTGGAACTTTGGTGAGAAATTAACCTAGTTAGAGGTTAATTGAGCTTTGATGTTTTCATGAAAATTGAAGGATTTGTTTTGATCTTTATTTCGATATAAAGTATGAAATTTGTCGATCTCGAAATATTAAGTATGATTTTTACAAGTTTGTATAGATGATAGTATCTTTGACCGGAAAATGGACTCCCGTAGGAGTCGAATTGAGTTTTATGTCCTTCGTGAAAGATGTAGAGCTTTCTTTAAGCTTTCTATAGAGACTAAGTTTGTCAAAATTGGAGTTCGGGATTAAGAGTTATGAATTTCGGAAGTTTTAGATTTAAAATTAAAAAAAATAAAAATAAAAAATAAAAAATTGGATGTTGGCTGCGGCGCCTCGCTAGGCATGACGGCTCGCCTAGCGGGCGGGCGCCAGATGCGCCTCGCTAGGCGACGGCTCGCCTGGCGAGGAGGGCCCCGCCTCGCCTCATGAGCAATCGTCTCATGAGGCGACGCCTCCTGCGAGCCTGCTTTCGCCTCATGAGGCAAGGCTCGCCTCATGAGTTATGCGTTCAGCGCCTTCCACGCCTGCTTTGCTTCTTAAATTTCTTGATTTCTTTGTTTTCAATCCGACCTTTGCTCACTATTTTGCCTATATCTTTTAAAATCCGACATCCGATTGAGTTGATTCTTTTTGCGTTGGATTCCTAAGACAATGAATTTCATTTTATAAGAAATTTGTGAACTTTTGAGATTAAATTAATGGTGATGAATTTAATCAAAGTGAGTCGGGAAATTTTCCGAGCATGATTTAGTGTTTTGTGAAATTCGGGATCTGTAGAGATCCGATTGAAGCGATTCTTGAGGCGAAATAAAGATAAGACAAGGGGATACAAATCATATGAAGACATGAAATGTCAATTTTGCCCTTAGGACTTTTAATTTTGAATTTAAGTTCGTATTGGGGTGTAATTTTAGATTAGGAACACACATGAGTAATTTGAGTATAACTTTTGATCTGGGAATTGAAATGAGACGATTATTATTTTGAATTAAACTAGAGACATAAGGATACAATTGTTATGAAGACATTGAGTTTCAATTCTGGGATTAAGAATGTGAATTTTGGGACTGAAATAATCGTACATAAGAAATGTGTTAGAATATGGACTTTCCCGCACTGTTTCGCACATAACGTTTGATGTAGTGCTCAGAATTGAGCGCGGTCAGTGGCGTTGGATTCGTATAAGTGAGAGGAACATTTCTCGAGAAGGAAGTTTTGACAAATTCCTTCAAATCGATAGTGCGAATCAAACCGCAAGTAAGCGTAACTTTAAGTTTTGAATGGAGGGCAATTTGGTCATTTGACCTTCATTTAATGAAACACATATATGGATGTCGTTTTGGCTTATTAAAAGCCACGAAAGTGGCTGGAATTACAGAAGAGAGAAAGAGAAATAAGAAAGAAGAGAAAGAAGTAGAAGTTTCGGTGATGGAGGGAAAGATGAGAGAGAAAGATATTTTCGATTTTTTCTACTTGTTTCTTAAGGATTTTGGGTTGGTTCCAAGAGAGAGAAAGATAGAGGAGCATAAGAGCTTCCTTTTAAGCCAAAAAAATTCGAATTTGGATGAGAAAGAGGTAAGAGAAATTTTTCTACTTTGAGATTTTGATTAATTTTCGGTTTAGAATTATGACATATAAGATGAGTTTGTGGATTGTGGAATTAATTTTGAAATATATGCTTTAGGCTGGGTTTAATTTTGGATGAAAAATTGATTAAGGTTTAGGCTTAATTTTATGATTGAGAATTTTGAGATATTTTGGTGTAGAATTATAGGAAATATGATGAATTGATGATATATGAAATCAATTTCGAAGAATTTGTATTTTATGGTATTGAATTGGGATAAATTGGTTTAGGCCAATTTTAAGATTTGGGGATTTTTGAAATTGAGGATTTAAATAGTTTGGAATTAATGTGAATTGATGAATTGTGAGATTAATTTTGAAGAAATTATGTTTTATGAGATTTAATTTGGGTGTATTGGTTTAGGCCAATTTTGAAAATTGGGGATTTTCAAAATTGGAGATTGAAATAGCTTGGAGTTATGATAGTTATGTTTTTCCTATGGTTGAGTTTGAGAATTATGCAAATTATGATGATGAATTTGGATGTTATTGGCTTAGGGATTTTTAAATTGAAGAAAGAAGAAGGAATTTGGAGAATTGACTATTTGGACAAGCTTCTAGCGTCATTTCGAGGTGGGTAGCATATTTATATTTTGATTTATAAGTTAAATATTACTTTTCAAAATTTGAGAAAATGAAAGAAAAGATTTTAGTATTTTGTTTATTTCGAATGATTTTGGAAAATTATTACAAGCGTAAATTCATTGCTTTAAATGATTTGATAAACTGATAGAAATTCTGAAAAATGCATTTGTTGTGTATGCATTGAATGATTTGATTTCTGAAATTAGAATTCGAATGATGAATTGATCAAATTGTATGCTTTATGTGAATGTGTGGAAAATTAAGAAATTGAAAAGTGCCTTGAACGTCCGACTCTTCGTTTTCGATTATGTGTTATATGGGTTTGGTAGGTCCCTTGGTGAGTCATTGTCTCTATGTGTATAGCCTTCTCGGGCTGCCCACTAGTGCACGGAGTCCGATTCGGACTCCTTCACGGCTACACACGACCGCAATGCGGAAAGTGTAATACGTTTCATTCACGATCGCACAGACAGGACATTATCGCGGATCTGCAAGACGCTCTGCTTGGACCCAGCTGCACCATTCGATATGTTATGTGTTTTGATTTGTTTCTATGTTCGGCATTCATGTTTATAAAGTGAGAAATGAAAATTGAAATTATGTTGCATTCATATTTATGAAGAATTAGAAATTTTGAAAAAATGAGAAAAATGAGATTTTATGAGAAGTTTGGGAAAATTGGAAAGAGTGTGAGAGAAATATTCCAAAGTTAAAAGTTTGAAATATTAGCCCTTTTGGCAAAAAGTTTATAAAGAAATGTTTTCGCTTATTTATCGCTTTATAAATGTGTTATCCACGAGCTTAGAGCTACCCCCTTTCATCCCCATCTCGGGTTTGAGCGGGAGATCGGATGAAAGAATGTGAAGACATCGCCGACATATGTGTCGCTTAGATTTTGTGTATTTTGGATTTTGAGTATGGATCATTTGTGGTTTAAGAAAGGTTTGAAAGAAAATGTATTTGTGTATAAAGTTAAGTATTGTGAATGATTGTGAAATTTGTATAGGAAATTATGGAGAATTTGAGAACATATTGTATGGTTGATTTGGGAATTTGTATAAATTTGAGATATATATTGATTTTGAATTATGAGATTGGTATATTGATTTGAGAAATATGGAAGTATTAGTTTTAGGTTTGTGTTTCTGCTGGTGTTAGGATTCCGGACGGGAGAGTCCGATGGTTCTGATATTTTGATTAGGGATTATAGAAGTGTATTTTGCCTTTGCAGGAAATTTTGGGTTAGGATAAAGGCGTTCGTTATCTTGCGAAATTTTGGTAAAAAAATTTGGATAAAAGTGAGAATTTGGATATGTATAAGTGTATATAAGAGTTTGAGAAATTTGAGATTGGTATGGATTTATATCAGATTATGTACGACTGTATGGATTTAAGATGATTGGTATATGATTGAATAACGAGAAAAGAAATGAGAATAAGAAAAGAAAAAAATATTCATAACGGATTTTGGAACGTCTTAGGATTCCCAACTCGATTATGTTCATTCGATAAGTTTTCTTTGATTATTGTTTCCGGATGTCGGATGTGTCTATTTTGATTTCGTTTCGCTTTGCAATCTGTTCGTTTGATTCGATTAGTATTTGCTTCCGCTTGCATTTGCTTCCACTTCGCTACTTTCGGATTTGTTCGCTTTTCGATTTGTTTCCGAATCGCTTATTCGATTCTTATGCTTTGTTTTCCGTTTCGTTTTCCTTTCTGGTTATGTAGTTGGGTTCCGGTAACGGGATCCAACATTTAGCTAAGGTTAGTGTGCAGTGTATGTAGTTGGGTTTCGGTCACAACATCTACAGTTCATCGAAACAGAGTATCAGTAGGCAGACATCTTCACAAAACCATTAAGTGAAGAACGGTTTCAGAAGATCAGACGCAATCTCAACATGGTTATGTTAAGTGACCAGTTGAGCTAAAGTAACGACAAAACTAACGGCGTCAGAAACAGTGAGGTACAGCTGGTAACTTCTCTCACAAGAAAGTTGTGGAGGGAAAATCTGATAATGTCGAGGATTTTAATGACTCTGGAACACACCGGACTATATATCTACAGGTAGTCTAAAAGCAAAATCATTATGATTATTCTCATCCTCAGACGGTTCATTTTGCTTTCCCAATTCTCTCAAACATTCAACCCTAAAAAGCTTACCAGAGTCAGTTTTTCGTTCTGAAACATTGGAGGCAGTCATGATATTCGGAAGACATGTGGATTTCGAGTCATTGAGGAATGATGGTATGGATGTGGAACCATAGATTGTAAGAGCTGGTTGGAGGAACTTTTTTGAGGTACGAGAACCATTATACACAAATGAGGTTTTCGATTTTTGGAAGAATGCTCAGTTAGTAGACAACACTGTAGTATCATCAGTAGATGGTATATCCGTTGTTGTGGTATCATCAGTAGATGGTATATCCGATTATCCGTCAGTTGGTGAGACCCTCTCTACCAAGGCCGGATGGATGTCCCAAGTCGGTATGAGAGAGGAAGATGTCAGAAGACAATTATATGGAGCCAATGATCCATGGGAGAGGAAGACCTCTAGTTTGGTTCCGAAGGCGAGGATTCTCCATGCAATTCTGTTTAATTGCATTTTACCCAGAGCAGGTTCAAGACATTTGGTGACTACGTTGGATGAACAATGCTTGTTTTACCTGCTCAATCACAATCCCATCGACTTACCCTTCTTAATCTTTCACTACAGGATTAAGGGGATGAAGGATACAAATAGCTATCCTTACGGTATGTTGCTTACAAGGATTTTTAAAGAATCCGGAGTCGTCCTACATCGAGGACATAGAAGGATTGTAGCTGTGAAGAGTAAGATTGATTCAATCACAATACGACGAATGGGTCTAAGGACTGTAATCAAAGAAGAAGCCGACTCTTCAAGGAGAACTAGGACTGAGGGGGAGCATGTTTTGAAGATGACTCCCGCTTCAAGTTCTCGACCTCAAGTGAGTACGAGATTACCTGCGGATGAATTAAGAAGAATGATTGGATGACCGCTAATAAAACAGGCGAGTCCTCGAATCGAAGCAAGTCAATCCCGGATGATAGAAGAAGGTGCGCCAAAAAGACAAGGAGAAAGTCTTTTAAGTGAAATTACAAAGAAGGAAAAGAGATCACCGAGGATTAGGAAGAAGACCGTGTCAACTGCTGAGGAAGTTAGTCGAGAGAAAAGCGTTGATCTTGCTCAAATAGAAAAGAAACTGAAAGAGCACGCTTAGAAACCCCATTGCTCAACAGGAGGAACCAGTGGAGCAAATCCTGGTTCAGGAGAATCCTAGTGAAGCACAACCAGAGGCAACGGTAGAATCAGACTCGGATAGTGATGAAACTTATCTGATGGTATACAACTATCATAAGTTTTTGCTAAAACAGACGCTGAAGATCAGAATGGTGGAAGTTGTTACCAGAAGGAGAACTGCTATTGCATTCTGTATTCAACCAGTAAAGAAGATAGTGGCTGTGGTACGACCTATGTTAATTAATAGTAACACATGAGAATTACTAAAAGAAGATGAAAAGATCTTCTACGATGCTTTAAGGGATGCTTCTACTAAGCCATACCCTTCAAAACGTCCCTGCAAACCGTGTACTATTTTTCCGATCACTAAAAACACGAAAATAAAGGTTGCAGCAGATATCCAGCTAAGATATCCTCGGGATTTGAATAAGGGTAAGTCAAAATTATTTCCTGAGGAAGAAGCTAGTGATGATCTGTCCGCAGATCAAATAGCAGAAGAAGTGCGAAATATTGATGAGGCATGCGCTTCTAGACAGAATAAAGATCAAGCGAGCTGCAGCTATACTGACAAGAAGGAAGACTGTCCAGTGGGGGGAAGAGTAATAATAGGGACATTTATTGAGTTCCTTGTTCAGACAGTTCTGCGTATTAGATGTAGCACCCCTTCACCGTAGGGTACACATCGGGACGCCCGAAGGTCGCTCCGACACGTATCCCACGATAAAGGTGCACTACCAGAAAATCCGACTGCTAATCCATATGGCATCGCAATAATTAAAACCATAATATATCATAAATCAGTAACTTTTAAAATCCAAAATAATCTTGATACAGTCATCCAATATCATAATAGACAAGTCTATCAGTCCCCTAAACAAAACCAAAAAGGAAACTGATACAAGCATCTATCCTAAGTCATCTGCAAAAGTCCAACCCAACTGACCGACCTGTGTGCCATCGCTTCTCTTGCCAGCACGCTCGCACGGCAGGAAAAGACTATCTCCGGAGCTAGGAATCTACTCTAACAGTCCTGAAAAATAGGTTGCAATTTTGGGTGAGTTTGCGAACTCAGTGAGAAACCATCATCGATTGTTCACTCAAATTATGCATTACGCAGATTGATATAGGAGCGGTTCCATCCTATACGAAGGTATCGATATAGGAGCGGCACCACGAATGAGATCAATCTCAAACTCTGTCTCCCGCTCTGGCGGCAATCCCGGTAACTCCTCGGGAAACACATATGGAAATTCCCTGACTACGGGAACATCCTGCAATCTCTGCTCATCTCTGGAATCCACTACGTGAGCCAGATAGGCCTCACAACCTCGCTGCATCAATCTTAAGGCACTCAAGAAGGATATCATCTTCGCTGGCACTGCCTGACTAACTCCTCGAAACACAGATCTGGGCTGACCAGGAGATTCCAGCACAAACTCCCTGGTATAACAGTCCATAATAGCCCTATGTGCAATCAACCAATCCATCCTCAATATCACGTCAATCTCTCTCAGAGGCAAAATGATCAGATCAGCACTCAGAACTGCTCGGTCGATCTGAACCGGACACCCTATACAGATCTCTCCCAATACAGTCGTACTATCTAGAGGTGTACTCACCTCTAACCTATACTGTAACCTCTGCCTATCCCCATGCAGTCTACATGCTAAATGCGGTGCAATGAAAGAATGAGTGGATCTAGGATCCAACAATGCATATGCTTCAAAACCCGAATCGAAAGCATACCCTTGACAACATCCGGGAATCTGGGCCTCCTGCCGAGTCATGGCATAGACCACAACTCAGGATCGCTGCTCATCTCTTGCTTTCGGTCCTCGACCTCACTGCGGACCCTCTGCTAGACCTCGGCCTCTCCATCCCGATCCACCTCCACGGCTCTGTATCTGTGGTATTATCGCTGATCTTCCAATCATAGTAGATGGGCTCCCAAAGTCTCTGGCGGTTCCTTGCAGTGGTCCATCGAGCCACACCTCAAGCAGTTCTCGGGACGACCATCGACACTCTCCACTATGCCTCTTGTCACAATGCTCGCATAAAGGAACAAAGCGCCTCAAACTCGCAGCGCCGCCACCACTACCGGTTGTATAAATCGCCTTCTGCCCATGACCGATCTATCTAGCCCCTCTGCGGATCTGAAGGGCCTACTCTGACGCTTGTTGTACCCTTGCCAAGACCGCCTCGATCATCACTAGATCTCTTAATCTGGTCCCCGACTATCTCGGTCATCTGTTGTCTCGATGAATGCTCTATCCTCACAAAGCAGCCCCTCGCTCAATGAAATTACCCATGTCAGACCTGGCCAAAAGGGTACGAATCTCCAGATTGAGCCCGCCCTCAAAACGCCGACACCTGTCAGCCTCAGTAGAAACCAATGTAGAAGCATAGACCATCAGCTCGTTGAACCGCACCTCATAGTCGGCCACGGTCAACTGTCCCTGTCTCAGCTCTAAGAACTCCTGCAACTTCATTTCCAGATAGACCTTGGGCATGAAATTGTCCTTGAAAGCCCTCAGAAAATCATCCCATGTCAGTGTACAGGGCCTCGTGGTACTGCCCGGGACAATCTTCCACCACTGATATGCAGGACCCTGTAACAAAGAGACGGCATAATCAAATCTCTCCTCAGGGTTGCAGTCCATCTGATCGAGGAATCTCTCAGTCCTCTCCAACCATCCCTCAGCCTCCGCAGGGTCTGTGCTGCCATAGAAATCAACAGCCCCCTGCTTGCGCAGTCGATCATATCTCGGTTCCCGTCTCACAGGAACTCGAGGAGGCAACTCATCTGAATGAGGCACGGGAGACTCCCTACTAGCTCCTACCGATTCCAGGTCAGCTGGTAGCTCAACTCGATCTCCAAGGACGGATGACCTAAAACAAACAAGAAATTCTGATAAGTTATGCTATTCTTACAGTGATTCCAGCCTAAAATACACTATGCCCAAAAGATGCCAAACCATGCTCTGATACCACTTAATGTAGCACCCCTTCACCGTAGGGTACACATCGGGACGTCCGAAGGTTGCTCCGACACGTATCCTACGATAAAGGTGCACTACCGACCTGTGTGCCATCGCTTCTCTTACCAGCACGCTCGCACGACAGGAAAAGACTATCTCCAAAGCTAGGAATCTACTCTAACAGTCCTGAAAAATAGGTTGCAATTTTGGGTGAGTTTGTGAACTCAGTGAGAAACCATCATCGATGGTTCACTCAAATCATGCATTACGCAGATTGCGTACAGCACGACACAGTAAGATACAATTAGTGTATAACAATTTACAGTAACCTATAGCAGTTTGCAGTATCAATTAACAATTTACAATAGCATATAACAATTTACAGTATCATATCGCAATTTACAGTAAATCATGCCATCACGTAATCAGTCAGTGTCACAAATCAGTTAATCAGGAAGTTGCAATGCATATGAGACTCTTTTCCAGTTATTCAGTATTGTGCTCAAGTGCTCAGTCAGTATTTAGTGGGGGGGACGCATCAGGGATTTCTCCCCTCGGGCTCGAGGCTCGGTCGATCTGATGTTCGAGCCCGAGGCTCTTTTCAGTGATAATAGCAACTTGGGTCACATGTCCATTATCGATCATGCATTTATGTATGTAATGCGTTGTTCAATAATTCGGTGTATGGCTATAAAAGCCCGATGATTGCATTTCTCGGTGTCATGCGATAGTCGAATCCAATACAAGAAAAGCATGCCATTCAATCATGTACATTTCGGTAATCATGCAATTTCACATTGGCAAGTAAATCACATTGAGCATTTAAACAATCAGAATTTGAGAAACCAACTAGGTTACTCACCGTAACCGAGCTCTTGCTGGAAGTCCCAAATGTCCGTGGAATGACGATCCAACGACGCCTCTATAGCAGTAAAATACAGTCCCATTACTAGATGCTCAATTAAACAATTCAGTGATGCATATGTCCCGATGAAATTATGTACAATGCATGTTAACGATTTTCCCGGCACTAAAACCCAATTTTGAACTCTAATGCCCAATTCTAACTCTTCTCTCAATTGATCGACAATAATTGATCCAACCCTAAAATCCAGTTCAATTTCCTCAATTCAAACTCCCTATAAAACTTTCCTATTCATTGGATCAAAGCCTTTATTAAAAAAAATCCCAATTAAAACTCCAATTGTCCCAATTCAATACTTAGGTCACATTATGAACCATAATTGACCTTATTCTCTATGAATCAATGCCACTTAAATTAAATTCTAACTTCCATAATTATCCTCAATTGTAGACCTCTTTCCCTAGTTCATAATGAATCGAGAATCACTTTAATCGGAGGTTTATACCATAAATTATGCCCAATAAACTAACACATCCATTCAGAATTTCTATCCCTCGTCGTGACCTACGCCCCTTCGCCACGACGTGGGAAGCTCGTTCGTCGTAATGTGAAGACCGCTCGTCGCGACGAATAAATCCACGCTCGTCGCAACGTCCAACCGAGCTCGTCGCGACGTGCGAAGGCTCGATCGTCTTCTCCGATCGATTTCCGCCATTAATGCTCTTTAAGTTCAACATTTAATACCCTAACTTCTCAATCAACCATGATAAATTCCATAAATGCATCAGAACCCATTAATAACAACATTAAAGCCATAAAAACTTACCAACCACAGCCTCAATCCACAAATCCCTTAAAACCCTAAAATCCTTCAAACTCAACGATAAACCACTCTCAAACCTTCTCAACCTTCATCAATCACAATAACAAGTTAGCTTAGCACAATGAGAAGGAAACCATAAAAAAAGATCGAAGAATCCTCACCTAAGGAAGAAATCGAAGAACACCGTGGGAGGAGGAAGAGAAGAAATGCTTAAGCCTTAGGGTAAAATCCCTAAATCTCAAAACCTAAGCTATTTATAGACATAGGTCTCCAAATCAGTTCAAATTTCAGTCTCTAAATTTCAATGGCTCCACATTTTTATTTCCTAACAGTATAACTCTAATTTTTCCATTGCCATTGAACAATTACACAAGATTATACAAATCGATCGATCATCACTCCAAAATTTCGGTCAAGCATTTTCTCCCGAATTTCGAAAATTTCCTATAAGCCACTATCAATAGCCAATCACTCTTAGACTATTCTAAATCAGTCATTCAAGCCCACTTACTCCTAATTTCTCAATTAATCATAATCCAGTCAGTTCAGTCAGTCCACAATCCAATCAATTTATAGTCACAATTAAAATGCCAGTAAATCATGAATGCATGTACCTATGAACAAATGCATATGCAATAAACCTGTTCCTCTATGAATAGAGGCCAGTAACATGTTCAATCAGTGAATGCAACGAAACCTATTAGTCTGACCCAATATTACCATAATGCCCTTACTATCAGTAACGGGATGTTACATTAGACCTCATCTAATACATCATCTATTCAAATGATGCATTACCCCGTAAGGAAGGCGATACTAATCTTTGCTGCTCCATTTGACTTAGATCGTCCTGAAGCTGAAACGTTTATTCGTCCACCAATGATTGAGATAAATGAAGAATACATTCTGACATCATATGCTTATACTACTTCAATCCCATTCACTCCTCCCTCAGCAGATGTTGATCAAGCCTCCTCGTCGATTGACCCATGAGATGAACTCAGCAGATTACGTGGTGAAGTCAATGAGATGAAGGAGACGATGAATGATCTGAAGAAGATGATGATAGAACTGCTAAAGAGCCACCATCGTTAATCATTTTTTATTATAACAAATAGGGGGAGAATAAGAGCAGAAAAGAAGAGAATGAAAAAGGGGAGAAGAGAATGAGCAGAAAAGAAGAGGATGTTCAGAAATGAAGGTGTGACTGAAGCAGACAAAGAAAGGAAGAAGTCAAAGAAGAAGTTCTGAATATAATTTTTTGTTTTCTTTAAAAAATTTTAATTTTGTTTTCTTTTGTATATAATTTGTTATCATAAAAAAGGGGGAGATTGTTAAGTACAAATGACTTTACTCAGATATGATTTTGATGAATAACAAAAAGAACAAACAAAAAATGAACACAGACGAAGTCAAGCGAGCCTTGAACAAAGCAGACGCAGCCTTGAAAGCAAAGGAGACGCAAATGCTAAGCAAAGCAGACGCAGACACAAAGCAAACGCTAAGCAAAGCAGACACAGACACAGAGCATTCGCAGACGCGAAGCAAAGCAGACGCAGACACAAAGTAGACGCAGACGCGAATAGTAAAGCAGACGCATATACAAATAGTAAAACAGATGAAGACGCGATATAGCATTTGAAGAAGAATCAAGAAGCGGACGCAGAGTCGATTCGAGTTAGTTACGTAACTCAATCGATTAACCGCTTTTTAAAGATTCAAGAAACAAGAATCAAGAAGCAGTTGGAAACAAAGGCTATAAATACAAGTCGAAGTCGAAGATTGCAAAGTTAGACAACGTGAGAAAAAGTGATCGTAAAAGAATTAAGTGCAAATTTAGCCAAGAGCTATTTTACTGTAACAAGTGTTTAAATACTTTTCTGAGAAAAAGTAGTACAGATAGGCTGCAGAGGTTCGCAAAAGAAGCGACGCCGCCACCTGACAAAATATTGCATCAGAAGATTGAGTCAGAAGATTGCGTGTATATCGCGCGAAGACACAAGATAAAATATTGCATCAGAAGATTGGGTCAGAAAATTCGCGTAATAAAAAATTAAAGTTTAAGATTTCCATTGTATTAAATGAGGGGCAGTACTGGAAGATGATAAATAGTTAACATGTGTAGAGAGAAAAATATGTGATGAAATGTTATTATGATTATATATGTAGATATCATAAGAAATATATCTATTATTGATTCGTGTTTCTCATTTTTTCGCCAAGGTGTTGAAGATTTTCCATTAGATTATCACAAGAAATATATATATTAGTGATTCGTATTATTTAATTGTAGGAAAATCCCGGGAGGTACATCACATGTACCAGGTGCAAAAACAAAATTTTTGTCACGGGACCTTCCCAAGGCAGGATCTATGTGTCGGTATGAAGATTCAAACTGAATAGCCAATAGAGACTATCTCTAAAGGTATCCACGCAGAGATCGAGAAAACCTAACCGGACAAACCCTTTTGACACAGGAATAGCTAGAACAAAGTAAAGGCTGCTAGACCTACCTACGTCCTTGGAGAGCTTGAGATTGACTTTGGAACACTTGGAGAATAAGAGAAGATCGATGATGCTTAAGGAAGAAGACTTGAAAATCAACTTTTCAAAGCAAACTTAACAATTAAGTTTTCAACTTCTAATCCTCATAAAACCGTCAGTCCATCCTCTCCCAAATAAGCCATCTTATAGTTATTTTAACAATTAAAATACTAGCCTTAAGATGCTTACAAATGGAAACTTAATGACCATTCATTAATTAAATGAATAAAGAAATCAAGCTTTGACTTTTCAAAGCTCTTATCCTCTCATCCTTTCCAACGTCCCACATGCTTATATATATATAATTAATTAATCTTAATTAATTAATTAATATATATATAATTGCTAAAGAGGTCGATCAAACTGGGTTTGTCCTACTGGCTGTCAGCCCCCAGATCTTGAAACGACTCAAAACCTTTCTTAGCAATATTGATGTCGCGATCTCATCGAGACATATCCCAATCTCATCGGGATCCATTTAATCCTAATGCTCTCCATTATGGAACTCTGTCCAATACTATTTCTGGATTCTAAAAACACTCTTATCGTGTGACCCTTTAGGTTCCGGTTATGTTGGCCACTTAGATTAACACTTAATCTGAGCAAGTCATGAGCGCGTCTAGCAACACATCATGACCCCAATTGATCGGAAAGTAATTGGTTTGATGAATTCATCACGAACCGGATCACGAACCCTTCCATGACAATTCTTGTGCAATTAGTCCTTTCAACATCCTATACCCCACTTGGTTATGAGTATGGTCAAAGTGTCAACTCTTACTAGACTAAGTCTAGCCCAGTGATATTAGTTCTGTCTTGGGACTCATTACTTTATATGTCCATGAAGACCCTCTTCATGACATAATTATGCTCCGGCCAGAGACTTAAAGTAATGATCCTGACAAGAGGCCAGGGTACCTCTTCTGCTATCACAGAAGTGATGAATCCTTTATTGGCTACTCAATTACCTTCGAATACCTCAAGCTGTACCCAAGCACCACCCTATCAGTAACCTCTGAAAGGCAACAAGGAATGGAGTCAAAGCACAGAATCAATATCCAAGATATCCTTGAGTACCTCAAGTCTAAGGATACTTGCACCATTGCTATGATGAGATTATCAATGACATTAGAATAGGACATCCATGTGATGATCTCATAGCAGGTCATCCAATGTACTTACTACCGCTAGTAAGCATCCACATGTCAACTCTAAATATCCCATATTTACAGTTTCTGAGATCCACTGCATGATCCAATCAAGGAGTATAACATATACTAGTCTGTCCGGTACTGTACACGCATGAGTCGACTTACACGGGTATACAAGTCGACTTATTAGTACCGAACTGGTATAAGTCGACTTACATCTCCATACAAGTCGACTTACACCTACATTAATATCGTAATGTAAATAGTATTATTCCTATTAGGTATAATAAAATTTTTCGCTTATATTAATAAAAACAAATATGCAATGAACCGTTATTATGATTGTATAAAAAATATGAATATATGAATGAAGTTGAATAATAATAATGAATTTAATAATCATGATAAAATATTTAGAAACCGATATTGCAAATGAGAATAAATATATGAATGAAGTTAAAAAATAATCATGATAAAAATCATTAGAAGCGATATTGCAAATAACAATAACATTAGAAGGTGATGAACCATCTGTTAAGTCAAAATGACTTCACATTTATGATTTTGATTAAGAACAAATACTCGATGAGAAAAATGCAGACAAGAAAGAAAGACAAGCGGAGAAAGAAAAAGCAGTACTAAGTAGAAAAGCAGGGCGAAGTACAAAAATGTAACGGAAAATAAAAAGCAGGTATTTAAGTAGAAAATAGACGGAGAAAGAAAAAAACAGACGAAGTAGAAAAGCAGACGGAAGCCAAAAACAGACGCATATGTTACTCCAATCTATTGCGACAACACCAGTGGAATCAATATGTCAAAGAATCCGATTCAGCATTCAAGAGTGAAGCACATAGAAGTCAGACATCACTTTCTGAGAGACTATGTTCAGAAGAAGGTGAATGCGTCTGATTCATCAAAGCAGTATCGGTGGCAGACATCTTCACAAAACCATTAAGTGAAAAACGGTTTCAGAAGATCAGACGCAATGTCAACATGGTTATGTTAAGTATGTTAAGTCAAAATGA
The DNA here is from genome assembly GCA_029891385.1 of Erythroxylum novogranatense. Classification (NCBI taxonomy): domain Eukaryota; kingdom Viridiplantae; phylum Streptophyta; class Magnoliopsida; order Malpighiales; family Erythroxylaceae; genus Erythroxylum; species Erythroxylum novogranatense. Next base: position 26,190,635 of record CM057225.1, read on the forward strand.
CTTTACATAAAAATGATTTTGATGTATAACAAACATAGTGAGATCAAATACAAGAAAAACAAAAGCGATCACGCATTTAATTCGGAGATGCGAAGATGGCGTATCTGAGGAAGTTGACATGCACTAAGTTGAAAAAGTCGATCTGATGCATACGCACAAATCAAAACAGGCGAAGTTTGTTAAAGTAAAAAGTCAACACGAGCCGCAGATGACACAAGACAATAAAAGACGCAGACGCAAATGTAGATACTGATTTAGAAACAAAAGCGACGCAGACGCAGAAAAGAAAGCGACGCAAGAGTCGATTCGAGTTAATTCTGAAACTCAAGCGATTAATCGTTTTTAAAGATTCAAGATTCAAGAATCAAGAAGCGATTAGAGACGAAGGCTATAAATACAAGTCGAAGTCGAAAATCAAGTGCTTGCTATTTTGAGAAAAATTACACAAAGTGAAAAGCGATTAAGTGCGAATTAGTGAACGCTATCCTTCACATAATAGAGTGTTCAAATATTTTCGAAAAGAAAAGTTATGCAGATAACTGCAGAGGCTAAGTGTGAAAGAATCTGGTTGTAGAGACCTAAAGAGGCTCGTGAAAGAATCTTTAACGTTTGAAGAGATAGTGAAATCTCGGAAGAAACTCGAGGATCGGACGTAGCCACGGTTTGGGGTGAACCAGATAAATCTGCATGTCTACTACTCTCACTCTCTATCTCACTTTTAGTTTCAAAGTGATCTTTATTTACTATTCATATACTTAGCATTGAAAAGTTTGATCAATCAGATTAATAAGAATTACAGTAAAGAATCTTAATTCTAACAAGTAATTCTAAAAGATATTCAAAAGGGAATACACAATTCAACCCCCTTCTCGTGCATTCTATTGTGTTTTTAAGTCTTTGTATTAACGTGTGATTCACTTGAATTGGTATCGAGCTTGGTATCCAAGAATCACTTTGGCGAAGTGTGGATTAAAGATAATGGCGGAGTCACATGTATACATCGCTGAAGGAGCCTAAGTCACTAGACCTCCAGCATTCAATGGAGAAGACTATCATTTACTGGAAAGATAGGATGCGGTTATTTATCGAATCTACACATGTAGACCTTTGGGACGTAATAGAGAACGAACCCTATATACCTGTAGATGAAGAAGGTAGTTCTATTCCATGAAGCAGATGGACGGCTGATCAGAAAGCAAGAATACAACTGAATTCAAAGGCAAAATTTTTCTTAACGTGTGCCCTAAGTAGAAGCGAGTACGACAAAGTACATGGTTGCGACATAGCAAAAGAAATGTGGGACACATTGTCCATTGCTCATGAAGGCACAAGTCAAGTTAAGGAATCCAAGATAAGTATTATTGTACATCAATATGAACTTTTCAGGATGGAAGATGAAGAATCTATTGATTAAATGTTTGGAAGATTTCAAACAATTATCAATGGATTGAAAGCTCTTGGAAGGACATACAATAATCAAGATCACGTTCGCAAGATTCTAAGAAGTCTTCTAAGAGATGGAGACCAAAAATTCTGGCGGTCTGAAGCCAAAGACTTGAGCATATTAAAGCTAGATGAGTTCTTTGGGATCCTTAAAGATTCATGTAGTTGAACTCAACGCGAAGATAAGCCCAAGCGAGAGAAGTCAATAACATCAAGGTTTGGACAAAAGAAGCATAAGACTCGAGAAGGAGGAAGTCATCAAAACATTGAAAATTGAAGAATCAAGGATGACAACTCTAGCCAATCGATTCGAGAATCGAGTGATGAAGATGATGAATTATCTTTCATTTCAAGAAAGATAAGACGCATGTGGAAGAAGAAGCCCAGAAGTAACCAGACATTGAGAAAGAATGGAAAAGATGAAGCTAAGCCGGAAAAGTCTTTTATCATTTGTTACGAGTGCAATCACTGGACACTACAAGTCCGAATGCCTACTCTCAAGAAGAAACCCAAGAAGAGTAGAGAAGGCAAGAAAAGCATGATGGCAACATGGGAGGACCTAGATTCATCTGAATCGGAATCAGCTCGATTCATCGTAACATGCAAACATTTGCCTAATGGCCGAGGAAGATAGTGATGAGGAGGTAAAATTCGACTCACTAAAATTTGCATGATGCATATTCAGAATCATTAGAAGATTCTCATGCTATTACGAAGCAAAGACAAGTTGTTGAAGAAAAGTATGCAGAGAATATTAAAATACTTGAGAAAATAGAGAGAAAAATATTTTCTTAAAAAGGAGTTAAAGTTAAAAGGAAACTTGTAGAGCGATCGATGAGATTAATCAACTCAAACCGAGGATCAAGAATCTATCACCGATCTAGTTACTTTCACTGAGAGTACAAAGAAAATGAATGATATGCTAGGAAAATGTAGACATCCTAGTGATAAGACCGGATTAGGGTTTACCGAAACAATACTCGGTCTAAGTAATAAATTTGTCTCTCAAAAGGAAAAATAGGATAACATATTTTAATCAACGTCCGAGTAATATGCATCAAAGATCATATCATGTGCATACTACTAACCATAAAGGACCCAAGAAAATTTGGGTACCAAGAAATAAAATAGTTTCTCCCGCAGATATCCTTCCTTGGAAGATACGGCAAGCACCATTAGTATTTAGGCGGTGGATGATGCGATGACATGACGGAAGAAGGTCTATGTTCCTAGACCTTCAAAGATAAGAAGGGAGGATCAAGAACTTTCGGAGACAACCAAGAGGGAAAATCATTTGAATCGGAAAATAGGTAAAGATTCCTTTGCATGCATAAATAATGTACCGCTTATCGATGGTCTAAAGCATAACTTGATTAGTGTGAGTCGGTTGTGTGATTACGGTTTTATACTTACATTCAATCAAAATCTTTGTGAAGTCGAAACAAAGATGGGTCTATACTTTTCTCGCCAAGAGAAGAAACAACCTTTACAAAATCAACTTAGAAGATTTTCAAAGTCAAAATATCTCATGTTTTCTATCTTACAAGAAGAAAGACTAATCTAGCATAAAAGCTAGGTCATGTCTCTTTGAAACATATTTCAAAATTTGTAAAACATGATTTGGTAAGAGGTTTACCAAAAATAAGTTTTGACAAAGAATTTTACTGTGAAAATTGTTTGAAAGGAAAGCAGTTAAAACCTCTTTCTCTCTAAAATTTTGTAAGTTCTTGAAGACCTTTAGAACTATTACATATGGATTTGTTTGGTCCTACAAGGACATTAAGTCTTAGCGAAAGAAATATGGACTTGTCGTTGTTGATGATTTTACTCGATTTTGTTGGATATTGTTTTATCACACAAAGATGAGTCTTTTAAGTACTTTAGAACTCTATCCGAAAGTTACTGAATGAAAAGGAATGTCTATAGCTAGTATCGGGAGTGATCATGGCGAGAATTTGAGAATGAGAAGTTTAGAGTTTTACGTGAGGAGAATGGAATTTCCCACAACTTGGCCCTAGAACTCCACAATGAATGGAGTTGTTGAGAGAAAGAATAGGACGATTCAAGAGATGGCAAGGACTATGCTATGTGAGACTAATCTTCCTAAGTATTTACAAGCGTAAGTCGTGAATACAAAGATGCTATATTCGTAATAGGATCTTATTGCGACCTATGTTGAAGAAAACTCCTTACGAGTTATGGAATGGAAGAAGACCAAGCATATCCTACTTTCATCCATTCGGGTGCAAATGTTCCATTCTGAATACGAGAGAGTTGTTGGATAAATTCGATTCAAAGACCTATCCAGGAATATTTCTAGGTTACTCATTATCGTCTAAGGCATTTCGAGTTTACAACCTGACTTCAAAGACTGTTGAAGAGACGATCCATGTCAAATTTGATGATAGTTCTCAAACCCATAAGGAATATGACATGGAGATTGAAGGTCCTTCAAAGAACCTAGATGATGCCTCAGAAACTCCCTCATCAGACACCCATGAGAATAAGATTGAAGATATTCCAGAAACTATAGAACTAAGACGAGATTGGAAGTATAAAAGTTCTCATCCAGAAGAGTTAATTATCGGTGAGACCTCGAAGGAGTTAGGACAAGGTCCAGATTCGACGAGAAGCTAATGTAGCTTTATCTCTCGAAGTAGAACCTAAGAAGGTTGAGGAAGCTCTTCAAGACGAAGCTTGGGTGTTAGCCATGCAAGAAGAGCTGAACCAATTCACAAGGAATAATGTCAGTCCTTAGTTCCAAAACCTCCTAAGAAATCCATTATAGGAACAAGATGGGTTTTCAAGAATAAGTTAGGCGAATCGGGAAGAGTGAGTCGTAATAAGGCCGATTAGCAAAGACAAGGTTACAATCAGCAAGAAGGAATAGACTACAACAAAACATATGCTCCAAAGAGCGAGACTTGAAGCTATAAGGATTTTGTTGGCATATGCAATCATCACGATATAAAGTTGTTTCGGATGGATGTTAAGAGTGCATTTACGAATGGCTTTATAGACGAAGAAGTCTATGTGAAACAACCTCCGGCTTTGAAGATGTTAAAATCCAGATTATGTCTATAGACTTCACAAAGCCTTATACGGCCTAAAGCAAGCCCCTAGAGCTTGGTATGATCGTCTGAGTACCTTCTTAATAGAAAATGGTTTCAGCAGAGGTCAAGTTGATAAGACGCTCTTTAGAAAGAGTTTTCGAATGATTTTATCTTAATGCGGATCTCGTTGATGATATTATCTTTGGTGCTACTACAAAAGAGTTGTGTTTAAAGTTTGAGAGACTAATGAAAGAGAATTTGAAATGAGTATGATGGGTGAATTAGATTTCTTTCTTGGGTTGCAAGTTAAGCGGACCAGAGAAGATCTTCATTCATCAATGTAAGTATGTGAAAGAGTTCTTGAATAAGTTTGACATGAATAATGTGAAGCCAATGGCAACTCGGATGCATCCTTCAAACCTTTTGTCGAAAGACGAACTTGGTAAAAGGGTGGATCAAACCCTATATAGAGGATGATCGGTTCTTTATTGTATCTTCTGACAAGTAGACACGATATTCATTCAAGTATGCTTGTGTGCAAGATTTCAAGCGATCCTAGAGTCTCATTTCTTCGTTTAAAAGAATTTTGAGATATCTTGCGGTACTACCGATCTTTGCTTAATGTTTGAGAAAGGTAAAGATTTCAGGTTAATCGGATCTTGTGATGCGGACTATGCCGAGATAGAATCGAAAGAAAGAGCACAAGTGGAGGATGTCACTTTCTTGGAGGAAATCTAGTCTCTTGGTCAAGCAAGAGACAAAGCTCAATGCTCTATCAACCGCCGAAGCGAAATACATGTTCGCATGATTCTGTCGCTCACGTATTTGTGGATCAAGTATCGACGAAGACTATTCAGCTAAGGAGGAGGAGATTCCAATTTATTGCGACAACACCAAAGGCAATAAACCTGTCAAAGAATCCAATTCAGCATTCCAGAGTAAAGCATATAGAAGTCAGACATCATTTCCTGAGAGACTACATTCAGAGAAAGGTGGTGCTTCTAAAGTTCGTTGAAACAGAGCTTCAATGGGCGGGCATCTTCACTAAACCACTGAGTGAAGAACGTTTTCAGAAGATAAGACGCAATCTCAATATGGTGATGCTAAATGAGTAGTTAGGCTAAAATAACGTGAGAAACTAACGGCGAAACTAACGGCGTTATACACAGTGAGTTATAGCTGGTAACTTTTCTCACAAGGAAGATTTTTGGAGGGAAATATCTGATAAACTCGAGGTTCTTAATGATTCGAGAACCCATCAGTCCATAACCCTATAAGTAGACTGAAGATGATATTATAGCAGTCTTTTCATCATCTCCTGACGCAATGATTTATGGAAGACTTGTGAACTTTGAATCACTAAGGGGTGACGGCATGGATGTAGAACCTGAGATTATAAAAGCTGGCTGGAAGAACTTCTTTCAGATACAAGAACCCGCTATATAAATGAGGTATATGAGTTTTGGAAGAACGCCGTCGATAGAAGACACTATTGTATCCTCTGTGGATAGAATATCGCTTATTGTCACAAAGGATTTGATAAGGAAAGTGGCGATTGCCCATCCGTTGGTGAAAAAGCTGCCTACCAAGGCGGATGGATGTCCTCGCTTGGAATGAAAGAAGAAGATGTCAAGACGCAGCTCTATGGCACAAATGATTCAAGAGAAAGGAAGACATCAAATCGATTCCAAAGGCTAGGGTTCGCATGCAATCTGCTCAATTGCATTCTTCCTAGAGTTGGTTCAAGGCATTTGGTGACTACTTTAGAAGAACAATGTCCATTCTTTCTTCTCAATCGAAATCCTATAGATCTACCCTTCTTAATCTTTCCTATATGGTTAAGGGGTTAAAGGAAAGTTCCAGCTTATCCTTATGGTATGATTTTGACGAGGATCTTTATGGAATCCAAATTCGCCCGCACTAAGGTATAAGACGAACTGTTCGATGAAGAGCAAGATTGATGCTCATACTATTCAAATAATGGGTCCGAATACAAGAGACAAAGATCACGCCTGTTCTCGAAAGAAACCAAGAACCGAGGGGAGCGATATTGAAAAAGACTCTGTCTCAAGTTCTCAATCGCCTGTAAGTATCAAATCGCCTACTGCCGAATTAAGGAGAGTGCTAGAGAGACCTCTCATGAAAATGGCGAGTCCTCTTGTCGCATAAAGTCAATCTTAGAGGGCAAAGCAAAGTGCGCCAAAGAGACAAGGAGAAAGTCTCTTGGCGAAGTTGTGAAAAGAAAGCCAAGAGATCTCCAAGAATCGTGGACTCGAGGCAACAGAAGAGAAGATTGCCAGAGAACAAAGGCGAGAAGAAACTTCTAAATCTTGTGCAGCCAAAGCCACAAGATCCTTAGTCTCTATTCGGAAGAGGATACGGCGTAAGATCTAAAGAGACCGAGAGGAAGAGAAAAGCAACATCTGTTAAAGGAAAATTTCTTGTGAAGAAATCAGAAAACTAATCAAGCGAGAGAAAAGACTAAGAAGGTTAGTCAAAAGAAGAGCATCTCAACTACCGAGGACGTTAGTCTACAAAAAGAGATAACGACATCGTTCAAGTTGAAGCAAACCGAGCATTATGCAGCTCAAGAAATTCCTAGTGCTCAACAAGAAGAACCAGTGGATGAAAGAACGGTTCATGAGACACCTGGCATTATAAAGGAGGAACCAGCAGAAGAATGGCCGGTTCAGGAGACTTATAAGGGAACACAACCAGAAGCAACTGCAGTACCAGATTTGGCTGATGATGAACCAAGTCTGAAGGTATATAACTACCAAAAGTTCTTGAGGAAATATAGGCTGGAAATCAAATTGGTAGAAGTTATTACCTATCTGAGCAATGCTATTATAATCGGTGTTGAACCAGTGAAGAAAATAGTAGCTCTGGTGCAACCTATGTTGATTAATGGTATCACGTGGCAGTTACTAAATGAAAAAGAGAAGTCTTTTTACGATACCTTGAGGCTTACTGATCATTTGCCATATCCCTCAAGACGTCCCTGCCCACCGTGTACTATGTTCCCAATCACAGAGAACACAGAGATAAAGGTTGTTCCAGATATTCAACCAAGGTGTCCAAAAGATTTTACAAAGGGAAAGTCAAAATTATTTCCTGAAGATAATGTTGATGATGATCTGTCATGATTAGATTGCGAAAGAAATACGGAAAATTGATGAAGCATGCATTCTGCACAAGACCCGCATCAAGCGGCGCACCATACAAATCGTGCGGAAGACTGCCTAGTAGGGAAGTATAAAACAGAACATTTATCGAGTTCCTTGTTCATACAGATTCTTCGTATTAGCCCTTTGTCTAATACAATCGCCTATCGAAGAACATGCCTATCCTGCAAGGAAGGCGCTTGTTGATCTTGCCAGTTCCTTTTGATCAAAATCTTCCTGAAGCTCGCAACATTCATTAGATCCACCGACTTTTGAGATTAATGAAGACTACACTCCATCCTCGATGCCTATACTACTACAATTCCTTTCGCCTCCATCGCCAGCGCATCAAACCTCTTCGCCGATGAAGTTAATAGATTACGTGGTGAACTCAACGACATGAAGGAAACGGTGAATGATCTAAAGAAGATGATAGCAGCTATCACCAAGAACCAAAATCGATAATCATTTTTATTATAACAAATAGGGGAGAGCAGGAAAAGAAGACAATAATCGAAGAGGAGAGGATGTTCGAGATGAAGAAGGTGTGACCACAATGATTTAAGACAGGAAAAGATAAGTTTTGCAACATCTGTAATTTTTTTGTTGTTTTGTTTTGTTTTCTTTTCTTGTATGTAATTTGTTATATTCAGAAAGGGGGAGATTGTTAAGTCAAAATGACTTTACATAAAAATTATTTTGATGTATAACAAACATAGTGAGATCAAATACAAGAAAAACAAAAGCGATCCGGAGCATATCTGATTTAATTCGGAGATGAGGCGAAGATGGCGTGCTCTGAGCGAAGTTGACACGAGACTAAGTTGAAAAAGTCGATACAAATGCATACGCATACAAATCAAAACATGCATTTAAGTTTGTCAAAGTAAAAAGTCAACACAGACGCTGATGACACAAGACAATAAAAGACGCAGACGCAAATGTAGAATCTGACGCAGTAAACAAAAGCGACGCAGACGCAGACGCAGATCACGAGAAAAGAAACAGACGAAGAGTCGCCTCGAGTTAATTCTGAGAACTCAACCGATTAACTGCTTCTTTAAAGATTCAAGATTCAAGAATCAAGAAGTAGTTAGAGACGAAGGCTATAAATACAAGTCGAAGTCGAAACCAAGTGCTTCTTTGTTTTGAGAAAAATTACACAAAGTTTAAAAAGCGATTAAGTGCGAATTAGCTTAACGCTATCATTCAGTAATAAGAGTGTTCAAATATTTTCTGAAAGAAAAGTTATCTGAGATAGCTCGCAGAGGCTAAGTGTGAAAGAATCTTGGTTGTAGAGACCAAGAGGCTCGTGAAAGAATCTTTAACGTTTGAAGAGATAGTGAAATCTCGGAAGAAACTCGAGGATCGGACGTAGCCCACGGTTTGGGGTGAACCAGGATAAATCTGCATGTCTACTACTCTCACTCTCTATCTCACTTTTAGTTTCAAAGTTGATCTTTATTTACTATTCATATACTTAGCATTGAAAAGTTTGATCAATCAGGATTAATAAGAATTCTGTAAAGAATCTTAATTCTAACAAGTAATTCTAAAAGATTTTCAAAAAGGGGAATACACAATTCAACACCCCCTTCTCGTGCATTCTATTGTGTTTTTAAGTGCTGTATTAACGTGTGATTCACTTCAAAGTAAACAGTCGAGCTAAAGTAACGAGAAAACTAACGGCGTCAGAAACAGTGAGGTACAGCTGGTAACTTCTCTCACAAGAAAGTTGTGGAGGGAAAGTCTGATAATCTCGAGGATTTTAATGACTCTAGAACACTCCGGACTATATCTCTACAAGTAGCCTAAAAGCAAAATCATTACGGTTATTCTCATCTCCAGATGGTTCATTTTGCTTTCCCAATTCTCTCAAACATCCAACCCTAAAAAGCTTACCAGAGTGAGTTTTTCGTTATGAAACAATGAAGGCAGCCATGATATTCGGAAGACATGTAGATTTCGAGTCATTGAGGAAGGCTAGGGTTCTTCATGCAATTTTGTTTAATTGCATTCTACCCAGAGTAGGTTCAAGACATTTGGTGACCTGTAACATCCCGTTATCGAAGTGATGGGTAGATTGGTAATTTGGATCGGGTTAGGATTTGGTACAGGCAAAGTGTTGCATTGCACATGCATTACAGTTTTGATAGTCATTGACAAATGATTATTGACTGTATAAGTATATATATATGTACATACATGTATGACAATTCCCGACTTGATTGTGAAATTGGAAATTGGTTATAATTGGTCCTATGAGAATTGACTTAATTGTGCAATTGGGAATTTTTGGTTATGAGTAGCGCAAAATTGGGAGTAAAATAGAATAAGAATCGGACGTGTTAGACCCTAAGAATTGGACATGAAGTGGAGGATCTCATATATATATATGTATAAGCTTAAGGTAAGCTTATTTCTTCATTTTCTCTTAAGCCTTAATCGGCGATTAGGTGGGTGTGAGAAATCGTGAATTTGGAGTTGTTTGACGGATTTTCGACGGATTGATAACTTAATCAAGTAAGTTCATATGTGTTTATGTTGTTTGATCATAGATTTGAGTAAGAAATTGTTTAAAAATTTGGAAAATGTCGATGATAGGGTTTTCGTTGGTTTTGATTTGGGTTTTTGATGAAAAATGGTTTAAATGATGGATTGAGGTTAGAAATAAGTTGGGTTTAAGGTTTAAAACTGATTGAGAGTGTTTAGAATGGATTTGGGATGATTTATATCAGAGGATTTGAGAAATTTTGGGTTTCTGTCGCGATTTTGTGATGCACGCCTTGTGACGTCGATGAACACGCCATGGCGAGCCAACCAGATGTGCACGTCATGACGAATTAAAAATATTTTAATTTATGCGCCGCATAGGAGGACAAAGGCATCGCCCGATTTGACGAACACGCATACGTCATGACGTGGGATGCCCGTTAACGCGCGAGGATGCTTCGAAAATGAATTTGAGGTTTTGAGGAAATTAATGATTCGATTGAATATGTATTAATTTCAAATTAGAGATTATGAAATTGAGGAATTCGGAATTGGATTGGGAATGTCATAACATGTATAGTATTTATCGTATTTGTTAAATATGTATTATTGAATTGATATTGGCCAAAATGGTAATGTGAATTATTTGAATTGACATAGAGGTTCCGATGGATCGACACTCCACAGACGATATTGGGACTTCGGTCAGTAGTTTCGGAAGTGTAGGTGAGTAACCTAGTTGGTTTCTCAACCTTATGTGTTTATTAATTATATGCATTGATTGCCGTGAGGAAGCGAGGATGGATATATGTGATTGAGTGATTTGATTGATTTCGAACCATGGGTGTTCGAAATATTGGATTGTGATATTGAAGTGCAAATGTGAATAAGTATGTGTAAATGCATGAGTAAATTGGATTGTAAATGTGTTAATGAAATGAAATGTAAGTGCATAGGAGCGAAATACGGACTAAAAGTCCGAGGACATTGGGAAATGATCGGAAATAGTAATTAATTGAAATTGGAAATAGAAATGCAATAATTGGAAATTGGAAAGTGACATGTGCATTCATGCATAGTAAATGATCGATAACGAGAGTTGTGACCGTGGTACCAACGTATGCAGAGCCACAGCTCGATGCACTCGCGTCTGCCATCGGGCTTTCAGGCACATCATGCCCAATGTATATGATAGAGCTTTAAGCTCAACGACAGACCTCGGGTCTAACGACCGATAGAGCCTCGGGCTCACCGCAGGCATATCAAGCCAACGATTTGAGCCACCGCTCAGCGTAAATGATCGGTATGCATATCACAACAACGAAAACGAAAATTTAAAGTGTCTCATGGGCATTGCATATGTATATGATCGATCGAAAATGTAAATTATTTGTGAATGGTATGAAATGTGATATTCTTGTAAGTGCTATTGTGTGTTATGTGTATATGATTGTGTATGCATGAGTTGGGTGAACCATCGATGATGGTTTCTCAGCGAGTTCGCAAACTCACCCACATTGCATCTATTTTTCGAAGTGAAGAGTACCCGTTAGACACACGGAGTATGTCTACCGCTAGCAAGCGATGTCGTATCGGGATCGATGTCGTCACATCTGCATTAGAGTAATGAATTGTTTCATGGGCCCTTTTTATTTATGTGTACTTGTATGGTATAACTGAAATTGGTTTATAAGTGAAATTGTTTTGTAATTGCAAATGTTTTATTATAATTGGGCCAAATCATTATTGTTTTCACAGACTCAACTGCTTTTAAGAAAAGAAAAATGTCATATCGAGTTTTAAAAGGTAGTGATTGTTCTAAGACGCCACCCTCATGGTCACGAGCTCGGATATCCTTTATTGATGTCGAGTTCGGGTCTCGTCGGGAATGGGTGCTACATTTGTGGTATCGAGCCAGTATACAATCTTACATGGGCATTACGAGACAAATGTGTCAAAGTGCATGCATATAAGTTATGTCTCGACAGATATAGTGACGACGGTGATCCCTGTCTAGCATATGAGTCTCATACACGAGCTGTACTAGTGATTTAAGTGGTTAGAAATAGTGAGGAAAAGATGATATGGGAAAATGTGATAAATGAAAATTGTAGAAATCAAAGAAAAAGAACAAGTATACGGTGCGATATGATGATTGGAGATTTAGTGTATTGGTATTGATAGGCGTATTATGAAATACGACATAAGAGTGATATTGAAAAAAAAAAAAAATCTGTGAATGGGAAGTAGATGTGAATTGTATATGTGTAGCTGTGAAGTGATAGAAGAAATATAGATATATGTGAAAGATGGCAAATAAAATGTTTTATGATCAGAGTTGCGCAACGAAAGCGTGATGGGAGTTATGATTGGAGGTCTATGATCTAGAATTTGAATATGTTAAGTGAGAAAGCAACAATGAATGTATATTTGTGATACGGATTTGAGTGTGATTGTGTAAAATAAAATGATGAAAGGATCGAAATGAGAGAAAATAGTATTGAGAGAAGAAAAAGTAAAAAGTTGTTAAGATCAGCGGATTTGCCTATGCGAATGCACACCTGATAAATGGAAATGTTATCGGAAATCAATTGGTGCATTAGTGGATAAACGCCAAGTCAAATAGTTAAAAGTTCATGTGAGATAGAGTAAGAACCAAAAGTGTTTATAGTGATATTTGGAAATGAATTGAGATTGTAATTAGGATGTTGGTAAGGAAAAAGCCTCATGATCGAGGATAGGTGCGAAAAGGAAAAAGGTGGTCAAAGATCAAATGAGATTGAAGTGTCTTTAAGCGTAAGTGACTAAGTGGTAAATTAATGTATCTCAGAAATGGTATGTACCTCGATGAGCGGTATTAAAAGAGATGCTTTAGTTATGTGGATTATGGTATAGATTGATCGTCACGGGACATTGTGAATAATTGAAATCGATAAGAAATGTGACGACGGTTGATGATTAGGAATTGAAGAAGAATTTCCACTGAATTGAATTAAGTTGATTAGATGATTAAAATTGAAAAGTTTAGAAATGAAAGGACAAATTGGAGAAAATGTGAAATAAATGAAAAGTCGCTTTTAGGAGAGGAAAAAAAAATAGAATAAGTTATTAAGAAGGTATGTGTTACGATAATGTAAAGACTTGATTGTGTAATAGGAGTATTGAGCAAAGAAAAGGACATCGGTTGTGATTTGAGGAGAATATCGGTCGATATATTTTGTGTGAATATCGGAAAGTATAAAGTGGTTTTGAAAATTTTGTTTGAAATGATAGTGAATAAATTGAAATATGTGGAGAATCCAGTGTAAAAGAATGTGTGTCAAAATATATTTGATGAAATGGAGAAAGATTGTGAGAAAATTTGTTCCTCATTGGAGACAACCGATAATTAGGAAATGATATAAATTGATTATTGATATGAAGAGTCATTATGCTACTGAAGAGCAACATATCTTACTTGTGTTTAGAGTGAAATGTTTAAATTGTGTTCAAAGTGGATGATGATCGATTGAATACATTTGAAAAGTGAATAAGAGAAATTGGCACAGTTGAGGAAATTGTTTGACATGTAAGTTTTATAAGAGTGAATTTGATCTTGGTAGAATAATTAGTGGATGAATTATTATTATTTGAACATGGTATTGGTAGATTAAATACAAATAGAGGTAGTGATAAATGTGAAATTGTAAAGGATAAGTATATAAAGAATTTGGAGTTATAATAGGATTGATTGTATACTGGATACATCCGTAAATTGGTAAAGGTCTTATTTGTAAATGATAAGGAAAGTGTTAAAAGGAAAATATGTGAAGTGTATGACAAATGATTGTAAGAAGATATACTTAGAGAAATGTTCAATTCAAGTATTGATCGTATCAATTGAATTGGTGTTATAATATGAAATGAATTGTAAAGATGATAATGTGATCTATTGGGAAAAAAAATTGTGTAAAGAGATTCTATGTGTATGGAGATCAGTATAAGCTTATGGGCTGCATTGGTATTTGATGACTTAAAAATCTATTGTATTGAATAGTGTATTGGAAAGTGTTGTGAAAAGTTTGGAGATTCTATTTGTACAGAAAATGTTTTGGATGAATATGCGTTTGTAAAGTAATAATGATTAAGTTATATGAGTAAATTGAAAAAAAAAAGGATTATGTGTTCGAATGTTTTCGAATTTTGATAAGGAAGCAAATAATTAGATGATAAGATTATGAAACTGGATGAAAGATTATATGTAAACTGTCGAGTTGGTAAAGTGTAAAAAGGAACGTATTAGCAATTGGGGATTCCACATTAAGTGTGCAGAGGTGTATTGAAAGCATGGCAAAATCCGAATCGAGAATTTTGAATAGTGGATAGTATCGAGAAATGTGTGGATAGATTAGTTGTAAAGAAAATGAGTAATGTGACTGGATTAGGAAATTTGAGTAAAACTCATGAAAGGAATTGTAAGTGTATTAAAAGTGTAACAGAAAGTAAAATGTGACGTTGAAAGATTATGAGTATGTTTGACCTATATGGTTGACTGTGTGTTATCAGTGTGAAACTAATATAAGTTTGAAGTTCATAAGATTTTGAGATTGATGCATAGATAAGATTGATTGTGTTTCGTTGGGGATATCATTTGAAAAGTGTATGAAAGGTTTTATATCTAAAAAGGAGTTGTTCATTCGGATAGTAAAATGATCAGGACTAACAATTAGAGGCCCCGGATGATTTAAGTTAAGATTGACAGTGTTTGAATCAAGAATATGGTTTAAGAAATTCAATTTGATGAGAATGAATTAAATTAATGATTACCAAACTGTTGAAACTGATGAGATTAGAAATTGGCATTGGAGATGCAATAAGTTAAGCGATCTGAGAATGTTTCTAAATGTGTTACCTTGGCCAATCTATGTATTGATTGAGATAACAGCAAATGGGAAATGAAATTTGTTATTAGGGGCCTCGATGTGACCGTGTTGTGAATCGATTTATGGATTGACAAGTCGGTGGTAACCTAAAAGATAAATGGATTTGTAAAGTGTTATATGGATGAAAATAGGAAATATCGATATGATCGGATGTGAGTAGCGGTGGCTTTGAATATAAAGAATTACGCGTAATCAAAAGAAATCGTTAAACAATATAGAGTTTGAGTAAGGAAAAGGGAGGTAAGTAAGTGATTGCGGTGTGATTAAGATAGCGAATCGGTTGTATAGTGAAATAAGTGGAAACCAGAGAATAAATGACCGAAAAGACTCCCCTATTGTTTTGACGAATCGTATATGAAATTTCGAGGACGAAATTTTTATTAGGAGGGGAGAATTGTAACATCCCGTTATCGGAGTGATGGGTAGATTGGTAATTTGGATCGGGTTAGGATTTGGTACAGGCAAAGTGTTGCATTGCACATGCATTACAGTTTTGATAGTCATTGACAAATGATTATTGACTGTATAAGTATATATATATGTACATACATGTATGACAATTCCCGACTTGATTGTGAAATTGGAAATCGGTTATAATTGGTCCTATGAGAATTGGCTTAATTGTGCAATTGGGAATTTTTGGTTATGAGTAAGCAAAATTGGGAGTAAAATAGAATAAGAATCGGACGTGTTAGACCTAAGAATTGGACATGAAGTGGAGGATCTCATATATATATATATAAGCAAGGTAAGCTTATTTCTTCATTTTCTCTTCGCCTTAAATCGGCGACGGTAGTGGGTGTGAGAAATCGTGAATTTGGAGTTGTTTGACGGATTGATAACTTAATCAAGTAAGTTCATATGTGTTTATGTTGTTTGATCATAGATTTGAGTAAGAAATTGTTTAGAAATTTGGAAAATGTCGATGATAGGGTTTTCGTTGGTTTTGATTTGGGTTTTTGATGAAAAATGGTTTAAATGATGGATTGAGGTTAGAAATAAGTTGGGTTTAAGGTTTAAAACTGATTGAGAGTGTTTAGAATGGATTTGGGATGATTTATATCAGAGGATCTGAGAAATTTTTGGGTTTCTGTCGCGATTTTGCGATCGCACTTGACGACGTCGATGAACACGCCATGGCGAAACCAACCCAGTGTGCACGTCGCGATTTAATTAAAAATATTTTAATTTATGCGCCGCGAAGAGGAGGACAAGGCATACGCCGCGATGAACGCAGCGTCGTGCGTCATGACGATGGGATGCCCGTTTCGCCATGAGGATGCTTTCCGATAATGAATTTGAGGTTTTGAGGAAATTAATGATTCGATTGAATATGTATTGATTTCAAATTAGAGATTATGAAATTGAGGAATTCGGAATTGGATTAGAATGTCATAACATGTATAGTATTTATCGTATTTGTTAAATATGTATTATTGAATTGATATTGGCCAAAATGGTAATGTGAATTATTTGAATTGACATAGAGGTTAGATGGATCGACACTCCACAGACGATATTGGGACTTCAGTTGTGGCTTTCTAAGTGCGGTGAAGTAACCTAGTTGGTTTCTCAACCTTATGTGTTTATTAATTATATGCATTGATTGCCATGAGGAAGCAAGGATGGATATATGTGATTGAGTGATTTGATTGATTTGAACCATGGGTGTTGAAATATTGGATATGATATTGAAGTGCAAATGTGAATAAGTATGTGTAAATGCATGAGTAAATTGGATTGTAAATGTGTTAATGAAATGAAATGTAAGTGCATAGGAACGAAATACCGGACTAAAAGTCCGAGGACATTAGGAAATGATCGGAAATAGTAATTAATTGAAATTGGAAATAGAAATGCAATAATTGGAAATTGGAAAGTGACATGTGCATTCATGCATAGTAAATGATCGATAACAAGATGGTTGTGACCGGTGGTACCAGCGTATCAGAGCCACAGCTCGATGCATTTATGCCCGCCATCGGGCTTTCAGGCACATCATGCCCAATGTATATGATAGAGCTTTAAGCTCAACGCACAGGACCTCAAGTCCAACGACTGATAGAGCCTCAGGCTCACCGCAGGCATATCAAGCCCAACGATTTGAGCTCTTGGCTCAGCGTAAATGATCGGTATACGGTCACAACAACGAAACGAAAATTTAAAGTGTCTCATGGGCATTGCATATGTATATGATATTGAAAATGTAAATTATTTGTGAATGGTATGAAATGTGATATTCTTGTAAGTGCTATTGTGTGTTATGTGTATATGACTGTGTATGCATGAGTTGGGTGAACCATCGATGATGGTTTCTCACTGAGTTCGCAAACTCACCCAACATTGCATCTATTTTTCAGGAAGTGAAGAGTACCCCGTTAGACACACGGGAGTATGTCTACCGCTAGCAAGGCAGAGTATCGGGTCGGGATCAGTTTCGTCACATCTGCATTAGAGTAATGAATTGTTTCAGTGGGCCCCTTTTTATTTATGTGTACTTGTATGGTATAACTGAAATTGGTTTATAAGTGAAATTGTTTTGTAATTGCAAATGTTTTATTATAATTGGGCCAAATCATTATTGTTTTGCGCACTCAACTGTTTTTGTAAGAAAAGAAAAATGTCATATCGAGTTTTAAAAAGGTAGTGATTGTTCTAGTACGCCACCCTCGCGGGTCACGGGCTCGGATATCACTGTTGATGTGGGGTTCGGGTCTCGTCGGGAGTGGGGTGCTACATGACCACTCTGGATGAACAATGTTTATTCTACCTGCTGAATCGTAATCCCAAAGACTTACCCTTCTTAATCTTTCATTACATGATTAAGGAGATGAAGGATTCAAATAGTTATCCTTATGGGATGCTTCTGAAAACGATTTTTAAGGAATACGGTATCCTTCTACACCAAGGATATAGAAGGACTATTCCTGTGAACAGTAAGATTGATGCACACACAATACGACGAATGGGTCTGAAGACAGTGATCAAAGAAGAAACCGACTCTTCAAGAAGAACAAGGACTGAGGGGGAGCATGCAATGAAGAAGACTCCCGCTTCAAGTTCTCAATCTCAAGTGAGTATGAGATCGCCTGCGGATGAAATAAGGAAAGTGTCAAGAAGAACACTGATAAAACAGGCGAGTCCTCAAATGGAAGAAAGCCAATCCCGGAGGACAGAATAAGGTGCACTAAAAAGACAAGGAGAAAGTCTTCTAAGTGAAGCTACAAAGAAGGCAAAGAGATCACCGAGGATTCGGACTCTCAGGCAACAAGAAGAAAAGAATGCCAGAGAACAAAGTCAAGCACAATCCTCTCCATCTGGTGCACCTAGAGCAACAAGATCCTTAGTCTCTATTCTGGAAGAGGATACAGCCAGAAAAACCAAGGAGACCAAGAAGAAGAGAAAGGCGGAAGCCAGAAGAGAAAAAGCTCAAGCGGAGAAAACTTCAAGACTAACAAAGGCAGTGTGGAAGACTGCTAGGGAAGTTAGTTGGAAGAAAGAAATCTCTGATGTTGTGTAGCGCCCCCTCACCGTAGAGTATACACCGGTGGCCCCAATGTCGCACTGATGTATAACCTCTGACAGTGCACTACCGAAACTATCATTTCTATAACCTCATGGCATCAATATAAATAAAGCAGTAATATCAAATTCACTAAATTTTAAAAACCAAATCGTACTTCTCATTTCAATACTCAATAGTAATTACATCATCACCATATATACACAACCGCACAAGTCCAAAAGAACTAATACAACTCATAGCTAAATCATCCACAAAATATCCAAAAGATCCCCAATGATGGACACATGGGCCATGCTCCTCTTCTTGCACACACAAAGCAGAAAAGTCTCACCGGCCGAGCTAGAAGTCAAACTATCTCGTCACGAAAATATTCGCAATTTGGGGTGAGTTTATGAAACTCAATGAGTAACCATCATCGATGGTTCACTCAACTCATGCATATCAAACAATCACATAATATCGTATACTATCACATTCAAGAAAGCACATGCAGTCAATTTCACATTTATAAAGCGATTTTCCTTTCACACAATTCACGGACAATCATTTATATATGCGGGTACATGTGACTCTTTCATTTTCTTTCGTTGTTGTGACCATGCTTTGAGCTCATATACGTTGAGCCATAGGCTCTGTAAACATGGGCTCAAAAGCCTAATCGTCGAGCATAAAGCTCTGCAAATCGTTGGGCACGAAGCCCTGTACGTTGAGCATAAAGCTCTGATTTCGGTGGCTACACCAGTCATAACTGCCTTTATCTGATTATACTGTCATGCATGTATGCACATATTCAATTTCCAATACATGCATTACACTAAATCCTCATATATCTAATCCTTGCCAATTGAAATCAATTATAAACAATTTATGCACAATTAACACTTCTATATCACAGATCCAATATTCCAAACACCCGTGGTCCGGAATCAATCAAATCAAACACATATAATCCGTCCTTAACTCCACATGGCATAAGTGCATAAAATTAAACACGTAAAGGTTGAGAAACCAGCTAGGTTATTCACCTCTGAACTTCCGAGCTACTGTCGGGAAGTCTCGCCTACGTCTGATGATCGGCGATCCACTCGAGCCGCTATAACAATCAAAATATAACTAACATTACTACTGGTACCAATTCCGATGCTCAATTATGCATATGAATCAAATAATGGACATACTATGCAAATTATGACATTTCCGACCTAATTCCGAATTTCCCGATCTCAAATTCTAATTCCCAATTTCGTAATCTCCAAATTGAACATAATCTATAGCTAATTGAATCATCAATTGCCTAATCCCAAATGTTTAAAACCTTAATTCCATTTTCGGAAAAATCTGCATTCCTCGCCGCGGCGAACCGGGCATCCCACGTCGCAACATACGCACGCGTTCGTCGCGTCGTGTGCCTTGTCCTCCTCCCATGGCGCGCCTAAACACGTCGCGCGTCTGAAGCAATTCTGCTCAATCACGGCGTGTTCTTCGACGTCATGGCGAGTAATTGCGAACACGCCGTAAAACCTAGAAATTTCAGATTTTGACATGATTTGATTCCAAATCCAGATTTTCTTCTCACCAATCACTTCTAAATAATTCCATACCTATCATACAACTAATCCTGAGCTTCTATCTCATCAAATCATCATTATCCCCAAATTTCAACCCTAAAATCAATGAAAACTATAATCGGAAACCCCAAAATCACAAATCCTCAAACTTTCATGTTTAATCCTTCATTTAATTCTATAATTCAACTAATCAAGCTATAAAAAACAAGTTAGAAGTAACTTACCTGATTAATAACTTCAAATCTCCAAGGATCACACCAAATCAAAGCTCACGACACCCACGGTTTCACCCAAACCAAAACCCATTTCAACTCTTTCCAACACTAGCCAAAGGAATCTATTATGGATGGAAGAAGGAGCAACTTTGTGGGAAAGAAATCAAACAAAACTCTATGAAGAAATCCACGAAGAAGAAGAGAGAAGAAAGCATCGTGGGAGAAAGATTTCAAAGGCTAGGGCTTAAATACAAAAGGATTAAGGCTTGTTTGGCTAATGGAATTGCCACAAGTCCGGATCCGAACCACCTCAAAACAGTTTCAAATTCTAATTTCTCCCGAATTCCAATGGCTAAACCCTAATTCCTCAATTCAAATTTCTAACCTGTCCGTGCCATTGGATAATCAATTTCGGAACCGGATATTCAATTAACCAGTCATTTATCAAATTTTCCGGTCCGGGCCTATTGCTCTGAAAATTCTAGAAAAATTCCTATAAATCCATAAAAATAGAAAACTCATTATCATATACTCCAATTTCACAATTCCACTCTCTAACTTTCATTTCTCATTCAAATTCAATTTTCGAGCCTATTTAACCTAATTATCACACATACCTAATCATCTCCAAATTCCATTTTACAATCTCCAATTTCTCATCTCTAATACCAATTAAATTTCTCACAGCCCACTTAACCCAAATCAATTTCCAAATTCAAATTATCCAAATCTAGTCGGAAACATGTCATATATGCATGTACGTACAAATGCCAATTATACAGTATGCTATAATGCATGCACATGAACAAATACGAATGCAATAAACTGTACACATCACATCGGTAACGGGAAGTTACATGTTGCTAAAAAAGAAAAAGCAAATGAGCAAAGCAGAGTTCAGGAAATCCCTGTTAAGCAACCAGTGGAGTTTAACCTGGTTCAGACTACTCCTGTTAATGATCAACCTGAAGTTACAGCAGATTCAACTTCAGTGAGGACACCAGTGGAAGTATCTATTGAATCTAGTCTGATCGTTTATGACTATTCTGAATTTTTAAGAAAGGATAAGCTTGAAGTCAGATTGGTTGAGATTGTGACAAGAAGGAGTACTGCAATCGCTATCTTCAGCCAACCCAGAAGACAAATAAAGGTTGTCTTCCAACCTATTTTGATAAATAGTGAGTCATGGCACATTTTGAATGAAGACGAAAGGAACTTCTATGATACTTTAAGGTACGCTGCTACAAGGCCATATGATTGGACCAAATTTATACTATAAATTAGGCCCGTTTTCTCTAGTAATTATGCATTTGTTGACTCCTGATCTATGATTTTTATGCTTATTTTGGTCTCGCACATTGAGTTTTGATAAATTGCACATTGTCAGTATTTTGTTATCATTTGTCATTAATTCTGCATAATTTTTATTGGGACAATTGATACTGCAAATAGGTTGTATTTGTAGGACCAAAGGAGTCAACATTTAAGAAGTAAACATGCCGTGAGATTCGCCATAATAATCAAGACCCTCCATTCGTCGCAAAGAAATTAATGGTATTTAATGTATTACGCCATGACGAGTGACCATCCTGACTTCGCGCGGCGAACTCTGACTACTCACCGCAATGAATGTCGGGTAACCCGCCTATAAATGGAAATTAATCCACCGATCCGACCCGCCCGCACAACTCAGTATAAAATCTTGCCATTTAGGGCAAAAACAAGCGGCCGCTCTCCGAGGCTAACTTCTTCTTCTCTGCTTTCTCGGTTAAATCTAATAGGTTTTGTTTTCTTTGGTTTTGCGCTTTGATTCGAGGCAATGTAGACATCGTCCACATTCACCACCTTCTTCCGCTTTCATTTCGCCGCGACCATTCCTTCATCCTTCACCGCTCGAGTCATGAGCAACGTCGGGTGTGCAGCGTTGATGGACTCTTCTGCCGTGATGCGTGACTAAGTCTCCGATCTCTTGAAGATGGAGTGAGGGTCGAGTTAAAGTGAGCTTAACTGGGGTCGATCTTAGTTTTATATTTCATTATATTTTCGTATTAACTCAGAGTCGAGAATACATTGTATGATGGATTGAATCCGGTTATAGTTTAATCGGATGTTAAACTTTGATATATGTTATGGATTGATTATTGTTGAATGTTGTGCTTAAATACATGGAGTTCATGTATATCAGTTGGATGATTGCATTAATCGATTTAATCTGCCTAGTTGTGTTTGATTGAGTTGGTTGTGTTATTGTTTGATCGATTTATTGCATTAATCATTATATACATACACTAAGGTTTTTAACAAACTTTAATTAATCGAGTTGATTAATTAATTTTTGGACTTAACGAGTTGTTAAGGTTTAGCTTTCGAAACTTAGTGGATTTCAAACTCCGATATTATTTTGAACGATGATGACCCGAGCTACATTTTCAAGAGAGTTTTAGTAATTTGATTTCACACTTGTTTAATTTCAATCATTTAACTTTCTAAAAATCCCAAAAACATTTATTCTTACTTTAGTTTAGTTTAATTTTAGATTAATCAATCAAAACCCCTTTTTATTGCTTTCATTGCATGCATAATTCAAACATTAGGCTAGTCTTAGAATCAATTAGTGCATTGGTTCCTCGAGAGTTTAATTCGAGGTTGCATCCTGTATTGCAATCCTTGGTATAAATTTTATTTGACCGGTTTCAAGGATCAATTCTTAAATTGAACGATAAGTCACCGATCAAATTTGGCGCCGCTGTTGGGAGTCAAATTAATTGATTCTCTAGGTTAGCCGTTGTTTTTTTGATTTTAATTTTTTCGTTGCATTTTGTTTGCATTGCATAATTTTATTTAATTTCTTTTCTGCTTAAGTGTTTTTAGTGTTAATCCTGTTTGTGATTTCATTCTGCTTTGTTTTAAGTGTTTATTCTGATTCGTTTGCTTCGCTGGTTCGTGCTTCTTGGCTGTGACGAGTTCATCATTCGTCACAGTGAGTTCATCATTCGCCACAGCGAGTTCATATATTCGTCGCAGTGAAAGTTACAATTTATTCGATTCATTGCAATGAGTTCTATACGTCCGCAATAACTTGAGTGAATTGAAGCCTTATCCGCCGTCGTTTTAGTGAGCTATCTTAGGTGAACTTCTCTTGTGCATGCCCGTAGACTTAGGCTAGTTCATTTTCAACCTGAAATTGAGCGACACCTTAGACAACTTAGGAAAAACAAGAGAGAGTAAGAAAGACTTAGCACACTAGATCGACTAGAATCGAGATGGTGAACACCAAGAATATCCCGTCAACTACCCCAAATGGAGATCACGGTCTTAACGGTGACTGAGAACGCGTAGATGACAACAATGCGAACATCGGCGTAGAACCATTGAAAAGCTACAACCTCGGACGTAAACTACGATCCTTTCATCGTCGCACCCCTAACTTCGACGTAAATTTCGGGTTAAAGGTTTATTGATTAACTCCCTACCCAAATTTCACGGTTTGGCGGAGAGGACCCTACATGCATCTTGAGCCCTCACAATGATCTCACAAAGTATGAAGCCCGTAGGAGCACATCTGGACCAGTCTTCAGGAAGGTATTCCACTCGTCGTTAGAAGGAAAGGCCCGGGAGTGGTATATGAGCCTCCCAAGGCATGTCGCGAATGCCTATCACAGTTGGGCCAACTTGCGGAAAGCTTTTCTGGAAAAGTATTTTCCAGCTTCTAGGACGTCGTCGATGAGAAAGGAGATATATTCTGCCAAACAAGATTATGACGAGTCCTCAGATGATTTTTGGAACAGATTCCAAGATCTCATTATCTCGGTGCCCCATCATCAAATCCCTGATGAACAATTGGTTCAATATTTTTATGATGGGGTAAAGAATCAAGAAAAAGGAATGTTGGATGCTGCGTCGGGAGGTTCGTTGATTGACCTCACCGCACCAGAAGCTTGGGCCCTGATAAAGAGGATGGCCTTGAATCATCAACAGTATAGTGTCCGCGATTCCAGGAATGTGAATGAAGTAGGAGACATGACGGCTCAAACTAAGAGAATGGAGAGCCTGCAATCGAAAGTAGATTCCTTGGAACATCGGATAACTTCCCGTTATCCTCAATCACGGCGAGACTTAAGAATTTGAATGTGCATCGCCTCATCACCTTCCATCGAATCTGTCGCACCTAGTTGCGAATCTTGTGGATCGGTGATGCACATTTCAAAAGGCTCGTCTGTCCGGAAGGTATGAAGAAGTGTCTGCGGTCTACCCAAGCAGAAAAAATTCTAAGTGGGACCGTGCATCAACACATATAACGAAGGATGGAGATCTCATCCTAACTTCGCTGGAGGAATAATGAAGGAAGAGCACCCAACTGCTTTTCAACAAGGGAGTGGAGCCGACCATCTACAAACCAGCTTCCGATCGAAGCGTTGACGGTGCAACCACAGCCACCAAAAGAGGACACTAATCACCTTCGCATGGTATGATGACGTTGATGAAAGAGGAACGAACTTCACAAGAAATCAATTCAACGCCATCGCGAACCTCATCCAACAGACTCCGCTAAGAATGCTGCCCGCTTTAGTGCCTTGGAGAAACGCATGGAGCAATGGGAGATCAAGGCCGAGAACATGAACGCCTATGTCACCCAATTGTCTAATAATTTGAGTGACAACCAAGCTCGAGCAAAGGAACCATTCCTCCAACACGGTAATAAACCCAAGAGTTTAAATGCAATTGAGTTGAGGAGTGGAAAGAAAGTGCATTTCGACATTCCTGAAGAAGAAGAATGCACCGAGGAAATTGAGGTTGAAGAAGCGCCTCAAGTGAGAGAGAAGCAAGCTGTGCGATCAGAGAGTGATCGCGAAGAAGAATTGTTGAGAAACAAGAAGCAATCAACAATTGAGGATAAAGAGCAATCATCAAGCATTTCAAAAAAAAGAGCTGATAAGGATAAATCGAGTAGAAATGAACCAGCAAGTAAGGAAGTCAACTTAAAGGACCTCCCTTTTCCGAACTCGTATCTGATGAGCAAGAGAGTCAATGAGCTCAAACACGAAAAAGAAATCATTGACCTGTTTGGGAAGGTTGAAGTCAACGTGCCCCTGCTGGATTTGATTAAGAAAGTGCCGGCTTACGCCAAGTACCTGAAGGACTTGTGCACAAACAAGAGGAAATTTCGGCCGAACGAACGTGTCCAAGTAAGCTCAAATGTGTCGGCTTTATTTAAGCCCCAAATCCCGGTGAAGTGTCAGACTCAGATCGTTCACCATTCCTTGTGTTATAGGAAAGGTGACCATTGGAAGAGCTCTATTGGATTTGGGAGCGGCGATTAACGTAATGCCGAAATCTGTTTATGAAGCCCTGGGCGTTAAGAGCATAAAGCCTACTTCTGTAGTCTTACAGTTGGCTGATAGATCCTTCCGTCATCCAGTGGGAATCATCGAGGACATCTTGGTCCAGGTGAAAGGATTAGTGTTTCCTGCAGATTTCTACGTTCTAGATATGTCTTACGAAGTTATGCAGACACTTCGATCCTTGGGCGACCCTTCCTTCGGATCATGCGAGCACGATGATTAGCATGAAGGAAGGGGAGATCACCATGGAAGTTGGCGATCAACAAGTTAGCTTCAACATGTATGAAGCTATGAAGCATCCTCATGAAGATTATTCCTTACTGGGAGTTCACATGCTTGATGTTTCTATTGATGAAGCCTGTTCTGAATTTGTAGAAACTTTATATCCTTCCACTGACTATATTTTTGGAGAAAGTTTCTCTTTTGACGATTTTACAGGAGCACAATTGGGTGCGAGTATGGACGTGGAGCTGACTAGCAACCAAGGCTGCCGAAATGGAGCTTGGATATCAAACGATGAGTCCATACCGAGCTCTGAAGACCCACCTTGAGTGCGGGTTTTCTCTTTCCTTCATTTACTATATAATTGTGCTATGTTTTATACCAACGTCGTATTGTTGAGCATGATTATATTGTTTAAGTGTGGGGAGGATTTAACCAAGAGAATTAGAGTAGTAGGTAGGATTTCCTTTCCGCTTGAATAATTTGATTCCCTTTGTTAACTCTGTGTTCTTCCTAATAAAGCATGATTAGATTGAAGAGAATTGTTGATATGTGGATGATAAATTGAATGTTTGTGCAATTTGTGTAGGATCCATAGAATTTGTGTTTTGTTTTGGGTGATTCGCCGCAGCGAACTTCGCTGTTCGCCGCGACTCATGTAGTTTTTTTTTTGTTTTGTTCGCCGCGACTAACGCTTGCCTCGTCGCGGCGAATAATTCCAATTTTGCCCATCTGGACCGTTGGATTTCTCTTTTGTCCGAGACCCTTTTTGTTTTTTTCCTCTCTCGCGTCCCTTCATCTCCCGCGTCTTCCTTTTTCTTCTTCTTCTTTCTCCTTCCCTCCTCATTTCGCCGCCTTCTTCGCCGCTTCGCCGTCGCTCCTCTCTGTGCCCTCTGCTGTTTGAAGCTCCAAATCTCCTCCAATCTTCTTCCAACTGCGTTTTCACCCTTCTGATCATGACTAGAATGAAGAATGTGTCCAGACCAGAGCCGCAGCATTCCACCTCTGATTCCTCCGATCATACCATTTTCCCTTTCTCGCAACCTTCTCGTTTTTCCTCTCGTCCGGTAGATCCTGAGTATAATCAGCTGGCAACTCGTGTTGCCAGTCAAGATATACTTAAGGAAAAACCATTTCCTCTCACCTCTGCAACAAACCCTTTTGTCCGTCATCTCTTCGAATTAGACTTAGCTGGCCTTGCTCAACCTAATTCTATTGGCAACCTCACATTTGTCCGCCAATGCTATTCATATGCTCGCTACTCCCACACCTACGGAATTAATTTCCAGGGTGTTTCCATTCCCGATGTTTTCACTTTCGTAATTATCCGTGAGCATTACCATCTTCCCGTCGTCCCTCATTGCCAATATTCCGACCTTCTCCGTAATTACCCATGGGAGGAAGTCATTGGTACTCTCTGCACTGCAGGGTCTCAGTGGCTTCAACCCCGTGGTTCTCAACGATACATCCATCGGACCACCCTCCTTCCTGAAGCTCGTCCTTGGTTACATTTTATATGTAACAATATTATGCCGACCTTCATCTTTCCAACATCCCCAAAGAGGTGCCTATATATATACTTGCGATGACCGGCCGTCCCCAGACCTAGCCCGCCATTTCTGCCGCCCTTCGCCAAAGTGTCCTCTCTACCAACCCTAAACACAAACTCCTTTTCCCCATCTCATTTCGACTGTTAAGACCTATCGAGTCCCGGAACATCCGCCGATCTCACCTTTTCGCCGCCTCTCAATTTGTCTATGTCCGCTTAGGTCGACCCGTGCCATCCCACCCCACCTCCCCGCCCAACCCGCTTCAAGATCTTCTTCCTCTCCTCACCTTCCCTAGCCATCCCTCACCCAGAGCCCTTCTCCCACCCTCCCGTCCTTCCTGCTTCCCGAGGCTCGCCTCGCCTTCCATCCCCGCCTGCTCCTCCCGCTCCTTCCGAGGTGGCTCTGCTGCGTGAGTCCTTGACTTCAGGCCGGTTCACTTTTTCGAGACTCAGTGGCCGCCACGCATTCCTCGCCACTATGATTGCGACCCACCTCGGGCTGCCTATTCCGCCTCGGGCACCAAATTCTTGAGATGCTCTTAGCTCTCTCTCACTTGCTTGCCACCGACGATCCCGCCACATAGTCTAGGCTTTTTATTTTCTTTTTTGTTGTTTTTTCTTTCTTCGTTGTACTTTTTAGTTAGTTCTTCGGATCCTCTTTTGTACATTACATTTTGCGCTTAATGATATATCCACATTTACTGTTTTGTCTATTTTTGTTTCGTTTCCTCTGTGCCTTCGCTACTTTTGTCATCAGGACAATGTCATGTTTAAGTGTGGGGAGCCGTTCCTTTATATTTTGCATTGTACACCTATTAAAACTTGTGCATAATTTTGTGGGCCCATTGCTTTTCTTGATAAATTTGGACTCAATCAAACATTTTCTGACTTTCGTTCTTTTGTGCCCTGCATGCAAAGCCCTTATAAGTTTCAAACTAATACTTGAGTTTTTGTGAAAATGCTCTCCATTCTTCTAACGATAATTGGTTTTGGCAAAATTTTAACTTTTGAAGTTTTCAAAACAAAGTAAATGGGAGCATGCTAACAAGGTTGCATTTTAAGTTTTAAGTTTTGAGATTGATCATTGAGACAAAACCTTGTTGGAAGGATATTCGAGCCAAAGATTTTTTTCTATATTTTTGTGTGTGCATCTCCTTAGTTCATGCTTCTACAGAACTTGTGGAGCTTTTACTCAAAGCTTGATGGACTAGATTTTTGTGGATATGATAGAGGCGTTCTTTCTTTCAGCCCTTTCCCCAAACACCAACCCCTAAACACCGCTCCTTGCTAGCCCTTTGAGCCTTCTTCTGAGCATTTGCATGCATTATTTTCAGATGATGTCAATAGTCAGATTGTTCTATTTTTAATAATAAAAAAAAAATCAATCAAAAGTTGTTGAAAAATGAAAATGAAAAAAATGTTAGTCTTGTTTATTCCAAAAAGGGATAATAATGTGTTGTATCCCAAAAAGGGGATTAGCATCTCAAAATGAGATAACCAAAATGTGAAAAAAAAGAGTGTGTATTCAATTTATTTCAGTGTTTAGTTTTAGTTTGGTTGTTGACATCAATTCCTCATTTAGTGCGCATGTTCATATTTTTCTTTCTTTCACTTCATCCATTCATTTAGCCTCCCGCTCATTACAACCCTTAAAGACCTCTTGATCTTCAAATTGATAGTCCTTGTAGTGGAGAAATAAAATTGATACAAGCCTATGGTAGGAGATGTATTAAGTAGATTGAGAGAAAAAATATCCCTACTATACAAGTGAGTTGAGCGTAAACACCATATCCCGAGTGATTCTCCGTTGTTCAATCTCTTGTGCTTAAATTCTTTCAATGTTTGTTTTATTAGCACTCTTTCAATTTGCTGCGTTCGAATTCTGATAAAGTGGATTGAGTCAATTTTGGTTGTTGTTTGAGCATGGGCAGAATTTTCTTTTACTCTTGTACCTTTTGACTCTTATAAGCTTTGTTCAGAGTACAAAGGTTTAAGTGTGGGGATTTGATTGACCAAATTTATACTATAAATTAGGCCCGCTTTCTAGTAATTATGCATCTGTTGACTCGATCTATGATTTTATGCTTATTTTGGTCCCGCATATCGAGTTTTGATAAATTGCACATTGTCGATTTTGTTGTCATTTGTCATTAATTCGCATAATTTTATTGGGACAATTGATACTGCAAATAGGTTGTATTTGTAGGACCAAAGGAGTCAACATTTAAGAAGTAAACATGCTTGCGAGATTCGCCGCAATAATCAAGACCTCCATTCGTCATGCAAAGAAATTAATGGTATTTAATGTATTCGTCGCAACGAGTGACCATCATGCCGCCGCAATGAGTACGCCTATCATTGCAATGAATGTCGGGTAACCCGCCTATAAATGGAAATTAATCCACCGATCCGACCCGCCCGCATAACTCCCTATAAAATCTTGCCATTTAGGGCAAAACAAGCTGACCGCTCTCCCGAGGTTAACTTCTTCTTCTCTGCTTTCTCGGTTAAATCTAATAGGTTTTGTTTTCTTTGGTTTTGCGCTTTTGATTCGAGGCAACGACATCGTCCACATTCACCACCTTCTCTTCCGCTTCATTTCGCCACACCATTCTTTCATCCTTCACCGTCTGAGTCATGAGCAACGTCGGGTGTGCAGCGATGATGAACTCTTCGTCGTGATGCGTGGCTAAGTCTCCGATCTCTTGAAGATGGAGTGAGGGTCTCGAGTTCCGTGAGCTTAATCTGGGTAATCGATCTTAGTTTTAAATTTCGTTATATTTTCGTATTAACTCCGAGTTGGAGAATACATTGTATGATGGATTGAATCCGCTATAGTTTAATCGAATGTTAAACTTTGATATATGTTATGGATTGATTATTGTTGAATGTTGTGCTTAAATACATGGAGTTCATGTATATCGGTTGGATGATTGCATTAATCGATTTAATCGCCTAGTTGTGTTTGATTGAGTTGGTTGTGTTATTGTTTGATCGATTTATTGCATTAATCATTATATACATACACTAAGGTTTTAACAAACTTTAATTAATCGAGTTGATTAATTAATTTTGGACTTAACGAGTTATTAAGGTTTAGCTTTGAAACTTAGTGGATTTCAAACTCGATATTATTTTGAACGATGATGACCCGAGCTACATTTTCAAGAGAGTTTTAGTAATTTGATTTCACACTTGTTTAATTTCAATCGCTTAACTTT
The DNA here is from genome assembly GCA_029891385.1 of Erythroxylum novogranatense. Classification (NCBI taxonomy): domain Eukaryota; kingdom Viridiplantae; phylum Streptophyta; class Magnoliopsida; order Malpighiales; family Erythroxylaceae; genus Erythroxylum; species Erythroxylum novogranatense. Next base: position 26,221,353 of record CM057225.1, read on the forward strand.
CTAAAATCCCAAAACATTTATTCTTACTTTAGTTTAGTTTAATTTTAGATTAATCAATCAAAACCCCTTTTATTGCTTTCATTGCATGCATAATTCAAACATTAGGCTAGTCTTAGAATCAATTAGGCATTGGTTCCTCGAGAGTCGAATTCGAGGTTGCATCCTCAGATTGCAATCCTTGGTATAAATTTTATTTGACCGGTTTCAAGGATCAATTTTAAATTGAACGATAAGTCACGATCACCATACCCTACTCAAATGTCTTCTCGACTGCAGTGCACTATTTATCCAATCCGTAAGCAGTACTATAATAAAGGTTGTACCAGACATACAGCCACGATATCCATTGAATTTCAATAAGGGGAAATCGAAGCTATTTCCTGAAGAAGATAGTGATGATCTGTCCGCAGATCAAATAGCAGAAGAAGTGCGGAAAATAAATGAGGCATGCGCTTCTACACAAAATAAAGATGATGCGAGCTGCAGCTATACTGATAAGCAAGAAGACTGTCCAGTGGGGGGAAGAATAATCACAGGGACATTCACTGAATCCCTTGTTCAGACAGTTCTGCGTATTAGACCCCTATCTAATACACTGTCTATTCAAGTAGAAGCGTTACCCTTGCAAGGAAGACAGTTACTGATGCTGCCTACTCCATTTAACTTAGATCTTCCTGAAGCTGATACGTTTATTCGTCCACCATCTATTGTGCTTAATGAAGAGTACACTCCGAACTCTGATGCTTATACTAATACAATTCCGTTCATTGCTCCCTCAGCAGATGAAGATCAATCCTCCTTACCGAGTGACTCCCAAGATGAACTCAGTAGATTACGCGGGGAAGTCAATGAGATAAAGGAAACGATGAATGATCTGAAGAAGATGATGACAGAACTACTGAAGAGTCGTCGTCCTTAATCATTTATGATTATAACAAATAGGGGGAGAAGAGAATGAACAAAGGGAGAAGAGAGCAGATGAGAAGAGGATGTTCAGAAAAGAAGGTGTGAATGTAGCAGACGAAGAAAGGAAGAAGTCAAAGAAGAAGTTTTGAAGATAAGTTTTTAGTTTTTCTTTTTCATAACATTGTATTTTTTCTCTTGTATATAATTTGTTATCATAAAAAAGGGGGAGATTGTTAAGTCCAAATGACTTAACTTAAAAATGATTTTGATTTATAACAAAGAAAACAAATAAAAAGGAAGTTAGTCGACGCGAAGTTGAGATGCATTTAAGTCGAACACGATTTATGTCAACACGCATTTAAGTCGATGCATTTAAGTCGAACACGATTTATATCGAATACGTATTTAAGTCGAACACGTATTTAAGTCAAGATGCATAAAGTCATCCAGACGCAAAGAAAAGCAGACGCATACAAACGCAAAGAAAAGCAGACGCAGACGCAGACGCAGACGCTAAGAAAAACAAACGAAGACGCCAGATATAAAAGCGTACGCAAGAGTTAGTCCGAAAGAAGTTACGTAACTCAATCGATTAACCGCTTTTTAAAGATTCAAGAAACAAGAACCAAGAAGCGCTTCGAGACGAAGGCTATAAATTCAAGTCTAAGTCGAAGATTACAAAGTTAGACAACGTGAGAAAAAGTGATCGTAAAAGCATTAAATGTAAATTTAGCCGAGAGCTATTTTATCAGAATAAGCATTTAAATACTTTTCTGAGAGAAAGTAGTGCGATAGCCCGCAAAGGCTAAGTGTGAAAGAATACCGGTTGTAGAGACCTGAAGAGGCTCGCAAAGAATACTTGTAACGATTGAAGAGATACTGAAATCTCAGAAGAAACTCTAAGGACTGGACGTAGCCCATAGTTTGGGGTGAACCAAGATAAATCCTTGTGTCAACCACTCTCATTCTATATCTCTATATTTTACATTCAAGCGTTATCATTACTTAATTAGTAAACAAAGTTTTGAGTGATTAGAATCTATCAAAATTCTGAAAAGATTTTTTTTTACTTCTAACAAATGGCTTTTTTCAAAGTTTAGATATAGAGGTATTAGCAGGGGGTCTGGCAAGGAAGATATACAGTCGCGTAATAAAAAATTAAAGTTGAAGAGTTCCATTGTATTAAATGAGGGGCAGTACTGCAAGATGATAAAGTGAAACAGAAACGATTTGCTTTGAGATACGTTAAAAATAGTATACATGTGTAGAGAAAAAGAGGAAGCAAGAGTCGAACTAAGAGCGATTGCAAGTCGTATGTTTTCCAAGAAGGATTAGTCAATTCGTATACTCCAAGAAGGATTATGGAATTGGTAACTGAAATTTAATGCGAGTTGAAAATGACATCAAGTGATCTGCTTTAAATAAAGAAGAACAAGAGGAAGCGCGAAGAGAAAAGTGAGAAGAAACGGAGAAGCAAAGATAAGAGGAAGTGTTGAGAGAAAAATAAGACAAAGCGCGGAGACAAAAGTAAGAGGAAGCGCTAGTAACATGAATGACGACCAAAGTAAGAAGTTGAAAAGCAGACGATCAACGCATCATTTCGATTTTGCATATTTTTGTATTCAAAGTTAGTTTATGTCAAAACAGGTTTTTGTTAAATGATGACAAGAGTAAGAAGCAGTGTAAGTCAGACGTTGAAAAGTAGATGAAAGAAGAAAAATAGACGGAAGGTTGAAAAGCAGACGAAAGCAAAAACAGATGGTAGCTGAATCGTTTGTCCATATTACGATGAAGAATGTTGTTATACTGGACAGATAATTTAGTGGAAAGTCTTCAACACCTTAGTTGTTTGTCATTTTTTCGCCAAGGTGTTGAAGACTTTCCACTAGATTATCTGTCCAGTATAACACCATTCTTCAATCACTCTTAGTTCGACTCTTGCTTCCTCTTTTTCTCTACACATGTTTTCCAAGAAGGATTAGTCAATTCGTATACTCCAAGAAGGATTATGGAATTGGTAACTAAAATTTAATGCGAGTTGGAAATGACATCAAGTGAACTGCTTTAAATAAAGAAGAACAAGAGGAAGCGCGAAGAGAAAAGTGAGAAGAAACGGAGAAGCAAAGATAAGAGGAAGTGCTGAGAGAAAAATAAGACGAAGCGCGGAGACAAAAGTAGGAGGAAGCGCTGGTGATTGAGTCAAGTTTATATTATAAATTGGCTGCATTTTCATAGCTGCTTATGCATGTATTGACTCCTGATTGATGATTTTTGTGCTTAAATTGGTTCCTCATACTGAGTTCTTTCAATTCTCAATTTGTCAGTAAATTGTCATGATTTGATACTTATTTTCCATAGTTTTATTGGGACAATTGATATCAGAATTGTTGTTATTGTTTTGTTGCAGGAACAAAGGAGTCAACGTAGGAAGTCAACAGTCCTTCCGCACGTCGCGATGCATGGCATCTCACATGACGCGGTGAGCACACTTCCGCACGTCGCGACGCACGACGATGTACACGACGCGACTAGCAGACGAGTGCACATGTCGCGATGAATTTAATTCATTTATCTTATTCATCGCGACGTATGAGCGGATACCTGATCTGTTTATGGAAAGTTCATCTCACTGTTTCAACCCGGCCCGTGATCCATCATATAAGACTTGCTATTTTTAGGTCATCGGGAGACTTTTGTCACCCAGATTTTTAAATACAGAGACGGCTTGGAACGCAGACTGGAAGGAGAAGACCTTCACATTTTCAAGATCGCTCACCATCATCACCATACGCCATCATCACCGCCATCGCCTTCTTACGCAACCATGAGCCTCGCTCATTCTCTAGTATCCGAGGGATCGACCGAGTCATCGTAGCTAAGCCAACCTTCCTCTTGAAGATGTAGCAATGGCTTAAGTTTACGAGAGCTTGAAGGGAGTAATCACTTAGTATCCAAGTCTAAGATATTTGTGTAAACTTCGAGTTAGAGGATTGCATCGATATATTTAGATTAGCATTGTTATAGTTTAACCGTGTGTTGATACTATGTTGAAATTTGGACAAAGTAATTTGTAGAACATTTTGATGCCTAATATATGAAGTTTCATATATGTCATTGGATACCGATTCACGATTTTAATCATTTAGTTGGTTTGATTGAGATTGTTGTGTTTTATTCATTTGACCAATTGCATTTGCTTGTCCAATTGTCACACTAAGATTTTTAACAAAGATTTAAATGATGGAGTTCATTAATTAAATTTTTGGACCTAAAGAGTCCTTTAGGGTTGATCTTTCGAAACTTAGTGGATTGTATCCCCGAAAATCATTTTTGAACTGTGATAGCCTGAGCCTCATTTTCAAGAGGATTTGATCAATTTGATTTTATCCGATTCTTTTTTTATTGCATTATTTAAAAAAATCCAAAAATATTCTTTTATACTTTTTGTCCAGTTTTGATTACTTTTCCAGTTTTGACAAAAACACTAAACCCCCGTTTATCAACTTCAATTGCAATTTTTGACATTTAGGCTAGATTAGACCATTTTTATTTGGTTCCAGTTAAGTGAGACGACCCGAGGTTGCATTCTATACAACAATCTTGGAATTTATTTTATTTGACCGGTTTCCAAGGATCGATCGTAAAGTCGAATCGACAGAGCCGCGATCAAATTGGCGCCGCTGTCGGGGAGCTAAGTAATTGGTTTACCATCGGATAGCCATTGTCATTTATGACTTGTCGTTGATAATAGGAATCATTGTTTTGATTGCATTTAGATAGTTTGATTTTACACTTGTTCAACGATAGATTTGATTTCCTTTGCACACCTAATACATCATACTTTGATTTTATTTCATACTTTACACATTTTTCACACATACACACTCATACATACATTCATACATCCATACTCTCACATTCATCGATTTCACTTTTATCTCGATTTTGTGTGACTGTGAGCATTTTTGATACCATTCTTTAGTTTGTGGATTGCTTTTGGTGCATGCCCAGAGAGGTAAACTTGTTCGGCCCATCCCGGTTGAGAGACATTTGAGGAGACTTAGGAAAGAAAGGAAAGAACAAGAGAGAAGGAGTGGTTGAGCGAGATAGTGAGAACATGGTGAGAATCCTAATATTTACCCAAATCCGATTATCCTGCTCACCAACCTAGAAATGGAACTAATGGAGGAAATGGTGAGCATGAGAGAGTGGAGAGAACAATGAGAATCAATGACGAGGAAAATTAGGGAGGCAACAACATCTGATGTGCATTATGATCCATTTACTGCGGCTTGCCCTAATTTTGATGTTAATTTTGAGATTAAAGGTTTGCTGATTAATTCTCTTCCTAAATTTCATGGTTTGGCAGGAGAGGATCCATATATGCACTTACAAGCTTTGACAATGATCTGCCAGAGTATGAAGCCAGTGGGAGCTACTTTGGATCAAGTACTTTGGAAGGTGTTTCATTTGTCTTTGGAAGGGAAAGCACGAGAGTGGTATATGAGTCTTCCGAGGCATGTGGCCAATGCTTACCATAGCTGGGCCAATCTGAGGAAGCCCTTTCTGGAGAAATACTTTCCATCTTCCAGGACATCTTCCATGAGGAAGGAGATTTATTCAGCCCGCCAGGATTATGATGAGTCACTGTTTGACTATGGGAACCGTTTCCAAGACCTTCTTTCTAGATGCCCCCATCACCAGATTCCTGATGAGCAATTGGTGCAATACTTTTATGATGGGTTGAAGAGCCAAGAGAAGGGTATGTTAGATGCTGCATCTGGAGGATCTTTGATTGACCTCACAGCCTTGGAAGCATGGGATCTGATCAAGAAGATGGCTTTAAACCATCAGCAGTACAGTGTCAGAGATCAAAGAGGAGTGCATGAGTTGGGAGCCTTGACGGCTCAAGCTAAAAGAATGGAGAGCCTAGAGTCGAAAGTGGATTCTTTGGAGAGTCAGATAACTACACAGTTGTCCTGCATCACGGCCGAGCTGAAAATTTGAATGTGCAACGCCTACTTCTTCAATGTAGCTTACCACACCTAGTTGTGAAAATTGTGGGTCGGTAATGCATATTTCGAGTGTTTGCCGTGACGATATGAGGAAGTCTCAGAATGTATCGTAAGGTGCGTAATCAGAATGGGATCCATACTCCAACACTTACAATGAAGGATGGAGATCCAATCCTAGATTCATTGGAGGAGTGAAGAGAACAGGCACCTACTAGGTTTTCACAAGGAGGAGGAGCCGCATTTCCACTAGCAGTTCCTAGTCAACATCAAGCCTTGGTAGTGCCACCAAAGTAGGATACCAATCAGTTGCTTCACAGTATGATGACATTGATGAAGGAAGAGAGGGATTCTAATGCTAACCAATTTAATGCAATTGCTTCTTTGATTCAACAGGATTTCTCAAAGACTGCTGCCAGATTCAATGACTTGGAGAAGAGGATGGAGCAATGGGAGACCAAGGCAGAGAACATCAATTCCTATGTCACTCAGTTGTCTAACAACATGACTGAAAATCAGGCGAAAAGCAGTGGAGCCATTCCTTCCAATACTGTGATGAACCCGAAGAGTCTTAATGCCATTGCCCTCAGGAGTGGAAAGCAAGTGAGGTTCAAGCCTCAAGATGAAGATGAGCCATGTGAGGATGAGATTGATAGTGAGCCAGTACCTCCAACAAGGGTAATGAGATCAGAGAGTGCCAGAGAGGAGGACCTACTGAAAGAAAGGAAGACTCACAACAACTGAGAAGGAAACAACTCCAAGAGATTCTAAAGAGAAAGCAGGAAGTGGAGAGTCAAGTAAGCAAGCAGGTAAAGGTAAGGAGGTAAGTATTCAGGACCTTCATTTTCCCAATTCATATTTAATGAGTAAGCGCTTAAATGAGAAACAACATGAGAAAAAAATCATTGATTTGTTTGGGAAAGTGGAAGTGAATGTACCTTTGCTTGATCTAGTGAAGAGAGTTCCGGCCTATGCTAAGTATTTGAAGGATTTGTGCACTAATAAGAGAAAGTTTAGGCCAAATGAGAGAGTCCAGTGAGCTCCAATGTTTCGCATTATTCAAGCCCCAAATACCCGCAAGTGTCAAGACCTTGATCTTTACCATCCCTTGCACTTTAGGAAAAGTGACCATCGGAGAGCTTTATTGGATTTGGGGCGCCTATCAATGTGATGCCTAAATCGCCTAAGAGAACCTAGGAGTGAAAAGCATAAACCTACATCTGTAGTGTTACAATTGGTCGATAGGTCTTTTAGGCATCCAATGGGGATAATTGAGGATATCTTAGTCCAAGTTAAAGGTATAGTTTTTCCGCTGATTTTTATGTACTTGACATGTTCATCGAGATTGTGCAGATACTTCATCGATTCTCTGACGACCCTTCCTTCAACAAAGAAGCACCATGATTAGCATGAAGGAAGGGAAGATGACCATGGAGGTTGGCGATCAAAGGGTGAGCTTCAACATGTATGAAGCAATGAAGCACCCCCATGAGGATTACTCCTTGCTTGGAGTAAATATGCTTGACACGGTTATTGATGATGCATGTTGTGATTTTGCACAAACTTTGACATCTTCTATCGACACTCTTCTTGGAGAACATTTGCTTGCGATGATTTTGTAGAGAGACCTCAAGTCAAGTGTTGGACATTGAGCTGCACTAGAGCCAAGCCATTGGGATGAAGCTCGGATTTTTTCCAAGTGACTATCCCAAGTTTCAGGACCCGCCATGAGACCAGGTTGTTTCTCACCCTACATCCTCTTTATATTCATGCATCCTGCTTAGGAGTGATGTGAACTTTGTGTTGCATGAATATCTTGATTAAGTGTGGGGAGAAACCTAGCCAGAGAGTAAATGTAGTTAGTAGGATTTCTCATTTTTCAATAAATTGCTTTCCTTTGTTAGCTTTATATCTTTATGAAGAAGCATGACATTGCCGGGAGGATTAATTTTGGAAGATTGATTGTTTTGGATTGATTGTTCTTTGGATTAAGTCAGTCTGTGTTTTTCTTTTTGAGGCGAGGCGTCGCGACGATTTGCATTTACACGTCATGACGTATCTTGTTCAATCTTTCTTTCCTCGTCGCGACGATTCGCATTTATACGTCGCGACGTATCTTGTTCATATGGCGCTTACGTCGCGACGTGCCACATTCTGACACCGCGACGTCCCATCATTGGAAATACCCCTTTTGCCCCTTAAGTCCAGCGGTCTCTGCGTTTGTCTGAGGCCCTGTTTGTCTTTTCCCCGTAGCGACATTCCGCCTCCCTCGTCGTTTCCTCTTCTTCTTCTTTCTTTCTCATTTTCTTCTCCCACCGTCATCGCCTCGCTCTCTCTCTCTCTCCTCTCTGCTCAATCGGACCATTGCCTCACCGTGCTCGTCATTTTAGCCATCTCCACTCTTGCGTCTTCGACCTCAGTAAGTGTCCCATTCTCTTTCTTTTTCTTGTTTTTCGTCTGCATTGTTAGAAGTTTGAGTTAGGTTTCCCGCGATGAGCGATTGCTCGCCGCGATGCGTCTGAAAATCGCCTTACGTCGCGATGAGCGCATTGCCTCGTCGCGACGTATGGAGAACCTTGCTTCGCCGCGACGTCCGTTTCTGCACGTCGCGACGTCTAGTCGAGGGCTCTGCCTCGCCGCGGCGTCTGCCCACACGTCGCGACGAGGAGGTCGATTTTTGCTTACTTACAGATTGATTTTTTTCTATTATGTTTCTTTTTGTTTGCAGGATATGCCTCGACAAAGAATGTCGCAAGTCCCAATATCCCACCACCCCTGCCTCTTGTCCTTCCTTCCCCTCCCACTCGCTGACGAGTTAGTTTCTGCTCCACCCGCTTCCCCATCCCGCAGATCCCCATCTTCCTTAGGACTTTTCTCCGCCATTCTCTCTCCTCAAGACTCCCATTCTTCACACCACCACCATTCCCTTCCCACTCTACCTCTGTCCGGCTGATCCGGAGTATCTCGCCTCGCGCCAGATCGAGGTCAGGCCATATTGAAGGAAAACCTTTTCCTTCACCCCACCACTAACTCATTCGCTTGCCGCTCTTCACACTCCACCTCATCACCCTTGCTCCCCCTGCACTGAACCTCACCTTCAGACACCAAGATTATACCCGCACGCTTACTCAGCTCTTATGGCATTGCATTTCGTGGTGTCTCCATTCCTCGTGCATTTACTTCCATCTCCATTCGGAGCATTATCACTTCCTCCCATACCCTGCTGCCATTACGCTGAGCTCATACATGAGTACCCGTGGATGATGTTCTTCATAATCTCCGCTTGAGGGTATTGAATGGTATCAACCTGTGGCGCTCAACGTTATCTCCGCCAGTCTTGACCTTCGCTCTGAAGCCCGTCCATGGCTTCATTTTATTTGCAACAACATCCTCCCTACCTCTCACCTAGCCATGGTTCCCAAGGAGCAGGCTCTGTACATTTATCTGTTGATGGTCGGTCGACCAGTCGATCTCGCCCATACCATTACCTCTGCCCTTCGTCAATGCATCATCTCCACCAACCCCAACCATTCTCTCATCTTTCCTCACCTCATCACTGACATGTTCCGGGCCTATCGGGTCCCGGAACATCCGACCGACCTTACCTTCGAGCCTGCCCCTGCTTTCAGATACATCCGTCTCTGTCAGCCTCGTGCCCCTTCCCCACCTTCTTCTCCTTCCCCTTCCCCTGCTACTTCTGCCCATGTTCCTTCCCCTCCTGTTCCTCCTATTCTTGTTACTCCACCCACGGCTCCTCCTCGTGATCACAATCCTTCCCCTTCCGTCTCCTCTGATTCCATCGCCTTCTTCGCAGCCGATTTACATGACGCATGGAGGCTCGATGGCTCGCAGACCGCCAAGATGTTCAATCGATGTTAACCCTTATCAGGATCGCCTGCAATCGCCCATCCCTCCCGCTTCCCGTGATTCTTCACCGTCCTAGTACTTTCCAGGCTGCTCCTCCGGACCCGCCAGCTGATGACCCTGCGGCTTAGTTTTGTCTTTTTGTTGTTTTCTTTTCTTGTTTTTCTTTCCTTTTATCGTCTTTTCCTTATGTATTTAGTTTCTTTTGTACTTGACTTATTCCATTAATGATCAATCTTTCGTTTCGATCCCTTCATCAGTTTCTAAGAAATTGTGCTTCTTTTACACTTTCATTGAGGACAATGTGTGTTTCAAGTGTGGGGGAGTTGTTTCCCTATTTATTTTTCACATTGCATGACTGTTGATATTATATTGTTGGCCAATTGGTGCTTTCTGCTGATAAACTTGTTGTATTTTCTGTCATTCTGCATTTCTTCGCTGCGACGAGTGTCCATACGTCGCGGCGAAGCATTCTTCAAATTTGGTATACGTCGCGACGTCATCCTTGCTATGTCGCGACGTCCATACGTCTCGACGTCTGCTTCTACACATCGCGACGTCCATACTCATGCATGAATGATTCTGTGCTTAATTCTTCCACTCATTTAAAATTTTTCTTGCACTGGACTTTTGTGGCTTTTGTTTTCAAAGCTTTTACTAGTTTCAAAACGATGCTTGAGTTTTTGAAAACACCTTCCATTCTTTTAATGATAATTGGACTTGACAAAATCTTGCTTTCAACGCTTTCAATACAAAGTAAATGAAAGCATGCTAACAAAGTGGCATTTTAAGTTTTGAGACTTGAGATTGTTCATTGAGATCATACCTTTGTGGAAGGATATTTGAGCCCAAAATTTTCATTCTATCTTTATGTGCATCTTCTTATTTCATTTTTCTCCGTAACTTGTTTTAATTTTACTTGCTTAATGAACTGGATTTTGTGGATGTGATAGAGGCGCTCTTTCTTAAACCCATTTCCCAAACACCGCCCCTCGCACATTTATCCCTTGTTAGCCCCTTTCGAGCCTTCTGTTATGAGCATTTGCATTCATACCTTTGTGGTGTCATTGGTTATGTTGCTTATTTCAAAATAATATGTCAAAAAAATTTGATGATGAATTTTGTGTTTCCAGAAAGAGACAATGTCTCTAAATGTCCAATAAAAAAAAAAAAAAGAGCAAAAGGTAAGAAAAGAGAAAGAAAGAAAAGAATAATGTTGCATTCTGCTTATGCAATTGTTTAGTTTGAATTCTACAGATGACATCACCACATTTAGTGCATTTGCTCATATTTTCTTTCTTTTCATTCATCCATTTCATTTAGCCTTCCATACATTACAACCCTCAAAGTCCTCTTGATCTTCAAAATGATAGTTCTTGTGGTGGAGAAATAGAATTGACATGTTATGGTAGGAGGTGGATTAAGTAGATTGACGTAAAAATATCCCTAGACACAAGTGAGTCGAGTGCAAACACTATACCTTGAGTGCTTCTCTTTATTCAATCTCTTGTACTTGGATTCTTTCAATGTTTATTTTAGTAGCACTCTTTCATTTTGCTTTGATTGAATTTCGAGGAAGTAACTTACGTCAATTTCCTTTTATTGTTTTGAGCATGGGTAGATATTTTCTTTTCTCTTGCACTTTTTGACTCTTATAAAACTTTTCCAGAGTACAAAGGTCTAAGTGGGGAATTTCATTGAGCCAAGTTTATATTATAAATTGGCTGCATTTTCATAGTCGCTTATGCATGTATTGACTCTGATTGATGATTTTGTGCTTAAATTGGTTCCTCATACTTGAAGTTCTTTCAATTCTCAATTTGTCAAGAAATTGTCATGATTTGATACTTATTTTCCATAGTTTTATCGGGACAATTGATACTACAAATTGTTGTTATTGTTTTGTTACAGAACAAAGGAGTCAACGTAGAAGTCAATAGCCCTTCCAAGACGTCATGATTTAATGACATCTCACACGACGCGGCGAGCACACTTCCGCACGTCGCGAAGCACGGCGATGTACACGACGCGACGAGCAGACGAGTGCACACGTCGCGATGAATTTAATTCATTTATCTTATTCGTCGCAACGTATGAGCGGATACCCGATCTGTTTATGGAAAGTTCATCTCACTGTTCCAACCCGGCCCGTGATCCATTGTTGGGACCCGATCCGAAAACCGTATCCCAACCGAAAAACGAAGCACAGCAAACGAAATGCAGAAACAAAGTACAAAGCGGAGGCGAAAATAGCGGAGTGAATCGAATAAGTACGAATCAAAAGCACTTGCAAAACAAATTACGAATACCAAAATACGGACGCAAAATACAAATCGGATTTATCAATCGAAATCGTATTAGCGAATAGTCGAACTACGATGTACTGAAGCAAAACGAAACGAAGCGGAATCGATACTTAACAAATGTCCGACATCCGTGCATAAATTATCTAAAGGAAGCGTCGCGTTGGAATTCCTTAGACTCAGATTATCCCGAAATCCGGTATAATTTTTTTTTCTTTTTCTCATATACATTTATTACGTCTATAGGCAATCTCATTCAAATCAAACAAATAATTTCCACTCTTGGTACTTCATTCTCATGCAAATTTCAAAACTTGCTCATATTCTTATATATCAGTACAAGTCCCAAAATACATTTTTATCCCAATTTTTATCGAAATTTTGGCAACATAACGGCTGCTTTTATCCTAACTCAAACCTGCAAAGTGTTCAAAACAACACTTCTAAAAGTCCAATCAATCAAAATCAACCGGACCCTCCGTCCGGGATCTCAGCAGAAACAAACGCAATCTTAATTCTAAAACATTCTCATAACTATACAATATACTGATCTCATAACTCAATCTCATTTCCAAATTCATACACAATTTCATATATAATACACTTACTCTCATTTATTCATTCATAAACTTCATACATTCTGAAATACATACTCGAATATCCAAATTACTCAAAACCTAACTTATACAAATGTCGAAACTGACGTCTTCACATTCTTTCATCCGATTTCCTGCTCGAAACCTGGAGATGGGGATGAAAGGGGGGTGAGCTCGAAAGCTCGTGGATAACACATTTATAAATCGACAAATAAGCAGAAATCATTTTTCATAAGCTTTTTGCCAAAAGGGCTAATTTTTCAAACTTTGTAACTTTTCAGAACGGTTTCCTCAAACCTTTCAATTTTTCAAACTTTTCATAACAAAAGTCACTTTTTTTTCCTTTCTCAAATTTTAAACATGAATGCAGCACAAAGAAACAAATCAAAACATATAACATATCAGAATGGTCTGGTTCGGTTCGAATAGAGCGTCTCGCACATTCTCAAGATAATGTCCTGTCACATGCGATCGTGAACGAACGTATTACACTTTTCCATAGCGGTAATGTCCAAAGTAGCCGTGATCGGCGGTTTATCGCTCAATATTAAAATTGATCCTGAAACCGGTCAAATTAAATTTATACCAAGGATTGCAATACAGATGCAACCTCGTCGACTCTCGAGGAACCAATGCATCAATCGATCCTAGACTAGCCTAATGTTTGAATGATGCATGCAATTAAAGCAATAGAAGGGGTTTTGATTTGATTAATTAGAAATTAAACTAAGCCAAAATAAGAATAAATGTTTTAGAATTTTAGAAAACTAAATGATTGAAATTAAACAAGTTTGAAGTCAAATTACTAAAACTCTCCCGAAAATGTAGCTCGGGTCATCATCGCTCAAATAATGTCAGTTTGAAATCCACTAAGTTTCAAAATAAAACCTTAACAACTCGTTAAGTCCAAGAATTAATTAATCAACTCGATTAATTACAACTTGTTAAAACCCTTAGTGTATGCATGGATTGATTAATGCACTAAATCAACCAAATAATAACACAACCAATTCAATCAAACACAACTAGGCGATTAAATTAGTTAATGCAATCATTTAACCGATATACATGAACTCCATGTATTTAAGCACGATTCAACAATAGTCAATCCATAACACAAATCAAAGTCTAACATCCTACTAAACTATAGCAGATTCAATCGAAATATATTGCAAAAATACCAACTCGGATTGTGCAAATACATTATCGAAATCCTAAACTAAGATTGATTACCCTGTTTAGTTCTCGAACTCCAACCTCGCAACATTTCGAAGACTATGAGCTTAGCCACTCATGACTACGGACGACTCCATCATTGTTGAAGTATCACCAAGACCATGCTCGATGGCGAATGCGAAGAGTAGAGATGAAGGAAATGATCATGCGATGATCGTCGCCGTGACTAAACCGAAATCAAACATGTAATGAGAGACTGTTAGATCAAAAATGTAAAATGTAAAAGAAGAAAACGAAGAAAATCGGAGAAGACGAAGAGAAGAGAAAACGAAGAACTTTTTGTAGGCGGCCCCTTTCATTTGCCCTAAATGGTAAGGTTTTATAGGAACTGTCTTGGGCCGGCCCAATAAAGGATACTTTTGCCATTTTGGTCCGGTCACCCGACATTCATCAAGGGCGAATGATCGAGTTCGTCATGGCGTAATGAATTTGGTCACTCATCGCAATAATGAATTAAACACCATTAATTAGCCGCGAATGGAGAGTCTGATTCGTCCCAAATAACTCATGGCGGTTGACTTCTTAATTGTTGACTACTTTGGTCCTACAAAATACAACCCATTTGCAGATCAATTGTTCCAATAAAGATTATGCGTAATTAATGACAAATGACAACAAAATATTGACAATATGCAATTTATCAAAACTCAATGTGCGGGACCAAAATAAGCATGAAAATTATAGATCAGAAGTCGACAGATGCATAATTACTAAAGAAAATGGGCCTGATTTATAGTATAAATTTGGTCCAATCAAATTCCCCCACACTTAAACCTTTGTACTCCTGAACAAAGCTTATAAGAGTCAAAAGGTACAAGAGTAAAAGAAAATTCTGCCCATGTTCAAACAATAACCAAAATTGACTCAATCCACTTTATCGTAAGTCGAACGCAAAGAAATTGAAAGAGTGCTAATAAAACAAACATTGAAAGAATTTAAGCACATGAGATTGAACAACAGAGAATCACTCGGGATATGGTGTTTACGCTCAACTCACTTGTATAGTAGGAATATTTTTCTCTCAATCTGCTTAGTACATCTCCTACCATAGGCTTGTATCAATTTTATTTCTCCACTACAAGGACTATCAATTTGAAAATCAAGAGGTCTTTCAGGGTTGTAATGAGCGGAAGGCTAAATGAATGGATGAAGTGAAAGAAAGAAATAGTATGAGCATGCGCATGAAGTGAGGAATTGATGTCAACAACAAAACTAAAACTAGACACTGAGATAAATTGAATATACACACCTTTTTTTTTTTTTTGGCTATCTCATTTT
This sequence comes from Erythroxylum novogranatense, assembly GCA_029891385.1. Classification (NCBI taxonomy): domain Eukaryota; kingdom Viridiplantae; phylum Streptophyta; class Magnoliopsida; order Malpighiales; family Erythroxylaceae; genus Erythroxylum; species Erythroxylum novogranatense. The sequence goes on from CM057225.1 coordinate 26,236,548, forward strand.
GAGATGCTAATCCCTTTTTGGGATACAACACATTAGTATCCCTTTTCGGGATACACAAGACTAACACTTTTTTCCTTTTTCAAAATTTTTTTTTAATTACAAAACATAGACTATCGACATCATCTTAATATGTATGCAAATGCTCATAACAAAAGGCTCAAGGAGCTAGCAACGGAAAAAAGTATTTAAGGGTTGGTGTTTGGGGAAAGGGTTGAAAGAAGGAACGCTCTATCATATCAACAAAAATCTAGTCCATCAAGCTTTGAGTAAAACTCACACAAGTTCTAGAGAAGAATGGACTAAGTAGATGCACACACAAAATATAGAAGAAAAATTTGGCTCAATATCCTTCCAACAAGGTTTTGTCTCAATGATCAATCTCAAGTCTTAAAACTTAAAATGCTACCTTGTTAGCATGCTCCCATTTACTTAGTTTTGAAAACTTCAAAAGTTAAAATTTTGTCGATCCAATTATCGCTCAAGAATGGAGAGCATTTTACAAAACTCAAGTATCAAGTTGAAACTTATAAATGCTTTGCATGCAAGGCACAAAAGAACAAGTGCAGAAATTGTTTGATTTGGGGACCAAATTTATCAGTTAAAGCAGTGGCCACAAAATTATGCATAATGTTCTAAAGGTGTACAATGTAAAATATAAAAGGGAATGGCTCCCCCACACTTAAACATGGCATTGTCCACAATGGCAAAAATAGTAGGCAAAGAGGAGACCATAAAACAGATAAAATGTAAATGTGGATATATCCTTAAACTCAAAAGTGTGGACGAAATGAAGAATCCAAAGAACAAACTAAAATTACAACGAAGAAAAGAAAATACAGGAAAAACAATAACGACAAAAGAAAGGAAATAAATGAAATTTATACTATTCTGCAGATCAAGAGCGGCGGATCCAGAGAGGCACTGCAGAAAGAGTCAAGGCGAGTCGGAATAGGCAGCCCGAGGTGAGCCGCAATCATGGTCAGCATCGAGCGAGTGAACTCGCGGTCGGCGGTCATCTGGGCCTCGAAAGTAGATAGCCGGCCTCAAGCCAAGGACGCCTCAAGCAGCAGAGCCACCTCGGAAGGAGCAGTGGAGTGAAGGAGGGAAGACACGGTGTAGAGATAGGAGGCGAGAGGAAGCAGGAGGAAGGACGGGAGGTGCGGAAGAGGGGCTGGAGGGGATGGAGGGGAGAGGGAGAAGAAGAGGAAGCTGGTCAAGGTGAGGTGGTGGTGGAATGGCACGGGTCGCCCTAAACGGACATAGACAAATGGAGAGGCGGGGAAGGTGAGGTTGGTGGATGTTCTGGGACTCGAAGGCCTTAATAAGTCAGAAATGAGATGGGGAAAGAGGAGTTTATGTTTGGGGTTGGTGGCGAGGACACACTTGGCGAGGGCGAAGGAAATGGCGAAGTTAGGTCGACAAGGTGGCCACCATAACTGTGTATATGTACAGGCCTGCTCCTTTGGGATGTTGGTGAGGTGGAGGGTGGTAAAATGTTGTTACATATAAAATGTAACCATGGACGGCTTGTGGAAGGAGATCGAACGCTGGATATAGCGCCGAGCCCCCGGTTGAAGCCACCGAGTACCCTCGTAGGTAGAGTACTCTGAATGACGCCGCCCTGTGGGTATGCAATGATCGCCAAAATAGGGACAACGAGGGACAACAGGAGGTGGTAGTGCTTTCGGATTATGACAGATGTAAAAGCATCTGAATAGAAACACCTCGAAGTTAATTCCGTAGGTGTGAGATTGACGGCATGGGTATATCTTCGCACAAAGGAAAGGTTGCCAGGGTCCGAGGTTAGGCGGGCGGTCAACTCGAAGTTGGAAGAGTTGACCTACAAAAGGGTTGGTAATGAGTAAGAGGAAATGATTTTTCTTTTAGTAAAGTTTGGCTAGCAACTCGCGTGGCTAATCTGTATATACTCGTGGATCTGCTAGGTGAGAGGAAAACGAGAAGGTTGCGAGGAAGGAGAAAGGGTGTGATCGGAGGAAGAAGAGGATGACTGTTGCTCCGATCTGGTGGCTTGTTTCATTCTAGGCATGATCCTGCACACATAAAATTAGAAATGCATAATTTCATCACAAAATCATACGTAATCAAGTCTTTTAGCCATTTGCCGCAGCCAACAAGATCATTCGTTGCGGCGAGAGGAGACTTCTGCCATTCGCTGCAGCCAACAGGATGTTTGCTGCAGCGAACTGGGTACCTTCGTTCGCTGCGGCGAACAAAGACATTCGTCGCAGCGAGCTGAAACCCTAAGTTCGTCATCGCGGGTATGAATTTTGCCGCTGCGAAAGGCGTATTCTCGAACAGTCACGGCGAACAGCGTTCGTTGTTTGCCTTAAATCTAACGAATAACAACGAAAATGGACAAGAGGAAGGAATAGAAACACTTACGTAAGGGTGAAAACGCAGCTGGAAGGGATTTGAGGAGAATGGAAGCTTCAAACAAAGAAGGCACGGAGAGGACTACGGCGAGGCAATGAGGAAGACGGCGAAGTGAGAAGGAAAGGGAAGGAAGAAGAAGAAAAGAAGAAAGAGCGGAGACGAGAGGACGCGAGAGAGAAAAAGACCAAAAGGGCCTCTGACGAAAGAGAAATCCAACGGTCCGTAGGGCAAAAGTCCTTATTCACGCGAAGCGCTTGTCGCTAGTCATGGCGAATAATATGAAAACCTAGGTTAGCCGCAATGACAATGATGCTAACACAAGCGCGAACCACCTGAAATGATCACAAGATTCTAAGGATTCTACTCGGTTTGCACAATCATTCAATTAATCATCCCAAATATGAACCATTTTCTTCAATCTAATTATGCTTCATTAGGAGAACACAGAGCTAACAAAGGGAAACATTTTATTCAAACAAAGGGAAATCCTACCTACTACTCTAATTCTACTGGTTTGATCCTCCCCACATTTAAACAATATAATCATGTTCAACAATATGCACGTTGATATAAAACATAGCACAATTATATAGTAAATGAAGGAAAGAGAAAACCGCACTCAAGGTGGGTCTTCAGAGCTCGGGATGGACGATCGCTCGATATCCAAGCTCCACCAAGAACTTGGTTGCTAGTCGGTTCCACGTCCATACTGCACCTGATGTGCTCCTGCAAAATCATCAAAGGAGAAACTTTCCCAAAAATATTGTCGATGGTAGGAGTTAAAGTTTCTACAAATTCGTAACAAGCATCGCCAATCACCACATCAAGCATGTTGACACCAAGCAAGGAATAATCTTCATGGGGTGCTTCATAGCTTCATACATGTTGAAGCTAACTTTTGATCGCCCACTTCCATGGTGATCTTCCTTCCTTCATACTAATCATAGTACTTGCTTGTCCAAGAAAGGGACGCCCAAGGATCGGAGAAGTGTCATGCACCACTTCGAGGTCATGTCCAACACGTAAAAATCCGCAGAAACACTAAGCCTTTGACCGACCGTAATGTCCTCAATAATTCTCACGGATGCCTAAATGACCTATCGCCTAACCGGAGAATAACAGATGTGGGCTTAATACTCTTCACTCCCAAGGTCTTATATACTAACTCGGGCATCACATTTATCGCTGCCTCTAGATCTAGTAAAGCTCTCACCTATGGTCACTTTCCCTAATGTGCAAGGGATGGTAAAAGATCCGTGGTCCCGACATTTTATCGGGTATCTCGTGGCTTAAACAAGGCTGAAACATTCGAGCTCACCGCACTCTCTCATCGGGCCTAAACTTCTTCTTATTTGTACACGTATCCTTTAAATATTTAGCGAGGTCGAACTCGCTTTACCAAATCTAGCAAAGGCACATTCACTTCCACTTTCCTAAACAAGTCAATGATTTCTTTTCATGTTGTTTTTTCTTAAGCGCTTGCTCATCAAATAAGAGTTTGGAAAAGGAAGGTCTTGTATACTTACCTCTTTACCTTTGCTGGATTGCCTACTCATTTCTCCATCTTCAGCTTTATCTGTGGAACTTTCTAAAGTAGTTCCCTTGTTCTTTGAGGCTTGCTCCCTCTCTCTCAGAAGCTCTTCTTCCCTCACACTTTCTGATCTCTTCATCTTATCATGTGGTGGAGGTACTAGCTCACACTCAATCTCATCTTTACAAATCTCATCTTCTTCTTGAGGCTTGAACCTTACTTGCTTTCCACTCCTGAGGGCTATAGCATTCAAACTCTTCGGGTTAATCACCGTGTTGGAGGGAATGGTCCCGCTACTTCTAGCTTGGTTGTCACTCAAATTATTAGACAATTGAGTGACATATGAGTTCAAGTTCTCGGCCTTGGTTTCCCATTGATCCATGCGTTTCTCCAAGGCACTAAAGCGGGCAGCATTCTTAGTGAGTCCCGTTGGATGAGGTTTGCGATGGCGTTGAATTGATTTGTTTGTGGAAGTTCGCTCCTCTTTCATCAACGCCATCATACCATGCAGCAGCTTGGTTGGTGTCCTCCTTGGGTGGCGGTGGTTGTTGCCTTGCCAACGCTTGTTGATCCCGAACTGGTTTGTAGATTGTCCACTCCACTCCCTTGCCGAAAGCGGTTTGGTGCTCTTCCTTCGTTACTCCTCCAACTAAAATTTGGGTGGGATCTCCATCCTCATTATATGTGTTGGAATACGGTCCCATTTCCGATCCCGTCTACCTTGATACATCATGGAGACTTCTTCATATCTGCCAGACAAACACTTGAAATGTGCATCATCGACCCACAAGATTCGCAACTAGGTGCGACTAGTTCAATGGAAGTTGATGGGCGATGCACATTCAAATTCTTCACTCGCCGTGATTGAGGATAACTGGAAGTTATCCGATGTTCAAAAGAATCTACCTTTGATTCCGTGCTCTCCATCCTCTTAGTTTGAAATGACATGGCTCCCACTTCATTCACATTCCCGAATCGCGGACACTATATCGTTGATGATTCAGGCCATTCTCTTAATCAAGGCCCAGCTTTCGGCGCGTGAGGTCAATCAATGAACCTCCCGACGCAAAGATCCAACATCCCTTTCTCTTGATTCTTCACCCCATCATAAAAATATTGAACGAGCTTGTTCATCGTGGATCCGATGATGGGGCACCGAGACAACAGATCTTGAAATCTGTTCCAAAATCATACAGGACTCGCTATAATCTTGTTTGGCGTAATATATCTCCTTTCTCATCGACGACGCCCTAGAAGCTGGAAAATACTTTTCCGTAAAAGCTTTCCGTAAGTTGGCCCAACTGTGATAGGCATTCGCAACATGCCTCGGGAGGCTCATGTACCACTCCGGGCCTTTCCTTCTAACGACAAATGGAAGACTTTCCACAAAGACTGGTCCAGATGTGCTCCTACAGTGCTTCATACTCGACGGATCATGGTGAGGGCCTCAAGATGCATGTAGGGTCCTCTCCGTTAAACCGTGAAATTTGGGAGAGAGTTAATCAATAAACCTTTGACTTCAAATTTACATCGGGTTAGGGCGCAAAGCGATGAAAGGATCGTAGTACGTCCGAGGTTGTAGCTTCTCGGATGGTCCTACGTCCGATGTTCGCATTGTTGTCATCTACGCTCTCGGTCACCGCTAAGACCGTGATCTCCATCTCGGGGTGGTTGATCGATATTCTTGTTGTTCACCATTTCGATTCTAATCGATCTAGTGTTCTAAGTCTTTCTTGCTCTCTCTGTTCTTCCTAAGTTGTCTAAGGTGTCGCCAATTTCAAAGTTGAAAATGAACTAGCCTAAGTCTACGGGCATGCACAAGAAAGTTCACCTAAGATAGCTCACTAAAACGACAACGGATAGCAAGGCTTCAATTCACTCAAGTTCGCCGCGACGTAAGAACTTCATTGCGGCGAATCAATAAAATCAGAATGTTCATTGCGGCGAATATAAACTCGCCGCAATGACGGATGAACTCATTGTGATTTAATGAGGAACTCGTCACGACCAAGAAGCCTGATAAGCAAGGCAAATGTAATTAACTTAAAATTACGCACAATAAACAAGAACAATCGAATAAACACTTAAAACAAAGCGTAATGAAATAACAAACAGATTAACACTAAAAACACTTAAGCGAATGTAAATTAAATGAAATTATGCAATGCAAACAAAATGCAAACAAAATTAAAATCAAAACAAACACTGGCTAACCTAGAGAACCAATTAATTTGATTCCCAAGAACGGCGCCAAAATTTGATCGGCGGTTTATCGCTCAATATTAAAATTGATCCTCGAAACCGTCAAATTAAATTTATACCAAGGATTGCAATACAGATGCAACCTCGAATCGACTCTCAAGGAACCAATGCATCAATTGATCCTAGACTAGCCTAATGTTTGAATGATGCATGCAATTAAAGCAATAGAAGGGGTTTTGATTTGATTAATTAGAAATTAAACTAAGCCAAAATAAGAATAAATGTTTTAGAATTTTAGAAAACTAAATGATTGAAATTAAACAAGTTTGAAGTCAAATTACTAAAATCTCCGAAAATGTAGCTCGGGTCATCATCGTTCAAATAATGTCAGGTTTGAAATCCACTAAGTTTCAAAATAAAACCTTAACAACTCGTTAAGTCCAAGAATTAATTAATCAACTCAATTAATTACAACTTGTTAAAACCCTTAGTGTATGCATGGATTGATTAATGCACTAAATCAACCAAATAATAACACAACCAATTCAATCAAACACAACTAGGCGATTAAATTAGTTAATGCAATCATTTAACCGATATACATGAACTCCATGTATTTAAGCACGATTTCAACAATAGTCAATCCATAACACAAATCAAAGTCTAACATCCTACTAAACTATAGCGAGATTCAATCGAAATATATTGCAAAAATACCAACTCGGATTGTGCAAATACATTATCAAATCCTAAATTAAGATTGATTACCCGTGTTTAGTTCGGAACTCCAACCCTCGCAACATTTCGAAGACTATGAGATTAGCCACTTATGAATACGGACGACTCCATCATTGTTGAAGTATCACCAAGACCATGCTCGACGGCGAATGCGAAGAGTAGAGATGAAGGAAATGATCGATGATCGTCATCGTGACTAAACTCAAATCAAACACGAATGAGAGATCATTAGATCAAAAATGAAAATGAAAAGAAGAAAACGAAGAAAACGGAGAAGACGAAGAGAAGAGAAAACGAAGAACTCTTTTGAGGCGGCCCCTTTCATTTGCCCTAAATGGTAAGGTTTTATAGGAATCGTGGGGCGGGTCGAAATAAAGGATACTTTTGCCATTTTGGTCCGGTCACCCGACATTCGCCATTGCGAATGATCGAAGTTCGTCATGGCGAATGAATTTAGTCACTGTCGCAATAATGAATTAAACACCATTAATTAGCCGCGGCGAATGGAGAGTCTGATTCGTCCCAATGAACTCAAGGCGTGTTGACTTCTTAATTGTTGACTACTTTGGTCCTACAAAATACAACCCATTTGGTAGATCAATTGTTCCAATAAAGATTATGCGAAATTAATGACAAATGACAACAAAATATTGACAATATGCAATTTATCAAAACTCAATGTGCGGGACCAAAATAAGCATGAAAATTATAGATCAGAAGTCGACAGATGCATAATTACTAAAGAAAATGGGCCTGATTTATAGATAAATTTGGTCCAATCAAGCCGTGAAGGAGTCCGAATCGAGTCCGTGCCACTAATGGGCAAATGGAGAAGGCTATAACGAATAGAGACAGCGCTGACTCACCAAGGGACCTGACCAAACCCACTTAATCACATAACTCAAAACTGAAACTTTCAGATTCATACAATTCAATCAAATCAAGCAATTCCCTAAATTCAACAATTTGCATAATTTATCAATGCACTCATAACATATGATTTTTCAGAAATTTCTATGGATTTATCAAATCATTTCAAACAATGAATTTAAGCTTGTAATAATTTTTCAAAATCATTTAAAAGCTAATAAAGTACGAAAATCTTTTCTTTCACTTTTTAAATTTTCAAAAGTCATATATACTTACAAATCAAAATATAAATATGCTACCCACTTTCGAATTGATGCCAAAACTTGATCCTAGCTCCAATTTGATCCTTGCTTCTTTCCTTCTTTCAATTAAAATAGACCTAAGCCACAATCATTCAAATTCCACATCATAAATTGCGTAATTCTCAAAATTAACTATCGAAAATTCATAATCGTCATATTTCCAAGCTTTCCAAAACCAAAATTTCTAAAATCCCCAATTTCAAAATTTGACCTAAACCAATACACTCAAATTCAATATCATAAATAACTTAATTTTTAAAATTAATCTCACAAATCATCAATTCACATTAATTCCAAAATATCTAAATCCTCAATTTCAAAAATCCCCAAATCTTAAAATTGGCCTAAACCAATTTATCCAAATTCAATACCATAAAATACAATTTCTTCAAAATTAACTTCATATATCATCAATCCATAGTATTTTCCATGATTCTACACTAACAATTTCCAAAACCCCAAATTATAAAATTTGGGCATAATCCCAATTAAAATTTCATCCAAAATTAAATCAATTTCAACATGTATAAAAAACTCAAAATCCAAATTTTTTTCCTTACCTCTTTTCTCCACCAAATTCGAATTTTCTTGCTTCCTTAGGAAGCTCTCATCATTCTCCACTCTTTTCTTTCTTGGAAAAATCCCAAAAGCCTTAAGAATTGAGTAGAAAAATTAAAACTAAGCTTTCTCCCTCTTCTTTTCTCTTCTCCCATCCGTAAGCTTCATTTCTTCCCTTCTCTTCTTATTCTTTCTTCTTTTCTCTAGAAAAATCGAGTTTCTTCTTTAACCAAAGACAATCATCTGATTTTAAATGCCAAGTCATAAAAAAGAGAGGGGTAAATGCCCCTTTTACCCTTACTCTTTAACTTAATTCCAAAATTGCCCCTAACTTCATTTATACATGCGGATCTGATTCGCACTATTAATTTGATGGAATTTGTTAAAATTTCCTTCTCAATAAATGTTCCTCTCAATCATACGAATCCAACGCCACTGACTGCGCTCAATTCCGATCACTACATCAAAAGTTATGCATAAAACAGTTCGGGTATATCCATATTCTAACACATTTTCCATGTATGATTATTTCCGTCCAAAACTTCACATTATTAATCCCAGAATTGAAACTCGATGTCTTCATAAAAATTGTAGCCTTATGTCTCTAGTTTAATTCAAATCAAGAATCGCCTCATTTTGATTCCCAGATCAAAAGTTATACTCAAAATACTCTCAGATATTCCTAATCCAAAAATTACACTCTAATCCGAACTTCCATTCATAATTCAAAGGTCTTAGGTGCAAAATTGACATTTCATTTCTTCATATGATTTGTAGACCCTTGTCTTATCTTTATTTCGCCTCAAGAATTGCTTCAATCAGATCTCTACAGATCCCGAATTTCACAAAATACTGAACTATGTTCGAAAAATTTCCCGACTCACTTTGATTAAATTAATCACCATTAATTTAATCTCAAAAATTCATAAATTTCTATGAGGATGTTGATAATTGTCTTAGGAATCCAACGCCGCAAGAATCAACTCAATCGGATGTCAGACGGAAAAGATATAAGCAAAATAGTGAACAAAGGTCGGATTTGAGAAAGTAAAGTCAAGAAAACCAAAGAATCAAAACGGCGTCGTGCGGGCGAGGTCGCCCTGGTGACGCGGGAGGAACGCCCGCCATCACTACGACGACGCGTCGCTGTAGCGACGCGAGTTAAACGCTCGCCATCGCTAAGGCGATGTGTCGCCCTAGTGACGGGGATAAAACAATTTTCCTCTCTTTTTTTTTCACATAAAAATCCAAAACTTCCAAAATTCATAACTCTTAATCCCGAACTCCAATTTTGACAAACTTAGTCTCCATAGAAAGCTTGAAGGAAGCTCTACATCTTCCACGAAGGACATAAAACTCAATTCGACTCCTAAAGGAGTCCATTTTCTGGTCAAAGATACTATCCTCTAATAATCATGCTAAAACCACAATATAAACTTGTAAAAATCATAACTTTATTATTCCGAGATCGAAAAATTGCATACTTTATATCGAAATAAAGATCAAAGCAAATCTTTCAATTTTCATGAAGAACATCAAAGCTAAATTAACCTCTAACTAGGTTAATTTCTCAGTCAAAGATTCAGTCATAATTAAAGTCAAAAGTCAACTCTATCACACATAAACTTTGACTGATCATAACTTTCACTCCCGATATCGAAAAATTGCAAACTTTATAGCTACAGAAAGCTCTTAACATAACCTACAAGTTTCCAGAAGACCATTTTCTCAAATTATGCCTAAATCAAAAGTCAACTTTCAAAGGCCAAAAAGTCAACTATTTCACAATTTTTCATATTTTCACTCTCTTTTTTTTTGTCATGATTTTCAACTCAATTTCAATCAACTAATCCACTTTATCATTCATATTACTAAGTCAAATTGTCACTCAAGGTTCGGGGTCCAACATTTCTCCCCCTCTTAAAAGAATTTCGTCCTCGAAATTCATACTTACTTAAACTCCAAGTAACTCATTCTTGCATAAATTTCTTTCTAAACAATGATCATCAAGCACTTTCTTACTAATTTCTTTCCAAAACTCATCATCAATCACTTTTTTTTTAAATCTAATTTCCTCATCATACATATTCACAATTTCTTCACAATTTTCTCTTTCTTAAATCACATACCACTCATATCATATCAAAACACTATATTCATAACTCACTGTTTCTACACTTATGGACACAAATCAATGGTCCATTTCTTAAGAAACCCTAATATGGTTCAATCATTGTGTAATCTTTCTCATAATATCATCATCCTTTCATCTATATCAATTCATCACAATTTCTCAAGAAATTCTAATCTTAAGTTCCTCAACACATTCCGAAAATCAATCATATTCTTAACACCCAAATCGAACCAATCACTTGAATTCGTCAAATAGTCATGCACATCAATTTCACATTCCTAAAGACAATTATATTTCTTTCATCAAAATCAAATGATCACTTAGCATATCCTCACTAATTCAATCTTATCCTCACACACTCTTATCAATCTTATATGCCCAGTTAAGACCCTAATTCTGGGCTCTGATACCATAAATGTTGGAACCCGATCCGGAAACCGGATCCCAACCGAAAAACGAAGCACAACAAACGAAATGCAGAAACAAAGTACAAAGCGGAGGCAAAAATAGCGGAGTGAATCGAATAAGTACGAATCAAAAGTGCTTGCAAAACAAAGTACGAATACCAAAATACGGACGCAAAATACAAATCGGATTTATCAATCGAAATCGTATTAGCGAATAGTCGAACTACGATGTACTGAAGCAAAACGAAATGAAGCGGAATCGATATTTAACAAATGTCCGACATCCGTGCATAAATTATCTAAAGAAAGCGTCGCGTTGGAATTCCTTAGACTCAGACTATCCCGAAATCCGGTATAATTTTTTTTTTCTTTTTCTCATATACATTTATTACATCTATAGGCAATCTCATTCAAATCAAACAAATAATTTCCACTCTTGGTACTTCATTCTCATGCAAATTTCAAAACTTGCTCATATTCTTATATATCCGTACAAGTCCCAAAATACATTTTTATCCCAATTTTTATCGAAATTTTGGCATCATAACGGCTGCTTTTATCCTAACTCAAACCTGCAAAGTTTTCAAAACAACACTTCTAAAAGCCCAATCAATCAAAATCAACCGGACCCTCCTTCCAGGATCTCAGCAGAAACAAACGCAATCTTAATTCTAAAACATTCTCATAACTATACAATATACTGATCTCATAACTCAATCTCATTTCCAAATTCATACACAATTTCATATATAATACACTTACTCTCATTTATTCATTCATAAACTTCATACATTCTGAAATACATACTCGAATATCCAAATTACTCAAAACCTAACTTATACAAATGTCGAAACTGACGTCTTCACATTCTTTCAGCCGATCTCCTGCTCGAAACCTAGAGATGGGGATGAAAGGGGGGTGAGCTCGAAAGCTCGTTGATAACACATTTATAAATCGACAAATAAGCAGAAATCATTTTTCATAAGCTTTTTGCCAAAAGGGCTAATTTTTCAAACTTTGTAACTTTTCGAGCGGTTTCCTCAAACCTTTCAATTTTTCAAACTTTTATAACAAAAGTCACTTTTTTTCCTTTCTCAAATTTTAAACATGAATGCAAAGACAAAGAAACAAATCAAAACATATAACATATCGTAATGGTCTGTTCGGTCCGAATAGAGCGTCTTGCACATTCTCGCGATAATGGTCTGTGCGATCGTGAATGAAACGTATTATACTTTCCCGCATAAATATCGGTGTAGCCGTGAAGGAGTCCAAATCGAGTCCGTGCCCTAATGGGCAAAGCAGGAGAAGGCTATAACGAATAGAGACAGCGCTGATTCACCAAGGGACCTGACCAAACCCACTTAATCACATAACTCAAAACTGAAACTTTCGGATTCATACAATTCAATCAAATCAAGAAATTCCATAAATTCAACAATTTGCATAATTTATCAATGCACTCATAACATATGATTTTTCAGAAATTTCTATGGATTTATCAAATCATTTCAAACAATGAATTTAAGCTTGTAATAATTTTTCAAAAATCATTTAGAAACGAATAAAGTACAAAAATCTTTTCTTTCACTTTCTTAAACTTTCGAAAAGTCATATATACTTACAAATCAAAATATAAATATGCTACCCACCTCGAATTGATGCCAAAAACTTGATCCTAGCTCCAATTTGATCCTTGCTTCTTTCCTTCTTTCAATTAAAATAGACCTAAGCCACAATCATTCAAATTCCACATCATAAATTGCGTAATTCCCAAAATTAACTATCGGAAATTCATAATCGTCATATTTTCAAGCCTTCCAAAACCAGAATTTCTAAAATCCCCAATTTCAAAATTTGACCTAAACCAATACACTCAAATTCAATATCATAAATAACTTAATTTTTAAAATTAATCTCACAAATCATCAATTCACATTAATTCCAAAATATCTAAATCCTCAATTTCAAAATTCCCCAAATCTTAAAATTGGCCTAAACCAATTTATCCAAATTCAATACCATAAAATACAATTCCTTCAAAATTAACTTCGTATATCATCAATCCATAGTATTTTCCATGATTCTACACTAACAATTTCCAAAACCCCAAATTATAAAATTTGGGCATAATCCCAATTAAAATTTCATCCAAAATTAAATCAATTTCAACATGTATTCTCTAAAATTGATCATGGCATTAGTAAACCCACATCATTTCTAATGATTCTAAACCAAAAACTTATCAAAAACTCAAAATCCAAATTTTTTTCCTTACCTCTTTTCTCCACCAAATTCGAATTTTCTTGCTTCCTTAGGAAGCTCTCATCATTCTCCACTCTTTTCCTTCTTGGAAAAATCCCAAAAGCCTTAAGAATTGAGTAGAAAAATTAAAACTAAGCTTTCTCCCTCTTCTTTTCTCTTCTCCCATCCGTAAGCTTCATTTCTTCCCTTCTCTTCTTATTCTTTCTTCTTTTCTCTAGAAAAATCGAGTTTCTTCTTTAACCAACGATAATCATCTGATTTTAAATGCCAAGTCATAAAAAAATGAGGGGTAAATGCCCCTTTTACCCTTACTGTTGGACCCCGAACCTTGAGTGACAATTTGACTATGATCAAGTGGATGAGTTGATTGAAATTAAGTTGAAGATCATGAAATAAAGAGAGAAAGTATGAAAATATGAAAAATTGTGAAATAGTTGACCTTTTTGGCATTTGAAAGTTGACTTTTGTTTGAGGCAAAATTTGATAAAATGATCTACATGAAACTTGTAGATTATGTTGAGAGCTTTTTGTGGACATAAAGTTTTCAATATTTCGATATCGGGAGTGAAAGTTATGATCACCAAAGTTTATGTTTGATCGGGTTTGACTTTTATTATGGTTAAAACTTTGACTGAGAAATTAACCTAGTTAGAGGTTATTTGAGCTTTGATGTTCTTCATGAGAATTGAAGGATTTGTTTTGATCTTTATTTCGATATAAAGTATGCAATTTTTCGATCTCGGAATAATAAGTTATGATTTTTACAAGTTTGTATAGAGGATAGTATCTTTGACCGGAAAAATGGACTTCCGTAGGAGTCGAATTGATGTTTATGTCCTTCGTGAAAGATTTAGAGCTTCCCGCAAGCTTTCTATAGAGACTAAGTTTGTCAAAATCGGAGTTCGGGAGTAAAAGTTATGAATTTTGGAAGTTTTGGATTTTTTTATGGAAAAAAAAAAAAGAAATGAAATTGATTCATCCCCGTCGCTAGGGCGACGTATCGCCCTAGTGATGGTGAGCATTTCGCTCACATCGCTAGGGCGATGCATCGCCCTCGCGACGGCTGGCGTTTCGCTCACCTCGCTAGGGCGATCTTGCCCGTACGACGCCGTTTTGATTCTTTGGTTTTCTTGACTTTATTTCCTCCAATCCGACCTTTGTTCACTATTTTGCTTATATCTTTTCCGTCCGACATCCGATTGAGTTGATTCTTTTTGCGTTGGATTCCTAAGACAATGAATTTCATTTTATAAGAAATTTGTGAACTTTTGAGATTAAATTAATGGTGATTAATTTAATCAAAGTGAGTCGGGACATTTTCCGAGCATGATTCAAGTGTTTTGTGAAATTCGGATCTGAGAGATCCGATTGAAGCGATTCTTAAGGCGAAATAAAGATAAGTCAAGGGGCTACAAATCATATGAAGACATGAAATGTCAATTGTGCCCCTAAGACTTTTAATTTCTGAATTTAAGTTCGGATTAGGGTTTAATTTTTGGATTGGGAACACCTGTGAGTAATTTGAGCATAACTTTTGATCTGGGAATCGAAATGAGGAGATTCTTGTTTTGAATTAAACTAGAGACATAAGGCTACAATTGTGATGAAGACAGCGAGTTTCAATTCTGGGATTAAGAATGTGAAATTTTGGATGGAAATAATCGTACATAAGAAATGTGTTAGAATATGGATTTTCCCACACTGTTTCGCACATAACTTTTGATGTAGTGCTCCGAATTGAGCGCGGTCAGTGGCGTTGGATTCGTATGAGTGAGAGGAACATTTCTCGAGAAGGAAGTTTTGACAAATTCCTTCAAATCGAGAGTGCGAATCAAACCGCAAGTAAGTGTAATTTTAAGTTTTGAATGGAATTGACCATCAATTAATGAAACTCATTAATGATTGTCGTTTTGAGCTATTAAAAACGATGAATGGTCTGGAAAATTACAGAAGAAGAGAAAGAAGAAGAAATAAGAAGAGAGTGGAAGTTTCGTATGGAGAAAAGATGAGAGAGAAAGTTATTTTTGATTTTTCTACTTGTTTTCTTAAGGATTTTGGGATGGTTCCAAGAGAGAAAAAGGTAGAGGAGCATAAGAGCTTCCTAAGGAACCAAAAAAAAATTCGAATTTGGAAGAGAAAGAGGTAAGAGAAAATTTTCTACTTTGAGATTTTGATTAATTTTCGGTTTAGAATTATGGCATATAAGATGGGTTTATGATTTATGAAGTTAATTTTGAAATATATGCTTTAGGTTGGGTTTAATTTTGGATGAAAATTTGATTAAGGTTTAGGCTTAATTTTATGATTAAGAATTTTGTGAAATTTTGGTGTAGAATTATAGATAATGTTATGGGTTAGTGATATATGATTTCAATTTTGAAGAATTTATGGATTATGATATTGAATTTGGATAAATTGGTTTTGGCCAATTTTAAAATTTGGGGATTTTGAAATTGAGGATTTAGATATTTTGGAATTAATGTGGATGGATGAATTGTGAGATTAATTTTGAAAATTAAGTTATTTATGAGATTTAATTTGGGTGTATTGGTTTAGGCCAATTTTGAAAATTGGGGATTTTCAAAATTGGAGGTTTAAATGACTTGAATATGTAAGGAATAGATGTTTCCTAAGTTCAATTTGGGAAATTAAGTTAATTATGATATTGAATTTGATTGGATTGGTTTAGGTTCCATTTGTAATTTGGGGGTTTTTGGAATTAGTGATGTAATTATCTTGTTATTAGTAAGAATTGATGACTTATGCATCAAATTGAAGGATTAAGTGATTTATGAGATTAAATTTTGATGAAATTGATTTAGGAAATTTTCAATTGGAAGGACGAAAGGAGAAAAGGTCAAATTGAAGCATTGGACAAAATGCTAGCATGGATATGAGGTGGGTAGTATATTTATTTATTGAATTATAAGCTAAATGTGAATTTTTGAAAATTAAAGAAAGCAAAATTTGATTTTGGATAAATTATTATTGATAAAATGTTTGAAAAGGATGTAAATGTTTGAAATTATGATTTCAAAGGAGTAAAATGAGTTTTAGAAAATGCAAAACTTGTGAATTTCATGGCTTTCAAATTATGTGATTTATGATTTGGATGATTTAAAGAATTGGTGCATATATTGTGATGAGTATGTGATTTAAGTAATGATATGAATTACATTAGATTTGTTATGTGAATTCATGTGGATACGTGCTTGTGTCATTTATGACACAATATGATGATAAGATTTGAAAATGTGAAAATCAAGATTTTCAAAAAGTGCCTTGAGCAATCTGAATTCATTTTAGTTATGTGTTAAGTGGGTTTGGTCAGTCCGTTTGTGAGTCGTTATTGTCTCTACTGCTTAAGCCTTCGCCTTTGCTGCAATAGGCAATGGAGATCCGATTACGGACTCCTTTCACTACTACACCGGACCGTTATGCGGAAAGTGTAGTACGTCTGTTCACTACCGCATATAACCGCTTATGCGGAAATGTGCGATACGTCTGTTTTAGGCGAACCAAACCAATTACGATGTGTTATGTGTTTTGATTTGTTTATAATGTGATGCATTCATATTTAAAGTGTGCATGATTTGAAAAAGATTTGAGATTTTGAGAAATAAGACAATAAATTTATAATCATGAAATTTGGAAGGTTTATGAAAGTTTTGAAAAGTTTGAAAATAAGATTTGGATAAATGCTTAAATGGGAAATTTTTAAAAGTTTAACAAGAAAATAATTTTAAGCTTATTGTTCGGTTTATAAATATATTATCCACGAGCTTAGAGCTCACCCCTTTCATCCCCAATCTCCGTGTTTTTACGCAGAGATCGGATGGAAGACGAGTATGATCATAGTCCGACTTATGCGTGTTCGTAGTATGTTTAAAGTTTAATGTTTGTATCGATCTTTATGGATAGTTAGAAAGCTAGTAAAGTGTATTTTAGTTCGATTGTATATGAATGGTTTTGCTTGTGGCGATAAATGTATAAGATTGTATTATGTTGGAATGAGTTATAAGTATGATTATACTTTATGTATGAGATTGGATTTTGAATGTGGTTGGGATTGATTGAAATTTCGAGTTGAGATAGTTATGGATTGGATTTATGAAGTGTTTAGAATTAAGATTGTGTTTCATTGGTGTTTGGAAGCGGACGGGAGAGTCCGATGGTTACGATATTACGATTAGGGATTATAGAAGTGTATTTTGCCTTTGCAGAAATTTTGGGTTAGGATAAAGGCGGTAGTTATCTTTTAGAAATTTTGTAAAAAATTTGGATAAAAGTGAGATTTTGGATATGTATAAGTGTATATAAGAGTTTGAGAAATTTGAGATTGGTATGGATTTATATCGAATATGTACGATGTATGGATTTAAGATGATTGGTATATGATTGAGTAACGAGAAAAGAAATGAGAATAAGAAAAGAAAAAAAAATTTTCATAACGGATTTTGGAACGTCTTAGGATTCCCAACGCAATTATGTTCATTCGATAAGTTTTCTTTGATTATTGTTTCCGGATGTCGGATGTGTCTGCTTTGATTTCGTTTCGCTTTGCAATGCTTACGTTTGATTCGATTAGTATTTGCTTCCGTTTCGCTACTTTCGGATTTGTTCGCTTCCGCATTTTGTTTTCGATTCGACATTTCCGTTTTCCGTTCTGTTTGCGATGTGCTTTGTTTTCTGATTCGATATTTCGATCCGAAATTTCCGTTTCCTTTCGCTTCCGTTTCCATTGATTCCGTCATTCGTTCTGCTTTTCCGGTTGGGATCCGGTTCCCAGATCGGGTCCCAACATATATGGTATCAGAGCAAGAAGAGTTTATAAGGAATCATGCGTACGTATGAGGGAATCTGTATGCGTATTTGGATTCCGGAACGGGATCCAACATTTATGGTATCAGAGCCTAGTAATATGATCTTACTTGGGCGTATGAGTATGAATAAGGAATTGATACGAGTTTGTAAAGATAAGAGTGAATTTGTGAGAATGTGCTAAGTGATCATTTGATTTTGATGAAAGAAGTATGATTGCCTTTAGGAATTTGAAAATTGATATGTATGACTATTTGATGAATTCAAGTGATTGGTTTGATTTGGGTGTTAAGAATATGACCGATTTTCGGAGTGTGTTGAGGAACTTAAGATTAGAATTTCTTGAGAAATTGTGATGAATTGATATAGATGAAAGAATGATGACATAATGAGACAGATTAAACGATGATTGAATCATACTAAGGTTTCTTACGAATTGGACCATTGACTTGTGTCCAGAAGTGTAGAAACAGTAAGTTATGAATATAGTAAGTTGATATGATATGAGTGGTATATGATTTAAGGAAATGAAAATTGTGAAGAGATTGAGAATATGCGTGATGAGTAAATTAAATAAAAGAGTGACTGATTATGAGTTTTGGAAAGAAATTAGTAAGAAAGTGCTTGATGATCTTTGTTTAAAAAGAAATTTATGCAAGAATGAGTTACTTGGAGTTTAAGTAAGTGTGAATTTCGAGGACGAAATTCTTTTAAGAGGAGGAGAAAATGTTGGACCCCGAACCTTGACTGACAATTTGACTATGATCAAGTGGATGAGTTGATTGAAATTAAGTTGAAGATCATGAAATAAAGAGAAAAGTATGAAAATATGAAAATTGTGAAATAGTTGACCTTTTTGGCATTTGAAAGTTGACTTTTGTTTGAGGCAAAATTTGATAAAATGATCTACATGAAACTTGTAGATTATGTTGAGAGCTTTTTGTGGACATAAAGTTTTCAATATTTCGATATCGGGAGTGAAAGTTATGATAAGTCAAAGTTTATGTTTGATCGGGTTTGACTTTTATTATGGTTAAAACTTTGACTGAGAAATTAACCTAGTTAGAGGTTATTTGAGCTTTGATGTTCTTCATGAGAATTGAAGGATTTGTTTTGATCTTTATTTCGATATAAAGTATGCAATTTTTCGATCTCGGAATAATAAGTTATGATTTTTACAAGTTTGTATAGAGGATAGTATCTTTGACCGGAAAAATGGACTTCCATAGGAGTCGAATTGATGTTTATGTCTTTCGTGAAAGATTTAGAGCTTCCCGCAAGCTTTCTATAGAGACTAAGTTTGTCAAAATCGGAGTTCGGGAGTAAAAGTTATGAATTTTGGAAGTTTTGGATTTTTTTATGGAAAAAAAAAAAAGAAATGAAATTGATTCATCCTCGTCGCTAGGCGACGTATCGCTAGTGATGGTGGCGTTTACTCACATCGCTAGGCGACGATCGCCCTCATGACGGCTGGCGTTCGCTCACCTCGCTAGGCGACGATCGCCTCGACGACGGCTGGCGTTCGCCCGCGTCATCGAGCGACAGCGTCGCTAGGCGATCTTGCCGTCTGACGCCGTTTTGATTCTTTGGTTTTCTTGACTTTATTTCCTCCAATCCGACCTTTGTTCACTATTTTGCTTATATCTTTCCGTCCGACATCCGATTGAGTTGATTCTTTTGCGTTGGATTCCTAAGACAATGAATTTCATTTTATAAGAAATTTGTGAACTTTTGAGATTAAATTAATGGTGATTAATTTAATCAAAGTGAGTCGGGACATTTTCCGAGCATGATTCAGTGTTTTGTGAAATTCGGGATCTGTAGAGATCCGATTGAAGCGATTCTTGAGGCGAAATAAAGATAAGTCAAGGGGCTACAAATCATATGAAGACATGAAATGTCAATTGTGCCCCTAAGACTTTTAATTTCTGAATTTAAGTTCGGATTAGGGTTTAATTTTTGGATTGGGAACACCTGTGAGTAATTTGAGCATAACTTTTGATCTGGGAATCGAAATGAGGAGATTCTTGTTTTGAATTAAACTAGAGACATAAGGCTACAATTGTGATGAAGACAGCGAGTTTCAATTCTGGGATTAAGAATGTGAAATTTTGGACGGAAATAATCGTACATAAGAAATGTGTTAGAATATGGATTTTCCCGCACTGTTTCGCACATAACTTTTAATGTAGTGCTCCGAATTGAGTGCGGTCAGTGGCGTTGGATTCGTATGAGTGAGAGGAACATTTCTCAAGAAGGAAGTTTTGACAAATTCCTTCAAATCAATAGTGCGAATCAAACCGCAAGTAAGTGTAATTTTAAGTTTTGAATGGAGGGCAAAATGGTCATTTGACCATCAATTAATGAAACTCATTAATGATTGTCGTTTTGAGCTATTAAAAACGATGAATGGTCTGGAAAATTACAGAAGAAGAGAAAGAAGAAGAAATAAGAAGAGAGTGGAAGTTTCAGTATGGAGAAAAGATGAGAGAAAGTTATTTTGATTTTCTACTTGTTTTCTTAAGGATTTTGGGATGGTTCCAAGAGAGAAAAAGGTAGAGGAGCATAAGAGCTTCCTAAGGAACCAAAAAAATTCGAATTTGGAAGAGAAAGAGGTAAGAGAAATTTTTCTACTTTGAGATTTTGATTAATTTTCGGTTTAGAATTATGGCATATAAGATGGGTTTATGATTTATGAAGTTAATTTTGAAATATATGCTTTAGGTTGGGTTTAATTTTGGATGAAAATTTGATTAAGGTTTAGGCTTAATTTTATGATTAAGAATTTTGTGAAATTTTGGTGTAGAATTATAGATAATGTTATGGGTTAGTGATATATGATTTCAATTTTGAAGAATTTATGGATTATGATATTGAATTTGGATAAATTGGTTTAGGCCAATTTTAAAATTTGGGGATTTTTGAAATTGAGGATTTAGATATTTTGGAATTAATGTGGATGGATGAATTGTGAGATTAATTTTGAAAATTAAGTTATTTATGAGATTTAATTTGGGTGTATTGGTTTAGGCCAATTTTAAAAATTGGGGATTTTCAAAATTGGAGGTTTAAATGACTTGAATATGTAAGGAATAGATGTTTCCTAAGTTCAATTTGGGAAATTAAGTTAATTATGATATTGAATTTGATTGGATTGGTTTAGGTTCCATTTGTAATTTGGGGGTTTTTGGAATTAGTGATGTAATTATCTTGGAATTAGTAAGAATTGATGACTTATGCATCAAATTGAAGGATTAAGTGATTTATGAGATTAAATTTTGATGAAATTGATTTAGGAAATTTTCAATTGGAAGGACGAAAGGAGAAAAGGTCAAATTGAAGCATTGGACAAAATGCTAGCATGGATATGAGGTGGGTAGTATATTTATTTATTGAATTATAAGCTAAATGTGAATTTTTGAAAATTAAAGAAAGCAAAATTTGATTTTGGATAAATTATTATTGATAAAATGTTTGAAAAAGGATGTAAATGTTTGAAATTATGATTTCAAAGGAGTAAAATGAGTTTTAGAAAATGCAAAACTTGTGAATTTCATGGCTTTCAAATTATGTGATTTATGATTTGGATGATTTAAAGAATTGGTGCATATATTGTGATGAGTATGTGATTTAAGTAATGATATGAATTACATTAGATTTGTTATGTGAATTCATGTGGATACGTGCTTGTGTCATTTATGACACAATATGATGATAAGATTTGAAAATGTGAAAATCAAGATTTTCAAAAAGTGCCTTGAGCAATCAATTTTAGTTATGTGTTAAGTGGGTTTGGTCAGGTCCGTTTGTGAGTCAGCGCTGTCTCTACCTGTTTAAGCCTTCGCCCGGCTGCCTGCAATAGGCAATGGAGATCCGATTACGGACTCCTTTTACGGCTACACTGGACCGTTATGCGGGAAAGTGTAGTACGTCTGTTTCACGGTACCGCATATAACCGCTATCTTGAAATGTGCGACGTCTGTTTGGGCGAACCAAACCAATTCGATGTGTTATGTGTTTTGATTTGTTTATAATGTGATGCATTCATATTTAAAGTCGTGCATGATTTGAAAAAGATTTGAGATTTTGAGAAATAAGACAATAAATTTATAATCATGAAATTTGGAAGGTTTATGAAAGTTTTGAAAAGTTTGAAAATAAGATTTCGATAAATGCTTAAATGGGAAATTTTGAAAAGTTTAACAAGAAAATAATTTTCGCTTATTGTTCGGTTTATAAATATATTATCCACGAGCTTAGAGCTCACCCTTTCATCCCCAATCTCCGTGTTTTACGCAGGAGATCGGATGGAAGACGAGTATGATCATAGTCCCACTTGTGCGTGTTCGTAGTATGTTTAAAGTTTAATGTTTGTATCGATCTTTATGGATAGTTAGAAAGCTAGTAAAGTGTATTTTAGTTCGATTGTATATGAATGGTTTTGCTTGTGGCCAGTAAATGTATAAGATTGTATTATGTTCGGAATGAGTTATAAGTATGATTATACTTTATGTATGAGATTGGATTTTGAATGTGGTTGGGATTGATTGAAATTTCTGAGTTGAGATAGTTATGGATTGGATTTATGAAGTGGTTAGAATTAAGATTGTGTTTCTGCTGGTGTTTGGATGCCGGACGGGAGAGTCCGATGGTTCTGATATTCTGATTAGGGATTATAGAAGTGTATTTTGCCTTTGCAGGAAATTTTGGGTTAGGATAAAGGCAGCCGTTATGCTGCCGAAATTTTGGTAAAAAAATTTGGATAAAAGTGAGATTTTGGATATGTATAAGTGTATATAAGAGTTTGAGAAATTTGAGATTGGTATGGATTTATATCAGAATATGTACGACTGTATGGATTTAAGATGATTGGTATATGATTGAGTAACGAGAAAAGAAATGAGAATAAGAAAAGAAAAAAAAATTTTCATAACGGATTTTGGAACGTCTTAGGATTCCCAACGCAATTATGTTCATTCGATAAGTTTTCTTTGATTATTGTTTAGGATGTCGGATGTATACCTTTGATTTCGTTTAAGCTTTGCAATCTGTCGTTTGATTCGATTAGTATTTGCTTCCGTTTATTACTTTCGGTTTGTTCGCTTCGCATTTTGTTTTCGATTCGACATTTCGCTTTTCCGTTCATTTATGATGTGCTTTGTTTTCTGATTCGATATTTCGATCCGAAATTTCCGTTTCCTTTCGCTTCCGTTTCCATTGATTCCGTCATTCGTTCTGCTTTTCCGGTTGGGATCCGGTTCCCAGATCGGGTCCCAACATTTATGGTATCAGAGTAAGAAGAGTTTATAAGGAATCATGCGTACGTATGAGGGAATCTGTATGCGTATTTGGATTCCGGAACGGGATCCAACACTTACTCTTTAACTTAATTCCAAAATTGCCCCTAACTTCATTTATACATGCGGATCTGATTCGCACTATCAATTTGAAGGAATTTGTTAAAACTTCCTTCTCAAGAAATGTTCCTCTCAATCATACGAATTCAACGCCATTGACTGCGTGCAATTCCGATCACTACGTCAAAAGTTATGCGCAAAACAGTTCGGGTATATCCATATTCTAACACATTTTCCATGTACGATTATTTCCGTCTAAAAATTCACATTCTTAATCCCATACTTGAAACTTGATGTCTTTATAAAAATTGTAGCCTTATGTCTCTAGTTTAATTCAAATCAAGAATCGCCTCATTTTGATTCCCAGATCAAAAGTTATACTCAAAATACTCTCAGATATTCCTAATCACAAAATTACACTCTAATCCAAACTTCCATTCATAATTCGAAGGTCTTAAAGGCAAAATTGACATTTGATTTCTTTATATGATTTGTATCCCCTTGTCTTATCTTTCTTTCTCCTTAAGAATCGCTTCAATCGGATCTCTACAAATCCCGAATTTCACAAAATACTGAACTATGTTCGGAAAATTTCCCGACTCAATTTGATTAAATTAATCACCACTAATTTAATCTCAAAAAATTACAAATTTCTATGAGGATGTAGATAATTGTCTTAGAAATCCAACGCCACAAGAATCAACTCAATCGGATGTCGGACAGAAAAGATATAAGCAAAATAGTGAACAAAGGTCGAATTTGAGAAAGTAAAGTCAAGAAAACCAAAGAATCAAAACGGCGTCGTGTGGGCGAGGTCGCCCTGGTGACGCGTCGCTCTGGTGACACGGGCGGAACGCCAGCCATCACTACGACGACGCGTCGCCGTAGCGACGCGAGCTAAACGCTCGCCATCGCTAGGGCGATGTGTCACCCTAGTGACGGGGATAAAACAATTTTCCTCTCTTTTTTTTTCACATAAAAATCCAAAACTTCCAAAATTCATAACTCTTAATCCCGAACTCCAATTTTGACAAACTTAGTCTCCATGGAAAGCTTGAAGGAAGCTCTACATCTTCCACGAAGGACATAAAACTCAATTCGACTCCTAAAGGAGTCCATTTTCCGGTCAAAGATACTATCCTCTAATAATCATGCTAAAACCACAATATAAACTTGTAAAAATCATAACTTATTATTCCGAGATCGAAAAATTGCATACTTTATATCGAAATAAAGATCAAAGCAAATCCTTCAATTTTCATGAAGAACATCAAAGCTAAATTAACCTCTAACTAGGTTAATTTCTCAGTCAAAGATTCAGTCATAATTAAAGTCAAAAGTCAACTCTCTCACACATAAACTTTGACTGATCATAACTTCCACTCCCGATATCAAAAAATTTCAAACTTTATGGCTACAGAAAGCTCTTAACATAACCTACAAGTTTCCAGCAGACCATTTTCTCAAATTATGCCTAAATCAAAAGTCAACTTTCAAAGGCCAAAAAGTCAACTATTTCACAATTTTTCATATTTTCACTCTTTCTCTTTTTTTTTTGTCATGATTTTCAACTCAATTTCATTCAACTCATCCACTTTATCATTCATATTACTAAGTCAAATTGTCACTCAAGGTTCGGGGTCCAACATCCATCATATAAGACTTGTTATTTTTAGGTCATCGGGAGACTTTTGTCACGCAGATTTTTTAATACAGAGACGGCTTGGAACGCAGACTCTGGAAGGAGAAGACCTTCACATTTTCAGTATCGTCTACCATCATCACCACAGTCGCCATCATCACCGTCATCGTCTTCTGCAAACATGAGCCTCGTTCATTCTCCAGTATCTGAGGGATCGACCGGAGTCATGCGTAGCTAAGCCAACCTTCCTCTTGAAGATGTAGCAATGGCTTGAGTTTACAGAGCTTCGAAGGGGAGTAATCACTTAGTATCTGAAGTCTAGTATATTTGTGTAAACATCAGGATTGCATCGATATATTTAGATTAGCATTGTTATAGTTTAACCGTGTGTTGATACTATGTTGAAATTTGGACAAAGTAATCTGTAGAACATTTTGATGCCTAATATATGAAGTTTCATATATGTCATTGGATACTGCATTCACGGTTTTAATCTGCCTAGTTGTGTTTGATTGAGATTGTTGTGTTTTATTCATTTGACCAATTGCATTTGCTTGTCCAATTGTCACACTAAGGTTTTTAACAAAGATTTAAATGATGGAGTTCATTAATTAAATTTTTGGACCTAAAGAGTCCTTTAGGGTTGATCTTTTGAAACTTAGTGGATTGTATCCTCGAAAACCATTTTTGAACTGTGATAGCCTGAGCCTCATTTTCAAGAGGATTTGATCAATTTGATTTTATCCGATTATTTGTTTATTGCATTATTTCAAAAATTCCAAAAATATTCTTTTATACTTTTTGTCCAGTTTTGATTACTTTTCCAGTTTTGACAAAAATACTAAACCCCCGTTTATCAACTTCAATTGCAAATTTTGACATTTAGGCTAGATTAGACCATTTTTATTTGGTTCCAGTTAATAGAGACGACCCGAGGTTGCATTCTATACAGCAATCTTAAAATTTATTTTATTTGACCGGTTTCTAAGGATCGATCGTAAGGTCGAATCGACAGAGCCGCGATCAGCTGGTAACATGAAGGACGACCAAAGTAAGAAGTTAAAAAGCAGTCGATCAACACATCATTTCGATTTTACATATTTTTGTATTCAAAGTTAGTTTATGTAAAAACAGGTTTTTGTTAAATGATGACAAGAGTAAGACGAAGTGAAAGTCAGACGTTGAAAAGTAGACGAAAGAAGAAAAAGCATAAAAGGTTGAAAAGCGCATTTAAAGCAAAAGCGGGCGGTGGTGAATCGTTAGTCCATATTACGATGAAGAATCTTTGTTATCTTGAGCAGATAATTTAGTGGAAAGTCTTCAACACCTTGGTTGTTTGTCATTTTTTTGCCAAGGTGTTGAAGACTTTCCACTAGATTATCTGTCAGGAATGTTTGTAGGCTACTCATCTTCATCTAAGGCTTTTCGAGTTTACAATCTTATTTCGAAGACAGTTGAGAAAACCATCCATGTCAAGTTTGATGATATTTCCCAACCCCATAAGGAACATGACATGGGGAGTGGAAACGCTTCAAAGAAATTAGATGATATAATAGAAACTCCATCATCACGAACTGAGATAGATAAGGTTGAGGATATTCCACAAACCAGTGGATTGAAAAAAGATTGGAAGTATAGGAGTTCTCATCTAGAAGAGCTAATTATTGGAGAGACCTCTGAAGGAGGACGAAGCTTGGATTTTAGCCATGCAAGAGAAAAAAAGACGGAGTTGAAAAATAGACGAACTTGAAAAAATAGATGAAGTCAAAAAAACAGACGAAGTTGAAAAGTAGACAAAGTCAGAAAAGCAGACAAAGTATGCGAAGAGATACAAACACAGACGAAGTTGACAACACAGATGAAGTTGACAACACAGACGAAGTTAACAACACAGACGAAGTTAGCAACACAAATGAAGTTGACAAAGCAGACGGAAGCACATACAAGAATCAGTTTGAGTTAGCTACAGACCTCAACTGAATAACCGTTTCTTTCAAGATTCAAGAAGAAAGAATCAGGAAGCAGTTAGAGACGAAAGTTATAAATACAAGTCGAAAGTTATGACAATCTGGGTTTTTTTCCTATTACGACGAGTATCTGTAGTAGATTGTGTGTCTGATTGTGGCGTACATTCACTGCTGCTGATCGGCTTATCCATTTGTGACGGTAAGTGGTATTCAACATCGGAGAATCTTTTTTCGAGACATTGTTTAGCTGATGAAGAAGATTCAGGATTTTTTTTTCTGAAAATATTAGAAATCAATATATATTAAGCAAGCGATATAAGGGGAGATGAATTCAAACTAAATGGCACATACATAAATAATTAAAGATGATGTTATAGATAAAATCAAGATGAAGTAAGAATAAAAAGCACCTGAGAGGGGTGAAAGTGAAGTCTGTTGTAGTTCATGAGCATCAATTTTTTGGCAGTAAACAACAGTAAATTGTTGCACCCCATCTGAAGACCGAGTGTTTGCTAGCTTCACATGGAGAAGAAAGGTATCGCTTTTCAATTGTGAGTACAGTTTCTCCAAGGGGAGATCCATGTTCTTATAACGGAAAACAAAAAATGTCCATTGTTAGTGGAATAAGTAGATGGATATATTTGGGGCTGATTAAATTGAAAATGTAGATGAAAGAACAAAGGGAAAATATAACCTCATTGTAATATTTCATAGCTTCAACGGTGGTTAAGTTTAATAGTTTCTCAGCGAGGTCGTCGAAAATGGAAGCCATTATAGTTCCAGTTTCGTCAGTCAAATCCATGTCATATCGGCATCTGTTCAATAAAGTCAGAATAGTCAAAAAGGAGGAACGTGGGCAAAAAAGTAGTGCAGTTGACATGGAAGTAAAAAAGTGATGCGAAAATTATGGAATGGACACGGAAGGAATAAGCAAGAAATGGAAGATTGCAAATAGAAGGAAGAAACCTTGGCTCTGTTGTCCGCTTTCTCTCTGATGATTACAAGTGAAGAGAACTCCAGATCAAAGAATTGAGAGACCTAAGCATTTGTTGCATGCCATATACCAAAATTTTTGCAAAATGTCTTTGAAAGGAAAGTTTGGCTTCAATCCATGATATCTAAGGAAAAGTCGATAAGAATGTTCGAGGAAGAAGTTTCAAATTCAATATCTCACTAGAATATGCGAGATGTGATTACCTTGGGGTAGAATGTAGAGACATGATCTTGGTGATATCTTTGGTGAGATCCGGAAGATATCGAGGATTATATGTAAAGTAAGACTTTCCACCGATTTAAGTTTTTGATGTGGCTGTTATTTCGTTGTGCCCTATAACATAATAATTATATAGCTGACAAAATAAAGAAATTTAAAATTCGTATATAATTTGTAACAAAATGTTAGAAAGGTTGTACATAACATAATGGATTACCAATTTTTGAGATCGGCAACTTCTTGCATGGGTGGGTCAACGAGGATGGCTGAGTTGAACCACGTTGACAATGCAACAGCTAACATTTCAAAATCATTTTTTGAGATAGAATGAAAGGGATAGAGTAAGATGTGTTATTATGAGGAAGAAAAAATATCGTTAAAGAAATTGACTTTGAGCTTTGTGCAAACAATAACTGGATGAGAGTGAAGTGATTCCATAATCTTCTGGCCCTCGTTCTCAACAAAACAATTCCAAAGCGATAGTATGACTGTTTGTTGCCTAAAAAAAATAAGAGATTACGAGAAGATGTTAAATTTGTTTATCTCTGACGCAAAATAGTAACAAAGATACAGAGTGAGAATTACTCTTTATTCATGATAACAAATTTTTGGACAGTTTAAGCTTTTCCGTCTCTCATGACATCTTTTTTTTGCAACACTTCAACGACGAAGGCTAAAATATCTATCATGTGTTAAAGATTAATTTAATCACTAACGAAAAAGTTTTTGTAAGATTGTATGAACAAATGTATTAAGCATCTAACCAACAGATTTTTGCTTGTCGTCCACATAATCCATAAGACTTTGGAAAGGTGTGAAGTTGAAAATCAAAGGGATGATTGCATCGTCTTGTGTGACAGGTTCGATGACCGTGCGACTTGTGAGAATCCACTGTATCTTCAAATTTTTAGTTTGATACTGAGGGGGAATTGATTTGACAATTGCATTAGAAATGATATATTCCTGACACGGCTGTAAGATGTCCCCAATTCTTTGGATATCATTGTTGAATATGATACCCTCAACTTGCGACCCCTGTTAATTATGAAGGAATTATCAATAGGTAAGTTGATAAAATGTAAAAGGAAGAAAGTGTAATTGATATACCTCAGAATCGCAGAAGACAAACTTTTGTCTTTTAGGTGGTGAATTAACCGAAGCAATGAACTTTTGTTTTTCTTGGACCATCACTTGACAAGACCATGATTGCTATCTAGGGAAAATATTCTTCATCAATAAACGATTATCCATGCTGAAAGAAAATGTTGGATGGTCAAGCCAAGACAAATAATTATGCGTATAAAATCGAATTATGTGAACTAAAAAAATAAACAAATAATATACCTCAGAGGAAATTTGATGTTTTATAATTTGACTAATTGAAAAATTTCACGGAAAACAATATTCCTTTTCTTTTTTTCGAAGTCTGAAGATTGAAAAGTTTCAGGAATAATAAGAACTTTAACTGATTCAGGAGTTCACGCCCTTGACAGAGCTACATATAACTGTCCGTGTGAGAATACAGGTTGACGGAGATAAATTCCAACATGATCAAGTGTTTGACCTTAGGATTTGTTTATAGTCATTGCAAAACACAGACGAATTGGAAATTGTGTTCTGATGAAAGGAATTCCATTTTTTTCGTTCTCCGGAGATTGCAAGGGAATCTTAGGTATAAAAATGATTTTTCCTTTGTAAAGTCCAAAAACAATTTCAGCTGAAATTGTATGATCTTTTAGTTGTCTGCATATCAACCTTGTTCCATTGCATAATCCTTCCGTTGGATTTAAATTTTTCAGAAGCATAATTGAAGAGCCTTCTTTCAGCAAAAGCTTATGAGGAGGTAGGCCTTTAGGGTTGAAAGAATTGAGAAAATCTTGATAATCAGCTTGATGTCTGCGATCAACCGTCTTGTCAAAACTCACATATGAATGCAAATCTCCTGTTAATTTTTGAATCATGATGTCATTAATTTCATCAACACAACTATTTGTTGGACATAGCATGCATCTGTTTATCATCTGATATGGGTCGGATGAATATAAGATTAGGTCAGGGAAGACGTTTTCCAATAACCTAGTGAGGATAATTGTATATTAGGAAAATATAATCGTAATGGGAAAAAAGGTTAGTATGTCGTTTAATGAAAAAAGAAGTGACCTATTAACAGATTGATCCTTGTTGTCGTAAGAAATAATGAGTTCATTTCGTAAACATATTTGATCTTGTTCGTCCATTGGTTCAGCGCCTTCTCCAACCCTCAATAAGAAATCACAAAAATTTGGATTTGAGATAGCTCTCATATTTGTCGTTAAATAGAATTTAGAGATGTGGCGCGGAGATGTGAATTTAGAAGACTTGAATCAATGAGTTGTTGTTTCGTTGCTTGGTGAATAACTGGCAATGTTTGACGAAAGTCGCCACCAAATACAACAATTTAACCTCCAAAAGGCTGATCAGAGTTCATTATATCTTGAAGTAACCTGTGAAATGCTTCGATGGCTTCTCGTTTTTCCATGGAAGCCTCGTCCCATAAAATAAGGCTGGATTCAAATATCAATTTTGCAACACTGCTCTGTTTGCTCAACTGACAAACTTTTTGCTTTGATAAATCAAGCGGGATTTTAAATCTTGAGTGAGTTGTCCTACCTCCTGGAAGAATTGATGTAGCAACACCTGATGTCGCGACTGCGATTGCAATATGTCCTTGTGATCGTAAATTTGCAAGAAGAGCTCGATATAAGAAAGTTTTACCTGTTCCCCCGGGACCATCGATAAAATAACTTGCAGTCATTGAAGTGAGAACTGAATTCATTATTAAATCAAATATGTGCTTTTGTTCGCTGTTTAGTTTTGATTGTAATAAGAGGTCATGTTCATCAATCTCTATATTCATCTCACTTTCTACCTCCTTAGTCTGCTGCTGGCGGTAATCAGTACGAAATTCATGTTCAGTGAAACGATAATCAGCTAAGCTTTTTCCCATTTGTTCCAGAGATTTATTGACATCTTGAAGAGCCATTTTTGTAATATCATCAGATGTATACGTATTAGAGGAAGAGTAAGCATATAGGTAGTTAGAGCAGAGGTGGCCTGCGAAAGTTTCCCAGAGTTCCCTAGGATTTGTCGGTGAACAATAGAATAAGAGTGTAGCAAATAACAATCTGAGGGATGTTGGCATTTGAAATATGACAGCTTCGTCAAGTGTTTGTTGTATGTAAGAGTCAGATGCTAGAAATCCTAATTGTAGTGCAGCATCCCTGAAACAGTTCAACTTTTCACCATCAACAGTTAACAAATTGTCAAACGATGTTGGTCCTCTAACATTTGCGAGCAATAATCTCAAGTAATACCTTTCTCCTTCTCGAGGGTCAACAGTAACTAATCGTCCTATGACTTTTCTCCGCTTTCTTTTTGACCACGTCCTTGTTTTTTATGCCAAACAAAATGTTGGGGGAAATCCGCATACAGACATTTCATTTCTGCAGTCTTTTGATTTGTTGAATTGGTCCAAAAAAATTCCGTCAGCATTGTTTCGGTGAAGTCAATATTCCTCAACAGATACGACAAATTAGCATCTTTTGCGAAGGAAACAGATTGTTGATCTGGAAGGTGAACTTGGAGTATATAGATGGATGGATTAATCTCTGCAAGGCGGAATTCATATATGCGCCATAAAGCTTCGGGGGGTGAAATCCAACGGCCTTCTTGGAAATTAGTGATTTCGTCAATATCAGACTTGGTTTCTTGGTCGTTCACGCTAAAGTTCACAAGGTCATGGCCCTTAAATACATATTTGTATAAATATTTAACAAGCTTCACAGTGGAACATATTTCAACATTAATGTGGCAGTCAACCAACATCAGAAGGTACGGGTTATGAGGAACCACCCATCTATTATCAACCTCGTGTTTGGAAATTTTAACTTTTCTTCCATTATCTCTACGTCTATAGCACGGATAACTTTCTTCACTATGGACAGTGAAAGGAGTAAAATCCTTGGGGTAATGACTTTCGCATACACCATTTCTCATGCAAGGGCACTGTTTGTTCATAAAACCACAAGGACCGTGGATCATATGCTTAATGACAAGAGAATATAATCTGGAATTGTGATCAGGATTAAGTATTTCAGCTGATATGATTTGATCATAGGAATCTGGATTCAACAACTTAAATTGTGGTTGAAGTATTAGAAGCAAGTGAGTATGAGGGAATCCACGCTTTTGAAATTCAATTACGTAAACAAATGCAGCAACATCTCCGAATATTCCTTTTTTGATCAACTCATTTTTCAAAATTTCAAATTTCTCCCTGACCACTCTGGACAATAAATCTGGTCTGTCTTGTGCTTTTTCGTGGAATTTAAGATTCTCTTGTATTTCCTTCCACATAGGGTTCCAAGTCATAGTGAGAAAAATATTTGGTTTGCCATATTTTTGCACTAGAGCCTTTGCATCCAGATAACGCCGTTTCATGTCCCTTGGGCCGCCGATAAATGAATCTGGGAGGACAACTCGCTGGCCAATTGTAGAAGCTTCAGTTTGACCAATATTAACGCTATCTAAAACACCACGCAAAATTTCGATCGTATTTAGCTTCTTTTTCCTATGGAAATCAAGCCGTGATGTTTCAATCTTTATATAAGAACCAACAACGAATTGTTGTAGTAGTCTTAAGCTGTGGATAAGCATAGATTTATCATAACTTCTCATTTGAAGTCGATAGCAGTAATACTCTCTGACAGATACTACGCCATGTTTGGAGTTCGCTTCTTGAGTAATTAGTAATAGTAAGAAAAAAATGATAAATTAATTTTGCCCAATTAGATAATATTTGGGAACCAAGGGAATAAGCACACAACTAACCTATGTTTTCGAGAGCAAATAATCCAGTTGCTTCAGTAAAAGTGCATAAAGGAGCACCGCTTGTTTGATCGTAACCATTATTCTTTGTTTGTTTTGAATTTAACCGCTTAATGCGAGGATACCATCCTGATTCACCCCGTGGAAACAGAAGTGGGTATTGAAGCGGGTCATAGCATGCATAATAAGATCAAATTCTATAGCTCAGACCTGAGTGACTGTAGACTTGGATATGAGGAGATTTATCATCTTTGTTCATCATCGATTTCGATCCATATAGCATTACTTGTGATCCAAAGAGAAGATTGTAAATGCGTTGATCAAGAACCGGATAGCATCTCAGAACAATTTCATGATTTTCAAGGGAAGGAATATCTTTAAGACGGCGAAAGAACCTAGCATAAGGGTTATCTTCAAGAATTGTCATAATCAGCTTCAATGTACTTTCACGAAGTTTATCAAAACTGTTCACACTTTGTTGTAGTTCTTCATCGGTATCAAAGAAATAAAGTTGGATTGTAACACCCCACTCTCACAAGACCCGAACCCGACATCGACGGTGATATCCAGGTCCGTGCCCCGCGAGGGTGGCGTGCTACATCACTCAGTATAAAACTCAGTATAACATTTTCTCCTCTCCTTATGATTATTTTTTTTAAAACGTTCATTGTCGCGACATAAACAGTGAGAAACTTGAGCCCATGTTCACAATTAATCATTTTCATTTATTACAATCTTCCAATAATAATTTTACAATCAGTCAATGTGAAATAATAGAACCATAATGGCTCATTATAAATACAAAGCATTATTGCACAATGATTGCGGAATATAATTCGATAAGACACTAATGCAGACACGGACTGATCCCGACCTCTATCCTTCACTTGCCTACAGTAAACATACTCCCGTGTCAAACGGGGTATTCTTCAAGACCTGAAAAATAGATGCAAATTTTGGGTGAGTTTTGCGAACTCAGTGAGTGACCATCATCGATGGTTCACCCAATCACATAACATATAACACATATTTTCATTTCCATTAAGTCACAATTCATATTCCCAATCACACCTCACATTCACATAAAGTTTCATATTTTCATTATGTCAATACAATGTCATATTCAATATAATCAAATCGATCATTCAATCCAATTTATCATTCCCATTCAACACAATGTCACATTCCCATTCAATACAATGTTGCAGTGTCCTTCAATACAAGTAATTCAACCATTTCCATTCTGTACAATCAAATCAATCATGTTATCCATATGTGCACGAGACCCACTTTCTATTTAATTACTTTGTTGTGACCGAGTGCCTAAACTGTCCCGTACCCATGGATATCGGGCTCATTGAAACTGTCCCATATAGGGCTCATTGTAAACTGTCCCATATAGGGCTCATTGTCGTTGAGCCTGAGGCTCTGAATCAGTATCTGAGCACGAAGCTCTTTTCACTCATTGTTAACTACTCTGGTCACAACTCCCATTATCTTTCATGTATTCATGCAGTGGAATGCCTTATGCATATTTGCATGCGCTCAGTCAATCATAATGACTATTATCGGACCGTAGTCCGGCATTCGACATCTAATTAAAAAGTCACATTTCATTTATGTGCAATTATGCATGCAAGACATTTTAACAATCTCAATATATACACTTAGGTCATCCCATTCACATTCAAGGAACACTTCAATAACGCACTTCCCAATACATAATCAATCACCGGACCTCCTGTCCGGAACCCATATTTAATCACAATCAATAAAATAAATCAATACTCATTCAACATATGACAAAAGCAAATAATTAATAAATAAGACCATCTAGGCCTACTCACAGTACGCTCCAAATTTGCATCAGTTTCAATTTAAGGAACGCTGAGTCGGACATTTATCCCAAGACCGCCAATTTATGCCATATGCACACATTAATCACTTTACATAAGAATTCCCATTTATGCACAAATATAAAATAAGGACAATGCATGTTCATGATATTCCCGACCCTAATCCCATTTTGTTCCATCAGAAAAATCAAACAGTGACTAAAGAACCATTACCCGGACACCTGTCAATTTCCCGTCCAAAAATTTCCAATTTCCAATTTCCCATGAAATGAAATTCAATGTTCCATGAATCCGATGCCTCAAGAATCAGGTCAATCGGATGTCGGACGGAAAAGTTATGAGCAAAAAGGAGGAAAAATACCCATCCTAGTCGACTAGAGCAGGTTGTAGTCGACTAGTGCAGGAAACTACATGTCCTAGTCAACTAGTACAGGTTGTAGTCGACTAGTCTTATTACAATGACAAATCTGAAACAGTTTCCTCCGACATGCCAACTTGTTTAGGCCATAACTCTCTACTCCGAACTCCAATTTGGACAAATTTGGTGTCTATTTCATAGAGAAAAGAGAGATCTACAATGTTCATGAAGAACCCAGAAGCCAAATTCACCTCTAAGGGTGTTAAAAATACAATCAAAGTTTCTGTCCATTCAATGAGTTCCTAACCAGTGCAGTAGAGTTCCTAACCAGTGCAGTATTTTATAAATTCAATAACTTCCCATTTCCTTAGTCAACAATTACACAATAAATGTTCTCAGTAATATCACAATGTGATCTACAACTTTTATGAACAATCAAAAATCCAATTCCATTGCTAACTAGGTCGAATAATTCACCAAAGCATCTGCCCACTAAAGTCAACCAATCTGGACAGTAAATTTCCATACAGTATAACTCCTTGTACAAATGTCACAAAATTGCATACTTTACACCCATGAAAAGATAAAACACAGTACTACACTTCTCATGAAGGCCTCAGAATCAAATTCCATCATTAACCAATTCAAGACAGTCCTGCATGTTACTGCCCTATTCAGCAGTCCATGACCTAACTTCAGTCCAATCTTTGAAAAATCATAAGTCCCAATTCTGTTATCTAAAACTAGCATGCTATATGTAATTTTCAAGATAATTGTTTCCTCTACAACGCTTCAGAAGATTACTTAAGCCAATTCAATTCACAGAAATTACTAAAATTGCTTCCAATCAGAATGTTTGCAAATCTGACACTTAGGCTAGGTTTCACCACCATGTCCAAAATCAGTCAATAGTTAACAGTTCATAACTCTCAACGTACATATGAAAAAATTGCAAAATCAGTGGCAATGGAAAGCTAACAATATAGGCTTCAACTTTCATTAAGACCATTTTCACCAATTCCTCATAAATCAACCTAGAAAAATTCATCAAAGTTTCAGATCATCAATCTCGGTTACTGTTCATACTGCACCTATACATCACTTTCAAAGCAAGATTCAACACTCTTCTAATCCAAATTGGACAGTGCTCCCTTCACAACAATTGTAGAAAAATGTCTCAATTTTAAGTCAAAACAAGCCTCACCTCTTTTTCTCAACCACACAATTAGTTATGGCAAAAACATTAGAACATGTTCAAAGTACAATTTCCAGCTTTACTACTCACTCCAATTCCTATCATTCAAATTCCAAGTCTATACTCATAAGCATCCAATGTAGTCATTAATTCACCCATACTATAATCAAAACCCCCACTTGAACAATGATCATAAAAATGACAGCAATTCATACACATTCATTCATCTATTTTCAACACCATTAACATTACTTAATGCAATCCAAACCCTCTCAAATGACATACATCACATATTATTCTTACATGCATCATCCTACTTCATCAACCAACTATTAATCACTCAAAGCTCTCACCCAACTTTACCAACACAATATTCATGCACTTAGATGCACAACCATCACAAAGAATGCATTTAATTACCAATTAAGAATATAAAACATGCTTCTTACCTTTAAGCTTCAAATCTTCTCAATCTTTTAACTACTTCAATCTCTCTCTCTTTTTTTTCCACATCCACGACAATCACCATCATCTAGAGCTTAGGTTAAACTTTTTTTTTGTATGATAAGACCAAAGAAGAGCTAACCATGGAGAAGGAGATGAAAAGGAGAAGCAACCAAAAAAAACCAAGAAGAGGGGAGGAAGAGGTAGGCTACGAAGGAGATAGAAAACATGAAGAAAATTTTGCTTTTGGCCTTCTCCT
This sequence comes from Erythroxylum novogranatense, assembly GCA_029891385.1. Taxonomy (NCBI): domain Eukaryota; kingdom Viridiplantae; phylum Streptophyta; class Magnoliopsida; order Malpighiales; family Erythroxylaceae; genus Erythroxylum; species Erythroxylum novogranatense. The sequence continues at coordinate 26,273,927 of CM057225.1, forward strand.
ATGGAAGCATCGAGAATCAAGACCAAAGGAGGCTTTTAATAAAGACTTAATAAGTGTCATGACACATGTCATGACACTTGTCACCAAATAAAACAACAATCAATAAATAAATAGTTAAATAAAAGACCTTATTAAGATTTAATCTCTAGGTCATTCAATTTTCAATTGCTCTAATCCAATAATTTCTAAAACCATGAATCAAATTTTTAGTGCCAAATGGACGAATTTTCAATACCAAAATCAACCAGTTAAGCCACTTGGCGATTTTTTCCGGTCCGGAAATTTTCTCTGGAAAAGTCCAGAAAATTTTCTAAAATTTCCTTAAAATATAAAACACACGAAAATTCACTCCAATAAATTTTTCAAACATAATTTTCACATTCTTCACAATAAAATTCCATTTAGGCCCAAATACCGGGAAATATCATGAATGCATGTACAGTTATTTTTCATGTGCAAAAATTCACTGTTCACAAATGCCAGTATGCATGAAAATGTCAAATCAGTCCTAATCACTCTCATCCCTGACCAAATTACTATTTTACCCTTCATGTCGGGGGTGGAATGTTACAATTCCCCTCTCCTAATAAAAATTTCGTCCGCAAAATTCTCAGTCGATGGTTCCATATGGTAAACACTGATCAGTGGTCATATGTCCCTACATGTCCCATACAGTTCATCAATCAATGACTCATTTTTCGAAAGATCACAATAAATAGACTTAATGAGTCGTTCAGTCACGTATTTGGTTATGTCAACAATCTCAGTTTATTTTAGAGTAGATCATTATTTCCGGCCCTACGCAACTTATCACGCTTTTTCAAGCCTTTTCACGAAAGAATATGCAAGATAATTCATGCTCCATTGATACCCTTTTGCCAATTCGAATACACCTTACCAAGGTGATACTTACGATAAAACCCTTCATCTCGCCTTTGCCACTCCCTTTCCTTTGGTACTAACACGGTGACACCTATGTCTATTTTGCTATAACCAAGTGTTAATTCACCTAACCCATTTAACCTATATATCTCATTGACTCTTAGCTCGATTCATCTCTCCTTTGACAATTCACGTTCTTTAGTGTTCATGCACTCTATTTGTATATGCATTTTACTATATTTCATTTGTCCGATCCGGTTCCTCCTCATCTAACCCATTCAGTTTCCTCGGTCACTTTCCTTCGTCTCACTCATCACCAAGATCTCGAATAGATTTTGGTCTTTGACTATTATTAGACACTTTTCAGTTTAATGCAAAAATGTACAATCCCTTATTGTGATCACCATCGTTATACCTATAGTCACTCAGAGCTATATACCAAGCTTGCATTCCTAAGAATTTCAAAACCTTTAAGCACTCACTACTGTAAGAAATTCAACATATAATCACAAAATTTATATCCTTCAGAGCTAAAATACACTTTTAGCGTATTCTCGTCGACGCTTCTCTAACAATTCCTTTGCTCAAGTTACTTTTTTCGGGTACACATACTTCTTCTTTAAACTACCAAATATCAGTTTTCTGATGTCACTCGAAAGATTAGATTCATTATGGGACTCATCATTTTGACTCCTAACCTCTTAAACTCTCTTACCTCTTTCCAGTAGAGCTGAATCTAAACCTTCAATACACTAGTAACCTCTTAGTTTACCCCATCTTCTACTTGACATTTTACACTCTTTATTGTCCTAGATTTGGAAACCCAATATCTGCATTCGTTCTGTTTACTTCAGTATTGTCTGTTCATTGTTTTAGACTACACTCTACCTTTATCAGTATAGTATTGATTTGTGCATGCCTTTCAAACTCAATAATGTTCTCGAAATTACGCACTTTATGCATTATAGGAATGCCTTAGCATATCTAAGGTCTCCAAAGCTTCCAACAATTTCTTTCATAGCACCAATACCAATTAGTGAAACTTCGGTATACACTGCCCAATCTCCAAAGGATATGCTTATCATCAGTGTTAAATTTCTCCATGATTCATCTCATTTATGATCATAGTCTCCAATTGATACCATTATTTACCATGCATAAATCTCCATTGGGGTGTTGCTAACTTCAACAGACATCACTCGATTGAGTCTACAATTGCTTTATTTACGATCCCTTAATGAAGGTGGCATTACCTCATGTCATTTTCAGTTTCCCCCTTAGGACTTCTTGTCTCTATTTCTCTTTTCATTTAATTTCCTTTCAGTCACATCGACATATGTCAATGCTTATTCATTCGTACTCGTACCTCCATACATTCCATTTCATTGAGTATGTCACTTTATGGGTTGGTATTATTTTTCTTAGCTTCAATTTAGATCTCCCTTTGCATCAAATCTTATGGAGACTGATTTTCTTCACATTGCAATAAATCCACTCATGTAGTTGAATCCTATACATTACTGTACACAAAATGCATATAATCTCAGTAGTATATTCCACTTGTTATGCATGAATCTCCTCTCAAAACATGACTCCATTTCACTTTTGATTTAGTACATACTTATTTTCGATTTGTTCCCATCATGACCGCTATTAACTTGAATCGTCCGTTCATCTTAACTCAATTTCTTGCTACAATCATCGATATAGTTCACGAAATTCTCATCAACCAACTATTTTCCATAATTGCTTTTCAATTGTTTAATCGTTCGTAGTATCTCATAAGGACTAATTTCAACTATAGTTGCTGTCTCCAAGTTTATACCATAACTGTTAGAGTAGTGCCCTAAAGGCAATCCCCTTTAGCACTTTTTGTTCACAGTCATGTACAGACTTTATGAATAAATAAAGAAAGGCATGTTTCATTTATTTGATGTTCTTTATGAATTGATATTGATCTTTAATCAAATTAATGAAGTCCATGATATATGACATAGCATGAAGGAAATTATGATGTGATCATAATCCTGAGATTCCTATCATGTGCAATTATGTCAGTATCTAAATTCTCCCTAGTCATAGGATTAATGAGACTGGACATCATTAATCCGGACAGACTAGCATATGTCATACTCCTTGATTGGATCAAGCAGTGGATCTCAGAAACTGTAAATATGAAATATTTAGAGTTGACATATGGATGCTTACTAGTGGTAGTAAGTTCATTGGATGACCTGCCATGAGATCATCACATCGATTTAATGTCAGTGATGATCTCATCATAGCAATGGTGCAAGTATCCTTAGACTTGAGGTACTCAAGGATATCTTGGATACTGATCCTGTACTTTGACTCCATTCCTTGTGGCCTTCCAGAGGTTACTCATAGGGTGGTGCTTGGGTACAGTTTGAGGTATTCGAAGGTAACTGAGTAGCCAATAAAGGATTCATCACTTCGCGAGAATGTAAGAGATACCACAGCCTCTTTTCAGGATCATTACTTTAAGTCTCTGGCCAGAGCATGACTATGTCATGAAGAGTGTCTTCATGGACATATAAAGTAATGAGTCCTCAGACAGGAACTGATTTCACTTGGGCTAGACTTAGTCTAGTAAGAGTTGACATATTAGCCATACTCATAACCAAGTGGGGTATAGGATGATGAAAGGACGAATTGCACAGTAATTGTCTATGGAAGGGTTCGTGATCTGGTTCGTGATGAATTCATCAAACCGATTACTTTCCGGTCAATTGGGGGTCATGATGTGTTGCTAGATACCGCTCATGACTTGCTCAGATTAATTGTTAATCTAAGTGGCCAACATAACCGGAAACCTAAAGAGTCACACGCATAAGAGTGTTTCAGAGAATCTGTAAAATAGTAATTGGACAGAGTTCCAATTATGGAGAGCATTAGGATTAAATGGATCCCGATGAGATCGAGATATGTCCCGATGAGATCGCGACATCGATATTGCTGAAAAAGGTTTTCGGTGGTTTTTAGTCTTAGGGCCCTAGGGACCGACTCGTGTGACCGACCACTTTAGCAATATATATACATATATATATATGATTAATTAATTAAATAATTAATTAATATATATATATATGTGTTGGTCACGTGGATGGAGGAGAAGAATCAAGGAAGCTTCCATTTGGAAGCTTAGTCATCATCTTTCATTTAATTACTAAAAGACAAAATGAAATAAAGTAAGATGAGAAATGAAGATGATGTTCGTTGGTGATATAAACAAGAAAAGAAAGAGTCTTTTCTTGGTGAAATAGAAGGGTTCTTCGTGGGTTTTAAGAAGGGAAGAAAGAAAGGTTTTAAAAAAAACCTAAGAGAAAATAGTTTAAAATAGTTTTCTCTCTTCTTCATCTCTCATCAAGGCTCTCTTCTTCAAGCTTTTGTCATCTTCTTCAACGTTGATCCAAGCTCTCCAGGACAGAGGTAGGGTCTAGCAGCTCTTATTCTGTTCTAGCTATTCCCGGGTCAAAAGGGTTTGACTCGGTTAGGTTTTCTGATCTCTGCGTGGATACCTTTAGAGATAGTCTCTATTGGCTATTCAGGTTTGAGGTTTTCATACCGACACCGGGATCCTGGGTTTCGGGAAGGTCCGGGAATAAAATTTTTGTTTCGCTGCTGGAACATGTGATGTTCCTCCCGGATTTTCCTACAATGGTATCGAGAGAGTGCGTGTCGTATGAAGCTTTAATCAAGCTAGATCATAAACCCTAATTGCTTGAGATGTTGTAGCATGCATTCTGTTCAGATTTCGAATTGTTATAGCGATAGGGTTTTCGAAATTTTTCTGCCCAGGAATGTTCATAACATGTTAGAGAATATGTCTATGAATTTTCAGAATTTATCGATTTGATTAGATAAAGTTTTGCTAATTATTTCCCTAAGCTTACAGATGCTGTTTTTGAAACGATTCTGTGAATAGGCAGTAGTATAAAATCAAGAATAAATTCTAGAAATATCGTTTTCTGGATTTTCCTTCACCTACATGTCTCTAAGATGTTGGTGAATGTCTATGAGCATGCAAAATTGGATTTCAAGGTGATTGGATATTTATTTTCGATTTTATTCTATGCTGTTGGGAATTGCTGTGTTGATGAACACAGAATTTTAATCGGTTTTATTATTTTGTTTGACTGAGTTTTTGATGGCCTAAAATCCTGAAAAAATTCAGGTAGCATTTTCTGAACATTTCGTAACCTATATAATTTTTTCAGAATTTATTGAAATTGTTTCATTGATCATTTCAAGCAATGTACAGAACTGGACAGTTTTGGTGAAAATTGTTGGGACTGTTTTGCTTGGCTTGATTGAGTGTGTTTTCCAGTTCCAATGCCTTGCAGCATTTTTAATGTGATTAAAAATGTGTTATCTTGATGTAGTATGATTGCCTAAGTGAATTGCTTGAAGTTGCTTTTCCAAGAATTTTTGAATGCCGAATTGGTCACTTTTGTGTCTCGTTAGTATATTTCATTTTCTTGCTTGTTTTGGCCGTCACAAATTTTGTGACAAGTGCCGGAGTAGTTTTGAGAGTGTATACACAAGCTTGAGATGCTTAGGGTGAGAATTTAGGTGTTCCTAAATTATTTGGATATTTATGAGTTTTGACTCATTTCAAGCTTTTCATATAGTTTGACCATATAAGGCATTCATGGATCAATGAAGTGTTCATTGATACATCAATTTACAGATATTACCTTAGGTATGATGGTATTGAGAATTGGAATTGCATTGATTGAGGAATTAGCCGATTAGAAATAATAGCAATCTTGCAGAATAAGTCGACTTGTTTGCTATATAAGTCGACTTGTTTGCAGGATAAATCGACTTGTTTTCTGGATAAGTCGACTTGTTTTCTGGATAAGTCGACTTGTTCAAGATTTCAGTATAAGTCGACTTGTAGCTTCTTGTAAGTCGACTTATACATTGGCAGGTGAAATAAGTCGACTTGTGTCATACAAGTCGACTTGTGTGTGGGCAGAAGCATAAGGTGACTTGCATTTGATGAAAGTCGACTTGTGACATGCTCAGGTTGGATGATGGATGATTATAAGGATTGATTCAATTTGATTGATGAAACCTAAATCATGCCATATAGTCCTAGCGACTATGATCCTTCAGCTTGGAGTCTAGAGTTTCTAAATCCCTCCTCGGTATATGAAAACTAACGCCTTCCATTAATATGGTAAGAACCAGAGTTCTTATAGGGATGGGTTGTTGGGTAAACCCAAGCTCACTCTATACGGATATGTTCGAACCATGAAAATATGATTTTCTGATTAATGGATTGGTTTTCACTGGAAGCGTTGGTTTGTTGAGTAAACTCAAGGTCAACGTGGAAAGAGGCGAAATTGGGTAGCATACATCGGATGTATGCGCATCAAAGAGTTGATACCCAATGTAAGTGCATACATCAACAAGTTGATAGCACTGATCGATAGTTGTGTCTAAGATGTAATTGGTATATCTGATACCTCCCGAGACATAAGGTGGCTTGTTGGGTAAACCCAAGGTCATTCTCAATGTCGGTTATCGATGATGCAATTGGTATGTTCGATACCTACCGATTGACCTAAGTTATGGCTTGTTGGGTAAACCCAAGGTCATTAATAGCAATATCGGATATCGACCCACTAGGACATTATGTCACTTTGTTTCTTTGGATTCGTAATGAGGGTTATGGATTCTATGAAACTAGTGGGAGCTTTTTGCATATCATTGAAGTCCTTATGATTATGCAGCTATTCCTATTCTAACATTCTTCCTCTCTATCCGTGTAGGTGATTTGAAAATGTCGTCAAGTGTGAATCTTCGCTCATTCATGGATTCCAACAAGTTAACTGGACCGAATTTTCTTGACTGGTTAAGGAATCTGAGAATAGTTCTCAGATCTGAAAGTCTGGGATATATCCTAGATTTTTCGCTTCCAGATGCACCTGCTGTCGATACTTCTGATGATGATCAGAAGGCATATAGTAAGCATCTAAAGGACAGTGACATGGCGACTTGCATTATGCTTGCGTCGATGTCACCTGAGCTGCAGAAGCAGCACGAGTCCATGGATGCTCACACTATAGTTTTTCATCTTAGGGAGCTGTTTGACGAGCAAGCCCGGTCTGAAAGGTTCGAGACCTCAAGGCTTCTCTTCACTACCAAGATGGCTCTTGGGACATCTGCTGTGCAGTACGCCCTGAAGATGAATGGCTATATTGAGAGATTGGCCGTCTTAGGTTTTGCAATGGATCATAAATTAAGTATAGACTTAATTCTGGTTCGATTGTCCGACGCTTATGCGCGATTAGTGCTAAACTATCGGATGAACCAAATATCCACTACAATACCGAGTGATCAATCTGCTCAAGACAAATGAAAGCGGACTATCAAGAGTGATAGTAAGCAAGTCTTTGGTAGTAGCTTCTTCTTCTTCAGTTCCAAGAAGAAAAGAACCCAAAGAAGAAGAAGGCAAAGAAACCAAAGGGAGGCGCCATCAAGAAGAAGACCAAAGAAGCGCCCCAAAAGGAACTTGCTTCCATCATGTAAAGATGGCCATTGGAGGCGAATTGCAAAGTCTATTCGAGTCGTTGAAGCGAAGAAGGCATCGATGCCTCGACTACTTCAGTTTGTATGTCATTGAAGTTAATCATATCGATCACAACATCCGGTATTTGATACTGGTTGTGGCTCACATATGTAATGATATGCAGGCCTCGTGGACGATGGGCAACTCATGAAGGGAGAAGTAGACCTACGTGTTGGAAATGGAGCAAGAGTTGCTTTGCATTAGCCGTAGGAACCTATGTTTTGTCTCTCCCTCTTGGGCTTGTCTTGGAATTGGATGATTGTTATTTTGTACCCATTTTGAAAAAGAATATATTATCTGCTTTTGTCTCGAATAGAATGGATTCCATATGAATTTTAGTAGCAATGGTTGTTCTATCAATTCTAATGGAATGCTTTATGGAACTGGTACATTGTGCAATGGTATATACATATTAGATATGTCTAATCCAATTTTAAATGTCAATGACACCAAACGGCATAAAGAGATAATCTAAAGTCAACTTACTTATGGCATTTTCGAACGGCCATATAAATGAGACGCGATCGCTAAACTCCATAAGAGTGGCGGTTTAGGGTCATTTGATTATGAATCATATGACACATGCGAATCTTGTTTATTAGGCAAGATGACTAAGTTACCCTTCAAGGGAAAGGGTGAACGAGCGATTGGAGTATTAGACCTAATACATTCAGATGTATGCGGTCCGATGTCCATCCATGCCGAAGTGGTTGTCGTTACTTCATTACCTTTATCGATGATTATTCACGATATGGGTACTTGTATCCGATGAGATACAAATCAAGCGTTTGAAAAGTTCAAACAATTGAAATGAAGTAGAAAACCACTTGGTAAAAGTATCAAGGCATTACGATCCGATCGTGGTGGAGAATACTTAGACCAACAGTTTCTGGATTATCTCAGAGATAATGGCATTTTATCTCAGTGGACTCCTCCTTACACACCGCAGCACAACGGTGTGGCTGAAAGGAGAAATCGAACCTTGTTGGACATGGTACGATCAATGATGGGTTTCGCAAAATTACCAAAATCGTTTTGGGGGTATGCGCTAGAGACAACTGTTTACTTGCTAAACAGAGTTCCCTCTAAGACAGTTGATGTTACTCCATATGAGATGTGGACTAACAGAAAACCTTATCTTTCTCATTTGAAAGTATGGGGTTGTCTCCGCTTACGTGAAGCGGATTCATCGAGATAAGCTTGAAGCAAAGTCGACAAGTGTTTGTTTGTAGGATATCCTAAAGAGACCATGGGATATCAATTCTACCTTGCTGAGGAACAAAAGGTGTTTCTTTCGAAGCATGCTGTCTTTTTAGAGAAAGAGTTTCTTCTGCAAGAAGACAGTGGGAGCAAAGTCGAACTTGAAGAAGTTCAAGATGCTCAAACAAACATGTATCAACCGCTGAACTCGAGATCATCACTCATTCAGATGAAGTAACAGTTCAACCTTCCGTGACACACGAAGTTCAGAGGTCAAGTAGGATGCGCCTTTGTTCTTTAGAGATATGGATTTCTTGTGTTTAACAGAATGACGTATTGCTCATAGAAAATGATGAGCCTGCTACCTATGAAGAGGTTACGAAAAGTTCATAGTCCAAAATGGCTTTATGCCATGAAAGCGAAATGGATTCCATGTACATAAACCAAGTATGGACTTTGGTTGATGCACCAAGGATAAAACCTATAGGGTGCAAATGGGTTTTCAAGAAGAAAACCGACATGGATGGTAATGTAATTACCTACAAAACAAGGCTTGTGGCCAAAGGATTTCGTCAAAGACAAGGAGTTGACTATGACGAGACCTTCAGCACCGTAGCAATGCTTAAATCCATTCGGATATTCCTAGCCATTGCCGCCATTATGATTATGAGATATGGCAATGGATGTGAAGACGACTTTCCTTAACGGAATCGGCCGAGGATGTGTACATGACACAACCAGAGGGCTTCACTTCCAATGATGGCGAAAAGGTATGCAAGCTTCAGAAATCCATCTATGGATTGAAACAAGCATCCAGGAGTTGGAACATCCATTTTGATGAGTCAATCAAAGAGTTTGGTTTCTCACAAAATCCGGATGAACACTGTGTGTACAAAAAGGTTAATGGGAATGCAATCGTTTTCCTTGTGCTATATGTGGATGACATATTATTACTAGGAAACGATGTCTCATTGATACAATCAGTTAAAATTTGGTTGTCCAAGCAATTTGCGGTGAAAGACCTTGGTGAAGCAACTTATATCTTTGGGATAAAGATCTATAGAGATAGATCGAAGAGGTTGCTTGGTCTTTCACAATCATCGTACATAGACAAGATGCTAAAGAGGTTTAGCATGGAGCAATCCAAGAGAGGGTTTCTTCCCATCACTCATGGGATAACACTCTCGAAATCTATGTGTCCTAAGACACAAGATGAGAGGATTCGCATGGATCGATCCCGTATGCATCCGCAGAGGATCGATCATGTATGCTATGTTATATACGAGGCCCGATGTATCGTATGCTCGAGTGTCACGAGCAGATACCAATCGGATCCTGGTGAGGGTCATCGGTGGTCATCAAAATATCCTCAAGTACTTGCGAAGGACTAAGGATGTTTTCTTGATATATGGAGATGGAAATCTCCAAGTGAGCGGCATACGGATGCCGCCTAATCGACAAGGATGACTCGCATCCTAGGCAGGTTATGTTTTCACGCTAAATGGGGAGCGATCATTGGAAGAGTTCCAAACAAGAGACGATCACGATTCGACGATCGAGGCAGAGTACATTCTTTGCATCGAGGCGGCAAAGGAAGTCGTTTGGATCAAGAAGTTCATTTCAACTTGGTGTGGTTCCTAGCGTGATGGACCCATACGCTTGTATTGTGACAACAATGGGGCTATTGCTCAGCAAAAGAACCGAGGTCTCACCAACGATCTAAACACGCATTCGCAGATATCATCCGATTCGAGAGATCATTGCTAGAGGTGATGTCGCGATCGAGAGGATTCCCACAGAGCAGAATATTGCTGATCCGTTGACGAAGCCATTGTCACAGAAGAATTTTGATTCTCATGTACTCGCTTATGGTATTAGATACCAAAGGAGATTGGCTTTAGGTTAAGTGGGAGATTTGTTAGAGTAGTGCCCTAAAGGCAATCCCCTTTAGCGCTTTTTGTTCACAAATATGTATGACTTTATGAATAAATAAAGAAAGGCATGTTTCATTTATTTGATGTTCTTTATGAATTGATATTGATCTTTAATCAAATTAATGAAGTCCATGATATATGACATAGCATGAAGGAAATTATGATGTGATCATAATCCGAGATTCCTATCATGTGCAATTATGTCAAGATTCAAATTCTCCTAGTCATAGGATTAATGAGACCGACATCATTAATCCCATTGATTAAGATATGTCTTACTCCTTGATTGGATCAAGCAAGGATCTCGTAAACTGTAAATATGAAATATTTAGAGTTGACATATGGATGCTTACTAGTGGTAGTAAGTTCATTGATGATTCGCCATGAGATCATCACATCGATTTAATGTCGTTGATGATCTCATCATAGAATGGTGCAAGTATCCTTAGACTTGAGGTACTCAAGGATATCTTGAATACCGATCCTGCATTTTGACTCCATTCCTTGTGGCCTTCCGTGAGGTTACTCATAGGGTGGTGCTTGGGTGCAGTTTGAGGTATTCAAGGTAATTGAGTAGCCAATAAAGGATTCATCACTTCGTGAGAATGTAAGAGATACCTCGCCTCTTATCGTCAGATCATTACTTTAAGTCTCGGCGAGCATGACTATGTCATGAAGAGTGTCTTCATGGACATATAAAGTAATGAGTCCTCGACAGAACCGATTTCACTTGGGCTAGACTTAGTCTAGTAAGAGTTGACATATTAGCCATACTCATAACCAAGTGGGGTATAGGATGATGAAAGGACGAATTGCACAAGAATTGTTCATGGAAGGGTTCGTGATCCGTTCGTGATGAATTCATCAAACCGATTACTTTCCGGTCAATTGGGGTCATGATGTGTTGCTAGATACCGCTCATGACTTGCTCAGATTAATTGTTAATCTAAGTGGCCAACATAACCGAAACCTAAAGGGTCACACGATAAGAGTGTTTCAGAGAATCAGAAATAGTAATTGGAAAGAGTTTCAATTATGGAGAGCATTAGATTAAATGGATCCCGATGAGATCGAGATATGTCCCATGAGATCGCGACATCGATATTGTTGAAAAAGGTTTTCGTGGTTTTTCCGTCAGGGGCTTTAGACCGACTCGTGTGACTGGACCACTTTAGCAATATATATACATATATATATATGATTAATTAATTAAATAATTAATTAATATATATATATATATGTGTTGGTCACGTGGATGGAGGAGAAGAATCAAGGAAGCTTCCATTTGGAAGCTTAGTCATCATCTTTCATTTAATTACTAAAAGACAAAATGAAATAAAGTAAGATGAGAAATGAAGATGATGTTCGTTGGTGATATAAACAAGAAAAGAAAGAGTCTTTTCTTGGTGAAATAGAAGGGTTCTTCGTGGTTTTTAAGAAGGGAAGAAAGAAAGGTTTTAAAAAAAACCTAAGAGAAAATAGTTTTCTCTCTTCTTCATCTCTCATCAAGGCTCTCTTCTTCAAGCTTTTGTCATCTTCTTCAACGTTGATCCAAGCTCTCCAGATGTAGGTAGGGTCTAGCAGCTCTTATTCTGCTCTAGCTATTCCGGGTTAAAAGGGTTTGACTCGGTTAGGTTTTCTGATCTCTGCGTGGATACCTTTAGAGATAGTCTCTATTGGCTATTCAGGTTTGAGGTTTTCATACCGACACCGGGATCCTGGGTTTCGGGAAGGTCCTGGGAATAAAAAATTTTTGTTTCCGCTGCTGGAACATGTGATGTTCCTCCCGGGATTTTCCTACAATAACCTGAATGCGTAACTTGAATGATCGGAACATCCTTTGCACTAAGGTTCTGTGAGGCACTAAACAATCTCTTTGACACTTCCACTTGGTATATACATCACCAAAATCATTTCATTTCATCCAGGGACCAATTAGTAGCTTATACTACTAAGGATTCTATAACACTCTTTTCTATTTGTGCCAATCCTCGAACAAAAGACTTATTTCATAATCATATCTTTCTTCTTTCTTTGAATTCTTCACATACATTACATCATTTAAAATTTTCCTTTCCTCCTGAACAAGCACTATAAATTATGACCCTTCTACTATAGGAACTATGATTAGCACTTAGTCAATAAAACACCGATCGTTTCCTCTATTATTTCCACACATAAGCTCAATTATTTCACTATCCAAGGTATACTCACAAAGGTGAATTACCCTCGACTCGACAACTCTTTTCATATACCACAATTATCGTTTCATTATCATTATCCTTGTTTCACTATCACTATCATTGTTTCCTTTCCCACTTGTCATTGTACTTCTTTTCACATAGTTTTAGTCTCATCTCACGTATATGCAAGCTTGGCCTTTTAAGGTCACATCAACTTGACTTATACATCGTCATCTCATCCTTACTACTTATCTCTTTATTTCCTCAACCAATCCATGATAGGTATTCACCTTGATAGTACATTCGGGAACACATCACCCAAAGCACGCATTTAAATATTCGCTCATGAATACAGATACATCGCATCTCTATCTATTTACCCGCCCATTTACCATGTCTGCTTCCATATACATATAGTCAATCAATTAAAATTTTCCGATACACTATCGTGAGAAATTTCCAGTCTTCCTTTTTCCCCTACTTTCCCCTTATACTGATTCACAAACTCTTAACATAACCATTTTGGTCCCAAACTCATGCGTTCATGATCATAACCGTTTCACGAGTCCATTTCAGTTCATCTGTACACTTTCGTCTCACCATTTCTACTTCTTCCTAACCTTAGAATCACTTCGCTCTTTTGTTTAAATGTGAACCGTTACGGTACAATATTGATATCATTACAATCTCGCTATCATCATCTATAATATCCACTAACACAAATGTAGTGAATCCATATTTGCCTGATCGGACCATATACTTTTTGTTCATTTCCAATTGTTCCCATGTCGTCGCATATACAAGTCAACATTCTCATTACCTCATCATCTTGAACTTTGAATCTCACATAGGCATACTTTGACCGATATGTTTCTCATATCCATAGTGGACCTCTCCAATCTATAAAACTTTTCGTTTTCTTTCGCCGTAATATTACCCCTTTAAATCCCCTGATTCATTTTGATATCATTTCTTTCCTCTATCAGCCCATGCCAACGTAATCATACTTATATCACAATCGAAGGTTCATAACCACGGTACACTATAGCTATCCTTATCCATTTTTTTCCCATTCCTAATTGCTCATACACTTTCATGGGTTCACATTATGATGCATCCTCACTTTTCTCACACTTAATCACTTAACACAAGTTCACACGTAGGATTTATACTCGTGCAACTCAGACTAGGGATCAGTTGCCATGGTCTGCAACAACACGACTCAAATGCATGCACCTTAACCTATGTTTCAGACTGTGCCTAGATACATTATGTGAAGGAACCCGATCCGGGAACCGGATCCCAACCGAAACAAAAGCGAAGACCAAACGAATACGAAATCGGAAGAAGCAAATCGGAGTGATTGTATCAAAAGCAAATTGAATAAACATAGCGAAACGCAAAGCGAATGCAAATCGGAATCGAATAACAAATCGGAATAATTAATAGAATCGAATCATAAGGCAACAATCCGAATCAAAGGGACGGAAGCATAAACGATCCGAACGGACCAAATCGATTTTACCGACATCCGTAGCTTATATATTAGAAAGACACACGTTGGATACTCTAAGACTAAACCAAATCCGAAACCGGTACAAAATTTTGTCTTTTTCTTACCTATTCGCTTAATTCAATCTCATACAAATCACATCCTTAACCAAAAACTCAAATCATAAAACTTCCTCATAAACATGCCATAACTCATTCCTGTTAACAAATCATAGGACTCATTCTTATATTTCTTTTATCATACAAAATCAAAAGATAACGATCGCATTACGACTAATCCATACCGCAAAGTGTTCAAAACACACTTCTATAATAAAATCCCATCTTATCTTAGCCCGATTTTTACTGAAAATCGGGCAGCATAACGGCTGTATTTAGACCGCCCAAAAATTTAAAACACAAGAAACACACTTCTAATATTACAACTCAACAATACCAGTAACATCGGACCTCCTGCTCGCATCCAAACACCAAAGTAAACACAAACCTAAATCTAATACTTCCATAATTCTCAATCCAATATCCAAAAATACATTCATTCCCATTCATGCATACACAAATCATTTCTATTTCTCAATTCGATAAAAATTCCATAATTCATTACACAACCGTAATTCACTTTTCATTCTATATACAAATCCATAAATCAATTTCATCATAACATACAAGCCATACACAATCGAACAAACAGTCTTGACCATCTTTCATCCAATCTCCCGCTCAAATACCTGGAGATGGGGATGAAGGGGGGGTGAGCTTATAGCTCGTGGGTAACAGGTTTATAACAAAGAATAAGCAAAACTGTTGAAAAAGTTCATTTATTATACAAAATTCATATTAAGTTCATAAAACGTTTTGCTCCCAAATTCTCAGTCAAATCTGAAATTCTGAGTTCAAACCCATAGCTGAAAAGTGTCATTGCATAGTGAAAAGTATTATCACATCAACACAACATGTTCAATCAATCATCAATATCAAATCCTCAAATTATGCACATACTTGACAAGTCATAGATGCAATGCACAAACAAATGGCTCGAGGGTTCCATGGAAACAAAAGGGAGAAACCGAAGTTTACACCCTGAACGAAATGAGTCCATTCGGAACTCATAGGCCACAAGCGGGCAGCCGGGAGAAGGCTCTTGTCGACGTGCACGTGATTTAACTAAATGGTTCCACTCTCGCCAAACAAAAGCACATAATCATACTCTTTCGTGCTCTTTTCTTTCATTTTCGAATATACAAAATGCCATGAATTTCACAAGGCATGACATAAATGTCTCAATGATATGACATAAATATTTTAATGCATTTTCATTTTTATTTTTGCAAATCATTCACAGGTAACAAAACAATATTTACAAAATAGTTGAAATCATTCTTGATTTGGGAGAACACTTTAGTGGCTCATTACTAAATTATAAACATGAAACCCACCTGGAATTTCCTTGCTTATAAACTTGTTTAGGTATGCCTCTCCTCTTGTTCCCCTTGCTCCTCTTTCCTCACTTGGTTTCCTAAAACAACCAAGTTCCATTTATTCAATATTCATAGTAATTATTCAAAGCTTGGAATCCAAAATAAAGCATTATAAATCTATCTTCGACCTTTTCCTAAAATTTCGAACCCTTCAAGGCTAATTTCGAACTTCCCAACTTTATAGCACTTGAAATCTTTGATCTCTAGATCATAACGAATCTGAAATCACCTCAATTGGATATCTATAACAAAAGATATGCCCAAAATACTACAACTCTCACTTCAGCCAAACGGACGCTCGTCATGGCGAAGGCCTTCAGACGTCATGACGAACAAGTCGCCACACGTCATGCGAATGAATATCACACGTCGCGACGACTCCTGCGTTCCACACGTCGCGATTTAATAATCGTAAAATTATTTACACGTCGCGACGTGGCTCCCTTCCTCACACGTCGCGGCGCTATTCATACGCACGTCGCGACGTCTGGTCTGGAGTTCGACTCCGAAACCCAGATCTCTGCAAAACCCAACTTCGATTATTTCCTTTAACCAAATCCAACACATCTCAACAATAGATCAAGACCTATAATGCATTTCTAACCCATTCTAAGCTTCAAATCTAACACAAACACATCAACATAAGGAAATCTCTACATTTTCACCCAAAAACCCTAAAACCTTCGATTCTCGTGAATCCACATGATCCTAAGGTTTAATCCAACCATAAACAAGATAGAAAGGACTAAAACTTACCGATTGAAGCTTTAAAATCGTCGAAACCACTGAAATCGCAAACTTTTTCTTCTTCTCTTCTTCCTCCTCTCGACGGCGCTTCCTCCTTCTTTCTCATTTTCCATTTCTTTCTTTTTCTCTTTCTAATTCTTATTTTCCTCTTTTATATCACCCTCTTCATGAGTGGGGAATAGTCCATATTGCCCTCCCACACAAACCTTAATACTCTTAGACTTAAGTACCATGCCCAAATTACCCTTATATATTCTTATAACCTTAATACCTCAAGTTCATAAATTCAAAAATCTTCGGAACTGAAGTAAATTTTGATTCCTTTAAATAATTGCAGTCCCATGCCTCTAACTTATTTAAAAACAATAATCAACTTGATTAGATCTCAACCGATCAAGATATCATCACAATACTAAACCGTGCTCAAAAGATATCTAACTCACTTCGACTCAAATAATCCTTAAACAATCATAATTTCCATCATGAGGTAGGTAATTGTCTTAGGAATCCAACGCTTCAAAACTCAGATTAATCGGATGTCGGTCGGAAAATGTAAAGCAACAAAAGAAAGAGGGCTAATCACCCCGACAAGAATTTAAATTTCTGAAATTGCTATCTGTACATGCCAAGGTCCAAATTTGCATACTTATAACAATGAATATATCAGAATATAATAAAAAAATGTTCACGAGGAATTCAAAAGCAATAACAACCTCTAATTAGGTTAGTTCGTCGATCGAAACTTCTGTCTAAAAATGTCTCATCCTATACTTCATCCAAACTCATAACATTTCATATCTCCCAAATTTCATAACCAGAAATAACATATTCTACATCATTGATGGACTAGGATACTCTTCATATCTTTCATATAGATCACCGAACTTAATTCAAAACATGTCTATCTATAATTTGCCTCAAATCACATTACACACCTAAATGTACGCTTATGAACAGTTTCACAAATACTTAACTTGTCTCAAGCACCGCATATACAATTCTACACTAAGAACATTTATAAAAGCAAAGTCAAATGTCCGCGACTTTGACTGATCATAACTTCCACTCCCGATATCGAAACATATCATACTTTATGGCTATAAAGAGCTCTCACAAAGCTACAATTTTCCTTAAGATCATTTTCTCAAAATCGCTTAAATCAAAAGTCAACTCTTTCTACTCCAAAAGTCAACTTTCTCGGTTCTTCAAATTCTCATTCTTTCACTATTTATTTATTTCATATTCACAACTCCATTTCAATCAACTCATTCACTTTAACTTTTCTAACAATTTTCATAATACAACCGAATTTACTCAAACCTCGTATCGAACTCATTTCATGTACTAACCTAAAAACATTATCTTAATTTGTCCAAACTAACATTGTTCACCCAAAACCTTAAACATAACCATTCAAATTCATATATTTCTCTTCCTTTACATAAGACTAAGTCACCTCAGTTTCTCATTTAATGTCAATTTACAAATTCACAAATCTAAGGAAGTTCGGGGTCCAACATTTCTCCCCCTCTTAAAAGAATTTCGTCCTCGAAATTCCTACAAGAATAATCATCAAGTAACTTATTTTCTCAAATACATATTTCAATTTATTCACAATCTTTCACTTCCTAAATCTAATACCACCAATACCATGTCAACATCACTATATCCACAAATCAATCTTTCGTAATCTATTTACACAATCCATATCTCTATCATTCATCTCATCCTTCAAGTATTCTCGCTATTATATCTCATATATATGTATTCAAGTCAATCACCCAATTCATCATGACCTTCTAATCTTAATTTTCCATACATACAATCTTAAAATCAATCATCCTCTTAACACTTAAATCAACCAGTCATTTTAATTCCTCAATTAATTCATGAAAACTCATTCACATCAATATCACATCCTCACTAATTCAATCGTATCCATTCAAAAATTCTTAACACTTTCTCATTCATATCACTAATACAAATGCGCCCATGTAAGATCATAATACCGGCGCTCTGATACCACAAATGAAGGGACCCGATCCGGGAACCGGATCCTAACCGAAACAAAAGCGAAGACGAAACGAATACGAAATCGGAAGAAGCAAATCGGAGTGATTGTATCAAAAGCAAATTGAATAAACATAGCGAAACGCAGTTTAATGCAAATCGAAATCGAATAACAAATCGGAATAATTAATAGAATCGAATCATAAGGCAACAATCCGAATCGAAGGGACGGAAGCATAAACGATCCGAACGGACCAAATAGATTTTCCCGACATCCGTAGCTTATATATTAGAAAGACACACTTTGGATAATCTAAGACTAAACCAAATCCGAAACCGGTACAAAATTTTGTCTTTTTCTTACCTATTCGCTTAATTCAATCTCATACAAATCACATCCTTAACCAAAAACTCAAATCATAAAACTTCCTCATAAACATGCCATAACTCATTCCTGTTAACAAATCATAGGACTCATTCTTATATTTCTTTTATCATACAAAATTTGGCAGCATAACGACTGCATTACGACTAATCCATACCTGCAAAGTGTTCAAAACACACTTCTATAATAAAATCCCTTCTTATCTTAGCCCGATTTTTACCGAAAATCGGGCAGCATAACGGCTGTATTTAGACCGCCCAAAAATTTAAAACACAAGAAACACACTTCTAATATTACAACTCAACAATACCAGGCAACATCGGACCTCCCGTCCGGCATAGAAACACTAGCAGAAACACAAACCTAAATCTAATACTTCCATAATTCTCAATCCAATATCCAAAAATACATTCATTCCCATTCATGCATACACAAATCATTTCTATTTCTCAATTCGATACACAATTCCATAATTCATTACACAACTGTAATTCACTTTTCATTCTATATACAAATCTATAAATCAATTTCATCATAACATACAAGCCATACACAATCGAACAAACGGTCTTGACCATCTTTCATCCAATCTCCCGCTCAAATACCTGGAGATGGGGATGAAGGGGGTGAGCTTATAGCTCGGGGTAACAGTTTATAACAAAGAATAAGCAAAACTGTTGAAAAAGTTCATTTATTATACAAAATTCATATTAAGTTCATAAAACGTTTTGCTCCCAAATTCTCAGTCAAATCTGAAATTCTGAGTTCAAACCCATAGCTGAAAAGTGTCATTGCATAGTGAAAAGTATTATCACATCAACACAACATGTTCAATCAATCATCAATATCAAATGCTCAAATTATGCACATACTTGACAAGTCATAGATGCAATGCACAAACAAATAGCTCGAGGGTTCCATGGAAACAAAAGGGAGAAACCGAAGTTTACACTCGAACGAAATGAGTCCATTCGAACTCATAGGCCACAAGCGGCAGCCGGAGAAGGCTCTTGTCGACGTGCGTGATTTAACTAAATGGTTCCACTCTCGCCCAAACAAAAGCACATAATCATACTCTTTCGTGCTCTTTTCTTTCATTTTTGAATATACAAAATGCCATGAATTTCACAAGACATGACATAAATGTCTCAATGATATACGCATTTTTATTTTTGCAAATCATTCACAGTAACAAAACAATATTTACTGAAATAGTTGAAATCATTCTTGATTTGGGAGAACACTTTAGTGGCTCATTACTAAATTATAAACATGAAACCCACTGAATTTCCTTGCTTATAAACTTGTTTAGGTATGCCTCTCCTCTTGTTCCCTTGCTCCTCTTTCCTCACTTGGTTTCCTAAAAACCAAGTTCCATTTATTCAATATTCATAGTAATTATTCAAAGCTTGGAATCCAAAATAAAGCATTATAAATCTATCTTCACCTTCTCCTAAAATTCAACCCTTCAAGGCTAATTTCAACTTCCCAACTTCATAGCACTTGAAATCTTTGATCTCTAGATCATAACGAATCTGAAATCACCTCAATTGATATCTATAACAAAAGATATGCCCAAAATACTACAACTCTCACTTTAGCCAAACGGACGTTCGTCATGCGAAGGCCTTCGCACGTCGTGATTTAACAAGTCGCCACACGTCATGCGAATGAATATCACACGTCGCGACGACTCCTGCGTTCCACACGTCGCGAAGAATAATCGTAAAATTATTTACACGTCGCGACGTGGCTCCCTTTCTCACACGTCGCAGCGCTATTCATACGCACGTCGCGACGTCTGGTCTGGAGTTCGACTCCGAAACCCAGATCTCTGCAGAACCCAACTTCGATTATTTCCCTTAACCAAATCCAACACATCTCAACAATAGATCAAGACCTATAATGCATTTCTAACCCATTCTAAGCTTCAAATCTAACACAAACACATCAACATAAGGACATCTCTACATTTTCACCCAAAAACCCTAAAACCTTCGATTCTCCTGAATCCACACGATCCTAAGATTTAATCCAACCATAAACAAGATAGAAAGGACTAAAACTTACCGATTGAAGCTTTAAAATCATCGAAACCACTGAAATCGCAAACTCTTTCTTCTTCTCTTCTTCCTCCTCTCGACGGCGCTTCCTCATTCTTTCTCATTTTCCATTTCTTTCTTTTTCTCTTTCTAATTCTTATTTTCCTCTTTTATATCACCCTCTTCATGAGTGGGGAATAGTCCATATTGCCCTCCCACACAAACCTTAATACTCTTAGACTTAAGTACCATGCCCAAATTACCCTTATATATTCTTATAACCTTAATACCTCAAGTTCATAAATTCAAAAATCTTCAGAACTGAAGTAAATTTTGATTCCTTTAAATAATTGTAGTCCCATGCCTCTAACTTATTTAGAAACAATAATCAACTTGATTAGATCTCAACCGATCAAGATATCATCACAATACTAAACCGTGCTCAGAAGATATCTAACTCACTTCGACTCAAACAATCCTTAAACAATCATAATTTCCATCATGAGGTAGGTAATTGTCTTAGGAATCGAACGCTTGAAAACTCAGATTAATCGGATGTCGGTCGGAAAATGTAAAGCAACAAAAAGAAAGAACAGAAATAACATATTCTACATCATTGACAGACTAGGATACTCTTCTATATCTTTCATATAGATCACTGAACTTAATTCAAAACATGTCTATCTATAATTTGCCTCAAATCACATTACACACCTAAATGTACGCTTATGAACAGTTTCACAAATACTTAACTTGTCTCAAGCACCGCATATACAATTCTACACTAAGAACATTTATAAAAGCAAAGTCAAATGTCCGCGACTTTGACTGATCATAACTTCCACTCCCGATATCGAAACATATCATACTTTATGACTACAAAGAGCTCTCACAAAAGCTACAATTTTCCTTAAGATCATTTTCTCAAAATCGCTTAAATCAAGTCAACTCTTTCTACTCCAAAAGTCAACTTTCTCGCTTCTTCAAATTCTCATTCTTTCACTATTTATTTATTTCATATTCACAACTCCATTTCAATCAACTCATTCACTTTAACTTTTCTAACAATTTTCATAATACAACTGAATTTACTCAAACCTCGTATCGAACTCATTTCATGTACTAACCTGAAAACATTATCTTAATTTGTCCAAACTAACATTGTTCACCCAAAACCTTAAACATAACCATTCAAATTCATATATTTCTCTTCCTTTACATAAGACTAAGTCACCTCAGTTTCTCATTTAATGTCAATTTACAAATTCACAAATCTAAGGAAGTTCGGGGTCCAACATTATGTACTACTGGGCTCTGATACCACCTAAATGTAACACCCCACTCTTACAAGACTCGAACCCGACATCGACGGTGACATCCAGGTCCGTGCCCCGCAAGGGTGGCGTGCTACATCACTCAGTATAAAACTCAGTATAACATTTTCTCCTCTTATTATGATTTTTTTTAAAACGTTCATTGTCGCGACATAAATAGTGAGAAACTTGAGCCCATGTTCACAATTAATCATTTTCGCTATTACGCCTTCCAATAATAATTTTACAATCACCAATGTGAAATAATAGAACCATAATGGCTCATTATAAATACAAAGCATTATTGCACAATGATTGCGGAATATAATTCGATAAGACACTAATGCGCATACCGGATCGATCCCGACCTCTATCCTTCACTTTTACAGAGAGACATACTCCGTGTCAAACGGGTATTCTTCAAGACCTGAAAAATAGATGCAAATTTTGGGTGAGTTTTATAACTCAAAGGAGTGACCATCATCGATGGTTCACCCAATCACATAACATATAACACATATTTTCATTTCCATTAAGTCACAATTTATATTCCCAATCACACCTCACATTCACATACAGTTTCATATTTTCATTATGTCAATACAATGTCATATTCAATATAATCAAATCGATCATTCAATCCAATTTATCATTCCCATTCAACACAATGTCACATTCCCATTCAATACAATGTTGCAGTGTCCTTCAATACAAGAAATTCAACCATTTCCATTCCGTACAATTAAATCAATCATGTTATGCATATGTGCACGAGACCCATTTTCCATTTAATTACTTTGTTGTGACCGAGTGCCTAAACTGTCCCGTACCCATGGATATCGGGCTCATTGAAAACTGTCCCATATAGGGCTCATTGTAAACTGTCCCATATAGGGCTCATTGTCGTTGAGCCTGAGGCTCTGAATCAGTATCTGAGCACGAAGCTCTTTTCACTTATTGTTAACTATGGTCACAACTCCCATTATCTTTCATGTATTCATGCAGTGGAATGCCTTATGCATATTTGCATGCGCTCACTCAATCATAATGACTATTATCGGACCGTAGTCCCAAGATTCGACATCTAATTAAGTCACATTTTATTTATGTGCAATTATGCATGCAATACATTTTAACAATCTCAATATATACACTTAGGTCATCCCATTCACATTCAAGGAACACTTCAATAACGCACTTCCCAATACATAATCAATCACCGGACCTCCTGTCCGGAACCCATATTTAATCACAATCAATAAAATAAATCAATACTCATTCAACATATGACAAAAGCAAATAATCAATAAATAAGACCATCTAGGCCTACTCACAGTACGCTCCAGATTTGCATCAGTTTCTAATTTCTGGGAACACCTGAGTGCGGATATTTATCCTGCACTGCCAATTTATGCCATATGCACACATTAATCACTTTACATAAGAATTCCCATTTATGCACAAATATAGAATAAGGACAATGCATGTTCATGATATTCCCGGCCCTAATCCCATTTTGTTCCATCAGAAAAATCAAAAAGTGACTAAAGAACCATTACCTGGACACCTTTCAATTTCCCGTCCAAAAATTTCCAATTTCCAATTTCCCATGAAATGAAATTCAATGTTCCATGAATCCAATGCCTCAAGAATCAGGTCAATCGGATGTCAGACGGAAAAGTTATGAGCAAAAAGGAGGAAAAATACCCATCCTAGTCGACTAGAGCAGGTTGTAGTTGACTAGTGCAGGAAACTACATGTCCTAGTCGACTAGTACAGGTTGTAGTCGACTAGTCTTATTACAATGACAAATCTGAAACAGTTTCCTCCGACATGCCAACTTGTTTAGGCCATAACTCTCTACTCCGAACTCCAATTTGGACAAATTTGGTGTCTATTTCATAGAGAAAAGAGAGATCTACAATGTTCATGAAGAAACCAGAAGCCAAATTCACCTATAAGGGTGTTAAAAATACAATCAAAGTTTCTGTCCAGTCAATGAGTTCCTAACCAGTGCAGTATTTTATAAATTCAATAACTTCCCATTTCCTTAGTCAACAATTACACAATAAATGTGCTCGGTAAGATCACAATGTGATCTACAACTTTTATGAACAATCAAAAATCCAATTCCATTACTAACTAGGTCGAATAATTCACCAAAGCATCTGCCCACTGAAGTCAACCAATCTGGACAGTAAATTTCCATACAGTATAACTCTTTGTACAATTGTCACAAAATTGCATACTTTACACCCATAAAAAGATAAAACACAGTACTACACTTCTCATGAAGGGCTCAGAATCAAATTCCATCATTAACCAATTCAAGACAGTCCTGCAAGTTACTGCCCTGTTCAGCAGTCCATGACCTAACTTCAGTCCAATCTTTGAAAAATCATAAGTCCCAATTCTGTTATCTAAAAATAGCATGCTATATGTCATTTTCAAGATAATTGTTTCCTCTACAACTCTTAAGAGATTACTTAATCCAATTCAATTCCCATAAATTACTAAAATTGCTTCCAATCAGAATGTTTGCAAATCTGACACTTAGGCTAAGTTTCACCACCATGTCCAAAATCAGTCAATAGTTAACAGTTCATAACTCTCAACGTACATATCGAAAAATTGCAAAATCAGCGGCAATGGAAAGCTAACAATATAGGCTTCAACTTTCATTAAGACCATTTTCACCAATTCCTCATAAATCAACCTAGAAAAATTCATCAAAGTTTCAGATCATCAATCTCGGTTACTGTTCATACTGCACCTGTACATCACTTTCAAAGCAAGATTCAACACTCTTCTAATCCAAATTGGACAGTGCTCCCTTCACAACAATTGTAGAAAAATGTCTCAATTTTATGTCAAAACCTCACCTCTTTTTCTCAACCACACAATTAGTTATGGCAAAAACATTAGAACATGTTCAAAGTACAATTTCCAGCTTTACTACTCACTCCAATTCCTATCATTCAAATTCCAAGTCTATACTCATAAGCATCCAATTTAGTCATTAATTCACCCATACTATAATCAAAACCCCCACTTGAACAATGATCATAAAAATGACAGCAATTCATACACATTCATTCATCTATTTTCAACACCATTAACATTACTTAATGCAATCCAAACCCTCTCAAATGACATGCATCACATATTATTCTTACATGCATCATCCTACTTCATCAACCAACAATTAATCACTCAAAGCTCTCACCCAACTTTACCAACACAATATTCATGCACTTAGATGCACAACCATCAAAAAGAATGCATTTAATTACCAATTAAGAATATAAAACATGCTTCTTACCTTTAAGCTTCAAATCTTCTCAATCTTTTAACTACTTCAATCTCTCTCTCTTTTTTTTCCACATCCACGACAATCACCATCATCTAGAGCTTAGGTTAAACTTTTGTTTTGTATGATAAGACCAAAGAAGAGCTAACCATGGAGAATGAGATGAAAAGGAGAAGCAAGCAAAAAAAACCAAGAAGAGGGGAGGAAGAGGTAGGCTACGAAGGAGATAGAAAACATGAAGAAAATTTTGCTTTTGGCCTTCTCCTATGGAAGCATCGAGAATCAAGACCAAAGGAGGCTTTTAATAAAGACTTAATAAGTGTCATGACACATGTCATGACACTTGTCACCAAATAAAACAACAATCAATAAATAAATAGTTAAATAAAAGACCTTATTAAGATTTAATCTCTAGGTCATTCAATTTTTAATTGCTCTAATCCAATAATTTCTAAAACCATGAATCAAATTTTTTAGTGCCAAATGGACGGAATTTTTCAATACCAAAAATCAACCAGTTCGCCACTTGGCGATTTTTTTCCGGTCCGGAAATTTTCTCAGGAAAAGTCCAGAAAATTTTCTAAAATTTCCTTAAAATATAAAACACAAGAAAATTCACTCCAATAAAATTTTCAAACATAATTTCCACATTCTTCACAATAAAATTCCATTTAGGCCCAAATACCGGGAAATATCATGAATGCATGTACAGTTATTTTTCATGTGCAAAAATTCACTGTTCACAAATACCAGTATGCATGAAAATGTCAAATCAGTCCTAATCACTCTCATCCCTGACCAAATTACTATTTTACCCTTCACGTCGGGGGTGGGATGTTACATGGATTCCAGATACTTTATTGCTTGTCGGCACTAAACTGTCAAGGAAATGGTAAACTTGTCCTTGAACACGGAATGTATAAACTCCCATTGTGTTTTTTGT
This sequence comes from Erythroxylum novogranatense, assembly GCA_029891385.1. Lineage (NCBI taxonomy): Eukaryota > Viridiplantae > Streptophyta > Magnoliopsida > Malpighiales > Erythroxylaceae > Erythroxylum > Erythroxylum novogranatense. The sequence continues at coordinate 26,300,467 of CM057225.1, forward strand.
CAGGTCATGATCATATCTGGCTCCATAGGAAGTGAAAGCTACATTGTTATTGTATATACGAACATTCTTTCTGAAATGTTCGGATTCTTCGTCGCTTTTTAGAAACAAAGACTTTAAATCATAAGGCATCTGAGGAGCAACAATAGAAATTTGTCCGGACGAGCAATAAAACGATGGAGGTTTAAGGTAAAATCGTTTTGTTATAATATTGACAATCTGGAATGTAGGAGCCGTTTCAGTTCAACTGTAAATTCGCAAGGATGTTAATGTTGAAGGAAATGTACGATGATTTATCCTTGAAACGTATAAAAGGACATTATCATTATGTGGACTAGTTAGGTTGGAAATAGTTTCAATATAGTGAAAAAAGGTACCTTCATTTATGTGATCGGATGGATATCAATACATCGGTCACGATTTGATGATAAGAGGGTTCATGACTCGAAGTTGACCGTGGAAGGTTCGATATTAATGAAAGAATCCTTCCGTTGAGGTGTAATTCTTTCTTTCAAGTGTAGATGAAG